>CM055901.1:31604986-32236861 GCA_029582155.1 Panopea generosa | reverse complement strand
ATGTCCAAATAAGATACCAAAATTTGTTCATTAATTATAATAAGTAACAATATAAACCATATTTTGAAAAATAAAAAATTGATAAATTTCCAAACCAACTGATAGTTACTGCCTTACTGGTAACAATACCTTTATAATTATCACTCAGTCAGCACACCTCTACAAAGTTTAAGCAGGTATGTAAGATCAGTTGTCTGTTCTCGCACACCAGATGCCGAGTCCCTACAGAAACTTTGCCCAAAGTTGGCGTTTTTCTTTCCTGTATGGGTTAACTCATGATAGATATTTTTTTCTTTCATTCATCTTAGTCAAATGATAGACCATGGTAATGGCTGCCATTGCAAAACTATTCAACTTAATAAGTGAGTGTTAAGTGCCCAAATACCAACAAATATATAAAATAAATAGAAATTTAAAGCACATATTAAAAGTATGTACCAGAAATAACACTGGCTACTCTTCCCGCACAGTGTCTGTTTGAATAATCAATTTACAAATATAGTCGATTGGAAGAACACAATTTTACGCAGTCAGTTCAAGGTCAAGGTCGTACAGAGAGGTCAATGGTCAAATTGGCAGTATTAAGTGTCGACTTCATATCTTTTTAACAGCTCGAGTGATTTTGCAATTACATGATACAAATGTTTGCCTCAAAAGTTATGAAGCAGATATATTTTGTGATTGACGGGCAGATAGAAGCATGCTTTTCACATTGGTGCAGTAAGGAGAACATTTATACCTCTAGTCAAACAAATATGGAGTGGGCACAAAATATGGTCTATTTGACCTTTAACCTCTCAGTAGGTGCTTGTTTATGGCCATTGTTTACTCACATTTTCATGAGATCCCAGTCACCACATGTAACAAACAGAGACTTTACATTTGGATCCAAAAGATTTTGTTCTTGCATCCATTTTTCAAAATTCTGAAAATACAGAAATATACAATGATGTCTGTGTCATGATCAGAAGGTTAAACAGTGCTCGAGCACACCCATCTCTGTATGTAACTGATAAATTTCCCACTTGAATCAGTAGTGACAGACAAAATGAAAATGAGATGCAATGTAATATATCAATCAAAATAATATATTGAAAAGGGATTTTCTATCTTGGTCTACGGTCCAAGGTTTGATGAAAATAGAATTCCTGCTTATTCAAGTAATTTGCAACATAATGTTGTGACATACCAAATGAATCATGTGATTTTATTTTAATTACAATTTGATATGTCATATTGGTTACCAATTGTTGATTTTTTCACATCTTAGTAAGAGCCCAAATGGTGAGATGAAGTTCATCAAGCAGTATGTGAATGACATCTATTTTTAGTAAAGGGATTTTAGTTTCAATTCTACAACTCTGATAAAAAAAAAAAAGAAGATTTGTCACATTTGGGTGGAATTGAAAATCCAAATCATTTGTTTTTTATTTATTAACTCATGATAATGAGATGCCTTGTATTTATTTGAAAAACAATTCATAAACATTCATAAAATTTTTTCTGTCATACTGACTTTAACGCTCAAAGACACATTATGCAATACAGGTTTCTGGTGGAGGTTCTTGGTCTAAAGTTTTACCATTAGACCATGTCCTCCACTCTATCATTACCAGTAATTGACAATTAACATATTTCAACTTTTTGAAAATTTGTGTCACAAAATTAATTGGACCACTTGTTTTCCTGGTTTTTAATTTAAAAACCAGATACCTTGAAGAAATTTTGGACAAACATGTTTTATAATTTTCACTTATACACATGTTAATACATGTTCACCATTGAAGCAATTAAGTGACTTTTAATGTTGCGGTGACCCTCAACAAAAATAACACACAGTACCACCCACCCTGGTTCTATCTAACCGATGACTTAACAGAGATTCACAGAAGCTCTGAGCTACTTATTTATTATAGTTTAACTGTGAAAGTAAAAGCCAAGAACTTTTGTGAACCATTTTCGAGTCTGTTTCCTACATAGAACCAGCACTGTGTCTTGTTAATGAGGCCATCAGTTTACGTACGGGATCTTTGGCGTAAGCACACTACGCCTATCCATGGCACCACCACCCTGGTTACAAGGGTTAAGCTTGATAAATGAGAACAAACCTTTAACGTCTCTTCTATATGAGGCTGCCCGTCTACCATATCTTGTATAATACCCGTCAGCTGGAAAGGAAATAGTGTATTTTGAATAGAACAGATAGTTTATTAAATGCAATAAATAATTTATTAGATAGATGATGATGTTGTTGTATGGTGTTTAGTGTCGCTTACAACAATTTTCAGTCATATTGCGACCGTGTTTACTAGAGACAGTTTTTTGAATACCCCACCCTGTCACATTATACTGACACCAAATCTAGAATTATCTTCTAAATGCTGAGCACTAAGTGAGGAAGCTTCTAGTACCTTGTTTAAGTATTTGGTATGACCAGGCTGGAGATCGAACCCACGACCTTCCGCATGCAAGGCATACAATCTAGCCTACCGGTACCACTCAACCATGCTGCGGTTTATTAGATAGAATAGAAAGATTAAATTATAGTAATTTACAATTTAAAACAGTTCAATATTGTATATCATATGTTTATCATATGGGAAAATGCTAAATAAATGGTATACAAACTTCATAATGCAAAAAAATAATACCCAGAAAAGAAAGCCTCACAACAGAAAAAAATATCTTATGGAGAAAAAAAGATGAATGTTTATTGATGGAAAAGAAAAAATGTTTTATCAAAAGAGGGGAAAAAAGAAATGTCATATAATAATATTCCCCAACCTAAAATATGGCAAATAAAATGACTTTAAGCCATGTATAGGTTTAGAAATTATATGGAATTTTCTAGTACAAAATTTCTTGTAGCTTCTAACTAACTTAAATGTTGATCTACTTTCTCATTCCTGGAGCAATCACCATCTATTGTCAGTCATGCCATTCTATGTAAAATCTGAGCGATTTTATTGGCTGAGATTGTAAAGTTAGTTAATGCCAGCAACATGTTTTATGGCATTTATCACACATTACACAAAATTTAAATTATTTCTCGGTACCCTCCCCCCCTTTGCAAAGTGTATCACCCTGGGAGCTTTACTCTAGACTATGTTTGCTTCATGGTATATAAAGTGTATTTTATGGAAAATAAAGGTAAATTTTACGGAAATGAAAGTTTGATAAACTAAATATATTTAAGTATACACAAAGTTTATTTAGATATATTTATGAATAAAAAGTGTATTCCACTGAATATGATGTCTGAAAAATAAAAAAGTTTTGGGGCAAGAAACTTACTTTTCATCATGATAAAGACATAAGAGTAAAGGAAGGAAATTTTTTTTTATTAATGCTTGCCTATTCATGCTGCATCTTGTGATATTCCAAAATCTCATATTCAATTATCTTAATTTCCATTTATCTCAGAAATACAAAACAAAATGAAACCATTCCCATCAATATGCATATACTGCTACTTAAGAACAATGATTACTCGAAATTTTACTTCAATCTTCAATATTTTTAATTCAGGATCATTTTGTGTGATCAAAACATCATACAACATGTCAGGCTACATACAACTTACATTTCATTCACAAGAAATCAGTTGCTTGTGAAATTTTTAATGATTATTTTGTCAAATAATGAATTCTTCGGATGCTCTTTTGTTAACAATTAGCAAGAAGATGCAAAATTGCATTCATCTTCTATGATCGTTCTTGTTTAATACCATCATAGTAGATATGTAATGGAGCGCACTATTATATAAAGTAACAAACAGTTGCAGCTTACTTACCATATGCTTTCTCTTTATCTAACTTATTTATTATATATCAATTGTAAAACAAGTTCTTGCAACACAAATCACGCTCAATGACTTGCTGGGTAGTACTAAGTGTAAGTTAGAGGACAGTTCTAGGTCTGGTCGGCCCAGTGTCAGTATAATGTGACTGGGTGGGGTATCATACTATGTGTCTGCGGCATGATACTCCAGTGTGACAGCACTCAGAATACTGTCTCAAGTAGACACCGTTGTGATATGACTGAAAAATTGTTGAAAGCAATGCTTAACACCACACAACAACAACTGCTCAAGAAATCTATAATTATTAACCAGCCAATATTTTCACATATCCTACATAGAAAACTTCCAGGTCTACTCCCTTATGATCCTCTCAATACTCAATTATTCACCTGATCAGTATAAAACTTACCTCTGTAAAGAAACAAAAGAGCTGGCTATGGACTCTTGGCTGAACATATTGGTGGAATATTGCTTCTGTTTCCATAAAACTTACCTCTGTACAGAAACCGGAGCACTGGCTATGGACTCTTGGCTGAACATATTGGTGGAATATTGCTTCTGTTTCCATAAAACTTACCTCTGTACAGAAACCGGAGCACTGGCTATGGACTCTTGGCTGAACATATTGGCGGAATATTGCTTCTGTTTCCATAAAACTTACCTATGTACAGAAACCGGAGAGCTGGCTATGGACTCTTGGCTGAACATATTGGTGGAATATTGCCTCTGTTTCCATAAAACTTACCTCTGTACAGAAACAGGCGAGCTGGCTATGGACTCTTGGCTGAACATATTGGTGGAATATTGCTTCTGTTTCCATAAAAATTACCTCTGTACAGAAACCGGAGCGCTGGCTATGGACTCTTGGCTGAACATATTGGTGGAATATTGCTTCTGTTTCCATAAAACTTACCTCTGTACAGAAACCGGAGAGCTGGCTATGGACTCTTGGCTGAACATATTGGTGGAATATTGCTTCTGTTTCCAACGTTTTCGAATTAATTTTTAACACAGGTAATTCAATAATTTCCTGAAATATTAAACAAAATTATTTTAATATACAACATGAATTTTGCTGAAAGTACCAGTTCATGTTTTTACAAATGATTCTGGCAAATTGGTAGGCATAATACTTTCAATTCGTACTAATACACAAATCTGAAGGTTGTTTTAACTGTAATCTTTAAGAGCATTCTGATATAAAATGAGCTTTATCAATCATACAGATTTACACTACTAATGAATCATCTATTTATTTTTAATCTGTTAGTAAATCATCAATTTGTTTTTAAAGGGAATATATCAAGATTTTTTAAAAGTTTTAGAATTGGCTAAAAACATTTTTTTCCAATACACTTGCCTATATACTCACTGACATTGTATTGCCAAAAGGATATATCTGTTTAAACATGTCAAAATAATATATCAAAAAGGGATTTCCTAACTTTGGCTATGTGCCTAGGTTAGACTGAAATAGATTTCCCGCTTTACAGTACAACATATTTTATGAAGTATTAAATGAGTCATGTGATTTCATTTTGATTTCAATTTGATCCGTTGCACACTGAGGCAGATCCAGGATTTCAGTTTAGAGGGAGAGCAACAATATATCTGAATGGGCATACATGTTTTTCAGTAGAAATATAGTGAATTTTATTCGAATAATGGAGTTTATAGGGAACGTGGGGTAGAAGCATATGCTGATTTTTAATCTTGAAAAATAGTCTGAATGATGTCAAGCAGTATTTAAAAGCTGTCTATTAAGAATGGGGATTTTGTTTCATGTTTAATACTCCCTATTTATATATCAATTACCCTATATTCCCTTATTAATGCCACCCCCATCCCCCTCTAATAAACGCCCCACCCCCACCCCCATCTATTTTTCTGGAAAATTAAAAAAATAAAACGTATATGCGAGTTGAGTGCGTATTCGCCCATCTTTCCCAGATCGGTTATTTTGTTACACAGACAACAATTAGCGGAGTGTTTATCACCTTTGAACTCTCTAACCCATTGTTTTATATCTTGGGTCACTTAACCACTTTTTGTTGAATATACACTTTCCCATATTTGCCGTTTAAAACTAGTAAAAATGCCGTCTGTCGATTAAAACATTACAAAATGTCAGAAAATGTGGTTAGTCTGTGGTCACATTTTTGTGGTTTTGACATACCAAACCATTTGGATTTTATTTCTTAATGATAATGAGATGCTTTTTATCTATTTTGAAAATAATTTTATTTTTAAGACATTTATAACGTTTTTTCCTGATATAATCCCTTTAATCATTTGGCTGCTAAAATGATCTGTTCAAAACACAAGGGTTTATGAAAACATATCATTGCGTTATTACAAAATCCATTAATTTCTCCGCAATGGCTGTCATGCTGCATTATGTACTCTTAGATATTCAACATGTGTTCAGGTTTAAGAGTGATTAATCGCATACCCCTAAATAAAGGCCCCTGGGGAGATGCATTTTGCAAATTGAGGTTGGTGCATTTATTTAAGCCAGAAAATCAGTTTAAATTCTATATGAAATTTCTTACTCGACATTCGATTTTCTTACTTGACACTCAATTTTTTTACTCGACACTTGACTTCCTTACTCGATACTCAACTTCCATACTTGACACTCGATTTTCATACTTGACACTCATCTTTCTTAATCAATGCTCGACTTCCTTACTCAACACTTGATTTTCTTACTTGACATTCTTACTCGGCACTCAACTTCCATAATCGACAATTGATTTTATTACTCAACACTCGACTTTCTTACTCAATGCTGGACTTCCTTACTCAACACTCGATTTTCATACTTGACACTCATCTTTCTTACTCAATGCTTGACTTCCTTACTCAACACTTGATTTTCTTACTTGATATTTTTACTCAGCACTCAACTTCCATAATCGACAATTGATTTTATTACTCAACACTCAACTTTCTTACTCAATGCTGGACTTCCTTACTCAACATTTCTTACTCGACTTTCTTACTCGACATTCGACTTCCTTACTAGGCACTAGACTTTCTTACTTAATATCAAAATGTCTTGACAACAACAGTTAGAACTCCTCAAAGTTAGGTGGGTTGTTCATTTTAGTTAAAATTTGATTCAAGATGAAATACACACAATTCTAATGTGGTGAATGGCATTTAAACTTTTAGAAACATGCCAAAACATAATAAAAACAAATTGGAAAATATATAAATATGTAAAAATAACATTTATTAAAGTTTGAATGTTAAACAGTAAGACTATTTGATAAGAAATTGTGTTTTTGTTATATTTTTACCTCAATATATTTTTCTACCTGTTTTATTTACACACTCATGTAAATTACAAGATTTCAGTTCACAATATCTATATATGCTTTATGCAAAAGACCATTTTCTCAGAAGATATTATATATATTTATACAGTACATGGTTTGACCTGTCCTGTTAACATACATTTGTATATAAAAAACATATACCGGTAGTTTCCAGCTAGTACTACTTGGAGGTGTGACTATGACTTGTTGAGCATTTTAAATCATGTGCATATTCTTTCCAGGTTATATATTTTAATCCATAACCAATCCCATTTCTCTTTTTTTATTTTATTTTCTGATTTGTGTTGTTTTGTATGTTTTGATGATTGTGTTTTTTTTTATGTTTTTGGATGATTATTAATGTTTTGTGGGTATTTTGGGATGCTTCAAATAACTGCTCTGCAGCACTTTAGCCCGCTATGTCATGGGGTAACAATTTAATGGTGTACATCTACATTGTACATCAGCGCAGTCACACTTGACTATTACGCGACAGGTTGTGCTAGGTCAAGAAAATGATAATGAAAGGATAGGCAGTTAGAATAGTTGGATAGCTAAAAAGTAGAAATAAGGATAAAGTGTGTCCAGCTACATTTTCGCCTCTTCAACCCAGTCCTTTCCGGTTACGGTGGCTGTGGCCGGCACAGCAATGGGAATCACTAGAAACTACTTGATTCTGGACCCCTACAGACTAGAATAAGAGTGTTGATAGCCACTGCTTGAAGGATACCAAGTCAGGGGTTTCTGCAACTCTGGCAGGTAGGCTGTTCCATACTGAAATTGTTAGTGGAAAAAAAGAATTTCAATATTATGATGTGGATGTGGAGGGCTGGCGAAATTTCCTGGAGTGGGAGGATCTTGTATATCCCTTGGCTTAGGTAAAATACTGGCTGAAAAGGATGTCCAAAAGGTTGTTGGTGATCTTAAACATCATGGTCAGCTTGGATTTGGTCCGACGGGATTCTAATGCACATGTCTCCCATCATATATACATACACTGACGAGAAAAAGAAATGCCTCATTCTAACTCATTGTACAATAATTTGTTCGCCATGATTAAAAATTAGCTAAGAAGAATTCCATTCACAAAATTCATCATTTAAGAGAATTGATGGTTCATTAGACAGCATTTCATGATCACATTATGCTTCAAATTTTGAATTTCATTATCGTACTAGACTGTTTAGAAATTAGAGCAATTTTACTGATACAATCAGTAGCGAGTGTGGCCACCTCTACTGGCAACCACAGCAGCAAGACGTTGCCCCATGGAACCGCACCAGTTATGTAGCAGATACCATGGGATTCTGGCCCACTCCTAGTGGAGCGCTGCTGTCAGTTCCTGGACGTTGGCAGGCTGCGGTTGACAATGACATCACCGTCGTCCAAGGCTATCCAAGGCGTGTTCGATTGGATTGCAGTCAGGTAAACACGCCGGCCAAGGCAAGACGTCAATGTTGCGGGTCTGTAAAAAGTTCCAGGTGACACGTGCAACATAAGGTGGCATGTTATCATGCTGGAAGACCAGGCCTTGATGTTGGCGGAACATAGGGACAACCACAGGACGAAATACCTGGTTGATGTAACGCCTGGCTGTGAGATTACCTTGGCACACGACGAGCTGGGACTTAAACCTAATATTGATGGCTGCTCAGACCATAACTCCGCCCCCACCATAACAGTTGTGCTGCAGAACGCAATTGTAAGTGTAATATTCATGTTGTCTGTAGACACAGATACATCCGCCAGTGTTCGACTTAACACTAAACACTACATTCTGCCAACATGACCATGATTGTTTATGGGCCAAAATAAGATGTTGGTGTTGGTGACGTTGTGTAAGAACTAGACCCTGGTAGGGCCTGCGGCAGCTGATTCCCCATTTCTGATTGTATGTCCACTTACAGGGCGTCCACAGTTACCTACCACTCAACGTGATGTGGATTCAGCTGGAAATCTGTCACGCAGATTGCGCTGACGTATGATGCTACATGGGTCTACCTGAACGTGCCCTATCAGCAAATGTTCCAGTATCTCTGACATGCGAACGAGACACAATATTGTCAAAGGAGAGACGTTAAAACGTCTAGCAACTTGTTCTTGTGTTTGTCCACATTCAAGCATGGCCAAAACTTGGACCCTCTCTTCAAAATTTAGCTTCGGTATTATCAGAAACTGGATACTTGTCAGAAAATCTCTGAAAATATGGTTGTATGTGGACTTACACATGTACCTGTCTAAAATTCACTCGATAAAACCACATGGTTGACACGCACGGGCTGCACGAGGAAATCATGAGCAGGTTCATGAATTTAACAATGAGCTGAATAAAATCGTATGAGTTTCGGTTTGTTGGTTAGAGTACATGTACATTTCTGACATTTCCCAAAAAAATTTAACTATGTAACGAAAATAACGGAAATTTTCAATGAGGCCTTTCTTTATCTCGTCAGCATACCAGTAGAACAGACAGCAGGAAAATGGTAACTAAAATCCATGTACCTGTGGTATTATTTGCTCATTTTTCCGACAAGTTGCTTCAAAATCCAATATCAGAAAATAGTCAAACTTCTGTTCTTTTACGACTGTCGAAGTGTCTCCTAATGCTGATGCCATTATTCTTCTGTTTTGTTGAGATTTCTTTTTACATGAACAGTGAACACCTCTTAATAAATTGTTGTCACTTACGCAAACTAGTTTATTTATGACACTGAGCAGACTGCTATGCGTTTTATATCTAAAAACGAAAGTAGATAATATGGATTTCCCAATAACTGACATAATTGTGCGACCGGCGAAAGTATTTATTCGCGAAAACTAATGTCAGAACTTAATTTCCGTTTTATCACGTGACTCAGAAAAGACCTTGACACTTTACTGCCAGTGAATCATCGATTGATGTTGTCAATATTTTGACGTAATTTGCCAATTAATTTGGATATTTTTGGTGTATATTATCAATTAAGGGTAAGTTCGTTGTTTAATCACTTTATACAACTATTCATTATAGCCGTTCCTGCACAGTTTCACCGTGGAACAACCCTGCTGAGAAAAAATCAAAAGCAAGATGGCCGAATTTGTGGGAGCTGTCAAAATAATAACAACAAACTGAGATGCGTTTTTTTAGATACATTGATTGCTTTATTTGAGCAGCTTCACTAAATTAATTAAGGAAAGCATTACTGTTCTTACTTCAAACGTTGAATTTGCGATGGTATAATAACAAGAACATCACAATTGTCCATGATTTGATTATTGAACAACTTGGGCTTTTTTTTTTTTTTTTTTTTTTTTGATAACTGTTCAGATAAATTACAGATCTTCTTTCTCTATCAAGAAGAGTTAATAGCACAGAATATAAATGTTTTCAAAGTAACACAGAACTGTATAAAAATTCTTTTTCCCATGGACTATCAAGGAATCACTACCCAACATGCCAACATGGTAGCAACATCACTGGACCAACCATGAATAAAAAAGAAGATTAAAGGCTCATTTAACTTCCGAAACGGTCATTTTTAGTTTTAATTGAAGTGAGTTTTACTCTTCCAGATTATAGAATACATGTTTATTTTACCACTGAGAGACTTTGCAAACGAAAAAATAAATCTAAAGCACATTATTGGGACATATTAAGAAGGGTTTTGTTTACAAATTAAAGTTTGTCTCTTTCCGATAAACACCTTCAGCAGAAAACTGGGAGGTATGAAGCTCATTTGGAAACATGTTGGTTGGTAATATATGATAAATTCACTTCAGAGAGAAGCATAGTATGGGGAACTGTAGGGGATACGGTTAAAAATTAAATAACTGTTTGCGGTTGGATAGTTTTTAGGAACATCCTTTTTATTCCCCTCAGTGTATTAATGAACTGGAATCCACAAGCTAATTTATTGCACGTAAGCGATGAATCGTTCATATAAAATTTAAAAAAATATTACTCTTTTGATAACTGTACTAAACGAACCACCCTTGATAGCCTCTCAATATTGACTGCGATAAAGTGATTTGTGACGTAATAGCGCATGTGATAGTATCACACATATATATGCAAAGTATGATCCTGAGCAAGAGTTACTAGACCAAACTAGTGTTCGGAACTCATTGTTTTTCAGTTTGTATAAATAATATAATGCATACTACGTTCGATAGAGTTACATATATTGCAGACATCAATATATTTTTTAAAAAAAAAGAAAACCAAATAAAGATACATAATATTAGTGAAGCCATAACTTTTCTATTTATCAATAAGCCTCTGATACCACTGCTGGACAATCTTGTACAGACTCTCTTACGATATACATCTCGTAGTAAATACATTAGTTAGAGCACATACTTGTCATTCTTATATATAACCCAAAGCACCTCAATAACATTACATGGTGTCAGAAGTGGAATCATAGTTGAAGAATACTCTTGGATTGGCCAGGCGTATGTGAGGTATGCTTTCAACTTGGCTTTTGATGAACCTGATGCTATGTTTCTCCTGATGAAGGACATGGTAGAGTTTGCCATTTTGGTTGTGTTGTTGACATGGTTTGTCCAGGAGAGGTATAAAGAGATGGTAATATCAAGGTTCTTGGTTGAGAAAGTGTTTTTCCATGGATGGTATACTGGCATATGCTTTTGTTGCATTTGGTACTGTTGTGTTGGACTTCACACTTATCTAGATGGAACAACATCTGCCAGCCCAGCTCCCAATCTTAAAGGCTGTCAAGGTCCTGTTGTAATAGTCTGATGTCTTCTTTATTGTGGATAGTCCGTAATCCAAATTATTGTCATCGAAGAGGTGTACCTGATGTAAGGGAGGAATAGGAGTCACCAGATGACACTACCTTAAGGCACCTAAGGCATAACCAGAGATGGTGCAGACCAGGAACTGTTAAGGACAGAATGTCAGTAATTCAGGAGTGCTAGCTACCTGGAATACTATATTGATCAAGTTTCTAGATGCATCTGGAGTACCGAACCTTATCAAAAGCTTTACCTAAGTCAAGTTGGATGGCAATAATTTGTGAATTGTTATTAATGGCCTCATTGATTGTTTCATTGAGTTGTGTTTCACAGCTGAGTATTGGTGACAGCGAAACCGATGTTGGATATCAGAAAGGGCACTGAAGGAATTAAAGAGTGACATACTACTAAAGACGATGTATTCAAGGACTTTACATGAGATCGATGTTAACAATATAGGAAGGTAGTTTGACCCCGTAGAGTGGTTTCGCTTCTTGAACATCGTAGAGACAAGGGCAGTTCTCCATTCTTGAAGGAAAAGTCCTTTGCAAGTGATTTCTGGTATAGTTTCACAAATCTGGCCAACAGCTCAGTCGAACTAATTTCAGGAGTCGTGAGTGAATCATGTCTGGGCCTCCTGTTTTGTGGGGCTTCAGGTTCTGGAGTAGTTTCTGCACTCTTTTGACTCTCATGGTGATGGGGTTTATGGAGAGCATTATGTTTGGAGGGAGAGTATGTGATCAGTGACATGTATGATCATAGTATAACACGCATTCACCAAAACCTTGGACCAATTTGTATTGTTGTCAGATTAATATGCCCACTTCGAGTTATTCTTCAGATAAGGTATAGTTGCTCCATGTCACTCCAAGTGCTATTTTAAATCAACAATACATACCTACATTTAAGATATCAAGGTATCAGTCAGCTCACCCTGTTAAACAACATATTTTACCTAGCAGTTTTTAGCTTGACTTTTTTAATAAAAGGTTATTGTTCTTGCCCTGGTGTTGGCAATGACGTCCACATGAACTTAATTATTGTGTATTTGTCGTTGTTGTTGATGTATTTTTTGGTTATATCAGACAGTGGTATTCTGAGCGCTGTCACACTGGAGTATCATGCCGCAGACACATCGTATGATACCCCACCCAGTCACATTATACTGACACCGGGCTGACCAGACTAGAACTTACCTCTAAATGGTGAGTGTCAAGCGAGGAAGCTTCTAGTATCATTTTTTTAAAGGCTTTGGTATGACCTGGCCGGGGATCGAACCCATGACCTTCCGCATGCGAAGCAGCCGCTCTACCACTAGACCATGATGTGGTCTTAATGTGTATTTAGATACATAATAGATTTATCAAATGACAAAGATGCATGCCTAAATCAGGAAAGTTCTTTTCCTGTCTAAATGTTTGAAAGTATTTCTGAGAAAAGACTGCAATCCAATCACAGTATAAATATACACAATTATAGTAGCATATTGAATCCCGGGTTGGTTACATTGTCATCAAAACAGCTGACTTGTTAAAAAAAAATGAAAATCAGCCAAAAAAAGATTTATAAAAAAAATGTTTTTCCATAAATATATAACTTACTGCACACCTGCAAAATATGTACATGTATTGATTTTTGATAGGTTACTGCATAACAGTTGAGTTAATTGTGATTTCATTGTCTGTCGACGAAGAGCATCAGGAACCCGTACCAAAACAACAAAAAATTTGTCCTGAATATAATAATAACTTACTTAGTGACATGCATCAGAACTGATATTACGTATTGTTGATTATTGAAATTGGGACATCAGAGAGCACTTCACCAGCTTAACAGATCAATGTTGCCTGTTTCTTATAAAAATCAAAAGAATGGTGTAAGAAAAGGAAACCAATAAACTTACGATTATAATCAATCATTGGCCAATCACTACTTCATGACACTGGCACCTCTTTCGTCCACCGGGGGCGTGTTGCTGACATGTGTTGCTTTATGTTCAGAGAAATCATCAGTACTGTCGTCAGAGTCCTAACTGTCAACATCCGCCTTCTAATGAAATTAAAAATGTGTGCGTTACCTCTGCTTCATCACATGATTGATATCTGCTTGATTAAGCCGGACCCAATTAGCTCAGTCTGTTACGTGTCTGAATATCAATCCATGGGTCATGAGTTTGAATCTCCGCGAGGCACATTTCCATGATGATTGAAATACGACATTGTGTTCCATTATCATTTGTCTCTCACTTTTTATTCAAGTTTATTCAGTTGCTTGCGGAGATGGGATGTGCTCGAGTACTGGTTAACCTTTCAGGATCCAAGGAAACGGTGATTAGGTTAATTCGTCATCTGTTAGCCCTCGATGCCATAAAAATGACGCTTAATATTCAATCAATCTGCTTAATTTTCCAATAGTACAATATTATTTAAGCTGTGTCTTGTGACAGTGATTATCAAATATATGATGTTGTCTGAGACCAGGTAAAATATTAGGAAATATATCATGTTCAGTCAAACCTGTGTAAGTGGTCACCTCTATTAAGCAGCCACCTGTCTTAAGCAACCATAATTTCTATTTCCCATTTCTGTGCTTTCAGAGTAAATAAATCTGTATTAAGCAACAACCTGTCGTAAGAGGCCACTTTTGCTCCTTCCCTAGACTGCCTGCTTAAGACAGGTTTGACTGTATGATCTAAAATGAGGCTTTGCAGATTTTTATACACAATACATGGCCAGGTTTCATAAACACAATAATAAAAGCTCAAATTTTCTTTTACAAAAGTACTACATAATCATATATGTACATTTACAATGTATATGGAAGCATGGGAATCTATTCTGTGCTGTGCAGTGCTGTCATCATCACAAAACAATAATTATACATAAGAATGATATACATGGTGATACTCAAATAATAGGACATGACTGCAACACTTATGTTTGTGATATATGTAAAAATAGATATATACCAGGTAAATAATATAAAGTTGAAGTCAATAGTTCAGATTACAAGTGCTGGTTTCTTTTCTTGCAATCCAGGTACATGTTGTATATTGTCATGAATTATTTATGTATGATCTGAGCAGACACTACCTGAATAAATTCACCACTCTAATTCTTCATATATTATATATCTTGTGTCCCTTAGGCCATCCTAAATAAGAATGATTGCTGTTACCCAACCCAGTATTTTTATGTGAGTAGGTAGGTAGTTATTTTTTCTTCTTCAAATTTAGATTTTTTGTTGTCATTTTGAACAAAAATGGACAGAATTAATGGTTAAAAAACACACTACTTTCAAAGACACAAAAAGTTTGGGTAGCTGCAATTTGAGTCTTACTTGGGGCTTAAAATATCTTGTAAAAGCGACTTGTCCTCCTTTCCTTCATTTTTTTATTGAATGCTAGCAGCTTGAAAACAAAGAAATATTGAGGTCAATTTTTATACCCCCGACAAACGAAGTTTTGAGGGGGTATATTGGAGTCACCCTGAGGTAGGTCTGTCGGTCGGTCGGTCTGTCCGTCCGTTGCAATTTTCCTTGTCCGGAGCATCACTTGAAAAGTACTCGATGGAATTTCATCAAACGTCATACAATGGTAGAATATAATGAGAGGAAGTGCAGTGTACAAGAAACATAACTCTATTCTTGCTAATTACAGAGTTATTGCCCTTTGATATTTTTTCTTGTCCGGAGCATAACTTGAAAAGTACCTGATGGAATTTCATCAAGCTTCATACAATGGTAGAATATAATGAGAGGAAGTACAGTGTACAGGAAACATAACTCTATTCTTGCTAATTACAGAGTTATTGCCCTTTGATATATTTCCGTTTGATATTTTTTCTTGTCTGGAGCATAACTTGAAAAGTACAGGATGGAATTTCATCAAGCTTCATACAATGGTAGAATATAATGAGAGGAAGTGCAGTGTACAAGAAACATAACTCTATTCTTGCTAATTACAGAGTTATTGCCCTTTGATATATTTCCCTTGTCCGGAGCATTACTTTTAAAGTACTGGATGGAATTTCATCAAACTTCATACAATGGTAGAATATAATGACAGGAAGTGCATTGTACAGGAAACATAACTCTATTCTTGCTAATTACAGAGTTATTGCCCTTTGATATATTTCCCTTGTCCGGAGCATTACTTTTAAAGTACTGGATGGAATTTCATCAAAGTTCTTACAATGGTAGAATATAATGAGAGGAAGTTCAGTGTACAAGAAACATAACTCTATTCTTGCTAATTACAGAGTTATTGCCCTTTGATATATTTCCCTTGTCTGGTGCAGTACTTTTAAAGTACTTTTAAAGCCATCAGTGATAACAGTTTAATAAAGTTCATGAAAGAACCAAGTTGATGAATACATGGAGTTCGAGCAAAGCAGGTTCGATATTGTATTCCTAGTGCTCTTGTTTGTTTCTTATCCATAAAATTGTTGTCCCTCAACATAACTCGAAAAAGTATAACATTTATTGATTGCCATGAAAGCTTGTACACTGCACAATAATTTAAAAGACCGTTTTTAATTTTAACAAAACCATAAAAAAATTAACAATACAAAAACTCAATCAATAACATTCTCTTTTATTAAGAATTTTTTTTGTCTGGAGCATAACTTTAAAACTATTGGATATAATTTAATAAAACTTCATACAATGGTTAACCATTTTCTGTCATGGCGGCATTCGGGGGTATTCATCACCTTCAGTGATAGGTCTAGTTTAAATCTTACTCCTCTTGACCAAATGTTCACTCGTAAAGTGGCGAGTGGACAAGTGGAATTTTCCAGCCTTGTCTGTAGGTAGTAAAGCATGGCAAACATTATTTTCAGTAAAGCCTTATGGTAGGTTACTTTCTGTAACAGCGCTGTTACTACATAACTGTATTTAATATAGATACAGAATTTGGCATAGAGAAAATGTTACTGTTTATGGAAATATAACTTTTGCTATATTAAATGTGGAAAATACACATATATTTTATACACACCTTATAGATATTTTAATAATGGATATAATTATATTATATGTACTCCAAGCACTGTTATGATTTTAACTCGGCGCTTTTGCTTATGTGAGCCACTCGTTGTCATCCATCGTTTCTGTAAGCTACACAGCTAGGTTGGACTAAAATAGATTTTCCGCTTAAAGTTACAACATATTTTGTGATGTATTAAAACAGTCACATGACTTCATTTTGATTACAATTTGATCCGTTATACAAGTTTACACGAACTAAAACATTTTCGCTCAAATATATAATGCCTATATATCTAATATTGCCAAAAGGATATGTATTTAAACATGCCAAAATATGGGTTGCAAAGGGATTTCCTAACTTGAGCTTCACGCCTAGGTTAAACGTAAATAGATTTCCTGCTTAATATAATATTGTTATGCATTAAATGAGTCACGAGATTTCATTTTGATTTCAATTTGATCCGTTATACAGGTTACAAGGAAAAAATTGTTTCATCTAATGACAGTATGAAAATGTCAAGCAGTATTATTTAAGTACTATTTCTAGAATGGGGATTTAATTTCAAAGTTTACCACTCCAATTTAAATATAGAGTTTGCCACGTTTTTTTATTTGACATATTAGACCATTCGGATTTTATATCTTAATGATAATAAGATACTTTTTATATATTTTAAAAATAATTTTATATTTTAAGACTTTAAACATTTTTTTCCTGATAAATAAGTGAACACCTTTTGCATTCAAATGTATACAACTTCGGCACAACCATGTCAAATCTTAAACTAATGGCACATTGTAATGTAACATTTCCTGGTTTTAATCAATTTAATGCCCACTAAATGTCAAGAGAGAATGGTCCACTTCAGTCAATTGTTTTTGTTTGCATGCTTCTATTTGAGCATCTGTGTAATATTACTTCAAGTTGAAATCTGAGGTGATAAAATACTGGAACAGATATGCAATTCTGAAAATTTAATCTAATTATAGACATGTCACATTACAGTCATGAAGTACACTATGAATTTTGATATTAACATAATAATGATTTTCTATAAAAAAAATTCTGGTTTTATCAAGTTGTTTTTATATTTCTGATGTCATGATGTTACAATGTTTCAGACATTATGAGGTTGTGACACTGTCAATTTATGTTTCAGACATTGTGATGTTTGATAAAGTTACTTTATGTTATATACATAGTGATGTTTGATAAAGTTACTTTATGTTACATACATAGTGATGTTTGATATAGTTACTTTATGTTACATACATAGTGATATTTGATAAAGTTAGTTTATGTTACATACATAGTGATGTTTGATAAAGTTACTTTATGTTACATACATAGTGATGTTTGATTATAGTTACTTTATGTTACATACATAGTGATGTTTGATATAGTTACTTTATGTTACATACATAGTGATGTTTGATAAAGTTACTTTATGTTACATACATAGTGATGTTCGATATAGTTACTTTATGTTACATACATAGTGATGTTTGATAAAGTTACTTTATGTTACATACATAGTGATGTTTGATAAAGTTACCTTATGTTACATACATAGTGATGTTTGATATAGTTACTTTATGTTACATACATAGTGATGTTTGATAAAGTTACTTTATGTTACATACATAGTGATGTTTGATATAGTTACTTTATATTACAAACATAGTGATGTCGTGTTATATTTACTTTATGTTACAGACATAATGGTGTTGTGATATAGTTACTTTATGTTACAGACATAATGGTGTTGTGATATAGTTACTTTAAGTAACAGACAAAACGATGTAGTGATATAGGTTACTTTATGTTACATATATAATTATGTTGTGATATAGGTTACTTTATGTTTCTGGCATAGTGGTGTTGTGATATAGGTTACTTTATGTTACAGGCATAATGGTGTTCTGATATATTCACTTTATGTTACAGACAAAATGGTTTTGTGATATAGGTTACTTTTTGTTACAAACATAATGGTGTATGATATGGGTTACTTTTTGTTACAAACATAATGGTGTTGTGATATAGGTTACTTTTTGTTACAAACATAATGGTGTTGTGATATAGGTTACTTTTTGTTACAAACATACTGGTGTTGTGATATAGGTTACTTTTTGTTACAAACATAATGGTGTTATGATATCTATAGTTACTTTATTTTACAGACCAAATGATGTTGTGAAACAGCCACCTATAATGGACAGTCTACTTGTAGATCTGGATAAAGTTTTGGATGATTTTGAAGCTGAAGGTGGGTTAATCTTACTCTACTACATGTGTGTTCAATTTGAATGATGCTAAACACATCCTTCACAGAAGTAAGAAAGGTACACTGGATTTTCTTTTTTTTTCTTTTTTTTTTTGTGGATCACCCATAAAAGTGAATGCTGGATTCCTTTTCTTTTCTTGTCTCTCTTTTCTTGGTGGACCCCCAAAAAGTGAATGCTGGAATGGTGGGGAAGGTCCTTTTAATAGGTATGGCCAATAACCTAAACTTCCATTTTATTTATTGACTTAATTCTCTGTTTATACACATTAATTATATCTCATCCCGAAAAACATGAATGAATGATGTAACAGCAGTCCATGCATTGTAGTTAATTAACACATTAGCTTATTATAATGAAACCTCAGTGTACCTGTACAGACTAGTTTAAGGTAGCATGCATTTAATACAAAACTGTAATACGACTCACTTGTTCATTAGTAATACTGTGTGTTGGTGAGTTCATTCAGTACCCTTACCAGAGCTCTCCCTTCACTTTGGGGTAGTGGGGCCAAGGCCCTCTGAGGGGGGAATGTTTGTGTTGCGTCGTGTATGTTGTTATGAAGAAAAACTCATTCATATATATAATACATGTATAAAAAGTTAAAAGGATGGCACATTAGCCTAATCAATCACAGGTTTCTGAGTTTCTTTAGCCAGAAAATTCTCTCTAAGAGAGGAGGGTGTGGTATGGGGGGAGGGTGGGGGTGGATTTTCAGTAAAATTAGGGTGGGGGATATATTCCTACCCATCATAAAAGCTCCATTCTCAAAATAAAAAGATACATAATTTTTAAATAATCATGGCAATTACATGTGTGTGTGTGTAATAGCATTAATTATTGTATCGGTACTTTCCCAGTAAAGGGATATAGGTATAATAAAACAGTAATAACTGCTATAGAGCATATCTAGACAACAGAATGGTCTTGTTTTACACATGTGAGTGTTTTCTTTGTGTAATGTTTTTTTTTTAAATTATTTATCAAGAGATATATCTATAAACAATTAATTAGTCCTTAAACTAAGATGAAAGTAACTTTATTGGTGATAAATCAGGGGGGGTGGGGGGTCAATTTACTATAATTGGGGGGGGGGGGGGGGGTCATTTTACTATAGCGGTAAAATGATACCGGGGTCGTTTTACTATATAGTAATAATAAATTTGACCCCGGGGTCATTTCACAGTGGAGCCAAAATACTATACAACACCAGTATTTAAATTAATTTTTCTATTGTATACTTTGTTTCTTGTGTTTGTTCAATGTATTATTAGTGGGTCCTCCGTGGCCGAGTGGTCTAAGGCGCCGTCTCAAGATCATTTACCTCTCACCGCTATGGTCGTAGGTTCGAGTCCCGCTCGCTCCAAAAACTTTATGTGAGAAAGTTTCCAGTTACTTGCGGAAGGACGGTGGTTCTACTCAGTCTGACTCAGTCTGAGGTCTTCCTCCACCAGTAAAACTGGATATGCCATATATAACCTGAAATGTGTTGCAAATGGCGTTAAAACCCCATTCAAAAAAAAAAATTCAATGTATTATTAAGGTGTAAACACTTTTATTATTTGGCTAATGGATGTTGTGATTGCTATACATATTGGTTCAGAGTATTATATGGATGTTTAGTAGTTTGATTTATTGTTTAGATATTAATGTTCTTAGTTCAACTTTCATAGGTCAAATTTGTTATTTATGTACCAATTTAGTTATTTGACCTAAGGGTCATCATGGCCAAGTGGTCTAAGGTGCAGTCCTTTAATGACTCCTTACCAATATAACATATAAATTGTCATGTGTTGATAAAGGCGTTAAGCCCCTTTTTCATGGAGAAGAACTTATAGAACTGATCCATATTTATTGGGTATGCTCAAATTGATGTGTATTTATGTAGTTTGGAATAATAAGAATATGTTTAAACCAAGCCACTTGTCAAAAAATTATGATTGACCAAGTATTGCTTGTTTATTAAATAAATCAATTCCAACTGACCATTATTGAAATTTTCATTATTACTTAAATATAGTCAACTCAAACAAAAACTGATTGAGCTCTCAATATTGATATTTTCTGGTTGATACCACATGGTTGATAACACATGATGGTTTATACCACATTGTGGTTGATACCACACAATGGTTGATACCACATGGTTGATACCACATGATGGTTGATACCACATGGGGGTTGATATCACATGGTGGTTGATATCACATGGTGGTTGATACCACATGGGGTTGATATCACATGGTGGTTGATACCATTTGGTTTATACCACATGGTGGTTGATACCACATGGTGGTTGATAACACATGGTTGATACCACATGGTTGCTACCACATGATGGTTGATACCACACAGGGGTTGATATCACATGGTGGTTGATACATCATGGTGGTTTATACAGCATGGTGGTTGATACTGCATGGTTAATACTACATGGTGGTTTATACCATATGGTTGATACTACATGGTGGTTGATACCATATGGTTGATACCACATGGTTGAAAGCACATGGTGGTTGATACCACATGGTTTATACCACATGATGGTTGATACCACATGGTTGATACCACATGGTGGATGATACCACATGGTATTCAATACCTACAAGATTAGCAAAAAGGAAGGTTTATATGGGTGTGAGAAATCAAAATGTAAACTTTTTTATAGTAACATGCCTAAAAACAGAACTGATAATGAGATGTAAGGTTAGAACATGTAACTAAATTTACATGGTAATAAAACCTTTCTCCTCATGGAATATGAAGAGTTTTAACTGATGACATGAAACATTACATCTTGAAAAAGACTGGGTTATTGTTAGATTTATCTTCATCATCAGTGTGTTTGATGATGAGTCCCCATTTATCCACAGAATGAGAAATTTGTAAATTTGAAAAATGAAACATTTATGAAATGTACTGGTATGTATTTTTAACACATGATTTGGATGAAACAAAAATCTTAGAAGAAAAAAATAATGAAATATTTACAACACAAGACAACTATGGCAGTGAAAATCAGTAATTTAATATAATTTTTATGTCAGAAAAAAATATCTCAAAGCATGGGTGAGTTACGTATGAAATCAAACAAAATGTTGAAATTTTATATTTGAATTGTTATGCATGTTTATTTTCAGAAAGTTTAGTTCCAGGCAATGAACGTAAGCCAAGTGGGTTCCAAGAGTACCTTAAACAATCAGATGAGCAGTCATGGAAGCTGGTTGAAAACTCTGTATCAGACCCTAGATTTGAGGATAAAAGCGTTGATATAGCCGATAAAGGACTAAATGTCAGATATGACTTTCCATATGAACCAGAAAAGTTTGACCTATCTGAAGCTGACTTTGCACCATCCCCAAATGTTGGTAATAATGCATACAATGGAGACCTTGTTTATGATTGTGAAAAGCAAACAGATGGTGACTTGAAAGCAAACTCTCAAATAAATGGTACAGTGAATGATATTGACAAGAATTTGCAGAACCAGTATGATTTATCAAGCACTGGATCTAGTTTAAATGTAAATAATGTTAATGTTGTAAAGAATGACTTGAAACTAGAAAAATTAAAACTCCCGGTGCAAGCGGATTATCCAGATTCTAATCCTAATACTCCAACAAATCCCGTCAATTATATGAATGGCTATGGATCAGCAAATGAGTTCTTGTTGCCCAAACAGAGCAACACAGATGTTACAGATAATCAGTCTGTGTCTTTAGCAAGTATCCCCAGTTCAGCCAGCATGGATTCCAATCTGGATAAATACCCTGTGCAGTGCAATACACCACAGACTCCTAAAGATCTTCCACTTGTCAATCCTTTAGATTGTCATTTGGCCATGCAAGGTCATACAAGTGATGCAGCAAACAATAAACAAAACATCTCACAATCAGCAGAACCGGGAGCTGCTATATCTAGTCAGAGCAACACAATGCAAGTCTTGCAAGATATTCCCCAACTGCAGAATCTGAAAAACGATCTTGCAGCAAAGTCACAAAATACAGCTAATGTTAATTTAAATCAAATAGATGCACATATGCTTAAGACAAGTGCAAGTTCCACTTGTTCTCTTCCTGCAAGTTTTGAAAATCAGCTCATGAAAAACAATTTAAACAATTCTCTTCCAACAGAGCTTACAGCTGATCAACAAACATTTATGGTAGACAACAAAAATGAAAATACATCTAATCTTGAAGTAATGAATAACCACTCGCAAGGCTATGTCACAACTGATCAAATTATGGGGCTTGAGACAGCACAGCAGTTGAAGCTGGGTTTTGAGCAACACTCTAATAAAAATGTAGCTGTTGGTTTTAATATGGAAGAACATGATCATGTAGATGAGGAAGACTTAAATGAATATTTGGGTGATGCAGTTGCAGAGTTAAACCCTTCAGGTAATGCGCTTAATGGTGATGGTAATTCTAACTTGACATCTGAACAACAAAATGATGAAACAGTTGCTGTTTCTGGTGAATTAAACATAAAAAATAAAGAGCATGATGAGAGTGATTTAAAACCTGATAGTAGTTCTGAAATGGATACAAATGAACAACCTGTAGTTTCGAGCAAAACGACAGATGTAGTTATGAACACAGTAACTGACACAGCTGCTTCTAGAACTGAATCCTACATGGAAGAGAAATCAGATATCGGTGTTAATGAAGGGAAAAACATTAGAAAACCTGAAGAATCAGTGTTTAAAAAACCAGTTGAATCAGATTTGGAAATTTTGAAAATTCTTCCAACAAATGTAGGAGAACTGGCAGCTCCTGTCAATCCTAAAACTGTGATATCAAACCTTGACACAAATCTTTCTCCCAGTGCTAATTTATCTCTTGATAGTGGTTGTGCATCAATGACTGATAATAATACCCCGGAAAATTCTGGTATATATTCTCATGTAGGAGAAAAACTTGATGTTGGGGCTAGGCCTAAAGACATGCATGGAAAAGTGAATAGACCTAACACACTAATGGGTCTGTCAAAAGTAAACTTGAACTCTGATTCTCCATTTGTCGTGAGGTCAGTAGCATCACCGTCTATGGAACAGGTCGCTGTGCCTGAACAAACTGTGCAAGAAAGATTGAGCCCAAAGATGCAAACACTTGTGAATAATGAAAAAGGGCCAAATGTTGTTGAGGATTCCAGACAGTTGATGGAAACCGGTGGTTTGGACACAGGTGTACAAAATGTATCGGACATGATGGAAACAGATGTGAATATAGAGAGTGAGAATCATGAACCAATGACAAATGAAAATGCAATGGACACTTCTGGTGATTTAGATACTGAAGAAGTTGAATTAAGGCGACCCTCTGGTCTCTATGTAGAAGGAGGTACAGTTGGTCGGCCCCATTCTTGGAGCCCCTCAGACACTGGACAACCTCAGATGCAGAAACAGAAACGTCCAACCAGTTTAAATCTACCGCCCCAACCAACATTCAATCCAAACAATGACAGATCTCATATGATGGTAGATTCTGAAGCGAGTCCAGAGGAAGGAGCAGAAGCAAGTGGTGGGGCTGATGTACAGGATGTGGACCCAGGGCTCTGTACAGGTAAGACAGAATTGTGCCTCAGTATATTATGAAACTGTAAGATTGAACTTCAAAAGTAACTGATCATGACTTATTAGCTCTACTGGCCAAAGGCAAAGGCCAGATGCGCTTATGCGATGGCGTGTTGGCCATCGCCTGTTGTCTGTCTTCTATTGTTTCTCATGTATGTGAGGCAATATACTTGTGCTGAAATGGTTTGTGGAAAGTACAGGGCTCAAACTAGAGGTCGATGTTGGCAACAAAGTCACTTTACTCAGTGGCGTCACTTTGCTTTTTGTCTCGCCTCAATGAAGGAGCGAAAGCGAGATTAAGGTGTTGCTTTTCTATCGACAGTGAGGGCATCAAACATTTATATTTAGCTCCAACGTTAAGTTTTCATTTTTACACTGTTTCTCAACAAGTACAAGTGCTAGGACACTCATACTTGGATCATAGTTACAACTAACACCCTGCATCACATTATACACTGCAGATGCTGAGTATGACCTACATTGCATGGTCCATTGACTTTGTTTGATGCTGAATTATGCATTTACCTCCAACGTTAAGTTTTCATTTTAGATTAAATATGTTTTACTTAGAAATACTGGTTAAAGTTTTGTGTGCAACTACCATCAAGTACATATCTCAAAAATCACTTAATGTATCTGATCGAAACTTCACACAATACTTCCTACAATATTTCTTAGTCATTAAACCTACTATATTAACCAAATTAGATAACCATTGTATGAATATGATGTAAATTCTTGTTTCATATTTTTGCAAATTGTGGCTGTTACTAAATTCATCAAATCAAATAACTATTGTAAATAACCACATTTTAATATATTATGGAAGTTGTCATATCATTTCTCTGTTACCACTTGATTAAAACAATAATATTTTAGCTTTACAGATAAATGCGGCCATTTTTGTCATTGTATTTTAATTTTTTTCTCTCCCATGTGTGTATTAACAGTCAAAGCGGACATGGCGAGACATATCATTCCGCGGAGTTCTTGTTTAAGTCACACAAGTTACAATTAAGATCAATATTTTGTATATACTCTAATCTATAGATAAGTGTCACCACAGGTGTGAATGCTCAGCTGTGACCTCAGCTCCAAATATCCCAAGGCAATATTCAACATATATGTTTACACTTTGTTGACTGACGTTTATCCTACAGTATTGGTTGCTAGGTTATGTAATCGTTTGCTTGAACAAAATCGTTACTACCATAGTTTGGATGAAATATCACTTCTTATTGACACAGAACAATTTTTTTTACTGTTTTCCATGTAAATTTCCACGTGTGGCATAATCATACAGTGTGTTTGGGAGACTGCATAGTTTGTGTTCAATTGCAAACTATACTTTCAAACTGATGATGAGCGCAATATACACATTTTAATTACAAGTTCCTGATGTATTGTTTAAGAGTTGATAATAAGAAACATTAAATTGAAAATCAAACTCAGTGAGTAATCCAAACAGTATATATGGAATTTCTTCTAAATGAGAATATTTTTCATTTACGGTACAAAATCAGTAAAGATATTTTTTTAAATTGATTGATACACACACTTAAAACTCTGAGACTCCAAATTGGGCAAATCTATTGGTTTATAAATAACAATATGCTACAGGTAATCATGCGACTCCCAGTGTTACCTCCCCTTGTTAAAATGGTGCTGACTTGAAAAAACTTGGGGTTCTGTAAAGATTTCTTAATAGGTCACATGATGTATGATGTCATTGCTAGTTTTTGAGTATTGTATAAATTTATAGTAATTGGACTGTATATAAATAATTGTTCCACTGTAAAATTGAAACAGTGATAATATGTGTATAGCGTAATGTTGCACTCAATATTGATCGGTCTGATGCTGTTCACCCCAAGTTATTGAATAAAACAATAAATGTTGGTAATAATCATGTAAAATAAAATTATCTATTGAAGAATATTAATGGTATTATATTATAATTGCATTTAATTTGGACTGTAATAATAACAAATAGCACCAGTAATACAAACAAATGCCATAAAAAATTTCAATTTTAAAAATGGAACCATTAACCAGCCTCATGTATACTACTATAGATATTATGCTGATGAAATAGGATACACACCTAACATTACTGTGTAAAAAAAATATACATATTAGGGACGTAGACCATATAAATTTTATAATAGAAACCACTTTATTTGTGTTTTATTAGCATGTTAGATATAAAGATCTAAGCAAACAATTATATTGGAATATTAAATTAAATGGTGAAAACATCATTGACATTATATTGACACATTTTAATTATCAAAAGTAAAAGAGCCATCTAGATCTATGATGCAATACTGAACTCTGAATGACCACAAGTGACAATTTTTTTTTAATTAAAATGAATAAATTGTTTACATTAATTTCTTTTGCACAGCAAGTTTGCTCTGCTAGTATATAATTATGATTATGAACATTTGAGGCATCTGCCTGGCTTTATAGCCAATGGATATTTGTATTTCAACTGGATGTCCCTTGTTGCTTACATTGTGATTCGAGTTACGCAGGTTACATTTCACTGTGTTGTCTCCCATGGTGGAGTGCTTCCAAGCCTCGGAGGTCGTCTAGGACATTATTGATGATTGTACCAGTAGCAAATTGCTCATGTCATATAATGATCATACAAAATAGTTACATTATGAAGGGAAGCAACTAGTGTGGGTAACCAATTAGTAAATTTGTAACCCGTTAATCGCTAAATCTGTAACTGTACGGTAACCTGGTTAATTAATTTAGCACTTCTATACACAATAAATTGTTTCTGTTTAAAATTCAAGATGGCCACTGACACTGCTATTAAAAGTAGTAAAAAATTTGAAAAATCGTCTTCCAATGAACAGCCAAACAGATTTTATAAATAATTGTTTAGAAAGTGTCACCTAACATAGTTCTAAATATATATATATTTGTACAAACGGTGTCTCTGGGTTTAGGAATCAACCACCCGCCTAGCTTACTCTGGAAGCTCTTTCTTTGAGTTTCATTTTGATAACGGTGATGAGCAGTTTCTCACTCGACTGCTTCAAGATTTCTTCCTGATCAATCAATGGTATCAACAATTTATACCATTGTACAGCTAAATTATGTCAGTTAATAATTTTCTTTACATATATTTAATGCAATAGAGAAACCGCTCCAAGTCCCGGATAAACAATATTTGTAGAAAAGTATTAATAATTTCATTTTTGAAATAACTATTGTAGAGGACTTCAGACTTTGGCCTAATAGTGCTTGACTGTGCATGGCCATTTAGACTGTGTTCTATTTTCCATTATGCCTTTTAGATTAAATTACATAAACATGTAGTCAATATCATGCTGCTGTACAAACTCAGTAAAAAATGTAAAACCCAACTACATTGTGATCTTAAGTAGCTGCACCATACTGCGGCTAGTTTATTTAACTAATGTAATATTGTAGACATGTTTTTTTATATGTAAATGGATTAAAATTGTATAAATTTGTGTGACAAGCATGAAAGCATGAAAATCTGTTTATTTTATGCGAGTTTACTTTCCCCAAATTTGAGTTCACCAACATGGCCATTTGTTGGGCATACCCCACCTCACTTTTTACCAATAGTCAGCCCTATTGAACAAGCTTGCTGACCTTTTCTTTGGATTCTTTTTAAAGAAGCCAACTTACTTGTAATGTTATATTTGTTTGTTTTCAGGAGGTGCAGAGGGGTACACGGGAGAAGAAGAACATGCATATATACCCCAGGCAGCACCACATGAAGATCTAGGTCCACCACCACCCTACAGTAGCAACCTGGGTAAAGTAGCCCCCAAGTGGGTGCCCGACGGGGAAGCCCCAACATGCATGAGTTGTGATGTCAGGTTTACTTTCACTAAAAGGCGTCACCATTGTAGGGCCTGTGGAAAGGTAAGTGTTTGATTTATACTGATATATTTGGAGATGATAAATAGGAGGCTCATTTAACTTATACAGTCAAACCTGTCTTAAACAGCCAGTCAAGGGAAGGAGCAAAGTGACCTTTTAAAACAGGTTGTTGGTTAATACAGGTAAATTTAGTCTGAGAGTATAGAAATGGGAAATAGCAAATATGGCTTCTTGAAACAGGTGGTCACTTAATAGAAGTGACCGCTTATACAGGTTTGACTGTATTTACATTCTATTTTCTAACTTGTTTTAGAAAGAGCTATTATGCTATTTTGCCATTTTGGTACTCTTTACTCCATAGATACGCGTTTTCCCACACCAATCACAGAAGGCCTTTGAAAACATTGCAAGAAGAGTTCAGATTGCTCGTAACGAGCAATCTGAACACTTCCTGCACTGTTTTCCACTCTGTCAGTTAATATAAACATAATTCAGCCAATAATTAAAAAGCTTTCAATATAAGGTGTCCTAAGGCGTCTATATTAGAGGTGTCCAAAGGCGTATTTATGAACAGATTAAACCGCAAAGCTAATGTCATGGTTGTCATCACACTGAATGAGTGCACACATTTTGGGGCAACTTACAGCAAACATCACAGTCATGTAACTCATGACATGACATTGTAGCAGCATAACAAGATTGTTTAACTAACCAAATGCATTCTGGTCCTTTTTAGCAGCTCCTCCCAGCTGCAAATGTTTTTCATTGGGAAATGAAATGCAGTTAATCTGTATATTTCATTTAGATTGATTGCAGTAGAAACATAAATAGATGCTGATATCATTTACTACAATAGCACAGACGTAGAGCAAGTACAAGTATATAATAACATTAAAGTAAAATGAGATGCTGATACATGCATATTAATAAATTTCACTTCATGTAAATTTATTTTTTGTCTTGTTTTTTCTTTCAGATTTTCTGCTCAACATGTTGCAGTATGAAAAGTCGGTTACATTATCTTAACCAGGATGCCCGAGTCTGTGTTCAGTGTCACAGCGAGCTGGCTATAGGTAGGTCAGAGCACTGGGATTACTTGTACATTGCTGGTTAAGTTCAGGAATTTTATGTCTTTGTCAGTGGTCTGATGACCTGTGACTAGTCTCTGTCATAGATTGGGAGTCTTTGTCATAGATTGGGAGTCTGTGTCGTAGATTGGGAGTTGTGTCATAGATTGGGAGTTTTGTCATAGATTGAGAGTCTTTGTAATAGATTGGGAGTCTTTGGAGGAGTTTTTTATAGATTAGGAGTCTGTCATAGGTAA
Source organism: Panopea generosa (assembly GCA_029582155.1). Classification (NCBI taxonomy): domain Eukaryota; kingdom Metazoa; phylum Mollusca; class Bivalvia; order Adapedonta; family Hiatellidae; genus Panopea; species Panopea generosa. The sequence goes on along the minus strand of CM055901.1, from coordinate 32,206,952 downwards.
GGACTCTTTGTCATAGATTGGAAGGAGTCTTTGTCATAGATTGGGAGTCTCTGTCATAGATTGGGAGTCTTTGTCATAGATTGGGACTCTTTGTCATAGATTGGGAGGAGTCTTTGTCATAGATTGGGAGTCTTTATCATAGATAGGGACTCTGTCATAAATTGGTAGTTTTTTTCATAGATAGGGACATTTTGTCATAGATTGGGACTCTTTGTCAGAGATTGGGACTCTTTGTCACAGATTGGGAGGAGTCTTTGTCATAGATTGGTAGTCTTTGTCATAGATTTGGAGTCTTTGTCATAAATTGGGAGTCTTTGTCAGAGATTGAGAGTCTTTGTCACTGATTGGGGATGTGTCATAGATTGTAATTGCCATTGCACATACTTCATGTTTTATATAGAAGTAGCCAGGATTCAGGGTTACGGTTGCAGGTTGTGAAATTTGTATTTGATGCTAGCACTGGAAGTATGTTTAACATTTAATTAGAAGTATGCTACATACTATGATACATGAAAACGTTTGACATTTGTAAAGTCATATTACTAGGGTTTGTTCAGTATTGATGCTAAATAGCCACACAATGAAAGAAGGGGAAATAATGAGGTCAATTTAGATCATGCTGATCATTGTAAGAGGTGATGCTGGATAAGGGTCACCGAGTATTCATCTGGCTGAAAACATGCAGGTGCTTCAAAACCTGCCAACTTGTTTTGGTTTCAGACTTCATGTTTACTATTCATGTTGTTTTTATTTTGTCTGTGAAGAGCAAGCTTTGAAAGGTCTTTCTGATTGACAATATATATATAGCTTCAGCATTCTTTGTGTCTCCACATCTTAAAACCATTAAAAAATACCTAGGAATTATGAAATCAGAAATCTATTACTAGAATGAGAGTTCATAGAAATTGTTTCAACAACTGCATGTGTGCGTGTGTGTGCATCCGCAATGTTGGCGAGATTTTATTTGCCCAGTTTCATTGTTTTATGCATATTTATTTATATATCTACAAGCTGTTCGGAGTGCATGTTATTGAGCGCCAAATTTCTGTTTTTATGCCGGCTATGTTATTAAAGCATCATTTAACTAAATGCCAGAGGGTTTGCATACAAGTTTTAATTTGTAATAAATACAAATTTATGTATCTGTTTTCCGCTTTTAATACTCAAATTATCAAAATAGCATATTGCATCTCCCTCTCACTGGAAAACATATTGTTTTTGTGCTTTTCATCTGTCTGTCCATTCATCTGTCCTTCCATCTGTCCATCCATCTTTCACAAAATCTTGGTCTGATTTTGCAAAAACTTTCTTGGAAGAATCAGTGTTATGACCCTATATTTCAAAATTATAAATTTTGCTGGGAAGGACGAGCCTGAAACCTTGTGTTGCATATCCTTTTTACATCCTAGTTCAGTGATTATTTGCCACGTTGTCTCGGTGGCCCTTCGAATTTCCTAAATAAAAAATCTTGCTTGTGCTTTTACTCCACAACCAATGACCACATTTTAACAAAACTTGTGAAGCCTTAATGTGCACATCCACTTTGCTTTTCAGTGCCGCTGCAGTTTTGTTTTTTTTGCAGCCCCAACACCAGTCCTAAAACTCGCCAGTATTGACCATCAACAATCATATATAGAATAACACACACAGTTGTATGAACGGGAGACAGTGTTTCCTTGAAAAAACTTATTTTAATTTATTCATTTTTATCCTTGTTTTTAAAGTCACCTACATTGAAAGACAAGGTTATCTCGCTATACAGATAGATTGAATATGTCAGTCTTTAGTCGGAGGTAACAACATTTTATTAAAACAGTAATCCTAGAACTCATTTACCAGTAACATGGCATACTTTTGATGAACTACAACCTTGCATCTGTTATATTATTGTACCACGAAAGTAGAAGCTATATAATTTTTTTTTCAAGATTCCAAATACAGGTCTCTATTGCTTATACATTAAATTACCTTGATACAAGTAATAATACAGTCACTTACATGTGTTAGGTGTAGTGCTTTGTAATAAGACTTTTACAGATGTGCTTATACGTGTACAGTCAAATCTCGGTATTCATGACCTGGTGATAGAGCATTGGATCACAGATCACAGAGTTGTGGGTTTGATCCCTTCTCTAGGGTCATGTGGGGTGTACTTCAGCAAGACATTTTATCTGCAAATACTTAGCACTGGTTCTACATGAGAACACTTCAAGAGTGATTTATAGAAGTTGTAAGAATTTGTTTTAAAATCGATGTAAATAAGTTTAAAACTAAATCATGGTTCTTCCCTTTACATGTACACAATGTCATGTCCATGTGGATCATTGAAAATTCCAATGTTCTAATCATTTACAAAAAATCCAAGTTCAATCTTAGCTTTGTTCATAAATATGGGTTTGCTGGCCTGCCAGATTATCGAGTATTGACTTTATATGTAAATTCCTGCTATACTTTCCTGCAGCTGAGAGTTATGAAGCGTCACTTAATGGGGTTTTGCCACACCCTAACAACCCGAGTGATTACTGTAGCGTGGTCCCACCATCACAGGCAGCCAATAGCAATGCTCCTGTCCCCTCAGTGCTGGTTCCCGTACTAAAACGAGATGGTGAGTACCAGCTGTATTCGACATAAATGTATGAGTCGTGGATTGAATGGGTGCAGATTTTCATAAAACATTTTTAATATCTAAATTGTAAAAAGGTTTTATTTTTGTGTACTCTATGTCAGCATGGGATTGCTTTGTTTCTCTTTTATTATTATTTTATCATTATTTGTTTTAAAAGTTACAAACAATGTTTCATCACCAAATAGAAAAGGTAAATATAGCTCAAGTTATTTAAAGTCATGTTACCATTTGGGTAAGAAAGTTTGCTTAAGGCAATGATGTACTGGCTAGTGTGTCAACAGCCCATGCAAGAGGTTGCAGGCTCGGTCCCAGACAATTTCCTGTCATAAATAATACCCAGTACTTGTTTTACCCTGGACATGGGCCTGGAGAGTGAATCACAAAAGCTCTGAGCTTATTTCCCAATCCAGCAAAAAGAAATTATGAATCAAATTAAAATTTTCGGTAGTGAAACCCATGAACGAACCTGGCAAGAAAATTGGAAGTAAAGCTGAACCTATCACTTGTCTATGGTCTAAGGTACCTGTACATGTATGAGTAAGGTATAGGAACAGATGTGCAATGAAGCAACAAATTTAGTTTAACACGAAAAGCATTTACAACCCACTTCACAAGTTATGGGTTCAATCCCCAGCTTGGGTTTAATCCCCAGCTCGGGATCAATCCCCAGCTTGGGTTTAATCCCCAGCTCGAGTTTAATCCCCAGCTCGGGTTCAGTCCCCAGCTTGACCCGATGCCTCCCAGTAATGATTCTACTTAGGAAATAAACTCAAGAGCTTTTAATACAAAATGGCCATGTAATGTAGATATTTTCTGTGATAATAAAAAAATGATAAAACTAGTTGACAGTTCAGGCATTTTGCTAGGCTATGATGAAGCTGTACATGGTCTGTGGATGCAAGTGTCTTTATTTCAGGTTTCCTTTCAGGGTTGCCACAGGTCAGGTGTGAAAATAATGACTGAGGAATGAAAATTCAGGGCATAATGCATAGTGTAGTTGGAAAAAAAAAGAACTTCAGCAGAAGTCAGAATAACTTCATACAAATTTAATACAATATTGTATAAATATAAAAAAAAATTGTCAATTTCAATCTTTTGAATGAAAGCAATTTCAAAATTGAATTGTTAGATATGACGGAATAAGGATAATTGCCTAATATAATATACATTCAAACTTTCAAAGCAAATAGTGTTGAAATACGTACTTGTATGGTAAATGCTCTACTTAATTGCTATACATGGTGAATGCCTGGTTGGAGACAAGTAAACAAAGAAAATGTGCTATTAAAGGGACACAAGACAATTGTTGTATGTTTTTCACTTGACACTGTTCATGTAAATATGAAATTAAAATACGCCAGCATGAAAAGAGACTAAATATCATTTCTATTTTGTAAAGGGGCACAACTCTATTCAATGATTGAAAGGCAACTGTTTATGCCCATTGTTGGTCATATATGGCAAGAAATATCCAATATATTTTATTTTCATCAGTTTTTATGATAGAAAAAAAATTCTAATGAAATACCAAATTGCATTCTTAAAAGGAGTATATTAGGAAAATCCACTCAAATGTCTTTAAAAAATAAAAAAAAATATAAAATGGATAAAAAGTTATAAAATGGATAAAAAGTATCTCATTATCATTAATAAATGAAATCCGAATGTTTTTTTATGTCAAATCCACCAAAACATGACAAAATTGGTATTTAAATTAGAGTGGTAAACTTACAATGAATTCTCCATTCTTAAAATAGCCAGCTCTTAAGTACTGCTTCAGGACCTTCACATCGTCATTCTGACTCCATCTAAGATGAAACAATTTTTACTACACAAAAACCTGTATAATGGATCAAATTGAAATAAAAATGAAATCACATGACTCATTTAATACTCACAAAATATGTTGCAATTTTAAGGGGAGAAATCTATTTTAGTCTAACCTAGGTGCGTAGTCCAAGTTAGAATATTTTTTTGTCAATATTATTGTTTTGGCATGTTTAAATATATTTCCTTTTGGCAAAGAACCAGGCCTGATTAGCTCAGTCAGTAACGCGTCTGATTGTCAATCCAGGGGTCATGAGTTCGAATCACTGCCCGGCAACAATCACCGTGATGATTGATATACGACATTGCGTCTCATTATCATTTGTCTCTCACCGCTGATTCAAGTGGGAAAGTTATTAGTTACTTGTAGAGATGAGATGTGCTCGAGCTTGGCAAAACAGGGTCAGTCAGTATATATAGGCATGTTAAACTGGAAAAAAATGTGTATAGACAATTTTAAAATTTTAAAATTCTGACTGATGTTTTTAAAACAAGCATTGTACCACAAATTAATTTCTTATGAAGTTTAATAAAGTTATACTTGGAGATTGATTTCTTGCATGCCAGATAAAGATATTTACAAATTCATTGTGGTTAGAATCTCATCCTTTGGTCGAAATAAAATTCTGACACTGTGACATTGGAACCATACATGACAATGGCATATGAAAGTACATGATGTAAATTATGATAATAATGGTAAAACTATGATAGTGACTTAAATTAAAATAGTTTTAAATAGTGCACAAGAAAAAGAATCATGGCTTTTTTGAGATGAATAGAAAATTCTGGTTTTTGGGATAACTGTATTCGTAGGAACACGTTGTAATATTATGTTGACAGGTTTAAAAATTTAATTGTTTATAAAACTCTGGTCAGTATTGATTTGAAGCGTGATCAAGAATGAAAATAACAATCTCGGCTTTGCCATGTGTCCCTTTAATTAAAAAACAGAATCTTGTGGCAACCCTGTAACATTGTGTAGGAGCTAGTTGTGTAAGATTTTACTGACTACATTGTAGGTAATGATAGTCAAGGTCATGTTAGACCCGAGGGTGAGTATTCTGGGTGTGTTTTTGCTGCTGTCATGGTTACTGGTTTGTCTCTTGTTTTACATTCGTTCACAGTTGACATAAATGTCGGCTTTCCATGTAACCATTATGCATTCTGTGTGCTTGACTGACTGAGTCTCTTGCATACAACAGCATAGAGGATATTGCAGGGAACACATTGCTCTTTGTTCTTATATATTTAAAAAATGTTCTTTTTTTTTTTCTTTGAATTAATTCATTAACCATTCTGTTTAATTTTATCATATATTTAAGAATATTTACCATATGCTGACTGTGTAATATACAATATTTGGATGTGCACTGGTCAGTTTCAACTGGATGAACTGAGCCCAGCTTGCACAGTTTGTAGATACCATGTCGGACTATCAATCAAGGTGTCATGAACTTATCTCTGTCAAGCCACAGTCTCTGTGAAGATTACGTCAAGTAAGAAAAAGATCAGTTACTTATGGACATGGATGTGCTCAAGTACTGGTTAACCATCCCAGAAAAGAGTGGTTAGGTTAACTGATCATCTGTTAGCTCTCGATGGCATAAAAATTACTCAAAATAATAAAACAAATAAAAAGCTCCACAAGTTATCGGCTACTTGCAGAGTTGGATGTGCTGGAGAACTGGTTAACCATCCAGGATCAAGTAAAGAATGGTTATGTTAACTGATCGTCTGTTAGCCGTCATTGGCATAAAAGTAATGTCAAACATTCAAACAAACAAATCAATAGGATGATTGATTGTTAATTACCATGTGTAAACTTTAAATGTATTGGAGGCATAAGTATCGTCCGTGAATCTGTATGTGGTGAACGGTGGCAGTCGAAAGGTAGTCATATTATTTTTAGATAAATGTGAGCTATGTTGGTCAGCTGTTACATTATTTAGCAGTTTCAGCTAATCAGTGTTTACCTTATTTGTATGAGCAAGTCAGTTATGACCTTCTACATTTCAGTTGGTCAGTTATGACCTTTGATTTTGAACTGGCCAGTTGTTACATGATTAGTTTGAACTGGCCAGTTGTTACACCATAATCTTGAGCTGGTCAGTTGCAATCTTCTGAGCTGGTCAGTTTTTGGTTTGTCAGTTGTGACCTACATAGAACTTGGTCAGATGAAGTATTATTTGTGTGAGTTTATTCCCTTGACTGGCTGCTTAAGTCACAGTTGACTGTAGTTTGAATAGGTCAATTGTGACCTTTTAAGTTTGAGTTGGTCAGTTGTGATATAATTATTAGTTTGAGTTGTTTAAGTTGAGGAATTCTCAAAGTATTATTGAACCAAAATGTGTTTATATTTGTAATTTCTTCAGTTATCTGGTTTATTGTTCTTTAACTGGCCTGAGCCAAAGGCTCACAAGTGAGCTTTCGTGATCGCTCTGTGCCTTGCATCCATCGTCCATCCAGTATTAAATTTTGCTTCCAATAGCTTCTGGTCTGACTCATCCTTTCATGAAGCTCTTCTCAAATTTTTCCATGACCCTAGGGTCATATTTGAACCACACAATGGGCTCATCAGTTTTTGTCTCACCGCGACGAAGGAGAGACAAGATTAAGGTGTTGCTTTTCCGTCGACGGCGGCAGCGACGGCGACATCAAACATTTATATTTAGCTCAAATGTTAAGTTTTTGTTTTAACACTATTTCTCAACAAGTACAAGTGCTAGGACACTCATACTTGGATCATAGTTACAACTAACACATTGCATCACATTATAAACTACAGATGCTGAGTATGACCTACATTGCTTTGTCCATTGACACTGATGCTGAATTTTGCATTTACCTCCAACGATAAGTTGTCTTTTTTTTTTACACTATTTCTCAACAAGTACAAGTGCTAGGACACTCATACTTGGATCATAGTTACAACTAACACCCTGTATCACATTGTATACTGCAGCTGCTGAGTGTGACCTACATTGCATGGTCCATTAAATTAGTTTGATGCTGAATTTTGCATTTACCTCCAACGTTAAGTTGTCTTTTGTTTTACACTATTTCTCATTAAGTACTAGTGCCAGAGCACTCATACTTGGATCATAGTTACAGCTAACACCATGCATCACATTATATACTGCAGATGCTGAGTGTGACCTACATTTCATGGTCTATTGACTTTGTTTGATGCTGAATTTTGCATTTACCTCCAACGTTAAGTTTTCATTTTTACACTATTTCTCAATAAGTACTAGTGCTAGGACACTCATACTTAGATCATAGTTACAACTAACACCCTGCATGTCATAATATAATGTTGATGCTGAGTACTTTTTTTTTTTTAAATTATTTGGAAAAAAAATGTTTTTCTTTTTTAACTCACCTGAGCTGAAGGCTCACAGAAACCACTGGATCGATTTTAAAACAATTTCACAGAAATGTTCCTTGGGTGACCCTTAACCAAGTTTGTTCAAGCCATTGTGATTTGTTAAAAAACATGACCACCACCGTGAGGTGCTAGTTTACTATATAGGCAGCTATAGTGAAAACTTCAAAAGCCTTCTACTGACCTGATTTCGATGTAGTTTCACTGACATTTACCATGGGTGAACCTCTACCAAGTTTGATCTCTTCTACGCATCTGTTACATCTTCAAAAAATATCAAAATTCTAACTACTCGCCCATCTCATTTTCGGGAATTTTGAGTATACATGTATTATATAATTTATTTAAGTTGGGTTACACAAGGTCAGTCAGGTGAGCGATATAGGGCCATCTTTGTCCTCTTGTTTATTTTTATAATAATTTTTTTTTTTTTTTAAATATGTTTTACTTAGAAATACTGGTTAAAGTTTTGTGTGCAACTACCATGAAGTTCATATCACAAAATCACTGTATTTGATCGTAACTTCACTACAATATTTCTTAGTCATTAAGCCTACTATATTAAACAAGTTAGATAACTGTTGCATGAATATGATATTTTAATTTTTTTCTCTCCCATGTGTGTATCAACGGTCAAAGCGGACATGGCGAGACATAACATTCCGCAGAATTCTTGTTATATTGAAAATTCACAAAATTTAATCTTCTTGGAGCTTTGATATTTTGCATGAAGTATCACCAAATGTTATTCTCTCAGATTAATTTGATCCATGACCCTAGTTTAGAACTGACGGTGGCCTGGAGACTTATTTTTATTCTAGAGTAATTTTAAATTAAAAAACTTCTTTTCAAGAACCAACTAGCCAAAAGTGTTCACATTTGGTATAAACAATGTTCCAAACCTCTAATTATTTATATAAAAAAAAATGAGACTTAGTCCTTAAAAAGTAAAAAATAGCCATAAACCAGCACAAAAGGGACACAGTTGTTAATTTGAAAAAAAAAAAATCTTCTTCATAAAAAACAAGATCTGTATGGGTAGGGGATTCTTGTTCATTCAGATAAAAGGCCAGGATATATTGGGATGTCCTATAGGGACTTTTTTTTTTCATAGTACAAAATTCTATAGGAAAGTCCTTTTTTCTTATCTTTTTAGGAATGAATTAAGTCATCGTGATCCAATAGGAATAGATTTTTACATGGGAATACTAAGGGAAAACAGATAATTCTCATTTTCTCATCTATTTGGGCAATGATTATAGCCACTTAAAGATTTGGAGCATTGTTTAGTCAAAATAGTTTAGATTGGGTCCTTTAAAGTAAAATTAATATTCATAAAGGGTTAGAAGGTTGCAAAAAAGGGTTAATTGTGTGTTGATTGAAAGGACATTGACTATTTTTCTTAAAGCCTTAAATATTGTCATTCTCTTACTGCTCTGGTTTCTACAAGGTCGTCAGGTACACTTGCACCTAGCATCACATATATTTACCTGAGCATGTCTGTATTCTACAACATACACATGTGCATGTTGCTGCTTTTGTAAGAGACTAGTCTGGCGGGGAAACTTTCATCTTATGATGTGACGACGGGGAAAGAGTGAAGTTGGCTTCTTCCGGCATTAACCAGGTTTAAGCTCACTTTGCGTCTTTATATCTTTTGCCAATGACTGTTCCAAGGTCGCGACCCCTGTTGTCACTTCTAATAGATCTATGTATGTATTGTAGTTATTTGAACTGTTCTATCTTTTAATTATGTTCATAATGTTTGGCGGTTGTGTCCTTTGGTGTTTGTATCCTTTGATTGTTGTGTCCTTTGAATGCTACATCTCCTGCTGGTTATCTATTTTCTCTTATTTTTAAAACTGTGAATTTTCAGAAATGTTCCTAGGAACTAACAAATCCAGTTGTTTGTATTTTGTCTAAATTACCCATATAAGTTGGGATTTTGAATTTGTTTGAACTTGAAAAGAAGTGGGAATCAGGTGAGCATCTAACAGGTCTCTTGGTTCTGTTAATTATTTGTATGCTTAGCATTTGGAATAAACGGAAATTTAGTATTTCTTTTATTTATCTGCTTAGAAATGTCAAATGAAGGCCTTGCTTGAGAACATTATCATGTTCATCAAATTCCATCATGTCTGTTTGTGCATATTTCTGTATATTTTCTTTTCTAATTTATAACAGCCTGTGTGGATCCGGCTAAGAATAGAATCACTGCCGATCTCTGCAGAGGGGTAGGAATACCCCGAATGGGTGTCATGTTCATTTTATCATTTTTTGTCATGTTCACTACTGTGGTTAGATTATCAGCCTCTGTGTGGTTTAAGGAAGCCATATGAGTGATGGCAAGAATAGGATCACTGTGGCTCATACATGTTGTAAGAAGCGACAATTTGAGTGATATGATAGAATTTGCTGAAACTCTGCAGTTCTGCAGGTATCAATGTTCTAGGTTCATCCTGCATATTCATTTGTTGGTGTATTTTTTTTTAATCTGTATGTTAATTTGTTGTTTTTGTACATGTACAGTGAACCTGGAATCTTCCTTCCTGTTGGTGTCGAATAACCTTTAATGTGTTGGTACGCAGTTACACCCTATTCATTCATTATTTATTCCAATTTATAACAGTTTTCAATGTTCTTCTCATATTATAATCTCTTCATATGCAGTTTTGAAATAACTTCCTTCCACGCGTATTGATTCATAATATCTTTTGAATAATGCCTTTGAAATTTAAGGAGTGATGTGAAGGCTGTAATAGCTTCCCTTTCACTGCAGCAAATTGTATTAAGTTGACAACCTGCTGAAAACCTGTATGCTGCAAGGAATTTATTTCTTGATATTTTCAGTCGCTGAGTCATTTATTGGCACAGCTTCATTCAATATGATTACAGTTGTTTGATTTCTAGTTGCTTGTGAGAAAACAATAATTTTTCTAGTTTCTTGTGAGGAAGAACTAATATTGTGATTTGTTTAAAAGCAACAGTTTTATTTTGTAGTTGATTGTATGATATTTGAAGTAGTTCTTGTTACGTGGTAGAAAGCACTGGTATCTTTTTGTAGTTACTTGTGAGAAAGATGAATTATTTCTCGTTATTTTCAACACAATTCAGGTTAAATTAGGCATATTCAGTATTATTGGTGGAGGAAGACCTCAGAATAAGTCTGAGGAGACCTGCCGTCCTTCCGCAAGTACCTGACCAACTTTTTCACATAAAGTTTTTGGACCAAGCAAATCTCGAAACTACAACCTCAGCAGCGAGAGGAAAGTGACCTTGAGACGATGCCTTAGAGCACTCGGCCACCGAGGATTCCTTATTTGTCAGGAAGTAATGGTATTGCTTTGTAGTTGCATGCAAGAAAGATGAAGTACATGTATTTCTTGTTATTTGTTAGAAAGGAATGCTGTTTGTAGTTGCTTGTGAGAAAGTAACATTATTTTTACTCATTTGATAAAAAAAATGGTATTTTAGTGGCTTGTCAGAAAGAAAAGTACATGTATATCTTGTTATATGTTAAAAAGCAACAGTTTTGTAACAAGCCACTTGTGGGAAAGCAATAGTGTTTTGTAAGAAAGCATTGATACTTTTTGTTGCTAGAAGGAATTTATTTAGATGTTAAAAGCAACAATAATTCTTATTGAATGTGAGAAAGCAACCATTTTGTAGTAAGTTGCTTGTGTGAAAGTAAATGTGTATTATATAGAAATCATAAAAAAAAAAAAGAAATTGTATACCTACATCTGACTTTCAATTCCTACATACGATGCAAACATAAAACTGTACATTAAAACAGTAATGCAAAGGTCATTAGTGATTACAGTGTGATGGTAACTTGAACACCAATATCAGGATAATAAACTGTTTTATAGAAGTAATTTACATGCTAGATAACTATTCTGACTCAACTTCAATCTACATGTTTAGTGATTCAGCAAAAGGCTTGTTGCTCCTGGTGACATTACGTTATATAGGGCATGACTCAAGTCATGTTCTTTGTAGTGGTAATGTTAAACAGGTGTAGTAGTCATTTTATTCTAGTCTAAAAGCCCCACCCCATAGTTAATTATTTCCTCCAGGGAAATAATTGGCTAACTGATTTCTTCCCCGGGGGAAAAGAATTGGCTAGCTGATTTCATCCCCCCTTATCCTTTTTTTAAATTTTAAGTGGCAGGAAGAATCAGCTGGAAGGGGGTGTGGGGGGAAGAATCAGCTGGAAGGGGGTGTGTGTGTGTGGGTGGGGAGAATCAGCTGGAAGGGGGTGTGGGAGGGGGGAAGAATCAGCTGGAAGTGGGTGTGGGAGGGGGGGGTAATCAGCTGGAAAGGGGTGGGGGGGAATAAGCTGGAAGGGGGTGTGGGAGGGGGGAAGAATCAGCTGGAAGAGGGTGTGGGGGGAAGAATCAGCAGGCTGATTTCTTTCTTGGAAACGAATTAGCAGGTTGGGGGTGTGTGTGTGTGGGGGGGGGGGGGGGGGGGGGAAGGATTGGCTGTTACACCGGTAGAACATGATTCAATTGTGAGCATAGATGAAGGTTCTAGGTATCAACAATTATGAAAAAAGTGATAAATATAAGATGTATTGATGTGATAATATTTGTTAGTATTATGTTGGTGCTCATTGGGCTCCATAGAAAGAGAATAATCAAATAAACAAAAATCTGGAAAGTAAATAAAACATTTTTCAGATAAATATGATTTTAAGTTATTTTAGTTACATTGATTAATTAGTTATTTAAATCAAGAGACATGGCAGTGACCCTGAAAGCTTCACTCAGTGCTATTTGCTTCATGCGTTGTTTGCTTGTTTTACTCTCCAGACTTTCTGTGTCATCCTTATACCAGGGACATTTGGGAAATCACTGTTTTCATTATTAGGTGACAAGTATGATGTTTCATGGGTTCATCATTTTGAGATAAAAGCTGTAAAATCATTAGATTAACACTTTTAGTGATTAAACATGTGTGGTGTCCTTGAGCAAAACACTTTAACCGCATATAGTTAGTTTAAACTTATTTATTTTACTTCAGTTGTGAACATTACAACATATACAAATCATGCTCGAAGCCTTCACATGTAAAACCAGTACTAAGCATATGCCGAAAAAAAGTGTCTTGCTCAAGTATACCACATATAGCCTTGATCAAGTATTGAACTTGTGACCATGGGGCTGACACTCTACCACTGGATCACACGCTCCTACTAACTCCATATACTTAGTGCTGGTTCTACCCAGGAAAACTTTGAGAGTGATTTGTCTAAGTAAGAGCTTGTTTCACAAAATCGATAAGTTAAAATAAAAAAATAAAAATACCAGTAACCATAATTTCAAGATTATAGGGATCTGTCATGGGTATTGGGTTTAGATAAGAATATTCTAAATTAAGGTTATAGGGATCTGTCATGGGTATTGGGTTTGGATAAGGATATTCTAAATCAATGTTATAGGGATCTGTCATGGGTATTGGGTTTAGATAAGGATATTCTAAATCAAGGTTATAGGGATCTGTCATGGGTATTGGGTTTAGATAAGGATATTCTAAATCAAGGTTATAGGGATCTGTCATGGGTATTGGGTTTAGATAAGGATATTCTAAGGAGTTGAAGGCTCACAGAAACCACTGGATCGATTTTAAAACAATTTCACAGAAATGTTCCTTGGGTGACCCTTAACCAAGTTTGTTCAAGCCATTGTGATTTGTTAAAAAACATGACCACCACCGTGAGGTGCTAGTTTACTATATAGGCAGCTATAGTGAAAACTTCAAAAGCCTTCTACTGACCTGATTTCGATGTAGTTTCACTGACATTTACCATGGGTGAACCTCTACCAAGTTTGATCTCTTCTACGCATCTGTTACATCTTCAAAAAATATCAAAATTCTAACTACTCGCCCATCTCATTTTCGGGAATTTTGAGTATACATGTATTATATAATTTATTTAAGTTGGGTTACACAAGGTCAGTCAGGTGAGCGATATAGGGCCATCTTTGTCCTCTTGTTTATTTTTATAATAATTTTTTTTTTTTTTTTAAATATGTTTTACTTAGAAATACTGGTTAAAGTTTTGTGTGCAACTACCATGAAGTTCATATCACAAAATCACTGTATTTGATCGTAACTTCACTACAATATTTCTTAGTCATTAAGCCTACTATATTAAACAAGTTAGATAACTGTTGCATGAATATGATATTTTAATTTTTTTCTCTCCCATGTGTGTATCAACGGTCAAAGCGGACATGGCGAGACATAACATTCCGCAGAATTCTTGTTATATTGAAAATTCACAAAATTTAATCTTCTTGGAGCTTTGATATTTTGCATGAAGTATCACCAAATGTTATTCTCTCAGATTAATTTGATCCATGACCCTAGTTTAGAACTGACGGTGGCCTGGAGACTTATTTTTATTCTAGAGTAATTTTAAATTAAAAAACTTCTTTTCAAGAACCAACTAGCCAAAAGTGTTCACATTTGGTATAAACAATGTTCCAAACCTCTAATTATTTATATAAAAAAAAATGAGACTTAGTCCTTAAAAAGTAAAAAATAGCCATAAACCAGCACAAAAGGGACACAGTTGTTAATTTGAAAAAAAAAAAATCTTCTTCATAAAAAACAAGATCTGTATGGGTAGGGGATTCTTGTTCATTCAGATAAAAGGCCAGGATATATTGGGATGTCCTATAGGGACTTTTTTTTTTTCATAGTACAAAATTCTATAGGAAAGTCCTTTTTTCTTATCTTTTTAGGAATGAATTAAGTCATCGTGATCCAATAGGAATAGATTTTTACATGGGAATACTAAGGGAAAACAGATAATTCTCATTTTCTCATCTATTTGGGCAATGATTATAGCCACTTAAAGATTTGGAGCATTGTTTAGTCAAAATAGTTTAGATTGGGTCCTTTAAAGTAAAATTAATATTCATAAAGGGTTAGAAGGTTGCAAAAAAGGGTTAATTGTGTGTTGATTGAAAGGACATTGACTATTTTTCTTAAAGCCTTAAATATTGTCATTCTCTTACTGCTCTGGTTTCTACAAGGTCGTCAGGTACACTTGCACCTAGCATCACATATATTTACCTGAGCATGTCTGTATTCTACAACATACACATGTGCATGTTGCTGCTTTTGTAAGAGACTAGTCTGGCGGGGAAACTTTCATCTTATGATGTGACGACGGGGAAAGAGTGAAGTTGGCTTCTTCCGGCATTAACCAGGTTTAAGCTCACTTTGCGTCTTTATATCTTTTGCCAATGACTGTTCCAAGGTCGCGACCCCTGTTGTCACTTCTAATAGATCTATGTATGTATTGTAGTTATTTGAACTGTTCTATCTTTTAATTATGTTCATAATGTTTGGCGGTTGTGTCCTTTGGTGTTTGTATCCTTTGATTGTTGTGTCCTTTGAATGCTACATCTCCTGCTGGTTATCTATTTTCTCTTATTTTTAAAACTGTGAATTTTCAGAAATGTTCCTAGGAACTAACAAATCCAGTTGTTTGTATTTTGTCTAAATTACCCATATAAGTTGGGATTTTGAATTTGTTTGAACTTGAAAAGAAGTGGGAATCAGGTGAGCATCTAACAGGTCTCTTGGTTCTGTTAATTATTTGTATGCTTAGCATTTGGAATAAACGGAAATTTAGTATTTCTTTTATTTATCTGCTTAGAAATGTCAAATGAAGGCCTTGCTTGAGAACATTATCATGTTCATCAAATTCCATCATGTCTGTTTGTGCATATTTCTGTATATTTTCTTTTCTAATTTATAACAGCCTGTGTGGATCCGGCTAAGAATAGAATCACTGCCGATCTCTGCAGAGGGGTAGGAATACCCCGAATGGGTGTCATGTTCATTTTATCATTTTTTGTCATGTTCACTACTGTGGTTAGATTATCAGCCTCTGTGTGGTTTAAGGAAGCCATATGAGTGATGGCAAGAATAGGATCACTGTGGCTCATACATGTTGTAAGAAGCGACAATTTGAGTGATATGATAGAATTTGCTGAAACTCTGCAGTTCTGCAGGTATCAATGTTCTAGGTTCATCCTGCATATTCATTTGTTGGTGTATTTTTTTTTAATCTGTATGTTAATTTGTTGTTTTTGTACATGTACAGTGAACCTGGAATCTTCCTTCCTGTTGGTGTCGAATAACCTTTAATGTGTTGGTACGCAGTTACACCCTATTCATTCATTATTTATTCCAATTTATAACAGTTTTCAATGTTCTTCTCATATTATAATCTCTTCATATGCAGTTTTGAAATAACTTCCTTCCACGCGTATTGATTCATAATATCTTTTGAATAATGCCTTTGAAATTTAAGGAGTGATGTGAAGGCTGTAATAGCTTCCCTTTCACTGCAGCAAATTGTATTAAGTTGACAACCTGCTGAAAACCTGTATGCTGCAAGGAATTTATTTCTTGATATTTTCAGTCGCTGAGTCATTTATTGGCACAGCTTCATTCAATATGATTACAGTTGTTTGATTTCTAGTTGCTTGTGAGAAAACAATAATTTTTCTAGTTTCTTGTGAGGAAGAACTAATATTGTGATTTGTTTAAAAGCAACAGTTTTATTTTGTAGTTGATTGTATGATATTTGAAGTAGTTCTTGTTACGTGGTAGAAAGCACTGGTATCTTTTTGTAGTTACTTGTGAGAAAGATGAATTATTTCTCGTTATTTTCAACACAATTCAGGTTAAATTAGGCATATTCAGTATTATTGGTGGAGGAAGACCTCAGAATAAGTCTGAGGAGACCTGCCGTCCTTCCGCAAGTACCTGACCAACTTTTTCACATAAAGTTTTTGGACCAAGCAAATCTCGAAACTACAACCTCAGCAGCGAGAGGAAAGTGACCTTGAGACGATGCCTTAGAGCACTCGGCCACCGAGGATTCCTTATTTGTCAGGAAGTAATGGTATTGCTTTGTAGTTGCATGCAAGAAAGATGAAGTACATGTATTTCTTGTTATTTGTTAGAAAGGAATGCTGTTTGTAGTTGCTTGTGAGAAAGTAACATTATTTTTACTCATTTGATAAAAAAAATGGTATTTTAGTGGCTTGTCAGAAAGAAAAGTACATGTATATCTTGTTATATGTTAAAAAGCAACAGTTTTGTAACAAGCCACTTGTGGGAAAGCAATAGTGTTTTGTAAGAAAGCATTGATACTTTTTGTTGCTAGAAGGAATTTATTTAGATGTTAAAAGCAACAATAATTCTTATTGAATGTGAGAAAGCAACCATTTTGTAGTAAGTTGCTTGTGTGAAAGTAAATGTGTATTATATAGAAATCATAAAAAAAAAAAAGAAATTGTATACCTACATCTGACTTTCAATTCCTACATACGATGCAAACATAAAACTGTACATTAAAACAGTAATGCAAAGGTCATTAGTGATTACAGTGTGATGGTAACTTGAACACCAATATCAGGATAATAAACTGTTTTATAGAAGTAATTTACATGCTAGATAACTATTCTGACTCAACTTCAATCTACATGTTTAGTGATTCAGCAAAAGGCTTGTTGCTCCTGGTGACATTACGTTATATAGGGCATGACTCAAGTCATGTTCTTTGTAGTGGTAATGTTAAACAGGTGTAGTAGTCATTTTATTCTAGTCTAAAAGCCCCACCCCATAGTTAATTATTTCCTCCAGGGAAATAATTGGCTAACTGATTTCTTCCCCGGGGGAAAAGAATTGGCTAGCTGATTTCATCCCCCCTTATCCTTTTTTTAAATTTTAAGTGGCAGGAAGAATCAGCTGGAAGGGGGTGTGGGGGGAAGAATCAGCTGGAAGGGGGTGTGTGTGTGTGGGTGGGGAGAATCAGCTGGAAGGGGGTGTGGGAGGGGGGAAGAATCAGCTGGAAGTGGGTGTGGGAGGGGGGGGTAATCAGCTGGAAAGGGGTGGGGGGGAATAAGCTGGAAGGGGGTGTGGGAGGGGGGAAGAATCAGCTGGAAGAGGGTGTGGGGGGAAGAATCAGCAGGCTGATTTCTTTCTTGGAAACGAATTAGCAGGT
Source organism: Panopea generosa (assembly GCA_029582155.1). Taxonomy (NCBI): domain Eukaryota; kingdom Metazoa; phylum Mollusca; class Bivalvia; order Adapedonta; family Hiatellidae; genus Panopea; species Panopea generosa. Next base: position 32,189,072 of record CM055901.1, on the reverse strand, counting down.
TGGGGGTGTGTGTGTGTGGGGGGGGGGGGGGGGGGAAGGATTGGCTGTTACACCGGTAGAACATGATTCAATTGTGAGCATAGATGAAGGTTCTAGGTATCAACAATTATGAAAAAAGTGATAAATATAAGATGTATTGATGTGATAATATTTGTTAGTATTATGTTGGTGCTCATTGGGCTCCATAGAAAGAGAATAATCAAATAAACAAAAATCTGGAAAGTAAATAAAACATTTTTCAGATAAATATGATTTTAAGTTATTTTAGTTACATTGATTAATTAGTTATTTAAATCAAGAGACATGGCAGTGACCCTGAAAGCTTCACTCAGTGCTATTTGCTTCATGCGTTGTTTGCTTGTTTTACTCTCCAGACTTTCTGTGTCATCCTTATACCAGGGACATTTGGGAAATCACTGTTTTCATTATTAGGTGACAAGTATGATGTTTCATGGGTTCATCATTTTGAGATAAAAGCTGTAAAATCATTAGATTAACACTTTTAGTGATTAAACATGTGTGGTGTCCTTGAGCAAAACACTTTAACCGCATATAGTTAGTTTAAACTTATTTATTTTACTTCAGTTGTGAACATTACAACATATACAAATCATGCTCGAAGCCTTCACATGTAAAACCAGTACTAAGCATATGCCGAAAAAAGTGTCTTGCTCAAGTATACCACATATAGCCTTGATCAAGTATTGAACTTGTGACCATGGGGCTGACACTCTACCACTGGATCACACGCTCCTACTAACTCCATATACTTAGTGCTGGTTCTACCCAGGAAAACTTTGAGAGTGATTTGTCTAAGTAAGAGCTTGTTTCACAAAATCGATAAGTTAAAATAAAAAAATAAAAATACCAGTAACCATAATTTCAAGATTATAGGGATCTGTCATGGGTATTGGGTTTAGATAAGAATATTCTAAATTAAGGTTATAGGGATCTGTCATGGGTATTGGGTTTGGATAAGGATATTCTAAATCAATGTTATAGGGATCTGTCATGGGTATTGGGTTTAGATAAGGATATTCTAAATCAAGGTTATAGGGATCTGTCATGGATATTGGGTTTAGATAAGGATATTCTAAATCAAGATTATAGGGATCTTTCATGGGTATTGGGTTTATATAAGGATATTCTAAATCAAGATTATAGGGATCTGTCATGGGTATTGGGTTTAGATAAGGATATTCTAAATCAAAGTTATAGGGATCTGTCATGGGTATTGGGTTTAGATAAGGATATTCTAAATCAAGGTTATAGGGATCTGTCATGGGTATTGGGTTTAGATAAGGATATTCTAAATCAAGATTATAGGGATCTTTCATGGGTATTGGGTTTATATAAGGATATTCTAAATCAAGATTATAGGGATCTGTCATGGGTATTGGGTTTAGATAAGGATATTCTAAATCAAAGTTATAGGGATCTGTCATGGGTATTGGGTTTAGATAAGGATATTCTAAATCAAGGTTATAGGGATCTGTCATGGGTATTGGGTTTAGATAAGGATATTCTAAATCAAGGTTATAGGGATCTGTCATGGGTATTGGGTTTAGATAAGGATATTCTAAATCAAGATTATAGGGATCTGTCATGGGTATTGGGTTTAGATAAGGATATTCTAAATCAAAGTTATAGGGATCTGTCATAGGTATTGCGTTAAGATAAGGATATTCTAAATCGAGGTTATAGGGATCTTTCATGGGTATTCCAGGGTTTAGATAAGGATATTCTAAATCAAGGTTATAGGGATCTGTCATGGGTATTGGGTTTAGATAAGGATATTCTAAATCAAGATTATAGGGATCTGTCATGGGTATTCCAGAGTTTAGATAAGGATATTCTAAATCAAGATTATAGGGATCTTTCATGGATATTCCAGGGTTTAGATAAGGATATTCTAAATCAAGGTTTTAGGGATCTGTCATGGGTATTGGATTTAGATAAGGATATTCTAAATCAAGATTATAGGGATCTGTCATGGGTATTGGGTTTAGATAAGGATATTCTAAATCAAGGTTATAGGGATCTTTCATAGGTATTGGGTTAAGATAAGGATATTCTAAATCAAGATTATAGGGATCTGTCATGGGTATTGGGTTTAGATAAGGATATTCTAAATCAAGGCTTCACTGTTTTAATCAACTCTGCGGAGGCTCCTTTCAAATCATTGTAACAGAGCATTGAAATTTTATAATCTTATTTTTGTACTCATGATATATTTTTTTAGACTAAATAAACTCATATTGAATAATTGCCGGATAATTTTTAAAATGAAATTTATTTGGTCACTATTTTGCAGCACGTAAACCATTCAATTTTTGTTTATTAAAATTGACATTTAAACATGGTCTGGTTACAATGCATAGGAATTGTAATTTATTGTCGAGAGTGAAATGTAACAGTTCTATAGTATAAGTCACAGAAATGAATCATTGCTAAATTTGTAACAAAACATTGAAGGGTATCCCTCCCATACCTATGTGTACATACTTGTATGATATTTGAATCTTTTGTTGCAGCTTACGGCATGACCTGCTTCATAGATTTTTGCTAACGATTAAATTTGATTTAATGTTACTCTTTTAGATGTGTCTTTTTGCTGTTATTTTTCTCCTTCATATCTGTAGCTGTACTTGACGTTTCTTGTAATTAATAAATATTTGAAAGAAATGTAACTGACACTTTTTATAAAATGTTACCATGCTTTAGACCAATGTCCTAACAGAAATCTCCTTGTTTTAACAAGTCACAACATCTGACTGTAGTTCCCATAATCGGAATAAATAATGAGTTATTGTTTTAAATAGATGAATAACAAATAACAAAAATTAATAATGTAATATTAAGGTTATTCACCTCTTTTTGCTCTTTACTAAAATCAGGGGTTAATAAATATTTTCAAATGGTTATAGGTTCTGAGTTATAAATATTGATTGGAGTTAATAGCTATGTGTCCCTTTATAATACTTAACCCCCTTCCCCAACCCCTCATCCCCCATCCCCCAAAGTCAAAATATATACAGTTATGATAAGTACATAGTAGAATAATCCTTGTTTGCAATATTTGGTCTTTTCAAGTTTAATATTTGAATTTATTATCATACTGTTGTCTTTAATTACTTCACCTATTCTTAAATGATTAACTATTTCATAGAAATCTGTAAATGGTGTGAGTTCATGCCATTTGTTGCTGTCCACCATTTCCTTAATTGAAAAAACTTTCTACTGAGCTGATGTTACTCAGTTTTAACGAAACTTATGCCACAACTTTCTACGGTATATTAGATATAAAAGTGTTTTTGTTGCAACACATAATCATTCGTGTCTAACCTCGGGGAAATTGCATACCTTATTTTAATCCCTTCCATGGTCTTTCGGGTCATCCTCCAAAAATGTATTTTTATATCAAATATTCAAAAAAAACATTCTGACCAATTACTGTGCAATGTCATGGTAACATTGGTTCCCTCAGCTCTTTTCTTGCCTTTGTATTACATGTGATTCCTATTAGTGATGTTTTTGCAATATCTGTTCATCAATGAAATATTCATGTGTCTGTGTAAACAACCTGTATGTATCCAACACCCACTTCCACTATATTGGTACAATATGTTCACAGCATGCCAAAGATGGAGGCTGCCCATGTCATGTATGTCTTCGTTCAGCCTTCATGTCGCTCAACTATTCATCCAGTGTACCCGTGTATGTCATATTAAATTATTATACAGGTAGTTAAGCAGGGTGGATACAGCGTTAGCCACTGACGCTAGAGGTTGCCGGTTTGAACCCAAGCTTGATCCGATGGCCTCTCAAAAACAACACGCAGTACTGGTTCAACCCAGGAAGTGGATTACAGTTTAAAATTATATAGCAATCACTTGGAAGAACAGATAAACAGCTTTTGACTCTGGTTGCACTCAATTTTCACCTTAATATCTATATTTGATTTCTGTAAGTTAAACCCCAAAACTGTTCCATAGCGTTTTATCAGATTCAATGATTGGCAACCACATAATAAAAAACTCCTTACGATATACCTTAATTTTACTTTAACGTACATACAGCTATATTTATTTTATGTCATAGCATTATTTGCTTTAAATCAACCGGCAGAAAGAAAATAAATCATTTAAATTTTACAGTTGAATTTTATATTTAGACCTTAAAATCGTGTAACAATGTGAACTAATATTTCTGTTTCTCACCAACTATTTATCATTTAAATGCAGGCAGCAACAGAAGAAGTGGTGAACCAAAACAAGTGATGTTTTCCGATGGAATTCGACCTGGAGGAGACTTAACAGAGCTAGATGGTCGCTCTGAGATAACACGTGTTCCGCCGAGGAGGTCACGTGTACAGAAACGTGTTGAGAGGACAGGTCACGGTAGGAAAACTGGTGGTCTAGATGATCATATAGAATATTTCACTGGCTTCTGGGGTGAAATGTGAAATGATGATGTAGGAGTTTAAACCAGTCTATTTCCATAGTTAAGAACATTGGAAATGAGGATAGATTTCATTCATAAATTTAAAGCCGTACTATGTCCTTAATTTAGAACATATCAAATGATGAAATTGTAGGGATTTTGAAGTCAGCCTATTTTCTTAATTTAGAACACAGCAAATGATGAAATTGTACGCCTGGTCTCCGTCGTCTGTCGTCCGTCGTTAACTTTTAGCTTCTAACAACTTCCCCTCTGAAACCACTGGGCCAATTTTGATGTAACTTAACAGAAATGTTCTTTGGGCGACCCTCTACCAAGTTTGTTCAAGCCATCTTGATTCGTCATAAAACATGGCCGCCAGGGGTTAATTAGTAAAAACTTAAAAAATCTTCTTGTCAGAAACAATTGGCTCGATTTTAAAATAATTTCACAAAAATGTTTCTTGGAGGACCCTTCACCAAGTTTGTTGAAACGGTAGTGATTCATCAAAAAAACATGGCGGCCACAGGGTGGGGTTAGTTTACTATATAGGCTATAGTAAAAACTTAAAAAATCTTCTGATCAGAAACCACAGGGCCAATTTTGGTATAACTTCCCAGAAATGTTCCTTGGGTGACCCTCTACAAAGTTTATTCAAGCCATCTTGATTCGTCAAAAACATGGTCGCTAGGGGTCGGGGCAAGTTTAATTAGTAAAAACATAAAAAAAATTCTTGTCAGTAACTGCTGGCTTGATTTTAAAACAATTTCGCAGAAATGTTCCTTGGAGGACCCTTTACCAAGTTTGTTCAAGCTATTGTGATTTGTTAAAAAACATGACTGCCACAGTGAGGTGCTAGTTTACTATATAGGCAGCTATAGTAAGACTTCAAAAGCCTTCTTGTCAGAATCTACTGACCTGATTTCGATGTAATTTCACTGACATTTACCATGGGTGAACCTCTACCAAGTTTGTTCCAGCCATTGCGATTCGTCGAAAAACATAGTCACCAGAAGGTGAAGCTGGTTTTCTTTATACGGATATAAAGTGAAAACTTTCTTTCGATATCTGATATCCAGATATCCGCACAAGGATACTATTGTTATCGCACAACTTTTCTACGCATTTGTTACATCTTCAAAACAAAATTCTAACTACTTGCCCATCCGTTATTCTGGAATTTTGAGTGTACATGTATTATATAATCTACTTAAGTTGGGTGACTCAAGGTCACTCAAGTGAGCGATATAAGGCCATCTTGGCCCTCTTGTCTTAATTTAGAACACAGCAAATGATGAAATTTTAGGATTTGAATCTGGCACATTACTTAAATTGTGAAATTTTGGGATGTAAGCCAGTCTATTACCCTAATTTAGAATAGAAAATGATGATAGGTTTCAAAGATGGGATTTAAAGCTGACCTATTTCTGTAAACTGTGAAGTACATTATACTTTTTTATAAGTTAAAAAATTAGCAATTTCCTTTTGAAGACTCTTTTATAAAGTTGATGTTGAAAGTGATTGGATTTCAGACTATAACATTACATAAGAAAAACATATTGTAAACAAAATGTTACTTGTGTACAGCTTTAGTTTACTAACCTAAAGCATGGTGTATCTTAATCAGAATCCATACATCAGGAAGTGAATTATTTCAAACTTCCATTTAACCATAAGATGCAGTGTAGATACCTCTTTCATAAAAAAACAGTGTAAGCGGGCCCAATTAGCTTAGTCTCAGCCAGTAGCGAGTCTGAGTATCAATCCACGGGTCGTGAGTTTGAATCCCTGCCTGGTCACAGTTTCCATGATGATTGATATACAACATTGCATCTCATTATTATTTGTCTCTCACCGCTGATTCAAGTGGGAAAGTTATCAGTTACTTATGGAGATGGGGTGTGCTTGAGTACTGGTTAACCTTTCAGGTAACAGTGGTTAGGTTAACTGATTGTCTGTTAGCCCTTAATGGCATAAAAATGATGCTAAACATTCAGTCAATCAATATATATCATAAAAAAACATGTTGGTGGCCGTTTTTAGATAATGAAACCCTTAAAAAGAAGTTTATTCCCTGTCAAATAAAATTTAATAACAATAAAACCCATAGAAATAGTTGACAAAATAATTAGATTTGTATCTTGTTTCTTGTTTCAGGTGGTCAACACTCTCCCAAATCTCGACGTCTCCGTACAGTGTCTGATAGATCCAGTAAATGTCTGATACCAGAGAATGGTTTACCTCCCTTGTCTGTCCCACTGCAGGAGGGTGCTGGTAAGTTAACCTGTAAATAGCCCATGCCAGACAATGGATTACCTCCCTTACATATCCAACACTGCAGGAGAGTACTGGTAAATTAAGCTGTAAATGTCTGATTCAAGACATTGAATTTTTTCCTTTGTCTGTATCGCTGCCGGAGTGTGGGCTGATAAGTTAACTTGTAAATGTCTGATACCAGACAATGGATTACCTCCCTTACCTGTCTCGCTGCAGGAGGGTACTGATAAGTTGACCTGTAAATGTCTGATATAAGACAGTGGATAACCTCCCTTGTGTGTTACTGCAGGAGGGTGCTGGTAAGTTAATCTGTTAAGCATTTATCTTGTGAGAACGGTTTTTGGAAATCTGTTGCAGTTCCTTAATAGCTCAAACCTCTTGCTCTGAGTCAGTTTCTTTGGTATAAGCAGGGCCTAGACTGGGATTCACCAATGTTGCCAAATGCAAAGGAAGTTTTAAATTTGCAAAAGTGGTTGTGAAAGAGAAATTCCGTCAGGCCAATTTCCGATATTGTATTTTAATGTTTGATATAAGCAATTGGGTACTGTTTTTGAAAGCCCATCAGGTTTAGTGTAGGATCGAACTTACTACTTTAGACATAAGCAAGTAGCCCATAATTGAAATTAGTATTTGCTGCTGTTGACTAGCATGTTCCTTTGATATTTAAACAACCTTCTGGATTGAATTGAAAAGATAAAAAAACTAATGGTTCTGTGAATGCCAAATTTACGTTTTTGTTGCATATCCGCGCTTATCCTTGCATATCTCAGTTAATATTCAAAAAATTGTATTTCAGGTCACAGCCTGCAGTTGAACCCAGATCCAGAAACCTTTATGCCAAAAATAAAAGGTAATTCAATCAATAATTTACATTCCTGTCTGCAACTGAATTTTTTTCTGGATATGATAAGCAAGTTGATAGTAAAATTATGCATTAAAAAAAACTAAACATTTCAAACAAACAAGCATTACGACTATGACTATACTGATGATAATTTGCCATTCAGAAAGTTTGAAATTGTTATTTAAATTGGTTTTTGCCTCTTTATCTGTTCAGTTATGTACTATACACATTTCTGCACTCTGTCATTTAATTATCTGTGCCAGGTCAATTTAGAACAGTCAGTAATGCATACAGCTGTCAATCTAGTTGTTAGATTGACTCCCTGCATGGTCATAGTCACTGTGATGATTGGCAGTGGAGTTTATTCTGATATCAAGAATCTCCTACCTCCTACTTGGATATGTGGGGAAGTAGTCAGTGACTTAAAGTGCCGCTAATACTGGTTAAACGCCTAGCGGATCTCAGGTACATCGATTAGAAATACAGATCACCATTAAATAAATGAAATACTGTTGAAAAAAGGTGCAAACCCTCATACACACAAATAATGAAAAATAATGAATGGCTTTGAAAATAACTAAATGACATATCATCATATCTTAAATTGTTGAATACATAAGAGTGGCAACCATTCTGTTTTGTGGTCATAATTTCCTAAATACCCTGTCAACTGATACTCTGGTTTACCCATGTATCATTGGGCAGGCAAAACTGAAATCTTAGTTTCAAACTGTTCAATGAAGTTGTTTTGAATGATTGATTAGCCTCAATCACTGGGTACACAGTATTTTGCTTCTGTTTCACCAACATTTGTCTTTAATACTTAAAGATTTAACTCAATATTTGACTGGTTAATCTTTTAATCAATATTATTAATACCAAAGAAAGCATATGTATATTAAGAACCTTTATAACATCATGATAATCCAGCTTCTTTTCTAAGATTTAAGTTTTAAGTGTTTAAGTACTTAAACATGTGGTTGAAACAGAAGCCTGAGGGAAAAAAAGCCAGATACGTTAGGCCATAATAAATTAATTGCTAGATTATCATCCCTGTCTGCCCCCTCAATTTCATGCTTTCCCAACCCTTTTTATTTTCATAAAAAAAAAAAAATTATTAAAAAAACATCAAAATTTGAAAAAAATAAATAAAATCATCCCGCCGTCTCTGTTTTGAAGAAAAATTTGGATGATAATCTAGCAATTAATTTATACTGGTCTTAAAAGATTTATAGAGAATACCATGTTAGAAAAAAAAACAGCCTCATCCTTGTTTTTGTTTTTTTTGTGCCAAACCTGACAAAGTTTATAATATCGGACACTAACATTGTATTCTCTTTATCATGTCATAATGATGTCATGTGCCTGATAAACTTGCATTGACATGATAAACCTATGTTTATCAGACGGGCAATTTATCAACAAAAATGAATGCATTGACATATAAAAAGTTCAGCCAAGCTGTCGAACCTGCTCCTGGCTTTTTACCTGGCTCCAAAAATTACAATCAAATACAGTTGAAATTCCATATTCCGGAAGTGTTGATATTTTTTGCCATCCCTAACTTTTCCCCTTCTTTTTGTATGTAAATATATTCCTATTTACCCGATATTGTCTGTGTCGATATATCGGATATCTCAGTCCCAGTTTTAGTTCCTGATTGATCATTTCACCTGTAATTTATATAATTGTGTGTTTTCCATGCCTTGTGAAAATCTACGCTTGACTTCGATTTAATAAACCAGCCTGAACTTACACTTCACACTGCCGAGAATTTCAAAAAAGGGACCTTGATATCAGCATTTATCACGACAGTGTAATTTTAATGCACAGACCGTAATATGAAAGCCAAAGTACAACTGACGTACGACAATTATCAGATGATGAAAATAAATATTGATTTTGAGACAAAATCTGTGTCGATATTCCGATATCTCTAATTATTTTGGCAGTCGCTCCAGTATCGAGATAACAAGTATGACTGTATGTATACATCTTCAATATAACATTTCTTCATGACTTATATACTGTTTCCTCTAACCCCCAATTGTTATGTGTTTTAACCCTTTACTCCATAGATAAGCGTTTTCCCGCACCAATCACAGAAGGCCTTTGAAAACAGTGCAGGAAGAGTTCAGATTGCTCGTGACGAGCAATCTGAACACTTCCTGCACTGTTTTCCACTCTGTCAGTTAATATAAACATAATTCATCCATTGCTGATATGTGGTGAATTAATGCTTTCAATATTAGAGGTGTCCAAAGGTGTCTATATGAAGTAAAGGGTTAAACATCCAACGTTTTCCCTGTCTATCAATAAAAACTGATGTGTTGTTGTTTGTTATATTTAGATGAAGAAAGCGAACCTGTGATATTTGCTGTTAACACAAACCTGTATGTTATGGTCAAGATTCTCAACTGTAAGTGGAATGTTTAAGCCTGTGTTTCTTCTGTGCTAATTGTAAATGATACTTGTACAGAATCTACTTTTAATTTTTTGTGTTTGTACTGAAATACGAAGGAAATTTTAGTAATTCATCGACTGATAAATCTTTATTTGGTGTTAAAGCAGACATGGCCACCTGTGAAAAAATCTGGCAGCCCACCAAAGTGTTGTCATTCTCAGACATATTGCGCTGAATGATTTAGTTGGTATTCTTTAAAAGTACTACATGTATATTCAATTCAATTCATTACATTTGATTGCATAACTAAGTACCAGTATACGATGAAAATTTGATTATTTTTCTTTTATAAAATAAATAACCATTGTAGAACAAATGTTTTGACATATTTTGGCACTAGAAATAGAGTTATACAATTGGTATTATTGTCATTACCACCATCATCATCATCTTCAGCATCACCATAATTTTAGTCATCATAAATTAATGTAATTTTATATCAATTGCCAATATCCATCATTGTCATGATCCTGTTATATTCATTATTTGCATTATCATTAATGAAATTTATGATTCTTTCGTCATTCTTGTTACTATTGTCATCAATATATCCATTTTCTAATTCCTTTTAGTCATATTTACCATCGCCATTTTCATCATTAATTGCACAACAGTCATCATGACTAACGATCATCATTATCATCATCTCAACAATTAGTATCTTCATTTTCTTTAAATTTTCATTATCAAATTTCATCTTCATTATTATTATTCAAGTTAACCTAATCAAAATCATTGGAATCCTGTGATTGGTCGCCATGGTAAACAACAGTATTATCACTGACTTCATTGTTGTGAGCTTGTCAACAACAACATTACTACAATTATAATTTTTTATCATCACCAGTGGATTGTTGTGTAAACCGCGTTGTATGGAGTTTTACGACGCGGGGGATGACCAGTGTAGGTCAGGAGGAGTTGGTTATTGTCCTGGAAACCTTGCCAGATGAAAACACAGTACCCAAAGATATCTTCACTCATCTCAATAATGTTTTCGAGGATGCCAGTAAAGGTGAGGGATACATTTATCTCGATGAGATTTATTTCAGAGTTTTGAAATATGTGGTAAAGAAACATGAGAAACACTTCCATGTGAGAATCACAGGAAACATGAAAAATATTGCATTATGAGCATCACAGGAACCATTAGAAATAGTAACAAAAATGTGAGAATCACAGGAAATATGAGAAATAGTGCATTGTGATTATCACAGGAACCGTGAGAAAGTTACAAAAATGTGAGAATGACAGGACACATTTATATTGATACCATACGAGAAACATGAGAGCCATTTGAAAAATCATAGGAAATGCAAAAACTATGTTATGTGAGAATCATTGGAAACTTGAGAAATGATACCATGTGAGAATCACAGAACATGAGAAACAGTGCAACAGAGAAGTGATCCAAGTTGTTTCATGGCTTCAAATATAGTCTAGTTAAGAATCATTGTGCAGATTGGATTGAAACTGTGTAAAGAAAGATATTAGTAGCATTATGACAAAACTTTCCACTTCATCATTATTATGTATTTATACTTTATAAAGGGAATTTATCAGGATAAAATGCTAAACATGTCTTTAAAAAAATCAAAATGGATAAAAAGCATTTTATTATCAATAATCAATATAAACAGAATAGTCAGTCCACCAAAACGTGACAAAATTGATATGTAAATTGGACTGGTAAACTTGAAACGAAATCCCTATTCTGAAATTAGACAGTACTTAAATACTGTTTGATGACCTTCACATCATCATTCTGACTCTTTCTAAGATAAAACAATTTTTACTGCGTGTAAACCTGTATGACAGATCAAATTGAAATCAAAATGAATTCACCTGACTCATTTAATACATTGCAAAATATGTTGCCATTTTAAGCGGGAAATTTATTGTAGTCTAGTCTAGGCGCTTAGTCCAAGTTGGGAAAGCCCATTTCACTATATTATTTTGGCATGTTTGAATAAATATCTTTTTTGGTATATTGGGGAAAAAATGTTATGAGCCAATTTTAAATTTTTTTAAAAACCCTGATATATTCCCTTTAAATAGATGATCTTGTCTTGAGAATCAGTCAACTCAAACAAAGAGCAAAGATGGTTTTCAAAAGGATCTGATTGCTCAATAAAGGTGGGTTACTGAAAAAGAACCTGAATGTACACAGCGTAAATTTCCTATAAATTTTATGGCATTGAAAATAATACCACTGGGTCATAAACTTGTCATGAATCATATCGTCTTGTGTTTATGAATATATACATAGTAATGTTAATGCAGTATCTCGGTGCAAAACATTTTTTTCTATTTTGAAAAATAAACTCAGCTAGACTGTTTGCAAACACATTTTGAAATGTTAATTGGTTGACTCACCATATAAAAATGTTATTATAAATCTGCAGGTACCACAATAACAGCATTGGGACACTCCATATTCAACCAGAGTTTCCTCGGCAGTCGAGAGCACGGAGGATTCCTATATATTCGCGCCACATTCCAGTGTGTACAGAAGCTTACACTTCCTAGTCCGCCATATTTGTTTGGTATCTTACTACAGAAGTGGGAAACCCCGTGGGCCAAAGTATTCCCAATTCGACTCTTACTCCGACTTGGGGCAGAGTACAGATGTAAGTAGCAAACTGACTGTTTCGAAAGAAGCTCAAGACAAGCTTTCCGGGTTGCTCTGTGTTCATTGACCCTCTGTCATTTGTCATCGACTGTTGGCTTAAACCTTGAGTATACTCTAGCACCAATTTTGCTATCCACTAGTATGACAAACTAACCTCTGCATGAGTTGTAATACATATATTCGGCCACATGATTCATCACTCACATCACATCTATTTATGAATATAAAAACCAGCAATGTTGCTGTGGTATTGAAAATAGTTCTTTTGAAACAAAAACCAAAATGAAATGAAATATCAGTTACATGATGTGATAGAAAATTTAAGACAAGCATCTGGCTGATTATGATTCTTGACTGGTTCCAGTACACTTGCTCTTTAAACGGAATGAAATCCATTAAAGTAATGAAGAAAGTTTGATAGAAATTTAATAGCTACCAGATATTCAATGAATATTGCACTAACAATTGAAAATACTATCTTAATATTTATTCAAGTAAAAGATCAAGTAGAAAAACTACCTACTTGATAAGCTCACATTGAGTTTTGTCATGAAATGTAATGTCGCCATGTTATTAAAAATAGTAATTTTGAAACAAAAACAAAATGAAATGAAAGCTCAGTAATATGATGTTAAAGAACAGTCATCCAAGAATCAGGTTTATAAAATGGATGATATTGTTGCTGTGGACTTTGCATATTAGAAGAAAACAAAGAGTGTATTAGAAGACAAAGCAGGCAAAGGTAATTCTTAATGTAAAACTGTACAAGATTTTTAATTTTTTTAGCTCGCGGAGATGAAGTCCAAGGAGAGCTATTGCCATGACCCCAGCGTTGGTGTCGTTGTCTGTAGACACCCAGGTTAAATGCAAAAGTTTAAGTTTAAGATACCTATGCAACAACTCATTGGATGTGAATGAAACTTCTCATGTGTGTTCACCATCATCAATGGAACACACAGATGTAAAAACCATAATTCTGGATTGCATTTTGGCACAGTTATGGCCCTTTATGGACTAATACACCCAGAGACGAGCTTTGTTGCCATCTGACAACTCTTGTTAAATTTATAAACTCGCATCTAAGATGAGCGTCTAGCCAGTTATGATTCTAGGCTGGTTCCAGTACACTTTCAATTCATGAAGTCCAATGTAACAGAATGAAATCAATTAAAGCCAGAAATTTAAACAAGTATAACCATAATCGTGAAACCATTAACCCTCCTTGGATTATTTCCAGATTACCCGTGTCCACTTATTGGTGTTCGAAACAGAAAACCAGTTTTCTTTGAGATAGGGCACACAATCATGAACCTGTTGGCAGACTTCCGTAACTTCCAATACATGTTGCCCAACATTAAAGGCATCTCTATACACATGGAGGATAAGGTGACGAAGATCAACTTTCCTCGAAACAGATATGAAGATGTAAGAATTTTGTTTATTATTATTTAAAAGTAGTTTCTAAGAACAATTGTGCAGATCATCACTGGGTTCAGGTTCAGTTTTGCTCCTTTCAATGTTATAGAATAGAAATTTTGTCTCTTGAACTGTTTATTGGATTTTGATGAATCTTTGTAGAAAGTATTTATAGTCTTGTTGCGCATAATATCATCTGGTTTGATGATTTTAAGAGGGTTGCTTTCTTTCCAATTTCTTTCAATAGAATTTTTCAGTATTTCATGTCCTCAACTGTTTTTTGGATTTCGATGAAATTTGTAGGAAGTTACATGTATACATGTAGTATGAAGTTGACCTGTGCATGTAGTAGTGGCTTTCCGGTCAGATGTTTTTTTTAAGAGTTTTTTAATTTTAAAAAAAAATTAATTAAATGTCATAATTGGGTAAAAGTTGACAGTGTGGTGACATACATTTTCTTCGGAAATAATTTGTAGTTATTCATAAGTTTTACCTACGTTTACATTTGTGCATTACAGCTGATGAAGGTTGTGAACAACAGCAACGAACATGTGATGGCTATAGGGGCAACATTCAGCCCTGACGCAGACTCGCATCTTGTTTGTATACAGAATGATGATGGCAACTACCAGACCCAGGCCATAAATATACAGAACAAACCAAGAAAAGGTAGGTAGACAACAGCTGTCGGTATACAAACTAGATTATATAGAAGAATGTAGACTCTTGATTCTTTTTATGCACAATTTCATTTAACATAAATGTGAATTGGACCCTCGTTTGACTGTTCTTTTGGAATATAAGAATCCACCATGAGTTTATCCATGTGGGCTAGAAAAATTTTACATGGGGTTTCAAAATTATATATAGGACAAATATCTGCCATGTTCACTGCATGTAATTTTGTCCAAGAGGGTGAGATTTTTCTATCTCGCATGAATGAATTCATGATGGATTTTTTTTCTATCATTCATCTCAGTCAAATGATAGACCCACGATAATTGCCATCTTCACTCAAATATGCTTCATTTTAAATGTGTGTTTAACACTCAAACTTTCACACACACATATATATATATATATATATATATATATATATATATATATATATATATATATATATATATATATATATATATATGAAGAAATCAACATTTTAAAGTATGTACTAAATGTAGTACCAGATATTACACCTGTTATTCTATCCGCACATTGTTTAACTTCAAATAATATTTTCCCTGACCATGTTTTCATAGGCAAGACGTCAAACATATACATTGATGTCATTATTACAAATATCTCTTTTTTACAGTTTCCTACAACAAAATCAAGTTTTGACATATTTTAGTAAGCGTGAAAATACAAATAGATATGATTACGATTTGTGAATAAAGAAATAGATTACCTGTACAAAAATTGATTTAGTCCCAGATTTTCGTCAGGTCATGTGAGAAACTCATATCTTCCATGAGTAGAAATGGAGAGTATACTAACCCGCCCTCAGACAGAATTCCCATTTCCTATGAAAATGATGCAAATGTTCTCCCCCTCAGAAAGGGCCCTGGTAAAATAAATCTAGGAATGGCAGAGAGACAATTTTTATTTTATCTATATGACTCTTTTTATGAAAAGCAAATATGAAGCACAAAATTATTAAGCATGGCTAAAAAATTAAGGATGTCTGATATTCTCTTACATAAAGAAAATTTGGAAAGTCAAATTATACATAAAGTCAGACTTTTCGCCAAAACATGTATAGTTAATACTGATCTAATGTTGTGGTAGAATATGTAGAACTATATTAATAAAAAATAAAAATTTGGTACATACTTGTTTTCTTAGATATATTAACTATAAATATTAACCACTTTTATTCTTACAGTAACTGGGGCAAGTTTTGTTGTGTTCAATGGTGCGCTGAAAACCAGCTCTGGCCTGAGCGCTAAATCCAGCATTGTCGAGGATGGACTTATGGTCCAGATCACACCAGACTCAATGCTGGCATTAAAACAGGCCATCAAGGATATGCAGACCTACACGATAACATGTGGTGTAATTGGTGCTCCAAAGCCAGATGAGACGGTCATGGTGCAGTGGACAGATGATGATAAGAATGTAAACATTGGGTATGTATCTTCATGTCTTGCCGCTTTGTTATGGGTCATGTAGCTTATTTAGAGTCCACTTTAGGTGAATGGTCTTACGTTACCCCTCACTGTCCATCTATTTGTCTGTGCATCAGTTAAAATATTGGTTTCCGATCAATAACTTCTGAAGCGTTCTATGTATTTAATTAATATTTTGTGTATCAGTATAATGTAAAGTTTTATATTTGTCAACATTGGCCAAATTGTACAGGAGTTATGACCCCATTTTTCCTTAATTTTTGGTAGAAAAATGGTTGATGATCAGTAGCAAGGTCATTTGTGTTGACAAGACACATTTCTTTTTATATATCTAAATATATAGTTTAAAGATTTGGAATAAAAACATAATTCTGCTATATAATAGTGCTAAATGATTTGAATAAATACCACATTCTATTAAGGATGCCAGTAGTTCTAAAACCATTTCCTTCTCGTTGGCAATTTTACCCTAGGTGGAATGTTAATATTTACATACCGGTATTAAATAATTCCATCCTACTTTACCTGCAAATTTGTACATGTATATACATAAAAATGGTACTAGAAGCTTCCTTGCTTGATGCTCAGCATTTAGAGGATAGTTCTAGGTCTTGTCTGCCCAGTGTCAGTATAATATGACTGGACGGGGTATCATACCATGTGTCTGTGCATGATACTTCTTTGTTGCAGCACTCAGAATACTGTCTCAAGTAGGCACATTCGCGGTATGACTGAAAAATTGTTGAAAATGACCCTAAACACCATACAACAACAACAACATGTATTAAACAACATGTGAACAAAATTATATATGAAATTTTAAATTTGTACATTTATATACTGATTTCAGTGTTAAAAGCCCTATTGATGGGATGTCTATGGATGGTGTAGAGAGCTTACATATCCAGAACTCAGCAGACTACCTGGGAGAAAAGCATATGATCCGCTGGACGGAAATCTACTTTATACGCAATGAGGACAGTAGCTCTGTTAAGTGGGAACCAGTGGACCTCAGTCGACTGGGAGAGACATTGGCGACAGCGTGTTGTGTGGCACTCACGCCTCATCTACAGAAGCTTACTGAGGCCTCGCTAACTAAGATTGGTCTCCGAGTAACGCTAGGAGCAGATAATGTATGTTGATAGCAATGGATCCAGAAAATTACATATAAAAAAAGTGAAACATAATACCTGTTTTAATCTTAGTATATTAAACTGTGAAGTTCACTTTTTGATATTCTGACATAAAAATTAGAACACAAAGCACGATTCCTTAGTAGCATGTGTGTTAAAACTTTGATATCAGAATCAAATGTTTATGTCTCACTACAGATATTTTTGTTAAACAAGACAACTTGAACTGGGCAAGTAGATATTAGACGTTAAGATTTGAAAACAAATATAACCTTGAACAATAAAATATATGGTAAAATTTAGCGTTTTTTAATTAAACAACAAAAGTGCTAAGCTTAGTTGGACTTTCCATACTATGGAGAATATTGAAATACATCTACAGGTTTGAACTAATTTATTTTAGCCCGATTGCAAAGATATTTCAAAGCTTTTATGAACCACTTTCGAGCCCACTTCCATGGTAGAACCAGTACAGAGTTCATTGGATCAAGCAGGGGGTCAAACCCACAACCTCTGGCATGAGCGACCAACATTCTTTCCACAACACTAATGCTGATGCTGTACAGTTTAATGATAATATCTCTGAACTAGTTCATTGTAATATCATGATATTGGTGTATTGTATTGTATTGTATTGTATTGTATTGTATTGTATTGTATTGTTGATTCTGTAAGTATTCTTTTCAGGTTGGTTATGAATCTGGTGCTAAGGGTGAGAGGTTACCAGACGTGTACATGAACGACCTTGACAATGAACTTATACCAGTAATACATCGAGCAACTCAGCATGAAGGATCCATCGTGCTTGAACTTATATTCCAAGTTCTTGATTAGTTGAGAAGCCACAAAAACCCGGAGATACATTTAATATAATACACTCTGTGAAAATCTATTATTGTTTTAAATGATCTATGATGAATAACAGTGCAAAATTCTTAAGAAAAAGTGTTCTTGAAGTTATTGAAAGAATAAATGCCACAATCGTAAACGTTTAGCATTTCACAGAAAAATGGAACTATACTAGTCATATTTGGTACATGGGATGGAGAGGGAAAAATACCAACATGTTTAGGTATAAGTTTGACAGTTGTAACATTATTTTGTTGATATTAGCAATTGTTTATATACCACAGGCATCAGTTCAGGGGTCTTGAGTTTGAATCCTTGTCTAGTCACAGTATCTGTAATGTGTTGTTAACTTCAAGGATCCCAAGAAAGAGTGGTTAGGTTAACTGATTGTCTATTTGCCCTCGATGGCATTAAAACAATGCTAAATATTAAAATAAACAAACAAATCAACAGGCATCATTTCACACCATCTTTGAACATATAAGTTCATACATTGAGTATATAAGTTGATACATACATTGGCAATGATTGAAACAGTCAGCTGATGATTGATTATTGAAAAAATAATCAAGCCAAAAAAAAAAAATCCAGCAAAGAAAAAATAACCTCGTTAAGAATTAACTTAAATTGAAAAAAGAATGCATTGAAAATTAAATGTAACTTTTAAGAAAGTTCTTATAATATTAATATTTAAAAATTAACATTTTACAGTTCAATGTTAAGAAACATTTTAACTAATTTTGATGACAAGCCAGCGGAAAGATTATGGTTAATTTATATAAAATACAGTTGAATACAATTGCTTGTAATTGTGTCAATGAGATAATAAGGTGGAGCTCATGTTGTAGTGGTGGATGAGCTGAGCCAAGATTAGAGGGTTGTGGGTTTGATCCCCAGTCACAGACACAGACATAATTTATGTGCTGTCCTTGAGCAAGCCTCTTTATCTGCATGTCCTTAGTAATGGTTCCGCATGTGAAGCCAGGCCCAATAAGCTCAGTTGGTTATGCCTCTGACTAGCAATCCATGGGTCGTGAGTTTGAATCCTCGCCCAGCAAGTCTCTTTGATGATTGATATACAACATTGTGTCTCTCAGCGCTGCTCCAAGTGGGGACATTATCAGTTTTTTTTGCAGATAAGGGGTGTGCTCAAGTACTGGTTAACCTTTCAGGATCCCAGGAAACAGTGATTAGGTTAACTTACCATCTGTTAGCCCTCGATAGCATAAGAATTACACTTATTATTCAGTCAATCAGTCAATCCACATGTGAAGACTTTGAGCATGATTTGTCTAAGTTGTAAGAACTTGTTTTACAATCATTGTCAAATAAGTTTGATACAAAACAAAAAGATAATTATGACATTCGCTTTATAACTGAATTTCCTTGAAGAGGTACAATATTAATATCATTGAAATGATTAGTTATGAAGATCCTTCTCTCTCTTAATGTTTATTAGAATGAATTTTTATATTGACTGCTTAAAAATATCTCTATGAAAGAAATGTGTTTGAAAATGGGAACATAGTGATTGTTTCATTGTAATTTAAGAGACATAAGGCAAGTTTGAAATTTTTACTCCATCATTTTTAAAAACTTTATAAACTTTACATGATGCAAATATGAAAAAGCATACCTGATGTGTATTCAAATGCTTCATTTTGTTTACATTGAATAGGGCCACAACTCTGGGCAGTGCTTGATAGGTGGCAGATTTGTAATCGTAAAAAGTGCTAAATTAAATTTTAATTCCGTTAGATTTTATTGGTATAGAAACAATTTCTAGAGAACATCAGTTTGTATTTTTAAATATTATTCCTACTTCCAAATCTAGAATAATTTCACTGTTTTGTAAAGTTATTAGGTTTATAAATTAAAGAATGATATCTTCATATAGTGAAATGTTCACAGCTTAAAGGAAGATTGATTTGATTCGTGAACTTGAGTAAAATTCTATTTGAACATTGCCATGTATCCCTTTGAAACCTGTACAGGTGCTTTTCTCGGTTTACTTTTATTTTACATTCCCTTGGTGTTAACAAGAGTTAGGAGCCGAGCCTACGTTACTTGCCAAGAATTGAAATATGCAATGGTACAACAGATTGTAAAACAGTTTCTGTCAGAACATTTGTTAAACTTTCTACCTCTTGTTTTGAATGAATAGTGTCAGCATTAAAAAAAACACAGCTTATCCTGGCTTACCTCTTGATAGCCAGAAGGAATATATACATTGATTTTGTTGCTTATATAAATATATGTGAACAAAACAATTGTACAGAACATTTTTATTTTATTTCTACAACATTACCATGCAATTGCTATTCAAATACATATATATATATATATATCTAGATTATTATAGTTATGATGATTTTTTAAAAGAAATTGTTCAATTTATATTTTGATGGCCAGCATATTGTTATGTTGTAGAAACAATATAACAATGTTCTGAAATGTTTTGTTTTCTTCTTATATGTATAGTTATGATAGTGAAAAATCAAGGCATATACTACATGTGTTATTAACTGAGATCACTAAAGGCAGCAGCAGATTCAGTCCAGATTTCATGTTCTGTTTTAAGGTGGGCATAATGCCAGTTCTAGCAATGAATTTTCAGTCAATTAAACTACACTAAGTAACATGCCAACTTTAAAGCAGATGCCCCCATCATTCTCTTGACTCTACTATTACAAGGGGGGGGGGGGGGGGGGGGGGGGGTACGTGGGTAGGGTTTGGTACTACAGGGGATCCATTACATTGATCTTTGTAAGGGCTTTGATTTTATTTGTACAATGTCATGTTAATGCTTATCAGGTTGGGTTTTTGTTTAAATAGAATCACCCTTAGCTACTTGTTCAAAACAGTAACTGATGTAGACAAATGATCATTTGATACACTGGCTTTTATTGTCCATAAAAATTCATTCTATTAAGTAACTATGGATATGGCATTCTTAACTGAGTCTAGACAGGGAATGGATGAAAATATATGAATTGTGTTTAATCAGAAATATTACCAACAAAAATACTGTATACTCACTATTTCTTAATTGCTAGTATAATATTTGGATATTGTATTTAAATTTACAAATATTTTAATGACAGAGAAGATGAACTTCAAATATTTTATTTTTTACAACATTGTATAAGTGAAATTTATTCATCCTTTGTTTTATTTTATAGTGTATAACATAAAGGAATGTTGTTTTGAAAATACTGGATGTTTGTGCTCTTGTAAATAAAAAAGACAATGAGACCAAAAATATTCAGCTTATTTGTTTTGTTTAAGTCTGTATTTTGTTCATGTCTAAAATTAAAGTGTACTTTTCGTTTATCTATTTAGTATTTTGTATGAATACCATTTTATATATTTGTTTATACCTGTGTTTACATTTTATGGATAGTTTATATCATTCATATTCATTACATTTGTTACATATATATATACAAATACATTTTATATTTCCCCCATCATTATCATGCAAATTATATTTTAAAATTCCATTGATATTTGAATTCTGTCGCTAAGCTTTTGTTGTATGAAAAAAATTAATATAACATCATAATATATTTCATATGCATAAGTGAATGCTAAGATTTGATCCATGTTTAGTTTTCCACACAAAACATCACAATCTGAGTCCTGGTTTGCACTTGTCTCAACTTGAATATGCACTCATCTCAACTTGGGTATGCATTCATCTCAACTTGAATATGCACTCATCTCAGCTTGAGTATGCACTCATCTCAACTTGAATATGCACTCATCTCAACTTAAACATCCACTCATCTCAACTTGAGTATGCACTCATTTCAACTTTAATATGCACTAATCTCAACTTGAGTATGCACTCATTTCAACTTGAACATTCAATATTGTCAACTTGAGTATGCACTCATCTCAACTTGAGTATGCACTCATCCCAACTTGAGTATGCACTCATCTTAACTTGAACATTCACTCATCTCAACTTGAGTATGCACTCATCTCAACTTGAGTATGCACTCATCCCACCTTGAGTATGCACTCATCCCACCTTGAGTATGCACTCATCTCAACTTGAATATACACTCATCTCAACTTGAGTATGCACTCATCCCACCTTGAGTATGCACTCATCTCAACTTGAATATACACTCATCTCAACTTGAGTATGCACTCATCTCAACTTGAGTATGCACTCATCCTACCTTGAGTATGCACTCATCTCAACTTGAATATACACTCATCTCAACTTGAACATTCACTCATCCCAACTTGAGTATGCATTCATCTCAACTTGAATAAGCACTCATCTCAACTTGAATATACACTCATCTCAACTTGAACATTCACTCATCCCAACTTGAGTATGCATTCATCTCAACTTGAATAAGCACTCATCTCATCTTGAACATTCACTCATCTCAACTTGAGTATGCAATCATTTCAACTTTTATATGCACTCATCTCAACTTGAGTAAGCACTCATCTCAATTTGAACATCCACTTATCTCAACTTGAGTATGCACTCATCCCAACTTGAGTATGCACTCATCTCAACTTGAGTAAGCACTCATCTCAATTTGAACATCCACTCATCTCAACTTGAATATGCCCTCATCTCAACTTGAGTATGCACTCATCTCAACTTGAACATTTAGTCATCTCAACTTGAGTATGCACTCATCTAAACTTGAGTATGCACTCAACTCTATTTGAGTATGCACTCATCTTTATTTGAGAACCTGCAGGTTCCATTTTCATAAAAATATGAAAGGCTGTTATTTTACTTAAACAGTGTGCTCAATATTAGTATGAAATTGAGAACACTGTTGAGTTTAAGTAGAATAACAGACCTAAGTATATTTGTGAAACTTGAGTATGCAGTCACCTCTATTTGTGTATACACTCATCTCAATTTGAGCATGCACTCATCTGAACTTGAGTATGCACTCATCTCTATTTGAGTATGCACTAATCTCAACTTGAGTATGCACTCATCTCGAGTATGCAATCATCTCTATTTGAGCATGCACTCATCTGAACTTGAGTTTGCATTCATCTGTTTTAGTATGCACTAATCTCAACTTAAGTATGCTCTCATCTAGTTGTCATTTGTTATTTATAGACAGTTTCAATATCACTTATTTTTTGCATTACTCTAAGTTTTGTTTTTGGAACATTTAATTTTTTAATTCTTCAGGAAGCAATTTTAAAATGTCGGCTAACATGCAAAGTTAAAATATCAAGAGAATAAGTGAAATCCAAAGCTGCTTGTTACAGATCAGATGATCTAGTGGTAGAGCTTCAGCCAAAGGGTCATTAGTTCAATCCCTGTCATTGCTTTATGCAGTGTCCTTGAGCAGATACATTATCTGCATATGCTTAGTACTTCATATAGAATATATGTCTTATTACATATTAACAGTCAATCTGTTCAGTAGAGGCATAAAGGTCCTCAGTGCTCTCTTGTTATGTCTTAATCTGTTCAGTAGAGCCCAACAGGTCCTCAGTGCTCTTTTGTTATGTCTAAATCTGTGCAGTAGAGCCATACAGGTCCTCAGTGCTCTCTTGTTATGTTAATCTGTTTAGTAGAGCGAAGCAGGCCCTCTTGTCATATCTCAAAGATAAAGACCAATATAGTAAGGTCAAAGGTTTAGCCAACATGCTGGTATTACTGAAAGGTCAAACTTGATTCACAGATTTGAAGAAATGGGTGCCATTTTATGGTTTGCAGATGTGATAGTTTTTGTGCATTTTCTGTTTGTTTAGCCAGGTGGCCTAGACTGTAGTGTTTTGTTTGCATCATGTCGGTGTTTGTTAACAGCTTTGCTTTTATACAAAGATTTCATTTTTCTTGATTATGCACAAAATTAAAAAGTAAATCCCCTGTGATTTTGTTGTCAGTAGATTGTTTAAGATAGAAACATATTTTGTAAGATTCCTGTAAGATTATTTCTTATTGACTTGGTCTTGTTTATAAATTGTGTGCAATATGTTTGATAAAGGCCAAGGTTGCTTTCTTTGAAGCTTAAGCAGGCTAGCTATGAAGAATGATAGCGAAAGTAATTGTGGAATATAACGCACCATGTTTAATATGGTTGACAACTGTTCATGATGGATCAATAGCTTGTATACATAAAAATGTAAGGGTTGAAAGTTAAAAGATTATTCATGTAAATGTAATAATGGACTGAGCCAAATAGATTATTCATAATGTGATTATGGACTGAGCTATATAGATTATTCATAATGTAATTATGGACTGAGCCATGCAGGTTATTCATAATGTAATAATGTACTGAGCCATATAAATTATACATAATGTAATAGTTGACTGAGCCATGTAGATTATTCATAATATAATTATGGACTGAGCCATATAGATCATTCATAATGTGATTACGGACTGAGCCATATACATGTAGATCATTCATAATGTGATTATGGACTGAGCCATGCAGGTTATAATGTAATAATGGACTAAGCCATTTAAATTAATCACATTGTAATAATGGTCTGAGTCATGTAGATTATTCATAATGTAATAATGGACTGAGCCATGTAGGTTATAATGTAATAATTCCAATCTCATTATCATATATGTATTTAAAGCATTTTCATTAGACAATGTCAATTTTAATTTTTCAATAAAACCTTGGAGCCAGACTACTTTTACGTTTCTCACGTAAACAAAGAAACATTCGACATTTTGATAGTCGGTTTAACAATATATGAACTTAAATGACATTCACAACGGTTCCACGCTTATTTTAATAATAAAATACAGCAAAAACAAATGTTAGATCTAGTTCTTACTATTGTCTTCGGTTTATTGTTTTAAATATTTCTTTGTTTCAGCGATTTAACCGGGCGTCACAATCAGACCATAAGTTGTTTGAGAAACAATGAAGTAGGTCGTAAAATGTTCAGATATGAGATGTATAGTGTACCATTGAACCATTGTACCATTGTTTTACCGAACGTGAATGCTAGTCGTTGACAAACATTTCCACAGACCAATTTATTCGAAAGGAAAAATGAATTAAAAACATGTACATGTAGTTGAAGTTCAGAAGCAGACGATTGTGAGACAATGTAAATAGTAAATACTCAAACCTTGCACGTAAAAGTTGTTTAAAATGTTCCAAATTCGGATTCTCCATGAATGAGCATGATTTATATGACCTTCCTAAATATTGACACATTTTTTAAAAACAAGCGTGTAGACAAAAACTTAATAATGACATCAGCGTCTACACTGTGTGGGTATTTCCAGGAATTATTGATTTTTTATTTGTCTAAATTGAGAGATAAAAGGCAGTGTTTAATTTTTTAACTGCAAAATATTTCATTATATTACAATAAACCAACTAATGTTACAGAGTTCATCTGATAATGTAAACCAATAGGGTGACCCTGTACCAAGTTTGTTCAACCCATCTTGATTCGTCAAAAAACATTGCGGCCAGGTGGTGGGGTTAGTTTACTATATAAGCTATAGTAAAAAATTAAAAAAACTTCTTGGTTTTTAAAATAATTTCACAGAAATGGTCCTTGGTTGACCCTCTACCAAGTTTGTTCAAGCCATCTTGATTTTATCAAAAAACATGGCCACCAGGGGGTGAGGCAAGTTTAATAAGTAAAAACTTAAAAAATCTTCTTGTTAGAAACTACTGGCTCAATTTTAAAATAATTTCACAGAAATGTTCCTTGAAGGAACCCCTACCAAGTTTGTTCAAATGGTAGTGATTCATCAAAAAACATGGCGCCAGGGGATGGGGTTAGTTTATGATATAAGCTATAGTAAAAACTTAAAAGATCTTCTTGTCAGAAACCACCGGATCAATTTTAAAACAATTTCGCAGAAACGTTCTTTGGATGACCTTTTACCAAGTTTGTTCAAGCCGTTGTGATTTGTTAAAAAACATGACCGCCACAGTGAGGTGCTAGTTTACTATATAGGCAGCTATAGTAAAAACTTCAAAAGCCTTCTTGTCAGAATCTACTGACCTGATTTCAATGTAATTTCACTGACATTTACCATGGGTGAACCTCTACCAAGTTTGAACTCTTCTACGCATCTGTTACATCTTCAAAACAAATCAACTTCTTGCCCATCTCATTTTTCTGGAATTTTGAGTGTACATGTATTATATATTCTACTTAAGTTGAGCGATATAGGGCCATCTTGGCCCTCTTGTTTCTGATGCAGTCGGTTGCTCATCCAGCAGCTAATTAAATTGAGGGGTATTGAATATGTAACAGTATGACACCTGGAAAATGATAGCTTTCGGGAAGTAACTTTGTACAGCATACAGGTGTCTCATAAGCACAGTGTGGCTGGCTTACAGGTGAGCTTTTGTGATCGCCTGGTGTCCGTCATCTGTCTCCATCGTCTGTTGTCCGTCATTAACTTTTAGCTTCTAACAACTTCTCCTCTGAAACTACTGGGCCAATTTTGATATAACTTCACAGAAATGTTCCTCGGGTGACCCACTACAAAGTTTGTTCAAGCCATATTGATTTGTCAAAAAACATGGCCGCCAGGGGTCGGGGCAAGTTTAATTAGTAAAAACTTAAAAAATCTTCTTGTCAGAAACTACTGGCTCGATTTTAAAATAATTTCAAAGAAATGTTCCTTGGAGGACCCTTCACCAAGTTTGTTCAGACTGTAGTGATTCGCCAAAAAACATGGAGGCCAGAGGGTGGGGTTAGGTTACTATATAAGCTATAGTAAAAACTTAAAAAATCTTCTTGTCAGAAACATCTGTGCCAATTTTGATATAACTTCACAGAAATGTTCCTTGGGTGACCCTCTACCAAGTTTGTTCAAGCCATCTTGATTCGTCAAAAAACATGGCCGCCAGGGGGCGGGGCAAGTTTAATTAGTAAAAACTTAAAAAATCTTCTTGTCAGAAACAACTGGCTCGATTTTAAAATAATTTCACAGAAATGTTCCTTGGAGGACCCTTCACCAAGTTTGTTCAAACTGTAGTGATTCGTCAAAAAACATGGCAGCCAGGGGATGGCGTTAGTTTACTATATAATTATAGTAAAAACTTAAAAAATCTTCTAATCAGAAACCACCAGATCGATTTTAAAACAATTTTGCAGAAATGTTCCTTGGGTGACCCTTTATCAAGTTGTTCAAGCCGTTGTGATTTGTTAAAAAACATGACCGCCACAGTGACGAGCTAGTTTACTATATACCTGATTTCCATGTAATTTCACTGACATTTACCATGGGTGAACCTCTATCAAGTTTGAACTCTTCTACGCATCTGTTATATCTTCAAAACAAATAAAAATTCTAACTACTCGCCCATCTCATTTTTCTGGAATTTTGATTGTACATGTATTATATAATCTACTTAAGTTGGGTGACTCAAGGTCAGTCAGGTGAGCAATATAGGGCCATCTTGGCCCTCTTGTATCCTTATACAATTATAAAATTACACATCTAATGAGAACAATTACCAGAACAAAGTTGTACCCTTTTCAATAGTTTATAAGAAAAGAAAAAAAAAAGAAGACAGATCTTGTGACTGTGTTCTTCTCTTCTCGGCATCTATAAATAACTTATTTTTTCGGTTTATTGGTAGCCATTTCAGAATTCATTTAAAAAAAACATAATTTTTTCATTATTTAATTTTATAATTAATTTTAGTAGATATTGATTTACACATTGTTATTTTTTTATGTTCATGACATCCAATGGTTTTTTATCCAATGTTGATACTTATTCCGTACATCCACATCTGCAGGTGTAATGAATTAAAAAATAAACTGAATGTATGTTTAAACACATGTTCTTTGCAAAAGCATTTTAGATTAATTTTAATAGTACATGATTGTTTAGTTCATCAAACCAGGTTCTGTTGGTTTCCTCTTTAGCCATTGAAGTTAGCCAGTGTACATTTATGTGTGTTTGTGAGAGAAAATCCTCATCTCATTTACCTCATAGGTTGTTTAGATGCAAAAATCATTAATTATTAATGTCATGTTATGAATTGAAATATATATAGAGAACATAATTATATGGTTGTACATTATTTATCTTGTATCAGGAGTTATCCACACCAAATGGCAGAAATATACCGGTAGTGATGACTGTGTCGTCTTGCATTGTCCATCACAAGCTTAACATTCCCTGTAAATTTTTTCATTTTTTTTTCATGAAATTTTGCATAAACATCTGACATGAAACCAGCATTCAATGGTCATCAGTTCTGTTGCCGTCATAAGCATAGGTCACAGTTATTCACATTGATAATAGTCATGAACTGTACTGTGTTCAATGTCAATAAGCTTAAAGGTTATAACGTACTTCTGCCACAATGTTCAGAAAACCTCACATCACATGTAGACTGGCCAGTTTGGGCATATGGTAGTTGTGGCCAGTAGGTGATAGTGGCAACCTGATCATGTCAATGTTTCATGCTAAGATAACTCATCCCCTTCCGCACTCGCACTAACAAAACTTCACAAGATGACTTGCCATAATGGTCTGGAGGGATATTAAACATGAAGAAAACCCCGTCATATATGGACATTATTGTGTGTAATGGTATCATTCAAAATACAATATACATGTATTACATATTTAGGTATCAAGTAACTGTGTGGCTGTCTGCTGTATATGGCTATTGAAAGTCTATAAGTTACATTTGGTATCAAATATGTCATATATGGGTATCAAATAATTGTTTGTTTTATATGGGTAACAAGATATGACATGATTGTATGTTTTATATGGGAAACAAGATATCACATGATTGTATCTTTTATATGGGAAACAAAATATCACATGATTGTATGGTTAACAAGATATCACATGATTGTATGTTTTATATGGGAAACAAGATATCACATGATTGTATCTTTTATATGGGAAACAAAATATCACATGATTGTATGATTAACAAGATACCACATGGTTGTATGTTTTATATGGGTTACACAAGATATCACAAGATTGTATGTTTTATATGGGAAACACATGTTTTATATGTTATATATATATATATATATGGGTATCACAGTCACAATTGTATTGTATATATGGGAGAATGTTGAACAGCTAGACATATATGTCATGGTGCACCTAGTTACAATAAAAACCAAAAATATAAAACTACAGATTCTCGCATACCGGATAAGGATATCTGCAGTTGGGTATTTCTATCTCATCCTCCAAGATAACATTCTTGCGCTGTGACGTTGGAACCATGTTTGAAGTAATGTATCAAATATATGACAAGTCGTATAATTTAAAATCATAAAAGTGATCATTGTAAAGAACAAAATAATGAATTAAGTTTAAATAATTATTCAATGTATTTGGTATGCAAGAAAAGAATAATTCATGGCTTTTTCAGTTTGGATAGAAAATTACGTCCCTAGCGAGCCTTGTTCCCACCAAAACAGTTATCGCTCGGGACAGAATTTTCTACCTGAACCACGTATCCACGTAAAATTATATCTTGATAAGGATATCTGCATTTTTACCAATATAAGATATTTTTATCTCACCTTAGGGCCGAGATAAAATCCTCGCACTGTG
Source organism: Panopea generosa (assembly GCA_029582155.1). Classification (NCBI taxonomy): domain Eukaryota; kingdom Metazoa; phylum Mollusca; class Bivalvia; order Adapedonta; family Hiatellidae; genus Panopea; species Panopea generosa. The sequence continues at coordinate 32,159,346 of CM055901.1, read as the reverse complement.
ATGTTAAAATCATCCAGATGACATAACGTAATATAAGAATCTTACATGGGTTTGAGGAATGGATAGAAAATTCCGTCCCAAGGAATAACTGATAAACTGTTTGAATAATTGAAAAACAGTTATCCCAAGGGACGTAATTTTCTATCCGAACCGAAAAAGCCATGTACGATTCTTATAATCCACTATCTTCATAGAAACAGTTCCAGGCATGACTTATATACCAGGATTTCACATCTGGACGGTGTATATTATATAACAATTTATAAACATATTATGATAGCTTACATGAGTAGGATTCTGTAAAGGATTCATAACTACTCAAACCCTAGAAGACATGTATTTAAGGTAAAGAATTGAAATCACATCATCAGTTTTTCTGATTTTGAGATCTATATTGAGATGCACAATCACAAGTTATATCAAATTTTAGGTATCACATGGCCATATGTTATACATGTGTATCACAGGATCATGCTATACATGGATATCGCATCGTATGTTTTATATGGTTATCGCATATACTGTATATTATATAGTAACTCGTGATAGCCTGTGTGGTTCTGGCTAAGAATAGAATCACTGCCGATCTCTGCAGAGGGGTAGGAATCCTCCGAATGGGTGTCGTGTTCATTTTATCATTTTTTGTCATGTTCATTATTGTGGTTAAATTATCAACCCCTGTGTGGTTTCAGGGAGCCATATGAGTGATGACAAGAATAGGACCACTGAGGCTCATGCATGTCGTTAGAAGCAACAATTTGAGTAATACGATAGAATTTGCTGAAACTCTGCAGTTCTGCAGGTATCAAGGTTCTAGGTTCATTCTGCATATTCATTTGTTGGTGTATTTTTGTTTAAATCTGTATGTTAATTTGTTGTTTTTGTACATGTAAAGTGAACCTGGAATCTTCCTTCCTGTTGGCGTCGAATAACCTATAATGTGTTGGTACGCCGTAAAACCCTATTCATTCATTATTCATTCATTCGTGTGATTATCACATAATGCTGTATGTGAGATAATACTATATATTATATATCATATGATCATATCAATTGTATATTATTATGGTAGGAGTGGACTGTATATATTATACATTATCACATTGAATATTGGTAAAACATGACATCATATTAAATTGCATGTGTATCGCATATTCTATATATTATGAGGATATTCACATATATTGTTAATTACATCAATTTTCCATATGCTATATATTGATATAAATAATTTACTGAACATGTTATATATGGGTTTCTGAACATCATATATAATTTTTGGGTTGCTGTATGTAATATATGAGAATTCTAAAATGTATATAAGAAGTTTTGCATGGACTGAATGTTATATGTGGATAGCACATTGCCAGGGTTGAATATCAAGCACTTGGAGTGTTTTAAATTGTCATGTTACCCAGATGTGCAGAGCGTGTATAAGTTATACAAGTATTTCATGTTATCAAGATGCATGGTGCATATGTCATTAAAAGGTGTGAAGAAGTCATTGAAAAGAACATTTTGTGTTTTGAAGATGAGTGAAACAGTTGCCATTAAAAACAGTTATGTGTTATATAGATACACAGAGTATGTATCATTAACCTAGATGTGTGAAGTATGTTTCATGAATAGAGTATTCTTTGAGTATACATTAAGCATGAACATTTAACATGAGTATTCTATGTTACTCAGATGCATTGAGTATATACCTTTAACAATATTCTATGTTACCTAGTTACATAAAGCATATGTCATTAATAATACTAATATTCAATATTACTTAGATGCGTTGAGAACCCGTGTGGTTCCAGCTAAGAATAGAATCACTGCCAATCTCTGCAGAGGGGTAGGAATCCTCCGAATGGGTGTCATGTTCATTTTATAATTTTTTGTCATGTTCACTATTGTGGTTAAATTATCAACCCCTGTGTGGTTCCAGTGAGCCATGAGTGATGGCAAGAATAGGATCACTGTGGCTTATGCATGTCGTAAGAAGCGACAAATTGAGTAATACGATAGAATTTGCTGAAACTCTGCAGTTCTGCAGGTATCAAGGTTCTAGATTCATTCTGCATATTCATTTGTTGATGTATTTTTTTAATCAGTCTGTGAATTTGTTGTTTTTGTACATGTAGAGTGAACCTGAAATCTTCCTTCCAGTTGGGGTCGAATAACCTATAATGTGTTGGTATGCCGTAAAACCCTACTCATTCATTAAGTAAAGCGTTGAGCATGTTACATTTCTAATTTTAGTATTCCATGTTACCAAGATGCATGAAACATGTACCTTTAACATGAGTATCGACTATTCTGTTACTTAGATACCGGGAGCATGTGTCATTTATAATTTAGTATTCCATGTTACCTAGATGCATGGAGCATGTGTCATTTCTAATTTTAGTATTCCATGTTACCTAGGTGCGTGGAGCATGTGTCATTTATAATATTGGTATTCAATGTTACCTAGATGTGTGGAGCATGTGTCATTTATAATGTTGGTATTCCATGTTACCAAGATGCGTGAAGCATGTGTCATTTATAATATTGGTATTCCATGTTACTTAGATGCGTGGAGCATGTGTCATATCAGGAAAAGAGCGAGTCTCGTATTAACTGTTTGCATTTACAAAGAGAACATAATTTATTTACTGAGCTGTTGACTATATTATACAGGATAAAGGTGTATGGTATTTTCGAGCACAAAATAAAAATCCTGAAACATCCTTCAGCAGTCTTGTTGTTTTTTAACTTCCAAAGTACATGTAAACTGTGGAGAGAATATTACTACTTGGTTAAGTTAGATATAGAAATGCTTGCATAAAAATATAACACCCACCCATCCCCTACTGAACTGGTGAGTTTTTGTGACCGACCTGTATTAGTCTGATATTTTTTAACGTAAATCCAATACATGTATATGAATAACAGTTTTACTACAGAACTTGCAACTTTAAGTACTGGTCAGAATGAAATATGTGGGGTTATCTAGAAGTTTGTGGACAAATGTTATAAAAATTTATTGTGCACACGTTCATAATTGTAAATTACACAACATTTATGTATTACACATCTATAGTAAGTAATTTATTGTTTTTCATGCATCCATTATAAAGTTATAGTAACCATAATAATGTTCATGCAAACGCAGTACCGCAGCTCAATTTTTTTTATAAACTTAAATTTATACATGTTAATTATTAAAAATATATTTCTTCAATTCCGCAGGAAAATATTGACACAACATCATTAACGTCTTTAAATTTAACATCATTTGTTGTTTTACTTGCACACATTCAAATTCACCGCAGATTTTATTGAGGAAGTCTGCGTAAATCTCAGGCATACACCAATACAGAAGATGGAACTTCTAAACAACTTCAAAGAAACCTGCTGTCGCACATTATCTAGTCTACAAATGGCATAAGTGATACAGTGATGGCCTGGAAACCCTAATGGACGATGAAAGGTGTGGTCGCCAAACGTCAAAGTAAAGTTAAATTATTCAAAGATCTTCTAGACAAGGACCACCGAGTTACAATACATTAACTATGTCAGGATTTGGATATGGGCTAAGGCACCGTTAATAGAATCATCAAAAATGAATTAAAAATGAGCCAAATAAGTGTGTGATGGGTTCCCCAATTATTTAAAGATCATGAAATGGAACGCCGGGTAACAGAATCTAGAAAGTTTCTAGCAAGATACGCAAAAGAGGGTGACTCATTCCTAAATAGGATTATAGCTACCAAAGAGACATGGTTGTTTTACTATGATCCAGAAACAAAACAACAGTCAAGTTAGTGGAAACCAACCGATTGGCCACCACTGAAAAAAAAGCCAGAATGTCCAAATCGTTAGGAAAACATATAATCATTGTCTTCTTTGACATCAACGGAATAATCCTGAGCCATGCCGTTCCGAAAGGCCAGTCTGTCAACAACATTGCATTATTCAAAGGTACCGATTTTATTTATAACAAACATATATTATACTTATAATTAAACATTAGTTTTAAAAAAAAAAATAAACAAAGTATTACAATGTACTATAAAAATACAAAATTCTATATACAGTAGAACTTCGATGGCTCAAACTCGACGGGATTGGGCAAAATAGTTCGAATTAAGGGTTGTTCGAGCCAAGTATTGTTCATCATATCATACATGGACATGTATGGTATATTCAACGGAATTAGAGTTTGTTGAGGACCAGATAAATTTTCTAACTATATATGGTGTTCCAGCCATCCGTGTTCGAACCAACGAAGTTCTACTGTTATTTATATATTTACAACTTTAGCAGATTAAGGAACGTGAAATTTAAATAATTAAAACTCGATTTTTATTAGTGTTTTTTTTTTCATGTAAATTTCAGGTCCTTCGCCAAAATCTTGCTAGAGCAATAACTAAGAAGCACTCAACTGGTTATGAGAGTGGACTATAATACATCAGGACAACGCACCATCTCACTCGTCGAGAGAAGTGCAGAAGCACCTAAATGGTTATGAGAGTGAACTATAATACATCAGGACAACGCACCAGCTCACTCATCGAGAGAAGTGCAGAAGCACCCAACTGGTTATGAGAGTGGACTATAATACATCAGGACAACGCACCATCTCACTCGTCGAGAGAAGTGCAGAAGCACCCAACTGGTTATGAGAGTGGACTATAATACATCAGGACAACGCACCATCTCACTCGTCAAGAGAAGTGCAGAAACACCCAACTGGTTATGAGAGTGGACTATAATACATCAGGACAATGCACCAGCTCACTCGTCTAAAGAAGTGCAGAAGCACTCAACTGGTTATGAGAGTGGACTATAATACATCAGGACAACGCACCATCTCACTCGTCGAGAGAAGTGAAGAAGCACCCAACTGGTCATGAGAGTGGACTATAATACATCAGGACATCGCACCATCTCACTCGTGGAGAGAAGTGCAGAAGCACCCAACTGGTTATGAGTGTGGACTATAATACATCTGTACAATGCACCAGCTCACTCATCTAAAGAAGTGCAGAAGCACCCAAATGGTTATGAGAGTGGACTATAATACATCAGGACAACGCACCAGCTCACTCGTCTTAAAAAGTGCAGAAGCACCCAACTGGTTATGAGAGTGTACTATAATACATCAGGACAACGCACCAGCTCACTCATCTAAAGAAGTGCAGAAGCACCCAACTGGTTATGAGAGTGGACTATAATACATCAGGACAATGCACCAGCTCACTCGTCGAGAGAAGTGGAGAAGCACCGAACTGGTTATGAGAGTGGACTATAATACATCAGGACAACGCACCAGCTCACTCGTCGAGAGAAGTGCAGAAACACCCAACTGGTTATGAGAGTGGACTATAAGACATCAGGACAATGCACCAGCTCACTCGTCGAGAGAAGTGCAGAAGCACCCAACTGGTTATGAGGGTGGTCTATAATACATCAGGACAACGCACCATCTCACTCGTCGAGAGAAGTGCAGAAGCACCCAACTGGTTGTGAGAGTGGACTATAATACATCAGGACAACGCACCAGCTCACTGGTCGAGAAAAGTGCAGAAGCACCCAACTGGTTATGAGAGTGGACTATAATACATCAGGACAACGCACCATCTCACTCGTCGAGAGAAGTGCAGAAGCACCCAACTGGTTATGAGGGTGGACTATAATACTTCAGGACAATGCACCAGCTCACTCATCTAAAGAAGTGCAGAAGCACCCACATGGTTATGAGAGTGGACTATAATACATCAGAACAACGCACCAGCTCACTCATCGAGAGAAGTGCAGAAGCACCCAACTGGTTATGAGAGTGGACTATAATACATCAGGACAACGCACCAGCTCACTCATCGAGAGAAGTGCAGAAGCACCCAAATGGTTATGAGAGTGGACTATAATACATCAGGACAACGCACCAGCTCACTCATCGAGAGAAGTGCAGAAACACCCAACTGGTTATGAGAGTTGACTATAATACATCAGGACAACGCACCAGCTCACTCGTCGAGAGAAGTACAGAAGCACCCAACTGGTTATGAGAGTGGACTATAATACATCAGGACAACGCACCAGCTCACTTGTCTAAAGAAGTGCAGAAGCACCCAACTCGTTATGAGAGTGGACTATAATACATCAGGACAATGCACCATCTCACTCTTTGAGAGAAGTGCAGAAGCACCCAACTGGTTATGAGTGTGGACTATAATACATCAGGACAACACACCATCTTACTCGTCTAAAGAAGTGCAGAAGCACCAAACTGGTTATGAGAGTGAACTATAATACATCAGGACAATGCACCAGCTCACTCGTCGAGAGAAGTGCAGAAGCACCCAACTGGTTATGAGGGTGGACTATAATTCATCAGGACAACGCACCATCTCACTCGTCTAAAGAAGTGCAGAAGCACCCAACTGGTTATGAGAGTGAACTATAATACATCAGGACAACGCACCAGCTCACTTGTCTAAAGAAGTGCAGAAGCACCCAACTGGTTATGAGAGTGGACTATAATACATCAGGACAACGCACCAGCTCACTCGTCGAGAGAAGTGCAGAAGCACCCAACTGGTTATGAGGGTAGACTATAATACTGTACATCAAGACAACGCACGAGCTCACTCATCTAAAGAAGTGAAGAAGCACCCAACTGGTTATGAGAGTGGACTATAATACATCAGGACAACGCACCAGCTCACTCGTCTAAAGAAGTGCAGAAGCACTCAACTGGTTATGAGAGTGGACTATTATACATCAGGACAACGCACCAGCTCACTCATCTAAAGAAGTGCAGAAGCACTCAACTGGTTATGAGAGTTGACTATTATACATCAGGACAACGCACCATCTCACTCGTCGAGAGAAGTGCAAAAGCACCCAACTGGTTATGAGGGTGGACTATTATACATCAGGACAACGCACCATCTCACTCGTCGAGAGAAGTGCAGAAGCACCCAACTGGTTATGAGGGTGGACTATTATACATCAGGACAACGCACCATCTCACTCGTCGAGAGAAGTGCAAAAGCACCCAACTGGTTATGAGGGTGGACTATTATACATCAGGACAACGCACCATCTCACTCGTCGAGAGAAGTGCAGAAGCACCCAACTGGTTATGAGGGTGGACTATTATACATCAGGACAACGCACCATCTCACTCGTCGAGAGAAGTGCAGAAGCACCCAACTGGTTATGAGGGTGGACTATTATACATCAGGACAACGCACCATCTCACTCGTCGAGAGAAGTGCAGAAGCACCCAACTGGTTATGAGGGTGGACTATTATACATCAGGACAACGCACCATCTCACTCGTCGAGAGAAGTGCAGAAGCACCCAACTGGTTATGAGGGTGGACTATTACTACATCAGGACAACGCACCAGCTCACTCGTCGAGAGAAGTGCAGAAGCACCCAACTGGTTATGAGGGTGGACTATAATACATCAGGACAACGCACCATGCAGCTCACTCGTCGAGAGAAGTGCAGAAGCACCCAACTGGTTATGAGGGTGGACTATTATACATCAGGACAACGCACCATCTCACTCGTCGAGAGAAGTGCAAAAGCACCCAACTGGTTATGAGGGTGGACTATTATACATCAGGACAACGCACCATCTCACTCGTCGAGAGAAGTGCAGAAGCACCCAACTGGTTATGAGGGTGGACTATTATACATCAGGACAACGCACCATCTCACTCGTCGAGAGAAGTGCAGAAGCACCCAACTGGTTATGAGGGTGGACTATTATACATCAGGACAACGCACCATCTCACTCGTCGAGAGAAGTGCAGAAGCACCCAACTGGTTATGAGGGTGGACTATTATACATCAGGACAACGCACCATCTCACTCGTCGAGAGAAGTGCAGAAGCACCCAACTGGTTATGAGGGTGGACTATTATACATCAGGACAACGCACCATCTCACTCGTCGAGAGAAGTGCAGAAGCACCCAACTGGTTATGAGGGTGGACTATAATACATCAGGACAATGCACCAGCTCACTTGTCGAGAGAAGTGCAGACAACAATTGAAATCCAAATGGAGGCAGAGGTTCTTCCACATCTGCTGTACTCTCCAGATCTCGCACTCTTTTTCCGAAATTAAAGTGTGAATTAAAGGTCAAACATTTTAATTACTTAAAAGAACTTCAAATGGAATCTAGTTCCATTTTGTATTCATACCCATCGGTCTGGTGCAAGCAAGTTTTTTATCAGTGAGTAGAACGCCACCGCAAATGTATAAAATAGCGGTGCTTACTTTGAGAAGAATTGACGTCGCGATGTTGTCTTCAAAATTGACCTGCGGCACATCGCTGTACATGATGTATATCTTATGTATGTAAATCATTTGTTATATTGTATATATTATTTAAAATTTGTAAACAACTTACACCGAGATTGAATATTATAAACTGAAAATATTACACATATATAAGATGTAGTTTTTATTTTATAGCATTTGTCCACGAACTTCTGGATAACTCCTCATACTTTGCAACTTTAAGTTATAGTCAGAACTGGCAACATTAAGTTATAATAAGAACTGGCATTTTTGCAACATTAAGTTATAATCAGAACTGGCAACTTTGTAACTTTAAGTATTAACCAGAACTGGCATTTTTGCAACATTAAGTAACAGCCAGAACTGGAAACTTTGCAACATTAAGTTATAATCAGAACTGGCAACTTAAAGTAATAGAACTGTCAACTTTAAGTTATAGTCAGAACTGGCAACTTTAAGTTATAGTCAGAACTGGCAACTTTAAGTAATAGTCAGAAATGGTAACTTTGTACCTTTAAGTAATAGTCAGAACTGGTAACTTTGCAACATAAGTAATAGTCAGAAATGGTAACTTTATAAATTTAAGTAATGGTCAGAAATGGTAACTTTAAGTAATAGTCAGAAATGGTAACTTTGTAACTTTCAGTAATAATCAGAACTTTACAACTTTAAGTAATAGTCAGAAATGATAACTTTGTAACTTTAAGTAATAGTCAGAAATGATAATTTTGTAACTTTAAGTAATAGTCAGAAATGGTAACTTTGTAACTTAAAGTAACAGTTTTATTACAGAATTGGCAACTTTGCATCTGCATATTGGGATGTAAAAAATACTATTGACAATTAAAAAAACATTTATATTTTATTAACCTCTTAATTTAATACTGTACACTTTTATAAGTTAAGATTTAAAATATCTAATAAATGCATGTAATGAAAACTGGAATGATGAACAACATAAGGAATGTTACAACATTAAACAACATGAACACATCTAAGACTAAAACTTCTTCCTATTCTAAATGAATGTCTCATGGAAAGCATGCTTAAACATAATAATAATAACAATATAAACAACTGTTTATATGTGATTGAAGGTCATCAGAATCCTGTTTTACAATCATATTTAAGTTTATACACTTAAACTTTCAACATCAATCAAAGGAAAGCAGCAGCCGGATGATCATGATTTTAGACTGGTTTCAAATAAAATTGCATACAGTTTCATTGACACTGATTAAAGAATGTTTATGTAATCAGTCAAATTTAAATTTGATATTTAAGTGAAACTTGAGACGGTGAAACAGAAGCCAGACCAAAGGTTGACGTTTCTATTTTTTGTCTAAATTTATGATATTGCTGGAAATAGGAGCTTGTCCAGCTTGACATTCAGAATTTATCTCTGGCAACCAAAATTAAATAAACATCTGAATGATAATGCTGCAATGGTTTCTTTAACAAGAAAATCTGCTAATATTTTTTATTTAAATTTAGAACTCCCCGACACAGAAAATTTTAATATGTATGGTGTCCTTTCACAAGATACTTTATTTGTATTAGCTCAGTACTGGTTCTACCAAAGAAGATTTTAAGTGATTTGTCGTAAGTTGAAAGAAAGTGTGTCGTGATCAAAACAAAATAATCAAATCTGAACTTCAACTTAGACTGCTAAAATCTAAGATAAATCTCAAGTTCCATTATTGCCCCTAAGTAGATATACAACAATGGCATTACAATCGTAGTGTCCATGTCACATTCTGAAGGTTGCAAGTTCAAACCTCAGCCATGTCACTCGGACTTAAAATGGTTCTATAGCTTCCTTGCTCAGCAGTCGGCATGTTGGATAGTTGTAAGACAAGGGAGCTAGGTGTTTATTTACTATTTATGTAATAAATGGGTCATCATACCATATATGTCTGTGACAGGAATCTTTGAAATCTCAAACAGACACCACCATGCGAAAAACACTGACCCTTAAAAACATCTTACACCATTATAATATCAGGCTTCCATTTCATCAAAATATACTTAAGTGCTTAAGAACTTAAGCCTAAGAAAAGCAGCCGCGTTATCATGGTTTAAGACTGGTTCCAGTAAATCTGCATACAGTTTTATTGGTATTGATTATATCAGAGATAAATAATTAGTCAATTTTTTAGTATTAAAGAAAATGTTTTTGAAACAGAAGCTTGATGTAGATTTCAAACTAATTGTCAATATTCATTACTAACAATAACAATAACATATATGTATTTCAAAGATATATAAAAGCAATAGTACATGTATGAATAATATAACACAAGCATACCATATTTGCCCAAATAAGTACCCAAGGTGATTAAAAAAAACTAACTACCGGCAAAAATAGTAAAACCCTGTAGATTGGAATGCTTAGAGATTGGAAAATACCTATTATAAACAATTAACAGATTTTAACAGAGTATAAAATAATTTCACCACCAAGCCCGTTAAAAACTTTTGAAATTATGCAAAATCAAATGTACAGATAAAAAAACAAAGATAAAAATGAAATTTATACATAGCTGTCACCAAGTATATGTATATACATATATACACACCATGGCTACCAATTTTATATTAACATCTAGTAACCGTAGACAAATAATCTACAATGCAATACACATAATTCTAAACATGTTAATTATATTTTTAATGTCCTGTGAATTCAAAAAATGATTTATAGAAAAAAAACAAAGATAAAAATGAAATATATAAAGTAAAAGGAAATTTTAGACAGCTGTAACCAAGTATACATAAATACATATCACGGCTGCCAATTTTTATAAACATTAAATAACATTAGATCATCTTATAACAATGCAATACGTAATTTTAAACCTTTTACCTATATTTTTCATGTTCTGTAAATTCCAGAAGGAGATTTATACACATACATGTATTTTCAATCTTTTATCACAAAAGATGGTACAAAAAATTAGTGTTTACAAATTGGACAGGTGAAATTCCCTCATGAAGACGACAAGAATGATACAGTCTTCATCAGAGCTAGCAAAATAAACTTTAATCAGTTATATACACATGTAACTTGTTACACAGTCAAAGGAAAGTAACAGAAAGTAAAAAAATCATAACAGTACATTGCATCTGCTTAATTGTAAATACCAATTGCACATGCCACTTAAATGCTGTCTCAACACTGGTTACACATATAAACAAATACACATACATTTACTGTTGGAGGACTTTGTAGCTCAAGTACTTTCACTTTGTCAAAAAGTTGCAATCACACATGACTATACAACAGACATGTGTCATATATGCAACCAACATTATTTTCAATACTTGTATCAACTACCAGTTTACTACTGAGGAATTTATAGTATAACCTAACTGAAAATCTGATATCAGAAGCATACACCACCTCCCACCTAAAAGTGTATACATATGCCCTCCCTGAAATAATGGATTTTCTCCCATACACATGTAATGAGAATTCACAAAAAAGAAGAATTTAATGTTGACAATATGTGACAATTTATATTTTAATAGCTAATCATGTAAAAAACTGTAGTAGTTCTCTATAAAATTAAAATCCTTCAATAAAAAAATGTATTCACGTGGCATGACTGCTCAACACTGATTTAAACGCAAATGATATGTTCTGCAAACAAAAAATAAAGTAGGCATATAATATATACATGAATATTACATAAATTTTTCTTAAGTGTATTTTAATATTTGATATACGAGATCAAAACAAACAATATTAACCAACAGGTATTATAATAAAAATCAATATATATGCGTTTATTACTGAGAAATCAATATCATTGGTGCTAATTTTTCGTTGTTTTTGGTTCAGACATATTTGTGTCATATTTGTGAACCTATTTCCATTTAAAACTAGTTTGATAAAACAAATATTTTGATAATTCCTGAAATATTTTAAAACTTTAACTGAGTAAAGTCTAAGTATTACAAGCACATATCCTTCTTATCAATGACCTCCACCTGTAAACTTGACCCAACAATCAGTGGGGGAGATATGTCAATTACTTGGCACTATTGCAACATGAAAATTGATCCTAATTCTCTCTTCAAAATACACATTTTTTTAGGAAAAAAAATATAACGATGTAAAACTTATCAAGATTTAAGTAACTAACTTCAACTAGAAATCTGTTAGTTTTATTTCTTTTTTTAATACACAATTTTATTTCCTACTTGAAAGAGAGCTGAAGCATTTGCCAAACATGTACTCAATGTGTCGTCTGCCATTGTAACTGTCATATACTTCTAGGAATGGGTCTATTTTTAGAACCTTAAAAAACATAATGTACATCATTCAACATATGGACACTTCATGTAATGGAATGGATGAAAGATTGTGTACAGCAATCATATTTTAACTTAATAAAATATCACGTTTTACTATTAAGGGCCTCAGGGAAGATTACCATACAGTTACTGTGTCACCCTATCAAAATAAAGTAATATTAATTATTACCATGTGGACACTGTAAGGAACATTAAATCAGGTTTCGAAGATTTTCATGCTTTTGCAATCAATGAAATAAATGCACTTCTCTTTCATCACTAATGCTGACATAGATTTACTATTGAGAGGAGATTATAAGGATTGTGTTAACTCAAAACCCCCACCATCCATAGTTACATTACATATTATATGTACGACTTTGTGTTAACTCAAGACCCCACCATCAATAGTTACATTACATATTATGTGTACGACTTTGTGTTAACTCAAGATCCCACCATCCATAGTTACATTACATATTATATGTACGACTTTGTGTTAACTCAAGATCCCACCATCCATAGTTACATTACATATTATATGTACGACTTTGTGATAACTCAAGATCCCACCATCCATAGTTACATTACATATTATATGTACGACTTTGTGTTAACTCAAGATCCCGCCATCCATAGTTACATTACATATTATATGTACGACTTTGTGTTAACTCAAGATCCCACCATCCATAGTTACATTACATATTATATGTACGACTTTGTGTTAACTCAAGATCCCGCCATCCATAGTTTCGTTACATATTTTATGTATGACATTGTGTTAACTCAAGACCCCACCATCCATTGTTACATTACATATTATATGTAAAACTTTGTGTTAACTCAAGATCCCACAATCCATAGTTACTTTACATATTTTATGTATGACATTGTGTTAACTCAAGACCCCACCATCCATTGTCACGTTACATATTATATGTAAGACTTTGTGTTAACTCAAGATCCCACCATCCATAGTTTCGTTACATATTTTATGTATGACACTGTGTTAACTCAAGACCCCACCATCCATTGTTACGTTACATATTATATGTACGACTTTGTGTTAACTCAAGAACCCACCATCCATAGTTACATTACATATTATATGTATGACTTTGTGTTAACTCAAGTTCCCACCATCCATAGTAACGTTACATATTATATCTACGACTTTGTGTTAACTCAAGACCCCACCATCCATAGTTACGTTACATATTATATGTACCACTTTGTGTTAACTCAAGATCCCACCATCCATAGTTACGTTACATATTATATGTACCACTTTGTGTTAACTCAAGATCCCACCATCCATAGTTTCGTTACATATTTTATGTATGACATTGTGTTAACTCAAGACCCCACCATCCATTGTTACGTTACATATTATATGTAAGACTTTGTGTTAACTCAAGATCCCACAATCCATAGTTACTTTACATATTATATGTACGACTTTGTGTTAACTCAAGATCCCACCATTCATAGTTACGTTACATATTATATGTATGACTTTGTGTTAACTCAAGATCCCACCATCCATAGTTACGTTACATATCATATGTATGACTTTGTGTTAACTCAAGATCCCACCGTCCATAGTTACATTACATATTATATGTATGACTTTGTGTTAACTCAAGATCCCACCATCCATAGTTACGTTACATATTATATGTACCGTATATCCTCTGCCATAAGGCGAGTCGGGCCATAAGTCGAGGGGACTTTTTGACCTTCAGATCTCAGTTTTTTGCATTGACCCTTCCATAAGTCGACCCAGAATTTTCGAAAAGGAAGTGGGTGAGATTTGGGTCACCTAAATATTAAAATTCCTACAGTAGCGATTGCCTGTACTCACAACTGACCTTACGCCAGTATACGTTCATGTACCGTTATCGAATCAACGGCAAATATGCAGCCGACAAACAAATGCAGTCTTCTGTCTTTCAAAAGATCAGTATCCAAAACAAAATCTTACTAAAACTTTGCTAAAGTTGACGATTTCTTGACCTGATTTACCATTCATCCATGTTTACAAATTTTGGCAAGTGAATCAGGGGAAGTAACCGTCACTGACTATGGATTACTTCCGGTATACGTCACAAAACGTATTTCAAAAAGTTGGTGTCATTGTTCATATAGACTGTTGCTGAAACTGAAATTCGACGTTCAAAACTTCAGTAGGAGCTGACCGTTGGTAAAAAAAATCATCACTCGGGACTAGGACGGGGCCATAAGTCGAGTAGGGATTCAGAGAGTGATTTTGGAGTCTGAAAAATTCGACTTATGGCCGAGGATATACGGTATGACTTTGTGTTAATTCAAGATCCCACCATCCATAGTTACGTTACATATTATATGTATGACTTTGTGTTAACTCAAGACTCCACCATCCATAGTCACATTACATATTATATGTATGACTTTGTGTTAACTCAAGATCCCACCATCCATAGTTACGTTACATATTATATGTATGACTTTGTGTTAACTCAAGACTCCACCATCCATAGTCACATTACATATTATATGTATGACTTTGTGTTAACTCAAGATCCCACCATCCATAGTTACGTTACATGTTATATGTATGACTTTGTGTTAACTCAATCCCCCATCACCCATTTTACATTATACATTATACATGTATGTATGACTTTGTGTTAACTCAAGACCTCACCATCCATAGTCACATTACATGTTATATGTATGACTTTGTGTTAACTCAATACCCCATCACCCATTTTACATTATATGTATGACTTTGTGTTAACTCAAGACCCAATCACCAATAGTTGTGTTACACATTATATGTAAACTCAGGCCCCACCAACTGTAGTTACGTTTCATATTATATGTATGACATTGTGTTACCTAAGACCCCCACTACTCATACGTATGTTACATATTTATTTGTATGACTTTATGTTAACCCAACCACCAATTATACAAAGCAGATGTGTGCAATGTAAAACAACACAGCTCTATTTCACAAGGACCAACACATTCTGAAGAATAATGCCCCAGTTAAACTATTTACATCTTATTCAGTTTTAAATTGTCCATTGATTTGTGTAATGGTGAAAAATATTCAGTTTTAACATTGTCCATTGATTTATGAATGGTGAAAAATATTCAGTTTTAACACTGTCCATTGATTTGTGAATGGTGAAAAATATTCAGTTTTAACACTGTCCATTGATTTGTGAATGATGAAAAATATTCAGTTTTAAAATCGTTCTTGAATTGTGTGATGATAAAAAATAAAGTTTTATATTCGTCCATTGAATTGTTCGATGATAACTATACAGTTTTTCTTTTCTCAAAATTCTTCGACCAGGGCTGCATTTAGTTACAGCACATATTTATTTTAAGGTGATATAACTTTAAATTACATTGGCTGATGTTAAGAACCAGTTGTAGGTACCATTTGCTTGTTTAACCATGCACTAATAGTAAATCAAAGGACAGTGCTGAAAAAATCCAATTTAATGTTGGCTAAAAATTAATTTGCACTCATCTGCAGATTGTGTTAATGAAAACATTGTTTGCTGTTTCTTAAAACTGACAAACATTCAGAAAAAACTAAAATCATAAATCAGTATTATCAGAATGATGTTAAGTTAAAAAAAAATACACAAATGTACAACAATCATTAGCTTCTAATCTTCCATTTCACCATCATCATCATTTATTTCATCCTCTTCTTCTGGAGTCTCTTCTTCCATGTTGCAACTATCCCTTGAACCCTCTTCTTCTTCTTCTTGCATAGTAATAGTTTTTGAGAGGTCATCACTTAAATCATTTGATAAAGTACTGTGTCCTGACATCTCTTGTTCATTTACTACAGTAACGGTATTGTTCCATGATATCTCTGTGTCCCTTTGCTCTTGTTCTAAATGAGAGATCATGTGACTGATAAGTCTTTCTTTTCGTGCATACTCTGCTGGACAGTGGTCACATTTGTAAGGTTTTTCTCCGCTGTGCGTACGTTTGTGTCGGCGAAGATCGCTGCTAGTGAGAAATCCTTTCTTACACTCCTCGCACTTGTAAGGACGTTCATTACGATGGACCCGTAAATGTACCTAAATTAATTCATTAAAATAGATTTAATTGTAATATGTTTATTTATGTAATTTGTAATAAATAAACAACCAAAACTAATGAGAATATCTTCAAAACTGAAACATTCAGTAGGAAATATCGGAAAGTCAAGCCATACTCATGTTTCAAAACACTGCCTTCATGTACGAACACAACAGAGGTTTGAAATGAGTAAAAGTAGGATGGTAGCATAGTGGTTAGGGTATCGGCTGGTCACATCAGGGGTTGCAGGTTCAATCCCAAGCTTGACCTTTCTAATTCTAATCTATTTGATAGTATTAAAGTTATATACATGTACTAGTATGAAATATGTTAGATGGGATTATCAGTACTTTCAGAAAAAATGGACCTAAAGTGATCACCCGATTTATCTCGACTTGTTCAGCTTAGGCAGTCTTCATGCCTTGGGTACAAAATATGATGCACTTTAAAGCCAATTTCACTAAAGTTCAAAACAAATTGTTTGATAGCTTCAGTAGAAATTGCAAAAATATATGAAATTCTCGAAAGGCAGCAACAAAAATTCAACTGTTTGTGATGCAACAATATAAAACACAAATTAAGGCAAAAGCTATTAAAACTGTATCAAACAGACAAAATTTAGAGTACAATCTATAATTGAAGAAACCATCACCAAGAACAAATTGGATTGCATCTATTGGCCCTTAAGCTAGTTAATTTCTATTATATGTATATATACACCTGGCTTTTGGACCTAAATTCATCCAAGTGTCGAGTCTAAAATTAAGACTCAAACTCAAAATCTGAAATTTTTAGTTTGCATTTCAAACAATTAAATGACAAATGAAAAGCAATTTATGTCAATGATACGTAACAGAAAATAAAAAAAAATCATTTTTAACAAAAAATATTTTTCTATGAAGTTTGAGGACTTTAAGCTCAAGTTATATTGTTTGCTATACACATAAAAATAAAATTATATGATATCACTTTATAATCTGTTTCCATCTCAAATCATCCATTTGTCTCTCAAATTCTACAGTATGAGGCATTAAACTTGATGTCGATGCCCATTCAAAATTTGTTCAAATTTCCTTTAAATGAATTTACAGAATGATGATACATTAAAGTAATAGTTTTGTAAGCTATTCCACTGGTCTCTTACACTTAATATTGTTTTATATACAAATGTGTTGTTCAGAGAAAATGCTGAAAGTGACGTTTAACACTATACTAGGACACATACCTGGAGATTACTGTAATAAGTGAATGTTTTTGCACATATGTGACATGTGTGCTGTTTTTCTTGATTGTGTATCCACATATGTGTCATAAGGTTATGGTTTCTGGAAAAGACTTTCTGACAAAGGTCACAAGCATACGGTCTTTCTCCACTGTGTCTCTGAAATCACAAAACAAGATGTTGGTTACTACAGAAAAAAATAGATCATCATTTTATACCGCAGCATCTGTTTAAAAAATGAAGTTAAACAATTGGTAAGCTAATTCTACATGGCCATGTTCCTTTTTTAAGAATTTACACTTATCAACGGTTCCCCGTGGCCAATCAGTATTAGTCACATTTACCTCCCACCATTGAGATTGTGGGTTGGTTCAAGCCAAGGGAATGAATAAAACAAACAATTACAAATGATTTATGTTAACATGACTAATTATTTTATGTGTAAATATCCTCTACACCATTAAAACAATATAAACAGGGGCAGATTCCTTCATTTAAGTGTTACCTATAAACTGTCATAGAAAAACAGTGAGACCCTGAACTCTTAATCACCTAAAAAACAAACAAATCTTTAATAAAACCCTATAGTCCTCCCAGCAGCAAAATCAAAACAATTAATCATCTTACCTTAAAATGATCAACGTAGCTACTGAATTCTGTGAACTCATTCTCACATTTGGTGCATGTGAACTTTTCGTCCTGCTTACTGTGCACCTTGCGATGTTCCACTAGTTTCTCCACGCTACTGAACTCTTCTGCACAATGCTCGCAGTGGAATGACGTCTCGTTATGGGAACGTTTATGTTCATTAAGTTGCTCCATATCCTCAAACCCTTTACTACACTTGCTACACTTGTGGGGTTTCAGAACTCCGCAGTACTGACGCTCGTGCTTTGATAGATAGTCTGCTCTCTTGAATGATTTACCACACACGGAACATGTGTGCTTTCGTAGATTATTATGGACGTTCATGTGCCGATTTAAGTCACATTTCTGCGAAAAGGATTTACCACAACTGTCACAGCGATGGGGTTTGTTCCCTCCATGACCAATAAGATGACGATTAAGATGGTATTTTGTATCGTAAACTTTCGGACACAACCTACATTGGTAATATTTAAGATCATAAACCGTTTTAATTTCATACAATGCCTTTGAAGTCTTGCTTAATATACCATCATCAGCAATGGATGACATTAACTGATCCGTATCTGAATCCTCAACAAGATGCGCAGGAGAAGAACTTTGAACAACGCTTTCAACATGTTGGGATTCGTTATTATTATTTATGTTGACAGAATTAATTGGTTCACTTGATGCGGAATACCCAAAATCAGGTACCTCTATATCAGGTTTAGCATAATCAGGTAACTCTATATCAGGTTTAGCATACTCATATGTGGTTGGCTCCTCTTTGATTGTAGAAGCAATTTCAGGAACAATCTCGCTGACTATAGATTTCTTTAGTAAGTGTGGTTTCATTGTCAAGTCAAGAGCAGTGTTGGGATCATTTTCAATCTTTAATTTTACATTTTTTACTCCATTCTTGCTGTTTATTTGTAATTTCGGGTCAACGTTAACAACTTCTGGAGAGACATTGATGTTGCTCGAGCTTTTAATTTGATGTTTTTTCATTTCCACAGCATCTTCTATTCCCACACCTATCAAGGGAGCAAATTCTCCTATGATTTCATGCAAACTGGCTGCATCAATATTCTTCATTTTGAAGTTAATCAGGGCCTCACCGAACTGTTCTTTCAGTAAATTAGTCATTTTTTTTAAACAATATGTAAAATCTATCTTCTCTTGTAAAAATTACATAAAATGTATAAAAGTTTATTTTCAATTAAAAACAAAAATTTAATATCAAACAACAAAGATGGAATGTCAATTATAACAAAAGTAAAATATGGATTTGGTATCAAAAAAGAACTACCAATTGTTAACAATTATTTAGCATTCATGTGTGTATGTATACATATATACTGTAGTAAATGAATAAAATGGAATGTCATGGGGCATGCTCTCTTGGAATGTAATGAAATCTTGGAGAGAATTTAATTGTCACGGTTCCATCATCAGATGACGCTGACCTTTACTAGGTCAATGAGTGTCACATGCTACCAGAATGCTCTGCCACCATTTCCCTGTCACATTTCTTTTGTCTGAAAGTAAATACAATTTTTCCCTCAAGCAAAGTTTTCTCAAGTATTTTATGGCAGTAAATAATAATGGACAATGTAACAGTGAATACAATTAAAGATTGGAAGGTAATACACTAGTGGTAGTACATTTCAATCTTGCATACCAGACAAAGATTTCCACATATTTTGATCGAGTATAGACATTTCCATTCTACATCCCCTCCACATATTCAACCTACCCTCCTTGTGCTATGACATAATGCCGTATGAAGTGTTCATTCATAAATATCTAGTGCTATTAGGTATTCGTTCATAAATATCATGGTATCCTTGCTTTACTATTATATAAAATAATATACCGGAATAAAAAGTATCTAAAAATCAAGAAAAAGTAGCTTTCATGGGGCTTTTGATCTGGGTGGAAAATTCCATCTCTCTTGCCGACAGTTTGGCAGAGCCTCGTTGTCTCTCCCTATCATCTCAAACCCATGAAAGATACTTATAGTATACAATTTTAAATAACATACATGTATGTATAATATTATATAGAGATGGCCAAATTTGATCCACCAACAATTATCCTATATACAAACTTAATTAAAAATAGATTGCTGTGATCATTCCTAAAACAAGAAGTTTTGACATGCATAGTAGATTAATTAGACATTTAATTTCTTGTACAGAACAATTTTAAGATGGAATGGCAAATAGGTTATGAATGATGATAATCAGAAGATGTCGAATCAAACATTTGAATTATATTTGCTGAGAGGGAAAAATTCAAAATGACTTTTATACACGTGTATAATTCATGCCTGTGTCAGTTTTTAAATGGACTTGGAGTCACTTTTTAGTGTGTGGCTACTGTACAAGAAAGATAGAATGTAAATGGACTTAGAGTCACTTTTAGTGTGTGACTACTGTACAAGAAAGATAGATCGTAAGTCTGTTTTATTATGCATTATCCTGTTTTTTATCATGTTTATAGTAATTTCTTTTCTATACTGCTACCACCCTCTGGAGTATTCACGTTTCTGAGGATTGAAGGTGTTTCAACTATAACATCACAGGTTAACATTTACGTTAGTAAAATACAATTTTTACTTTATGCATCAGTCAATTGTTACTCTGGATCCCAATACGCGGCAACATAGAGGAGGACAGTGAGACTGAAGTTTCATGTTCTTGACACATCAACATATGCAGTGAGGCCATCCTTAAAAAATGTTTGTTTGCTGTGCTCTGACCCAGTATTTTTCATGTGGGTAGGTAGGTAGTTTTTTTTTGCCAAATTTTGATTTTGCATAGTCATTTTAAAGAAAAATGGACAGAAATCATGAAAAAAACACTTAGAAAGGCAATAAAAATGTTTCGGTAGCTGCAATTTTTAGTAAGTAAGTAGGAGTAGCTCAAACAAGTTTTTTTAAGGATTGCCTAATGTGAAAGCGCTTGAGTTCTACTTCATGCTTAAAACACACTAACTACAGCAGTGCTTCATTTCTTGAACTGACCAGATCATACAATAACTATATCAGTTACCTGCCCTTGAAATGTCTAAATTTGATCAAAATGGCACTTTCATTTTTCATCAGATTTTAAAGAAACTTACAATGAAGTGTGCCTGGGCTCTGCAGAGAGAAGTCATTTCAATGTTCCGGCCTGAGGAGTGCAGGGAGTTTAATTGACTGACCAGTGCATTACATGCCTATATATGGTATTACATTCAATGTAAATGGAAGCAGTGGTTCAAAGAATGGCGAGTTTTGACAATTTACCCAAATAAGGCACTACAGGTGGGAGTGGTTTTGAAACCCCCAGAATGAGACCTAACCGGGGGTTGGAACCTTGGTAGAATAATCACAACATCAGTTAGTGTAAATATCCACAAAATAGCACAAAATCGGGTCTTGTATTGAAAATGTTGATCAATCAGGAATCAGTGTAAAATCTAATAGAAATACAAAGGTTATGCAAAGTGAACTTTGTGGCATCATTATCACTCTTCAAGCGGCTGGCGTAGTGAGAGGACCTCGCTACATGAGCTCCCCTGTCAAATTGACTCAAATACATATTAAATAAAAAAAAAAATTTATTGACAGAATTCAAAATTCAAAACAACGGGCAACTCCATCGGATAATCGTAGGAGGATCTTTTTAATATATCATTGATTTTATGCTTTTAATGTGGCCTTAGAAAGATTGTTTTGATGCAGAAAGTACAACAGCAGCTCATTTACCAGCAATAGCGATACGATGACATGGCACTTTCAGTAAACAGCAGTGAAATCTTCACAACATAGACTTCACAATACCTACTCAATGACAGCAACATCTATAATAATCATCAACTCCTTGAACTAACGCTTTAATAAACACTGACTTTAAGAAATTAATTGATAATTACCTGACCTGACGAATCAACCTAATCGACAAGTAATCATCAGTTGCAGCCAGTGGTGCAGCACCGGGAGAAGACGAGACCCTGCTGATGCTGTCCACTGGCTACATTATCGCCTGTGTTGTGCGGCAAAATTATAACATATGCAAACTGCGAGGGTAAACAAAATCTTAAGACAGACAGACTTTGTGGCATAAATTAAACACTTTGATAGACATTTATGAGCTAAATTAGATGCTAAGTTGTCAGCTGTCAATCCAAGAAACTAATTCATTTTGGGTCACGGAATTGGATTTTTGTGGATTGTCCTTTGTATACCAGACGGTTACGGGTAAAACTTTTATGACAACTTAATGGAATGAGCATCAATGTCTGATAATAATAACACACCATTCATTGGTAAAAATAGGATGAAATTACCATGTTTTGTTCCAGTTGTTTTGTTTTGACTGGGAAAAGGGGCACCTGTTTCATTAGCGCAAACTCTAGTTGGAATGGTTGAATATTTCCTCTTGAAGTCTTTGTAAATTAGAGTAAAAAGAAATAAACCCGTCTACAATTTAATCAGGTTGTAAGAAAGTCTTATTGACCCCGACTTTTGTCACATCAGAGTCTTTCAAACGTTTGTATACTCAACATATAATCATAAGCGTCTCGAAACTTAGACTTTCTTATTATAATTGCCAAAACTGTCCTGCTGGATAGTTCAAAATTATGTTTTCACGTAACTGAAATTGACATCTTACTGTATCAGTTATGAGTTTAATATCTACCACTACGGAAGTTCAAGAAACTGATATCCAGAAGGCACACCATTACCAGGTATGTAACTATGTACATACGTCACGACATTTTTTTCCACGAATGTGTGTGTCATCATGTACTGTCTGACAGCATAGGGAAAGACGACATTATACTACTGGTATATAGTAATTAATGATACTGTTGACTTTTTTACATTTCATTTTAAAAGATACAGTGTATTCTTCTGGTAGTTTGATCGCTACCAAAAAAATAATTATGCCGTGCCCATTATTTCTTATATGTATGTCCATTATTGCCCTTATCCACAAGCCGATTATGCTTTTCCCTTACCTTATCCACACAATTGTCTGATAGATATGGCACAGAATTGCACATTTGGATCACCCATCCAAGTGCTAACCTGTACTTCATTTCTTAACTTCCAATACTATCAGTACACTTCAACCATGTCGCTGTAAAGCTAGCTCAACAGCAAGGCTTTGTTACTGACCTATGTACATTCACAACGTTACTTTAACGCTTGGCCCCAACTGCATAGTCTGTAGCTTCCCGCAGTTCTTGGCTATATCCTGCCCCATCCCAAGGAAAGAGAGATATGTGTAGACGCAGGTTTGAAAATTAATCCTCGTCACCATTATAGTGAGAGCAGTCACCCATCCAAGTACAAATGCATACTTCCTTGCTTTACTTCCAATTCTATCAGTACATTTCAACCATGTTGCTATAAAGCTAGTTCAGCAGCAATAAGAAAAAAAAAATTATATATATGGAGATAATTATTTGTGAATAACCAAGACATAAATGTACAGACCAGACTACGGTGAGTGCGCCTAGCTACAATGCAAACCATAGATACAATATCAAGGCCAAACCAATAAATTAAGTATAGACCATGACTAATATACTATGGAATTACATGCAACACATCTGGACAGGGTGGACAAATTTACATACATGAAATGATAGCTTTATATAAGTAGGATCCAGTTAAGGATTCATGACTACCCACATGCTATATAAAGGACAGATTTATAAACCCATTGGATCATATGGATACAGTGAATTCATATATATATAATCTCATAAAGGGAGATAATTAAATTCACAACAACGGAATTTACGATTTTTTGGATCTTCCCATTTCACAATGCATGATATATATATGGAGATAATTATTTGTGAATAACCAAGACATAAATGTACAGACCAGACTATGGTGAGTACCTCTATCTGCAATGCAAACCATAGATACAATATCAAGGCCTCTGCCAAACCAATAAATTTGGTGTCGACCATGACTTATATATATAAATATATATATTTTTGTCTTTCTCTCCATTTCGCTCCATAAACCATGGGGAAAAAAGGAAATTCCTACCTTACCGACCCAATTTTTTTCCCAGCATGTCACAGGAAACAAAAACATTTTTCATTCGGCCTAATCAATTTTGCCTTGTTTTTTTTTTATTAACAAACTTTCAATAAAATCTCAACAAATTAATAGTTTTGTGCACTATTAGATCTGTCCATAGAATGAAAATAAACTCTGCAATTATTAAAAAAAGAAGTAGGTTGGATACAGTATTAAAATCTTTTCAGACAACAGTTTCCTATTTTATTGCTGTATAGCCTTTTATCTGGAAATTGGGAAGATGCCAAAGCCTTCGAGATTGGGGGGAAAATCATGATTTTTTTTATTGGGAAGCCTTCAAATTTCAGCCTCTGTTTAATAAGGTAAAAAAGAAGTGTTGCTGATATGTGTTTTGTCTTGCAGGACCTGCTGATTGGCTGTATCTTGGCTATATGTGGAAATCTCCTGATCAGTGTCTCCCTAAATTTACAGGTACGGATTTAGTTATCTTAGTCGGTATATTTGTATTAAATCTTTTCAAAAAAATTTTTGTATTAAACAAACAACAGGTTTTGTGTTTTCATATATACATTTATTTACTTTGAAGTTAAATCCTGACTACTAGTATTTAGTCAATGGTTAACAAGAAAAATTCATAGCACAGTTCAAATTATACTTTTTCATTAGTGTTAGGCTTCAGTTTCACCAACATTTTACAGTCGAAACTCGTTATCTCAATGTCGCTTGAATCAATATTCCGGTAATGTCGATATTTTTTGCCAGTCCCAACTTTTCCCCTTAATTGTTTATATAAATAAACTCCTTTTAACTCGATATTGTCTTTGTTGATACTCCTGATATTTCGATCCCAGTTTTAGTCCCCGATTGATCATATCACACTTTTAATTGATTGTTTATCTCGATATATTTATTGTTGACATAATACTGTGTGTTTTTCCATGCCGCGTGCCATTTTTCACAGTTTGTTTATGACGCAATACTTATTACCAGTGAACGACAAAGGTGTCAGTTTTAATGACTTACAGAATGTTGCAAACATCGTGTCATCGAATTGGGTGATTGCATGTTAATTTTGTTTAAATATCATTTGATTCAATTAATTAGCCTAAACTTATATCTCACACTGCCGAGACATTCGAAGAAGGACTCACATATTAGCATTTATCACGACAGTGTAATTCTACTGCACACTTATATGGGCCGCGTTAATTTGTTTGTAAACGTTTGATTACAGATTACAGAAGTGAACTGAACTGAACGACATGTTCGCTTTCATTGTAAGCTGACAGATTAAACACCTCCGCGAGCTGTTTGCACTTGTTTAATCATGTGACTTAATTGGAAGTGAAGGGACAAAGCTGAGTAGACCGATTTCCGTTTACTTTACGTTCGTTAGCTCACCGTTTGCATTAATAAACAAAGTAAACATGTTTAACCGTGCTGAACCCAGCCCAGTAGATGAAAATAAATATTGATTTTGGACAAAATCTATGTCGATATTCGAATATCTCGAGTTTTTTGGCAGTCCCTCCAATATCGAGATAATGAGTTTCGACTGTACTTAAATACTTAAAAACTTCCAGGCGATGATGATTTTGGACTGGCTCCAGCAAAAATGCATCTGGTTTCACTGGCATTGATTAAAGAATATTTGAGTTACCAGTCGAGAAAATATGTATGTTTTCACTCTATATACAAATGTCAGACTTTTTATTTTATATTTTAAGGGTGAATTTTAAGAACCAAATGTTTGTTTTTACTGCTGAGATGTAAAAATATTCAGGACATTGTAAAAAAAAATATATTGCAATACTTTAGATTTTGAGTCAGACCCGACACAGATGACTTAAACTAAAATATCTTTGGTTTTAACTCTGTATTTCAATTCTTTTTTACTCCTTTATATGCATCGGTCATACATTACTGCATTATATTTTGAAATTTGCTTCAAAAGTATAAAACATGTGCTATTGCAGATATAAAGGGAGTATATCATGGAAAAAATGCCGTAAATGTCTTTAAAAAAAAAAAAAATTCAGATTTTTTGTAAGATGAAAATTCTTTATTACATGTTAACCTTTAAAAGGGACCAAATTATAATTTAAATGCAATCATATGACCCATTTGATATGTCAAAAAATGTGTTGCAATTTTAAGCAGGAAATCTATTTTAGTCTAACCTAGGCGCATAGCCCAGATAAGGATATCCCTTTTAAATATATTTTTTGTAGGCATTTTCAAATACAGTCAAACCTGTCTTAAGCAGCCAGTCAAAGGAAGGAGCAAAAGTGGCCTTTTAAGACAGGTTGTTGCTTAATACAGGTTAATTTGCTCTTAAAGCACAGATACAGTAATTAGCAAATGTGGCTGGTTTAGACAGGTGGCTGCTTAATAGAGGTGACCGCTTACACAGATTTCACTGTAGATATCCTTTTAGCAATGAGGAGTCAGTGAGTATATATATAGGCATGCTATAATGGAAAACTATGTTTAAAGCAAATTTTAAAATTATGAAAAATTGGATAAATTCCCTTTTAGTAAGAAAATTATAATTATATCAGTTTTCTCATTTTACTATCAGTAAGTCATTCAAAATATGGCTTTCAAAATGGAACATTTGGACCTGTTTTAACCATAAACAAAATGACATAGTGAACATTTCTGTTACTTATTTTAGTAACAGTTAGTACATGCGACTGCTATCAACCAATGAATAATAGCCATGTATCATTAAGCAATTTAATGGCAAAAAAATTAATGACACTTAATAAGTCAGCAGGAAATTTAATGCAGATGAAGTCAGGAATTTGTCAGCTGACAAGGGACTGTATTTTTTCATCGTTTTACTGTTAATATTATTATTATTTGTGGAAAACAGCCATGTTGTATTTAATGATGAAATTCCAACTGATTATTTCAGAAATTCACACATATCAAGAATGAAGAGCGAGAAGTACCCATGCATTACACAAAGAACCCACTGTGGTGGCTAGGGGTGTCCCTCATGGTGATTGGGGAGGTAGGCAACTTCTCTGCCTATGGCTATGCTCCAGCATCCCTTGTGGCACCCCTGGGGACAACAACTGTTGTAGGTAGGTGTTGTGTTTTGTGTACTGGTAAATGTGTATATATCTGTATATGTGATACTTTTTGAATTCTTAACAGCAACAGATACCGGTAATGGAATAATTTGTTTTGTTAGCTCTACTGGCTAAATGGTAATATGTAGGTAAGTTGTACTTTATCAGGGTTTTCTCCAGAGCATATTTCTTGTGTTTTTGATGCAATTAAATCTCATTTGACGCAATCAGGTTTGTTCAATACGTCCACAATGACGCGACCTTAAAAATACAGAAATTCAAATTACGTATATTTGTTTTGGCAAGTTGGTTTCAGAGTTATTTTTACAATGCTAGCTGTTTTGACAGATCACATGATCTGATTCAGGGAAACCCCGGTCACGTGGTTCTACTAAGTTATGTCAACACTTTAATGGGTTATTAAAGCTATATTGATGCAATCGATAGATGATTATGATCACATGCATAATTTTCTGTGAAGAAAACATCTGTGAAAACAAACGTACACTGCATCAATAGCACTTATATATACCCAGTTTAAGGTTGTTTGTACGCTTAACATGTAGCTCAGCTGAAATATAAAATATTGAAATCAATAATTTTAGTGTTTTCATTAAAAACAGTTACGGTCATGGTGATTGAGCTTGGGCAATGACATTTGAAAAGTTCATGGCACTGTGGCATGAGGAAGGAAAAGACAACTAGTTTCTAGTTGTTGTAACTTATTGCCAGAAGTGAAACATTCCTTAAGTTAAATTGTTTTGAAATTGTTAACTTAAGTTGCAGTTTTGATATTGAAATTTGTGTGAAACAGTAAGTAAAACTGTTTTAGTAAAATATGTATTTTTAAGTTTAAAACTCGTCAACTCATCAATGACCCCCAAAAAATTGGAGCTAGAGAAAACACTGCCTTTATGCAGTGGATTGTATACTTCCATTATACCTAGAATTATCAAAAACACTGGTGCTTGTTTTGATCTTGTTTATTCATTAAACAGTGTATTTTTTATAAAAAAATTAAGATAAAAAAAAAATAACCTCATTATAACCTGGTGTATATAACATCTAATCGTTGTCATTTCTTTCATTGTATTCAATAGAGCGATACTTGCCCACAAGGTACTCTTGTTTGTATCCTCTTTCAAGGTGTTCCCTTATCCTATCTCTACCAGATATTTGCTCAAGATTGATTCAGATTGTCTTTTAAAACTCAGTTTTAGCAGTTACAGTCTAAGTGAATTCTTAATTGGTTGAATTTTTGGTAAAAACTTGGCTTATGCAACTATTTCATTCATTATTTGGTTTCTGTTTTAAAATGATGATTATCAGTTACAATAAACTACAACATCTCACCGAACAGTTGTGTTCCCTACAACATCTCACTGCACAGTTGTGTTCCCTACAACATCTCACTGCACGGTTGTGTTCCCTACAACATCTCACTGCACAGTTGTGTTCCCAACAACATATCACCACACAGTTGTGTTCCCTACAACATCTCACCACACAGTTGTGTTCCCTACAACATCTCACCGCACAGTTGTGTTCCCTACAACACATCACCACACAGTTTTGTTCCCTACAACATCTCATAGCACAGATGTGTTCCCTACAACATCTCACCGTACAGTTGTTTTCCCTACAACATCTCATTGCACAGTTGTGTTCCCTACAACATCTCACCGCACAGTTGTGTTCCCTACAACATCTCACCGTACAGTTGTTTTCCCTACAACATCTCATTGCGCAGTTTTGTTCCCTACAACATCTCACCGCACAGTTGTGTTCCCTATAACACATCACCACACAGTTTTGTTCCCTACAACATATCACCACACAGTTTTGTTCCCTACAACATCTCATCACACAGTTGTGTTCCCTACAACATCTCATCTCACAGTTGTGTTCCCTACAACATATCACCACACAGTTGTGTTCCCTACAACATGTCACCACACAGTTGTGTTCCCTTTGTACTGAGTGATGGTGACACAATTCTTGCACTAAAAATGTCCTATGTAATTTGGTTTGAAGTATTTTCAAAAAAAGTTCATAAAAAAAATAATTATTGACTGTGATTTTTTGCTGCCGGTGAGTATATATATATATATATATATATATATATATATATATACTTATATATATACTGCAACAAGGCATGACTGGTTTTGAAAAAATGACCTTTACTGGATTTTAAGAGATGGATGTATATTAGGGCATTGGAGGACTTCTTTCCTTTTTTTTTTTAAATCACTGTGCTATGTTTAAAAAACAAACTGGTCAACCAACCAGTTATTGTGCCTTTTAAGAAGCAAACACATTCCTGCTATGAATAAAATCTTAAAAAAATGTTTCGACGTGGAATTACAAGTTAAAAGCAGAATGCCCTCCCGGCTTAGGTATAGTGGATTGGTTGTTTGTGCCAGAGGTAACTTGTTACATTCTAAGCTTGGCCCATTGGCCTCTCAAATTCAAACATACAGTACTGGTTCAATGCAGGAAATGGAATCTAGAGCAATTTGCAAAAACTTTGAGCTTACTTCACAATCAAGCTAAAATAAACTACATAAATAAACTACATGCAGCACAAAGCAACATTTACTATTTATGTTTTACAGCTAACATGTTCCTAGCTGCTGTGTTTCTGAAGGAAAAAATCAAGCCAGAGAACCTTTTTGGTAAGGATTTGTACTAATGATCTAGTTCTAATGTATTCATTAAGATATCTGTCATTTTACCTGTGTGAGATTGGTCTATCTCACCCTATGGTCAAGATAAAACTCACATACTGCACTATTGCAATACTAAAGAGATTAATATCTTCATATAACTACATGTTCATATATGTTAAATTTATTTGATACGTAAACAAGAGTGAAATTCGATTTCAACTATTTCATGTGTCCCTTTAGATAAAGATTTATTCATGAAATGATTGAGTATTTAGCATCATTTTTATGCCATTAATGGCTAACAGACAATTATCAACCTAATTACTCTTTATTGGATCCTGGAATGTTAACCAGTACTCGAACATACCTATCTCTGCAAGTAACTGGTAAGTTTTTTACAAGAATCAACAGTGAAAGACAAATGAGAATGAAATCCAGTGTCATGCAGTATATCAGTTTTCATGGAAACTGTGGTCAGGCTGTGATTTGAACTCATAAACCCTGGACTGATACTAGTAGCCAGATGCACTACCTACTGAGCTAACCGGGCCCGGCTTACGATAATGAATAATATCTTTAAAGCTCTGTGTAAAATTTATTTGATACATAAACAAGAATGAAACTACGCCATGTGTCCCTTTAGATAAAGATTGATTGATGGATTGATTGAGTATTTAGCATAATTTTTAATCATGTGTTAAAATAACGAATGGAACAGACTGGTCATGTGTAAACTAACTATTCAACTGCTTAACATGTCATGTAGTAGACAACGGATAATTTTCATTTCCAGGTTCTGCCCTTGCAATAATAGGAGCTATACTTGTGGTAGTTTTTGCACCAAAGGTAAGTGTATGTCTGACTGCATATAGGCTCATCATAAGTTGTTAAAAAGTCATTCTACGTTCTCTTCTTCTTGTGTTATGCAAAAGTCTAGTGAGTGTTAAGTGTTAACATTTGTTGAACATGATATCAGTGAAGGCTTTATTTGTTTTGTCTGATTTTTCTTGAACAACAGACACTGGACCATACAAGTACCAGTCAACCGCTGCTTCAAGTTCAGGATGATAAAAAAAACAAATTCTGTATGAAAATACTGCAATAATAGTTTTATTTTGTGCTTTTCTATATGTCTGTATCATTATAGTCATGTTTTTGTAAGATGATTGTAGGATCTTAGAATGGATTTTTGTGTGAAAATAACAATGCAGGTATAAGTGCATCTCCATATTTGATTGGTTGACCAGCAGTCAATGTATATTGTTCAAACCTAAATAGCTTGCTTACTTTGGAAGGATAATCTAAACTTGGTTTAATGGTTTGTGTGTTCAAGGAATGAATCAATTTGATGTAATTTACAAAATATATCATTTACCATATCCCTCCACACCCCCCTCCAAATAAACGTCCTCAGAGTGATGCATTTCTAAGATATCAAATTGGTGATTGTGTGTGTGGGTGAGTGGTATTCAGGGGAATATGGCACATACATTACACTGAACATCAGGAATTTTGTATAACTTTCTCCAGCTTTTTTGTTGCAAGTTCCTGTCATTGTATTGTAGATGTATGACAGTTTATCAACACAATGAAAACAAATAGTCTCATTCAGAATGTGTCACACATATTGATCAGAATAATCAGCATTTCAAACAGCTGCTGCTGCTGCTGCAAATGATGCTGATGATGGTGGTGGTCTTGTAGTGTATGCTGGCGGACAAGTGAAACAGTTTTATTTTATCCTTTCAGAAAGAAGATGTTTTAAATGGTGAAATGCTCAATCAGGCACTAACTCAGATTTCTTTTATTGTTTATATAGTAAGTATCACTTAAATATTCTTGGCCTATTAAAGAATATAAAGTTACATATTTAGTCATTTTCTTATGGACGAAGAAGACATTTTTTAAATTAATCATAAAGATTCCTTATGGTAATATTTTCTTTCAAATGGGGTTGAATAACTTTTTCAACACATTGAAGGTTATATTTAAGTAAGTACATTTATTGTTAGAGGAAGAGTCCTGGAAGATGCACATACCATAATATGAGTAGAACCACATTCCTTCTGCAAGAAAATGTCAAACTTTTTAACATTAAATGGGCACGAGCCCACTACATTTGTGATGAGAGGCAAGTGACCATGAGTAAGCACCTCAAACTACTCAGTTAGGGAGGACCTTATAGTTTAGAGAAGACAAATTATATACAAGTATATAATTTCGTCATATGTGGACTCATACCCACTACAGTTGTGTCAAGAGGCATGTAATCTCAAGTCGGCACATAAAATTACTCAGTTAGGGAGGACCTTATAGTGTAGAGAAGACAAATTGTATACTAGTATTTAATTTCTTCATATGTGGACTCAAACCCACTACAGTTGTGTCAAGAGGCATGTAATCTCAAGTCGGCACATAAAACTACTTAGTTAGGGAGGACCTTATAGTGTAGAGAAGACAAATTGTTTACTAGTATTTAATTTCTTCATATGTGGACTCATACCCACTACAGTTGTGTCAAGAGGCATGTAATCTCAAGTCGGCACATAAAAACTACTCATTTAGGGAGGACCTTATAGTGTAGAGAAGACAAATTGCATACTAGTATTTAATTTCTTCATATGTAGATCGAACCCACTATAGTTGTGTTGAGAGGCATGTAATCTCAAGTCGGCACATAAAACTACTCAGTTAGGAAGGACCTTATAGTGTAGAGAAGACAAATTGTTTACTAATATTTAATTTCGTCATATGTGGACTCATACCCACTACAGTTGTGTCAAGAGGCATGTAAGCTCAAGTCGGCACATAAAACTACTCAGTTAGGGAGGACCTTATAGTGTAGAGAAGACAAATTGCATACTAGTATTTAATTTCGTCATATGTGGACTCATACCCACTACAGTTGTGTCAAGAGGCATGTTATCTCAAGTCGGCACATAAAACTATTCAGTTAGGGAGGACCTTATAGTGTAGAGAAGACAAATTGCATACTAGTATTTAATTTCGTCATATGTGGACTCATACCCACTATAGTTGTGTCAAGAGGCATGTAATCTCAAGTCGGCACATAAAACCACTCAGTTAGGGAGGACCTTATAGTGTAGAGAAGACAAATTGCATACTAGTATTTAATTTCGTCATATGTGGACTCATACCCACTACAGTTGTGTTGAGAGGCATGTTATCTCAAGTCGGCACATAAAACTTATCAGTTAGGGAGGATCTTATATTGTAGAGAAGACAAATTGCATATTTAATTTTGTCATATGTGGACTCATACCCACTACAGTTGTGTTGAAAGGCATGTCATCTCAAGTTGGCACATAAAACTTATCAGTAAGGGAGGACCTTATATTGTAGAGAAGACAAATTGCATATTTAATTTCGTCATATGCAGACTCATACCCACTACAGTTGTGTTGGGAGGCATGTCATCTCAAGTTGGCACATAAAACTTATCAGTTAGGGAGGACCTTATATTGTAGAGAAGACAAATTGCATATTTATTTTCGTCATATGCAGACTCATACCCACTACAGTTGTGTTGAGAGGCATGTAATCTCAAGTTGGCACATAAAACTTATCAGTTAGGGAGGACCTTATAGTGTAGAGAAGACAAATTGTATATTTAATTTCGTCGTATGTGGACTCGAACCCACTACAGTTGTGTCAAGAGGCATGTAATCTCAAGTCGGCACATAAAACTACTCAGTTAGGGAGGACCTTATAGTGTAGAGAAGACAAATTGTATATTTAATTTCGTCATATGTGGACTTGAACCCACTACAGTTGTGTCAAGAGGCATGTAATCTCAAGTCGGCACATAAAACTACTCAGTTAGGGAGGACCTTATAGTGTAGAGAAGACAAATTGCATACATAATTTTGTCATGGATGTAGAACACCATTGGTGTCATTTAACCATGTTATAGGTGTATACAATAGGAGAGGCAAGTTTTACATATATTAATGTTATATTTTCAGTGTATAGAGATTGCCATTCTGCTGGTTCTGTTTGTACTTCTGTACGTGTACAAGATGAAACGAGTTGTCATTTACTTACTTATAGTGTCAGTTATAGGTACGTCATGTTTATCTTGTTACATAAACTACAGTCAACCAACAGTTACACTGTGGATAGATTCAAGCTGTCTTTAATACGGTCTAACCTAAAAATAAATGGAATTCCATTGGCTTAGAATTACAACTTTTGATACTTTATCATATTCACTAGCTTCGGTATTTTCCCATTTGATATCTTTTGAAATTTAGAATGGTACTATCTAACACTCATGAGTATTCTTGGTTTCCCATTGTTGGTTTCGCATATATTGCACCGGGTCCATTTATTATGTTTCAATATTGATGTTTAGAAACTAATAATGTTTTGAGCATATGTCATCGAAGTAAATAAATCAACTTGGTCATTTATTATATAAAGTATCTTACATGACTCAAAGTTTAAAATAAGATTCATGAATAAGTTGTGAATTGATTTATTTTTAACATACCTTTTTCACTCAACTTTATTAGAAAATGGGAATTATTTCACTCATCCAGGCATTGGCGTTGGTTAGATTTTTTTATAAAGCACATATCTCAGTCACTATACATCGTAGTGGAGAAGTGTCACCTCTATGTATGTTTATCATACATTCGTCCAGAAAACTGGTTTCCAATCAGTAATTTCTGAAGGGGTTTATGTGTGTAATTAATAATTCATGTGTTATTCCTGTAAAATTTGAACTGTAAAATTATAAAATACAGGTCAAATTTTACAGGAGTAATGGCCCCTTTTCCACTTATTTTCCTGATCAATAGCAGGGCATTTATGTTGACAGACACAATGCTGGTTTATTTTCCTGATCAATAGCAGGGCATTTATGTTTACAGACACAATGCTGGTTTATTTTCCTGATCAATAGCAGGGCATTTATGTTGACAGACACAATGCTGGTTTATTATTTTGGCATGTTATAAAAGTTAATATTTTTCTACAATTTGCATTTAAACATCTACAGTGCCATCATGATATTGTATTTCATACTAATTACTGTCATGTGAATATACACAGTTATTGTGGCATATTAATATGATATTATATGAGTTACCCTGTTATGTACACCTTGTAAAATTGATGTCCCGTCATATTCAGGTCATGCGTCACATGGCTTGATTACTGTAAACCCCTTTACCATACAGCAGTAGGACTTTGTTGGCTCGAACATGGATGGCTGGAACACCACATATAGCTCAAGCCACTGATCCTGGTCGATGTACATATACATGTATGGTGTATTATGTTGAACAATACTTGGCTCGAACAAGTCTTAAGTCCAACTTTATTTTTCAGTTCGATCAGGTTCGAGCCATCGAAGTGTTATTCTATGTAATGGGTGTGCAGCATGACTAGCATGAAACTGTCCTGTGATGAATATGTATATGTAATATGTATTTGTAATATATATTTGTAATATGTATTTGTAATATGTATATGTATTTTGTAATATGCATTTGTAATATGTAATATGTATTTGTAATATGTATTTGTAATATGTATTTGTAATATGTATATTAATATGTATTTGTAATATGTATATGTAATATGTATATGTAATATGTATTTGTAATATTTATATGTAATATGTATTTGTAATATGTATATGTAATATGTATATGTATTTGTAATATGTACATGTAATGTGTACATGTAATATGTATTTGTAATATGTGTTTGTAATATGTATCTGCAATATGTATCTGTAATATGTATATGTAATATATATTTGTAATATGTATTTGTAATATTTATATGTAATATGTATTTGTTATATGTATTTGTAATATGTAATTGTAATATGTATTTGTAATATGTGTTTGTAATATGTGTTTGTAATATGTGTATGTAATATGTGTATGTAATATGTATTTTTAATATGTATTTGTAATATGTATATGTAATATGTAAATGTAATATGTATATGTAATATGTATTTGTATTTGTAATATGTATTTGTAATATGTATTTGTAATTTGAGATATTTGTCATTATGACCAAATGTTATGTTAAACAAAGTTATTTATCATATGGCATTTTAACAAATAAACAAATAAACAAAGACAAGATTATAGCTTGATTTAAGCAGATATTAAATAATTTATTCACAGTTTATTCATGCTTATCAGAATATTTTACATTGCTCATTTTCAGCCTCATTTTCTGTCATCTCTGCGAAGGCTGTGTCCAGTATGATACAGCTGACGTTCGCAGGCAATTCCCAGTTGGGATATCCCTCTCTGTACATCATGCTGCTAGTAATGATCTCAACTGCAATCATGCAAGTCAAGTAAGTATTTATTGTATGTCACTGTACAGTAAAGATTGATCATTGTTTGGATGATATGCAGCGAGTGCTGAGTCCAATACAGGGTTTCACCATAGCATGGATGAGTACAATAATGATGGTGATATTCGTCTGTTAGCCCTCGATGGCATAAAAATGATGTTAAATATCCAAATATTCTTTAGTAAGAGAGAAACATCCGAGAAATCACATTTTAAATTTTGCATAAAGTGTAAATTGTCATAAAACTTGCTGCCAGTATTGAGGTATTTATTCAGCTTTAAGATGTTTGAACCAGACTTGAAATCTACATATACAGCATGTATTTATTAGACCACCTGAGACTTTGTCTCAAGGGACCTTTTGCGATCACCTTTTTTCCGTTGTCTGTCGTGCTTCCGTAAACAATTGACATTTTCGACTTCTTCTCAAAAACCATAAGCTCAATCTTAATGAAATGTTGTATGCAGCGTTGGTGAATCAAAATGGTGAATTGCATGGTCCCAACCCCCCTGGGGCATTGGGAGCAGGATCAAAACTGTCAGATTTAAAGTAAACTTTAATTTGAATATAAGATCATCTTCCAAAGGGGTAAGTTATTTTATTTTCCAACACTAAAGGCTACAATTGCAACCAAAATACAAACAATGAATAATGAAAAGAATGTTCATTTAAAGAAATATTTAAGTGATAATTTACTTCAAAAATAATTTTACTATGTCAACAGATACCTCAACCAGGCTATGAAGAACTTTGAGTCGACAATCGTGGTTCCCACCAATTTTGTTTTCTTCACATTGAGTGCTATCATCGCTGGTATTGTGTTTTTCAAGGAATTCTGGGGCATGACGGCACTAGAAATAGCTGTATTCCTGTTTGGGTGAGTTTTGCTGTTGTCACATTATAGTAGTACCAAAGCATGTTGTTGCTATCATTAATTTTGTGACAATGTTTTTTTTTTAAAGTGTGTAGAGGATCTTTAATGAATGTCTCTTTCCTATTGATTGGACAGTCAAATCTGTCTAAGCAGCCAGTCAAAGGAAGGAGCAAAAATGGCCCTCCTTCAAGACAGGTTGTTTAATGAAGGTTAATTTGCTTTGAAAGCATATAAATTGGAAATAATAAATGTGGCTGATTAAGACAAGTTGCTGCTAAATAGAGGTGACCACTTACAGAGGTTTGACTGCATTAAACAAATTGGTAAAAATATATTATGCAAGGCTCACCTTGCCAACAAGCTTAGTATCCTTATTGAAGTAAGTACTCAGTGGGCTTAACATGCAATATTTGAAAATAACTGTTTTTGTTAAATTTACAAATTTGTGAAAATAACATGCCACACTGACTTTTTCAAAAAAGACAAATTCTCGGAGCAGTTTTAATATATTTTCACTGATGATATAACATAACAAAATCTGAAAATGTTCAAAACTGACTATCAATTATTTTTGTGTTTCAGGTGTTCAATGTCATTTGTTGGGGTATATTTCATTGTTGTCGGGCGGGCAAGTAGTGAAAATGTTTCCAAGGGAACCAAAGATGATGCTGAAAATGCTGATAAACCAGTTTCTGTATCCACCGATGTTTTTCCATGTAAGTTTATTTACGTATAAAATTTATATTTCTTTCTTTATCTCTTCTTTTGGGAAAAGGTAAAGCTCATTTCACTGATACGCCACAACGTACACTTATTAGCTTACCAGGATGAAGTCCAAGGAAAGCTATTGCTATGACCCCGGTGGCGGCGTCGTTGCCGTTGTCTGTTAAAAAACTGGTTAAACTTTTGCCTTTAAGTTTAAGATATCTATGCAACCACTCATTGGATTTGAATGAAACTTTGCATGTGTGTTCACCATCATCAGCGGAACACACACAGATAAGAACCACAACTCTGGATTGCATTTTGGCACAGTTATGGACCTTTTTTGACTTAGACACCCAGAGGCGAGCTTTGTTGTCTTCTGACAACTCTTGTATAGTGTCCTTCCTCACTTAGACCATAATCATAAACATGCACAGATCAAGTTTGATTATTTTGTGGACACAGTTGTCTTATTTGACCAGATGTTAATAGTACTTTGTGTAAACATTCAAAATGGATGTCATCAAGGTTTATGTCAAGAGAGCTTCATTTAAAGGCAGGTAGACAGACTATGACAGAAAAAAAGCAATGGTGGATCTACTCTTTATAAAACCTAGCATACTTAACCATTCACAATACTTATTTCCAGTTGGAGCTTAACAAATCAACTAATTTTTTGTTCTAGTTTTCCACAGAATTCAATCATTTTTACAGTAAATGTATGAAAGCAGAAATGAAACTTGAAACGCAAACCAAATCTTTATAGGTTAGTTTACGTTGTGGCATATGTGTGAAATGACTTTAAGACATTCATGCATGATTTATTGTGACTGTTAAGTGTATGTTAATTTTCTGACCTATTAATTTGTTGTAGATATAGATAAAGTGAAGTTATAACTTTTTCATTGCAGATAAAGAAATCCCTTTTAAAGGAAGTATATTGGGACTTTTTAAAATGAACCAAAAACATTTCTGTTTTCAATATCTTATGGTTTTATTTATTAACTGATCCCATATTGCTGTAAGGATATCTATGTAGAAATGCCAAAATAATATACTGAAAAGGGTTTTCCTAAAACTTGGCTTTCATGCCCAGATTAGACCAGGTTAGACAAAAATAGACTTCCCACCTTAAATTGAAACATATTTTGTGACGTACCAAATGAATCACATGATTTCATTTTAATTTCATTTTGATTCATCAACAAAGGCACTGTTTTAAGATCTCGCAGCTTAAGATTGTAAGTTTGAGTCCCACTTGCTCGGAAAACTTTATGTGAGAAAGTTTGCCAGTTACTTGTGGAAGGATGGTGGTTTTACTCTGAGGTCTTCCACTACCAATAAAACTGGATATGCCATATATAACCTTGTGTGGGTTGAAAATGGCTATAAACCACATGCAATGTTTTAAAAAAAAAGATTCATCAAATTGGTTACATTTTAAAAATTTGTTTCCTTTTAGAAAGCATCCGAACTACTAGGAGAAGGCCATCAAGCAGTATTTGTCCTATCAATTTTCACAATCCAATTTAATATAAATTTTGTCTCGTTTTGGCAGATTTGAAATATCTGGTATCAATCATTTGTAATTTGTTTCTTTAAGTCAATGAGGTACTTTGTATCTATTTTAAAAATAATGATAATTTTTTAAACATTTGTAGCCATTTTTTCTGATAAACTGCCTTTATTGGTAGTGTAAAGAACTTGTTAAATCGCCAATGATAGGATGTATTTTTCCTGGAGTCATTATAAGTTTATTTCTCACTAAAAAAATCATTTGATAACTTTGAAATAAATAAAAATGAGCTGGATGTGACTTCAGAGTGTTGCCAACAGTATATGACTGCCAATGAAATTTATTTATTTAAGACCGTATACATATAAGTATAAAAAATTATTTAACATTTATTCCTGCTGTAAAAAATATTTTGCAAAATCAAATTCCCCACTAACCAAATGTAATATAAAGGTCATTATCTCCTATGTTTATTAAGTGTTGCGTAAACAAAATGTCACATATGATCCGAGAAAATTTGAAAAAACAAATATAGGAAAACTAGAATAGATTGCAAAAAGGCCTTTGAATGGGACCTCCCACTTATATAACATAAAAAGAAGAAAACAAATACACAAAATGTTGAATTTTATTATTTTGAATTCACAAATTTATAGGCTTATGGAAAATTCTGAAAAATTGCTGGGAGCATTTTTTGTTTATGGTTACACATAACTGAAATTAAAAGCAGGCGTTTCAGTTACTTTAATGAGTTATAAAAATATTTGTGATAAGTTTGTGGTTAAGAGAACATAATAAGTGTCATTATCTTGATGTCATTGGGCAAGATACTCAGTCTATTTTAAGTCTTGGTGTATCTGATTGGTTGGTAGACTGATTCTCAGTCTATTTTAAGTCTAGGTGTATCTTATTGGTTGATAGACTGATCCTCAGTCTATTTTAAGTCTAGGTGTATCTGATTGGTTGGTAGACTGATTCTCAGTCTATCTTAAGTCTAGGTATATCTGATTGGTTGGTAGATTGATTCTCAGTCTATTTTAAGTATAGGTGCATCTGATTGATTGGTAGACTGATTCTCGATCTATTTTAAGTCTAGGTGTATCTGATTGGTTAGTAGACTGATTCTCGGTCTATTTTAAGTCTAGGTGTATCTGATTGGTTGATAGACTGGTGTATCTGATTGGTTGGTAGACTGATTCTCAATCTATTTTAAGTGTAGGTGCATCTGATTGGTTGGTCGACTGATTCTCAGTCTATTTTAAGTATAGGTGTATCTGATTGATTGGTAGACTGATTCTCAGTTTATTTTAAGTCTAGGTGTATCTGATTGGTTGATAGACTGGTGTATCTGATTGGGTGATAGACTGGTATGTGCATTTTAATTATAATTAAGACTCAGCTATCTATATAAAAAACCTGCAGGAATCTTGATTAAAAATATCAAAATAAAAAGACAACTTATTTTTCAATATTTGTACACAAAAAGCATGGAAAGTTCAAACATTTCTATAATAACAGAAATCATGCTTATCCCTGATAAAATATAAATAATACCAAAAAGATACATGACTGTGTTAAAAATGTAAATTTCATGAATAAATTCTGAGCATTATGTGAAAATATTTGCAGTAATTAGGGTATGTAGAAATTTGTCATAATATTTTCGGTTCAGTATAATGGCAGCTTGACACTATTCATTATTGTGCGTAAGTCTTTATCTGGCACTCATTAATCTTCGTTAATATGTTCAGGCAATTAAACGCCTTCTCCATACAGCTATTCGGGCATGCAATATAATGCCAATTTATTAATGTATTGGTACAGTTATGTCAGTATTTAAGTTCGAACACTGAAGCTTAATTTACGAATTTGCACAGAATATTCATAAGTGCCATGTAACTGCTAATGGATAATAATAACCCAGTTCCTCCTTTTATTGACATTTACAGTAATTTTTAAATTGAGAACTGAAATGCACAAATTGAAATATATACAGTCATGTATTTTTGAATATCGGAGAATGTATTCACACCATACAATAGGTGTGCTGTGTTTACAGGAGAATATGCTGTTCACAGTAAACTTGTTAGAAATATTATAGTAATCCATTCCTAGGTAACCCTTCCCTTCATTATATAAAAAATTAATTGCTAATTTATGCTGCATATAATGTGTGAATGTGATGTCAAATAACAATATTTACACACATACCAAATAAATTGACAAATACTGGTGCTGCAAATTGGTTGATTTACTGTTCTTCATTATTAATAAACATTTCACTTATCAATATTTTGAAACAAGTCGGTCAATAAGTTGCATTCATAATATTCTCCTTTACTTCCTGATGCAAGCATCCCTGCACTGTTGCTTTGTCGTGTACCTGTTTCCATTGCTACCTTTCTTACAACCTCCCCAGAGAAACATTTTGCATTTTTTGTGTTGTGGGTCATAGTTCCATCTTGGGATTGCTGCCTTGCAGTGCCCTGCTACTGGTTTTGAGTGACAATCCGTACCTGTGGGCAATATCGAAGATAGTGAAAAGAAATTTCAATTTTAGTTTAAACCATATATATATATGGATAAAGTTTATTGGTCAAGGATATCACACACAGCTCTGGTGTGGGATCAAACCAACAATCCTCAGATTCTGGGTCAGATATTTAGAATCTAGACCACAAACAAAATTTGTGACTATTAAACATTTTAATATTTTTCTTGAATACTGATTGAATATTTATGGTCATTTTATGCCATTGAGGGCTAACAAACAATCAGTTAACCTAACCACTGTTTCCTGGGATCATGAAAGGTTAACCAGTACTCGAACACACCCATCTTTGCAAGTAACTGATGATAGCTTTCCCACTTGAATCAGCAGTGAGAGATGAATGATAATGAGATGCAATGTTGTATATCAATGATCACGGAGATTGTTGCCTGGCAGGGATTTGAACTCATGACCCCTGGATTGAAAGTCAGTTAATGTTAACTCTGTCCGTCTGTTTGTTTGTTAGTTCGTCAGGTGAAGGTAGAAAATAGTCAGTAACTTTTGAAGTGGTCTATGATATTACCCTGTGCACCCTTATGATTACAAAATACAGGTCATGTTTGATAGTTGTCAGTCGGAGAAAGTTTTACATGAGTTATGGCCCCTTTTTTGGCTTAGTTTTCAGTAAAAAAAGTGTTCTCTGATAGATAGCAGGGGCATTCGTGTCAACAGACACATTTCTAGTTGTAATCAAAATCTTGCATAACCAGAACAGACTATAAAGGTCTGAAAAATTATGAAGATACTGTAATTAGTTTAGTTATGGGTTAATGGTAATAAAGTCGGGTTAAAAATAAAAAAACTGAATATTTTACCATAGTCCTTATTGCTGCAAGCTTCTCTGCACAGTTGCTCTGTCGTCGTACCTGTTTTCATTGCTACCTCTCTTGCAACCTCCCCAGATAA
The DNA here is from genome assembly GCA_029582155.1 of Panopea generosa. Lineage (NCBI taxonomy): Eukaryota > Metazoa > Mollusca > Bivalvia > Adapedonta > Hiatellidae > Panopea > Panopea generosa. The sequence goes on along the minus strand of CM055901.1, from coordinate 32,116,101 downwards.
ACATTTTGCATTTTTTGTGTTGTGGGTCATAGTTCCATCTTGGGATTGCTGCCTTGCAGTGCCCTGCTACTGGTTCTGAGCGACAATCCATACCTGTGGGCAAATGTCAAAGATAGTGAAAAGAAATTTCAATTCTAGTTTAAACCTATTTTTTTACATGGATTTACATGTAATATTCATGGATTTACACCAGTTTAGGCAAATCATGGTCAAAGTCGTCCTGGGATGGCCAGGGCTATATATATATTATTTTTATGAAGACAAGCTGTTCTGATCAATCTGTGTTCATTGTCTGACTTTTAGGTTGTGTGCACTCTAGTACCTGCATTTTTTTATTTGATCTTCTTCTGAAGAAGGAATAGGCAGCTGAATTACTGATGTACTAAATTAACCAAAATAGGTTTTGGTGAATTACCTTTGGCTTTGTCCATCTTGTCACAAACTTTTTCACACTTTCTCCTTGTCTTGTATCTGTTTCCATTACTTCCCCTGGTACATCCTCCCCATTTGAAAATTGTGCAAGTTTTGTTAGTTGGATCATAGTTCCATCGTCGTTTGGCAGCCTTGCAGTTCCCTGCGACTGGCTTGGATATACAATCTGTCAGTATTCATCAAATACATTTTATAAGAACAATCTTTAAGACTTTGGGGTCATCCATGGATGAGTGGTCTAAGATGCCATCTCAATATCATGTACCTCTTTCACTGCTGAGGTTCTGGGTTCAAGCCTTGCTTGATCCAAACATTTTATTTATTTTTAAAAATGCCAGATACTTGTTGCATGATGGTGGATCTACTCTTGTACATGTATATTCATCTGGGGTCTTCCTCCACGAGCAGAACTAAATGCCATATATTTTCAAACTGTGTGTTGAAAATGGCTTTGTTTGACTATTTAGCATCATTTTTATGCCTTCGAGGACTAATAGAACCTAACCACTCTTTCCTGTGATCCTGGAAGGTTAACCAGTACTCAAGCACACCATCAAGTAACTTATAACTTTCCCACTTGAATCAGCAATGAGAGGCGAATGACAATGAGACACATCACGGAAACTGTGGCCGGGCGGGAATTCACACTCAGACATGCTACTGACTGTGCTAACCGGGTCCAGTGTTGAAAATGTCAAGTCTTTTAAATGAACCATTGTGTAGGAACATATACAGTGACTGCAGCTTGAGATTAACAACAGAACATTGACTTGCTGTTCATTTGAAATAAACACTAATTGCTTTATGGGGGAGGGGTGGGGGTCTTGTGTGTGTGTGTGTGAGACACTCAGTATAAACAGAATAGACAGTTCAGTCATGTTATAGAGCCTAGGAATGTACCTGTTTGTTAGATAATGTTCTGTTCCTTTTTTGGTAGTTCTGTTTAACCTGATCATGAAAACTTTTAATTATGTCAAGTTCTGTGTGGCACCACGGCACTGGGAAGATTAGAAACAAACATTTGAGCATCCATTCATAAATATTCATTTTAATGTCCCTGCCATGTTACTCCTGTCCATCTGAGATAAAAAATTGATTTCAGGTCAATAACTTATGAAGGGTGTTGAATCAATGTGTTGCTGTATAATTATAAAATACAGTGCAAGTTTGATATTTGTCAAGGTCAAATCTTTTAGGAGTCATGGCCCCCCTTTTTATTTATTTTTTTTATTTTTTTTAAATGTTTCTGACGATTAGCGGGGGCATTCGTGTCAACAGACACATTTCTAGTTTAAGCTTGGTTGAAAAGTAAGGTCAGAGCTTTGGTGAAATACTCCGAAGTTCATTTCCAGGGTAGAGCCAGTATTGGCAGCATTTTTTATAGGTCATCAGGTCAAAAAAGTATCAGAAAAATTCAATAAATAGTAGTGCAAACAATGATCATAAATTTTCTGGCAGCAAGCATGCTTGTTAAAATATTGTTAAAGTGTCTTTATTCATCAAACAGAAGTAATAGCTTGATAAAACAGAATTTAATGTCTAGAACAAATACCGTTGATTTCAACTATTTCAATAATTTCAAAATTGAATAGTTTATTTGTATATTATATAGGCCACTGGCCCACAATACAACAATATATAAACATGCACGATGATAAACCTGGTACTTGACATACATTTTAATTCAAACAGTAGATAAAAAGATAGGAATAATGTTTAGTTCTAAATATATGAATAAAAATCACTTACATAGTTTATGGAGGGAAGTCAAAAATTAGAAACCGCATCAGAATTAATGTGCAAATAGCTGGCCGTAGAAAAAGTATGTTTTCTTAAAGCTGGTTTGGATATGAAGCGGTCAAATGTTTTTGAAACTGAAACATGATTGTGTAAGTAACACTCAGTGAATGTGTTAGACTTTGTTGTTGCGAAAAAGAAATTTTTACTTATTATTCGAGCAAGAGTAACTTTTTCAGCCATCTATTATAAAAAGTGATATTCAGAGATATGTACCTGTTTAGAAGGAAATAAACTAGGTATTTAAGTAATTGCACTTCAATCATATCTTGGGTTTTCTCTGTGCCTGAGAGATCTAAGATGTTGGCTCAAGATAAATATTCTTTTTTACAAAGTATAAAGTTTCACTGCAATGGAAATATATGTGGTGACAATAAAATAAAATTGCATATAATATAATGAAACAATAAATCTCATTAGAAATTGATTGCAACAGATATAGTACATAAATTTGATGGTATCATTCATCCAAATATGACCTTACTGAACAGTTTTTACAACAAGAGTCCTTCCTTTCAACATCTAGATGATTATTCTGATAGCATACTTGCTGCTGATGTCACAGGTTCAAGCCCTGCTTTGTCTGAAAACATCATGTGAGAAAGTTTACCAGTTAGTTGTGGAGAGACATTGGTTCTCGTATGTCTCCTTCCAGTAATTACAGCTGTTGAAAATGGCATTAAAATGTTAGCTTTTAACAGTAAAATGAATGGAAGTTACATACCAAATCTAGCTGCATTGGACTGTGTCACTAAGTGCAACGCTCCGATAATGAGCAGAATGGCCACACACACAAGTTTTGTTGTCATATTTGTAGTAGATGTTGATATTGGTGTAGTCATTCTGCTGTACAGCGAACTTTGTTTGAACTCAATCATTTACATGGCAAACTTTATTATTGTACTCCCGCTGTTAAGTTTGATCCACCGTGAATTGTAGAATGAACCTATAAAACTGACAAATATAGCAACGTGTAGTTTGTACATCGTTTAGTAAACTGATTTGTTATTTTTTTATTTGACTACTGTATGTTATACACAACAGTTCTAATTGAGTTTGTTTTGAAAAAACTATCTGTAATGCATGGTCCCTTGTCTACATTCTACAATCATGTTTCTTATGTTTCTTACTGCTGTTGTAAATATAGCTCACATAAGTTATAAAAGATGATGGTACTGTATACTCCCAAATAAATGCTTCCCCTCCAAAATTGCCCCCACCCGTTTAAATGAGTTAATACTCAGGAAGTTGGTCCTTAAAGGTAGTATAATTATATTAGGAAAGAATAAAACTTTAATGTCTTAAAAATAAAATTATTTATAAAATGGATACAAAACATCTCATTATCATAATTAAACATAAACCCAATGGTTTGGTATATAAACGCCACCAAAATGTGACAAAATTGATATTTTAATCGGAGTGGTAAACTTGAAACAAAATCCCCATTTTAGCCACTTAAAAAATTTTGATATAGTATTACTTCCTTTAATACAATTTCAAGTCTGGTTAAATCATTTTTCAGTTGAATGAGTTTAGGTGGTAATAAATTAATTGCTTGATTATCATCCATATCCGCCCCCTAATTTTTATGCGCTAAAACCTTTTTTATTTTACATAAAAAAAAAAAAAATCAAATATTGTAAAAATAAAATGAAAAAATCAAATCCTCCGGCCCTCACCCTTTTTAACCCTTTACTTCATATAGACACCTTTGGACACCTCTAATATAGAAAGCATAAATTCACCACATACCAGCAATGGGTGAATTATGTTTATATTAACTGACAGAGTGGAAAACAGTGCAGGAAGTGTTCAGATTGCTCGTCACGAGCAATCTGAACTCTTCCTGCACTGTTTTCAAAGGCCTTCTGTGATTGGTGCAGGAAAGCGCGTATCTATGAAGTAAAGCGTTAAGAAAAATTTGGATGATAATCTAGCATTTAATTTATTATGGCCTTACTGAGTGTATTCTTAAACATTTTACACACATTTCATAGAATAAAAAAAAATATTTCTCAGGACCCTAATAAACCCCTCCTTCTTTTGTAAAGTGTATCGCATTTATTCAGGGATATATGGTACACATTTCTGTAGCCAGATAATCCTAAACCTTTAATTAAATAAAACCTGTAGGAAAATGATGTTTTATTCAACAATTACTCATACAAATATTAGCCAATTCTTTACACAATAGTACACAAGAAGTGTGGGACAAAATCTCTCCCGGGATACTTAAAACCTAGGTCACTCTGGATAATTACACTTGATTATGCACAAACTGTGTATCACATGTCTTAATGATGTATAAAGTTTAAGATAAATTGATTGACCATACAAATTGTTATTTACCATCTTACAAATTTCATAATCAAAAGCATAAAACTGTACATTCCTTGTATTATTCTTTTCATGCAGTGTTTTGATTTCATACATAATAATGTGATGGATGTCTTTAATTTTAATTCAGTTCTTTTATTCAGCACAAAGATCATACAATGTTTATCACCATGACAGGTGGTTATTATAATGAGAAGAGTATGATCTGTACAAAATAGAACATTTCACAAAATGTTGAAAAAATGATTTTGTCATACTGACATTATTGGAATGCCAATATATCTAGTAACAAATAGTAACAAAGACAAAGCTGGTGAGGGAGTGTTTTTATCTGGAAGGGATTTTGTCAACCTTGTAAAATTCACCAGAGGGATTTTGTTCACCATGTAAAATTCACATGAGAGATTTTGTCCACTTTATAAATTTCAGCAGTAGGGACTTTGTCCACCTTGTAAAATTCAGCAGGAGGGATTTTGTCCACCTTGTAAAATTCAGCAGGAGGGATTTTGTTTACCTTGTTAAATTTACGTGAAGGATTTTGTCCACCTTGTAAAATTTACATGAAGGATCCACCTTGTAAAATTTACATAAAGGATTTTGTACACCCATACAAAGTTGAGCAGATTTAGTCCAGGAGGGACTTTGTTCATATACCTATCACAAGACCTGGCATGGGATTCAATGCATTTTAACACCAACTTTACATGGGATTATGCTGTTGGTGATGGGAAAGGTTTCAGCTGGATTTTTTTTGTTTCCTGAAAGATATTTTGATGAAATTTTATGGATAGATAACCCTCATCCCCACTGCCTCTCCTTGACCATTGTTAGATTTCTAGTTAAAGTGGACAAAACTGTTTTCATTACAATATGTCCTGCTGTAAAGAAAGATGTTTTCTGTTTGGTTGATGACAAAGGAAAAAAATTGCTTTTTTCCCTTTCTGTTGCAAAATTGAAATAAAACAAGTTTTCTTTTCAGGTACTGGTATTTTCAGGAAATTTAGAAGTTTGTATTCCATCTTTAATCATACTCATACTATCCTGCTAGCCTTTCCCATGCCGGCGTATTACATTATTACACTTTACTTGTTTGCACATTGGTTATGGGTATTCATTCAGACAGACAGGCAGGCAGGCAGGCAGGCAGGCAGGCATTCTGACTAACTTACTAACCCTCTAGACTATTAAAAAAAAAGAGTTTCTCTATTAAAATCTTTCACTGTTTTTCATTGGTTGATGTGGATGACATGACTGTTCTTAAATACATGTGTAGCTGATAATTTTAGGTCAATGCTAGGATGCATTGACATGTTCTTCTTAGCAATTTAACCAAGCATAACAAAATGTATATATTTATTCATATATACAGTCAAACCTGTGTTAGTGGTCACCTCTATTAAGCAACCACTTGTCTTAAACAGCCACATTTTTTATTTACCATGTTCATAGGTTAAGTTAAAATCAACCTGTATTAAGCAGCCACCTGTCTTAAGAGGTCATTTTTTATCCCATGAGTGCTTGCTCAAGACAAGTTTAACTGTATATCAAACACAGTGGTAGAATATCGAATCCAGGATTGGAGGGTCGTGGGTTGTTCTTCCCCCACAGCTATGTGTGGTGTCCTTGAGCATTTTTTCCACATATATTTTTTGCTAAGTACTGGTTCTACCCAGGAAGACTTCAAGCATGATTTGTGTAAGTTGTAAAAACTTGTTTACAATCAAAGTAAAATAAATATGTTTCAACTCATCACAGTTTCATCCTCAGCATGATTTAATGGAATGGTTAAGAACAAATATCAATTTTTATGTAAAGTTGAAATTAAAGACCAGTCTAACATAATACTAATACTCTGAATTTGGCATTGCTGTTATTTGTCTAATTGATACTGATTAGCAGGTTGAATGGTGGAGGCAGACCACAGAAATATTCTGATCATAATTCTATTTAGAACGCCAAAACAGTTCTCTCTAGGGACGGAGTTTTCAATAAAAAACATTTTTCACTGACATAATCATGAAAGCTACTTTTTCTTGTATATAGCCCTAACTGTGTGAAAGTTTTTTATTCCAGTTTATTTTTCAAAGTAACGTAAAGATACCATAGTAATTATGAATGAATACGTCATAGCATGAGGGTTTTATGAATGGTGTTACATCATCGTGGGAAGAATTTGTCATAGCAAAAGGATTTCATGAATGGCATAACATCATAGCGCAAGAATTTTATCTTGGCCCTAGTCTTAGATAGAAATTTCTAACCCTGGTTAAAATGCAGATATCCTTATTCGGTGTGCAAGAAATTGTGGTGTCACATGCAACTGACAAACTTCCTTGCTGAAAGCCCACTACCGGTAGTTGATGCATTTAAGAAGTGTGTGCGTAATAAGATAATTCTTTTCATATGCATAACTAGTTACTACCTGTATATTCAAGATTATCGCATATTATATAAACATGTACATATTTATACACAGCTTGAAGGTTTCCATTTTGCACCTCGCATGATGGGTAAAAGAGGGTGGAGCCATATCTTCAGACATGTTTTTTTTTTATTAATTTAATGTTAATAAAACTTGGGAAAAGGTAAAATAATATGATAGATAAAATAGTTTGAATTTCTTTGCATTGAACATTATTTGTAAAATAAAATGTTCAAATGATCAGATACTCTTTTATGGTAATTATGTTATGGCCATGGCGTCAAATATACAAAACTATCTTTGATTATTCTTATGTTCCCACCAAGATTGGCGAAGGTGCATTAAGTGATACGCATGCTCGATCGTTCATGCATATGTTTGGAAATTGGTTTCTGATCAATTACTTCAGAAGGGGTTTATTTGTTTAATTAAAAAATACAGAACAATTTCTGTACTTGTCATTCTTGTTGGTCAAATTTTACAGGAGTTATGGTCCCTTTTTGACTTAATTTCAATGAAAAATTGGTTTTCGATAAATGGTGGGGGCATTCGTGTTTCAGACACATTTTTAGTTGCTACTCTATTAAATATATCAAGCATCTTCTGAAAAAAAAAAGATTAATATCATTAAAACGAATCATGTTTCAAAATGAATATAGTATTAGATTAGATATGGGCTGGACACCACCTTTTGCATATGAAAATCAATTATCAGCGTGAGACAGTTCAGACTTGCAAATTAGCAATCCAAGCAAAATTTATGTTCTCACCAAATTCTGCAACGGTTTTGCTGAAATTAACAGTTAATTGGTAATTGGAAATAATAACTTAAATTATTATGCACCCCCTCCCCCCCCTCTTCCTCACTCCCCCCACCGCCCCCCCCCCCCCCAAAAAAAAAAAAAAAAAAAAAAAAAAAACAGGATTCGGAACATAAATTATGCTTGGCTTGCAATACTAAAGTTACTAATACATATATTTAGTGTTTGCAGTTAAGTTGTAATGTCTGCAAGCTTATCACAAAACATATTTGGGGGATTGTTATCTGTTCACAGGAGTTCCTCAGTGGCCCAGTGGCCTATGGTGCATTTAGCTACCAGTGTCCATTTGCTGCTGAGGTCCTGGGTTAAAGTCCCAAAACTTTACATTTGAAGGTTTTCCATTTACTGTACTTGCGGAAGGGCAGTTATTCTATTCAGATTAATTCTAAGGTCTTCCTCCATCAATAAAACTGGATATGCCATAATTAAATAACACAATATATTTTTGAAAATGACTTATAACACCATTCAAAGCCAAGTCTTTCCACAATTTCATTATTTTCTAATTCTAATACTTACTTAAAATCATTTTTAAAGCTTTTAATGTTTTCTTTTATATTTTTTTCTATTAAAGTTAAGGGATTATAATCATGTTATATACTTAACAACTGCCCTATATATCAGCAATGTGTTTCAGAATCATTTTCATTCATCTAATTTATTTACTTTGATGAATATGACCATACTTATATTATACAGAAGCTTTCAATTGTTTAATGGTTTTGTATTTGGTTCGTAGTTCAAGGTCACTAAAATTAGAAAATTGATATTGACTTACGGGTAATAAAACAAATTTCTTTAATTAATAGGATTTAGTCTTAAAATCACATCAGCATTGTTTTTTCATTGTTTTTTTTTTTTTTGGCAATTTGTAATGTCACATAATTATTTCTTTAAATAGAATCAGGTAGGGTTACACCATTTTCAACACTTGACATGTTATATATTGCATCCAGTATTTAAGTAGAGAAAGACCTTGGTATAAATCATAGTAGAACCATGCCCGTCTTCCCACAAACATTTGGCTCTTTATATAGAAAAGCTGTTCATCATCGGCTTTTATTAAGAAGGATATTTCCTTAGAACACCACAGCATGGTCTAGTGGGAAAGCATCCTTGTTGCAAGCTGAAGGAGGTGTGTTTGCTCCGTGGCCGGGTCATACCAAAATCTTGAAAAATGATACTAGAAGTTTCCTTGCTTGCTGATCAGCATTTAGAGGATAGTTCTAGGTTTAGTTCAGTATAAGGTGACTGTGTGGGATATCATGTCATGTGTCTGTAGCATGATACTCCAGTGTGGCAGCGCTCAGAACTCTCTCTCTCTACTTAATACTCATTATTCTTTTTCTATAGCTATTTCTTAAAAGCTAACTCCAGCAACCTTCTTAGTTGAGAAATATCATTCTTATGCAGATAAAATATGTTCTGTGTTTCTTTTTCTCAAAACTATGTATTGTTTTAAAATGAATAGCATGCTACTGATGCTAGTATGCACCATAATTATGTTACCCCTTCTCCGACCTTCTGCAGCAGAGGTAATTCCATTGTATTCTTGAGCTTGTTTCAATTAAAGTGTCATATTACTTGCTCCTTTTTATAACAACAGTCATGCACCCTTTTCTATTTACAAAGTTTTTTTTACATGAAAATGGAAATACAAAATTGCAACTTCTCTTAAATTATACTGCTTGGAGATGAATTAATATTGACTTTTTTTTCACAACAAATAAACACTCTGGTTTATTTTTTTTTATTTTTAAAATGCTTGTGTTTGTTCACTTTTAAAACTATAGTTTCTCGGTAAGTATTAACGCAACACAATCATGTGTTATATATTTAGTATTTTATAATGTTGCAGAAAGTTTCTTACAAAACATTAAAGGGACACTAAACAATTTTGATCAATTTTCACAGAACCCCATTTCTAAATTTTTTGTATCCACATTTACATGATGCAAATATGAAATAAAAATACCCCAGTGTATATGCAGACCTTTAATTTATTCTATTTTTGAAAGGGGAATAACTCTAATAAATAGTTGAAAAGGCATTATATTGTTGTATCAGAGGTCATCAGTGACAAAAAAAAAGAATCATTAATTCATGTATAGTAGAAAAAAATCGAAGGGGATATCACTTGTATTTAGCAACTCATTTTTCCAAAACTGGCATGACACCACTGTAAAAAAATGTTAATAATTTCTTACATATGACAATTCCAATAGTATAATATCTCCATATGGTTATGTGATGATAATTTAAGATAGGTAAGATTTGATAAAATAGATTTCAACATTACCATGTGTCCCTTTAATAATGTAACATAAAATTTGGGTGAAAAGTAAAACTTGTTTTTGTATATCTTCAGCTTGGTTGTTAGCAACGGTGAATGTAGGCCAAGTACAGCCCTCAGGGTACGTCGCACATCTTGTTACCGATGACGACGAGGCCACACGGCCTTTCCTCGCAGCAGACGGTGAAGGAACATCCCTCTCATCACAGGAGACATTATACAGCACTGCTGAGTCAGCGACTAGTCCACAGCATAAACAATATGGTGCTAACGACTAAATTGATGAAATCAGTTCTCCTAATTACAACCAGGATAAAAAGTTAAAATTATTTGCAATTATTACATATACATATTTAGATAGATAGATATACAGAAATTGTGTTAATATAAATTTTCAAATTAAAATACCTGATTGATATTTCTCCTGAAAGGTCAAGTCAGGGTCATCTTATTTTCCTATATTTAATTATTATGTTATACATGTTAATGTTAATTTATAATTTTTTCTTCATATCTGTGTGTTGTTATGAAGCATTCCAATGCGTAAAATAGTCATAGATGGATGGTTTAAGTGCTTAATATTAAAGTGGCACCATGCAATGTGGACTTTCAATTTTACTCATGTTCACAATTTAAATCTACTGTTCACACCATCCTGTGAACATATAACCATATGGATATAATATCAATTTCATATTAAATTTTGTATCATGTAGATTTATAATTTTCAAAAATAAATGTCAAGATAAACTTTACCAACACTGGTATGAATCCCTTTAAAGGTAAACATGACATGTTGAAATACATTTTGTGTTCACAAATCAAATTTTACACCTATGAACATAATATAACCATATGGAAATATATATAAAAAAAAACTCAGTTTCTGTAAAACTAGTGAATCCAAAGATATGAAAATATGAGTAAAAAAACGTATACAAATTATATATTTTTATGTAAAAAAAAAAAATTTGCAATAATTTTGATAAAAACTGACAAAATACAAATATAATTAACACTTTTTGTGATAAATGACAACAGTTACATTATATAGGATGCCTTTCAACTATTTAACATAGTTAAGGCCCTTTCCAAATTGAAATGAAATTAAGGATCTGAATATATACTAGTGTAGAAGTATTTTCATCAGGTAGATAAAATTTTAAAACAAATTGTGAAAAGTTTTATCACCATTGGCATGTATCATTTTAATGTGCTTGTACTGCTGTTTGTATTTTGCTGTTTTAGACAAATTATGTTTCACCGTCTAAACTGGGGTCACATGTGGTGTCTCTACCAATGAAATAAAAAAAATTGATTTGAATTGATTTAATCTGTACTGGATATATATTGTAATGTTATACTGGTTACCGCATTTAAGCAATGCAAGGATTTGTTGTTATTGTTGGTAATGGGTCAGAATTAGAATTCAAGTAAAATAGCAGTTAATGGAAGGTCATTAGAGGTTAAATATATTATGGGGCTTTAATAATGTTAAATGATTAACAATCATGCTTTAAGTTTATTTATATAGTTTAGTATTGTTTTGCTATCAATGCAGTTACTTCATACATATTTATTGTAAAAGATGCAAATTCTTGTGTTGTTTTATGATTTTAAACTCTTTCTCAAAGAGTAAGTTCATCTAAAATTTGAAAAGAAATGACATACGAGAATCAGGTAAGAGACCTGTTTTTTTGTCCCCCGCTTTGCGAAGACTAATCTTTTCTGTCTGTCACACTTTGGTTTCCATGCAATAACTTAAGAATGCCTAAATCAAATCTTTTGAAATTTTAATACAATGTTTATAATGACAAAATCATTGGCTAAGTTTAATTTAAGTTGTTGTGGCAGTTAGTCATTCTAGAGTTATGCCCCTTTAATTTGCAAAAAAATATTTTCGGGGGTTTCCATGCAGTGACTTTAGAATGCCTGAATCAAATCTTTGGAAATATTAATACAATGTTTATAGTGACAAAACACAGGCTTAGTTTGGTTTAAATGAGTTGAGACATTTGTCATACTACAGTAATGCCCTTTTAAGATTTGAAAAATTGTATTTTCCATGCAATAATAATGATTGAATAAAATCTTTTTAAAAAAGCGAGGGGACATAAATTCACATAATTTGCTTGTTTTTAATAGGAAACCATGACTCTCCAACCCTGGGTCCAATGCTGTAACCCCAGACAGCACACTTCTCCATTCCATTACAAATCTGAGACCAATATTTTATTATTACCAATGTATATTATGTATCTAAAGTACAGTTAATCCATATTATATATATTTAAAATCATCATTATATTGTTTTGCCTATCATTCATCATTATATAAGCAAATATATATATATATTTGCTTGTTGATTATAAAGGCTGTTAATTTTTTTCTGTTACATTTATTAATGATTTATTAATAATTATATGTATAATATATTGATGGAGTGATTAAGCTGTTTTTATACTGATATTAATAATAGTGAAATTGAAGACTTGATAGTTTTGCATGAAAATGTGATTTTGAACTCTTTTCTGAGTCAATGGTTCACAAGTGAAGATTTGTGATCACCGTGTCTGTCATCACTTTATTTCACCTTTTCAGACAAAATGTTGATTTTACATTTACAATAGTAAAAATGAGTTGGGAGTTGGTGGGGGATAATAGGGAAGATGGGGACTGAAACACAAAACTTGTCCATACATACATTTGAAAATTTATTTTATTCAACAGTAACATCTGTGTAATGATACATACAAATATCACCATTTTATACAGACTAGCAGTTTACAGTGGGACCAGATGTGTCCAGACCCCAAACCCATGTTGTATTTTCTGTTAAAAAAAAGTTCAAAAACATATTCTTGAATCCCTTGAATTTGACGACACTATACATTCTCCACTCCCTCCTCTCCCCTCAACAGAAAATCCTGGATCTGTCTTTGCATTCATGTTTAAGTACTGTGATTGTTCTTGTATTTTCATTACTTGTTGAATTAATTTTAATTAATCAGTCTTGTAAACTGTCCAATGAGAGTTCTTTAAGAAATTGAGAAAAATCACGGTCTTGTAAACTGTTCAATGAGAGCTCTTTAAAGGGTTTGAGAAATATAGTTTTATTGTGTTTTCAGTGTGGTTATAAACATGTTTATATTTACCATATACAGTGTATTTGGTGTTACTTGAATTTACATATTTATATTTATGACACATAGTTATTCCACATAGGTAGATGCCTCGATGTTTATTTTTCATGCATATAAAGTATACACCAGCATTATAACATGGTTTCAATGAAACCACACATTCGTTTAATTTATAATAGTTTTAACGTGTATAGGCTTGTAAACGATATACAAGAAAGTGTTCATGTTGTATAGTTGTATGTCCCATGTATCATTTAAATCCTAGAGAGACTTAGTTGTGTAAAAAAAGACTTTTAGTATAATTTTTGGAGGGAAGCCATAAATTAACGGGTATGTCCAACTCCAACAAATTTATGGCTTATGACCACAACATTAAAAAAACATTTTCATCTTCATGAATTTGGTTCGGACATAAACTTGGCTATATTTGGTGGAAATTATTTGGTGTTTCTAATCCGCCACAACATAAGAAAAAATGTATTCTAACCAGAGTGGTGAAAAAATCCCCATTCTAAAAATAGATTACAGACAACTACTGTTTGAAATCATAAGATGAAACAAATTCTACAATTTGTAACCGATTTGACGAATCAAATAAAAAACAAATCATGTGACTCATTTGATTTGTCAAAGAATATTCACCGTTGCTTACAACCAATTTTAAGCAGGAAATCTTTTTTTAAAAATAAATCAACATGTATCTCTATCCTCTAAGGGTTGATTACAAAATTAATTAACAGAACTCTTCTCATCAAGGGTTGATTACAAAGTTGATTAATAGGGTTCAACATACATTATTTCTCATTAAAGGTTGATTATAAAGTAAATCAACATGCATCCATGTTCCTAATGGGGGTTCATAACAAAATAACCAGCAGCAATCTTTTCTTATTGAGGGTTAATTAAAAAAATCACCAAAACCTGATTGAAAAGTTAATACACAGATATCTGTTCTCATTGAAAGTTAATAACTGAAAAAAAACAACAGGCCTACCTTTTTCAGTGAGAACTGATTACAAAGTAAATCAACATAAATATTTTCTTATTGAGTGTTGCTTACAAATTGATCAACAGGCATCTCTTTCTAACTGATGGTTGATTACATAGTAGATAAAAGGACATCCTTGCCCATTCATGGTCAATAAAAATTGATCAACAGGTATCCTATACTACTTGAAGATTGATTACATAGTTGATTAGTATTATTTGTAGATATTAAGTTGAAACAATTTTGAATTTGCTCCTCAGGGGCACGTTTCACTAACATTCATAAGTTTACTAACAAATATCTCAGTGTTAAACGTCTGACTATCAATCCAGGGGTCGTGAGTTCGAATCCCCACCCAGCAACAGTCTCCGTGATGATTGATATACAACATCATCTTTCATAATCATTCTTCTCTCAGCGCTGATTCAAGTGGGAAAGTTATCAGTTATTTGCGGAAATTGGGTGTGCTCGAGTACTGGTTAACCTTTCAGGATAGTAGGAAACAGTGGTTAGGTTAACTGATCGTCTATTGACCCTCGATGACATAAAAATGACGCCAAATATTCAATCGATCAAAAGTGTAAAATTTGAAGTAACGAAAAAAAAGTCTGGAAATTTATTTAGTGTGTTGCTTACTTATTTTACGATATTTTGTAAACCTTATAAAAAGCAATCTTTCTAAAATTTGCAAAAATTTTGCGCAAAGGAAACATTCTTAGATGTTACAATTTGTTCGTAAGAAATTCTTAAACTTACTAAGGTTAGTGAAACGGGCCTGTGAATATTAACAAATAAATTGTCACATACATTATGTTGTTGGTTAATCTCATTTCTGTGATTTTTTCATGTGATGTGTAAATAAACTAAGCAGTGCTTTACTGGCTCATTATATCATGTATTTATTTTGTAAGTTGTTTTTTCTGCATGTGTTTCAAGCATACAATGTTGTTTGATAAGAAAACTTTGTAGTCTGCAACATGGAATAACAGTAATGGAAGTTCATTTTTAAAATTGTGGTTAAATTATCAACCGCAGCGGGGTTCCAGGAAGCCATAAGTGATGGCAAGAATATGATCACTGTGGCTTATGCATGTCGTAAGAAGCAACAAATTGAGTAATACAATAGAATTGCTGAAACTCTGCAGTTCTGCAGGTATCAAGGTTCTGGGTTCATTCTGCATATTCATTTGTTGATGTATTTTTTTTAATCTGTATGTTAATTTGTTGTTTTTGTACATGAAGAGTAAACCTGGAATCTTCCTTCCTGTTGGCGTCGAATAACCTATAATGTGTTGGTACGCCGTAAAACCCTATCCATTCATTCATTCATTCATTTTTAAAATGGTTATTGTGTTACTGAAATTTGGTGATTCATGATGATTTAATTTTTTGCATAATTTGAAAATTGAGTTCATACTTAATTTGAGATTACTCAAGCTGATATGTTTTGTAAATATAAGGTCACATTCCAAAGATTTTTGAGAAAAAAATACCTATACATGTATCTTTGATGCATTTGTCACATTCAATAATAAAATGATCTTTTTTGTATTGATTTTGAAATATAATAGTGATCAAGAGAATAATACAAGTATATTTTGATATTCACGGTTATCATACAAATATCCACAGGAAGTGTATTTATGGTGATCAGTACATCAGCATATTTTAATATTCATGGTGATAATGTAATTTTTTATTCAAATCTTATGACTATTCATGGTATCCTACGAATATTCATGGTATCCTATGAATATTCATAGTGTTTATCAAAATGATTCAATTCTTAAGAAAAGAATTAAGTTTTAAGGTTTATTCATCAGTATTTCACTGTGCACTTCCAAATACTCAAAAATATATTTTATCCATAGATCAAGAAAAGATTGGTATTTTTTTTTATAAATTATATTTACATGTAATGTAATAACATTGATCATGGCAGTAATTAAAATCAGCTTAGATTAAAATGGAATCTCATATTCGACTATGGCACATGCATTTTCATCTTTACTTTTTTCACGTGGTCTGGAGCTCATTCTACATGTAATTTGTCCAATCAAGGTATCAGCCGAGTTGGAGCTTACCGTATATCCCCAAATAAATGCCTCCCTCTATTCCATTGTTTAAAAATAAAATAACTTTAAACCAAATTAAATACAATAGATTTCAAGCCTAGTTTGAACATTTAAAAATTGAATGAATGTCTCATTATCTATTGTGTGTTTTATGGGATTTTACACACACCTCAAACAAAGTCTAAAGTTTGATTTCTCAGAACCAATTACCTCCCTGCCCGCATCCTTTACAAAATGATCATTGGGGATAATACAGTATCATTTAAATCACATGAAGTTTTTGCATAAATGCATATGTAAGTTATTTTATGTTTGAATTCATAACATTCAAGACTGATTCCAGTAAAATCCCTGTTCTGAATTACAAAAAGTAGATTTACATTCAAAGTTTAATTTTTCTTTTGTTCATTCACACATTTATTTTATACAACAATTATCAGTTCTATACTTCAGGACAGCACAGATTGTTGTGGTATTTTTATAAAAAAAAAATAAAATCATATTATCAATCCAATCTTGATACACTAAAATATTTTCCATTTTACATTTGGATTAATGCATTATCATAATTATTTGTGAAAATTATTTACTGAACTTTGATCTGAACCCTTAATTGTTCTGTAGTGTTGACACCTCAATCTGTACACATATAGCAGAACTGATGGGGAATTCTGTGCACTTAAGCTTTTGAGACGGAATTAAAATAATTAAAAAAATTACCAAACAAGGGAAGTATCGTACAGTCTGAACAGTAATTATCATTCATTTGCATATTCTTCTTGTCAAAACATTAACTCAGCAAATATTGGAAGTCGTCAATCCAGATCTATTATTAAGTGAAAGTAACAATGACAGTCATGCTTGTTTTCTACCAACATTCCTACCGGTACTCATTGGGGGAATTATTCCAGAAGTTTTTGTCAGTGTAAAGATATTTCATGTCAAGACATGTTATGCCTGGCCAGTACATTTTAATAATGGGTGTGTCAGTTGCTCTTAGTAATGTCATGATTTACACAGAACTGATATACGACACAATTTAATACAGAGTTACCTGATACAGCTTTCAATTTTCTCTAACTTAGTATTTACAGTGAAGAGAAGCAAATGTTATTTTATGGGTACCAGGGTCTGTTCTGGGAGAACAGGTTAAGTATTTTATGGCTGGGTAACAGATTAAACACCTTCGTGAGCCGTTTGCTTGTTTAATCATGTGACTTGATTGGAAGTGGAGGGACAACGCTGAGTAGACCAATTTCCGTTTACTTTTCGTTCGTTAGGTCACTCTTTGCTTTTATAAACAGAGTTACCATGCTGAACTCCGCCCAGGTTAAAGCTTTTATGGCTGGGTACCAGGGTCTGCTCTAGGAAAATCAGGTTAGTGCTTTTATGACTGGGTACCAGGGTCTGCTCTAGGAGAATCAGGTTAGTGCTTTTATGGCTGGGTACCAGTGTCTGCTATTGGAGAATCAGGTTAGTGCTTTTATGACTGGGTACCAGAGTCTGCTTTAGGAAAATCAGGCTAGTGTTTTTATGGCTCGGTACCAGTGTCTGCTCTTGGAGAATCAGGTTAAGGCTTTTATGACTGGGTACCAGAATCAGCTTTAGAAGAATCTGGTTAGGACTTTAATGGCTGGGTACCAGTGTCTGCTCTAAGAGAATCAGATGTGTTTTATGGCTGGGTACCAGGATCTGCTCTAGGAGAATAAGATATAGACTTAATTGGCTGGGTACCAGGGTCTGCTCATAGAGAATCAGATAAGTTTTTTATGACTGGGAAACAGGGTCTCCTCACATGTGGTATGATATTAATTGAAATATTTTTTTTTGTCATGCATTGTTTTTATTACATTTTACCCATTTTCTCATTAAAATTATCAGTACAATAAATTTGAAGATTGCCCACCAATATTTATTTCTACTGATATTGTTCGATCATTTTGTTAAATTGAGTTCATTTATCTCAATATCGCAATTTCACAAGACTTCCATTGCAACTCTGTGATGCAAAGTAATTGTTTATATCATATCATGTTGTTCAAGTTCACATTTAAAATGTTTGTTACGTGGTATATTATTATACATTTCACTCTGTAGATTAGATAACCTTTGTGAAGTTTTAACTTACTGTTTTTTTTCTGGATCTTAATGACAAATTAGTTTTTTATGTTGCCTTTCAAAGATTGGTGATAGGGTATTAAGTGTTACCCCTATCTGTCTGTCCGTCTGTGCATCAAAGTGGTGTGTATTTTTGATGTGTACAATTATAAAGTACAGGTCAAGTACGATATTATCAACATCGAATTTTACACAGGTTTTGGCCCCTCTTTTTATTGAATGTTTGGTAAAATAATGGTTTCCGAAAGGGTCCATGAAATTAAGTAATATTTAGTGAGCAGCTGTATGATTAAAAAATACTGATGAAGTTTTATTTTGGTCAACATCAATCTATTTTTACAGGAGTTCCGACATTTTTTTTTACTTAATTTTGGTAAAATAATGGTTTCCGAAAGGGTCCATGAAATTAAAGTAATATTTAGTGAGCAGCTGTATGATTAAAAATACTGATGAAGTTTTATTTTGGTCAACATCAATCTATTTTTACAGGAGTTCCGACATTTTTTTTTTACTTAATTTTGGTAAAATAATGGTTTCCGAAAGGGTCCATGAAATTAAGTAATATTTAGTGAGCAGCTGTATGATTAAAAATACTGATGAAGTTTTATTTTGGTCAACATCAATCTATTTTTACAGGAGTTCCGACATTTTTTTTTACTTAATTTTGGTAAAATAATGGTTTCCGAAAGGGTCCATGAAATTAAGTAATATTTAGTGAGCAGCTGTATAATTAAAAAATACTGATGAAGTTATATTTTGGTCAACATCAATCTATTTTTACAGGAGTTCCGACATTTTTTTTTTACTTAATTTTGGTAAAATAATGGTTTCCGAAAGGGTCCATGAAATTAAATAATATTTAGTGAGCAGCTGTATGATTAAAAATACTGATGAAGTTTTATTTTGGTCAACATCAATCTATTTTTACAGGAGTTCCGACATTTTTTTTTTACTTAATTTTGGTAAAATAATGGTTTCCGAAAGGGTCCATGAAATTAAGTAATATTTAGTGAGCAGCTGTATGATTAAAAAATACTGATGAAGTTTTATTTTGGTCAACATCAATCTATTTTTACAGGAGTTCCGACATTGTTTTTTACTTAATTTTGTTAAAATAATGGTTTCTAATCAAATACTTTTCGAAAGAATCAATGTATTAAATAACATAATATGGATGTGTGCTGGAAGCTGTATCATTATTGAATAGGGGTCAAACATTTAATTTTTGGTAATATTTACTAACCTACAGCGGGGGCTTCTGTGTGCTTTGGAAACATCCCTAACTTTGTATCTATGTTTTTTACGTATCTACTAAAATTAACTTTAAATCATAATTAACAAACAATAATTTATTGTATAAGCTTATGTTGTTCGTAAGGTGAGGAGGTTTCTTATTCAAGCCTGTAAGCTACTTGATGAAAACAGCTTTGTCAGCAAAATGATGAACGCACGGAGAGCACCAGTCCTGTTGGTTTCAGTGATATCATTTTTGAGGTTCGAAGTGTCACAAACGACAAAGTCACGAGTGATTATGCCAATTTCAAGGTATAGTCACAACACTGGAAACAGGCAATGCTTCCACGGTGGTTATAGATAATCCTTGTTTCTTCTTATTTTAAAATGCAATTGTTTATTTTAATGCTCATTTTTTATTTGAATGGCATAATTGATGTAGTTTGAACATTTTGAACTTAGAAAAAATAAAATGATGCTTGGAAATTGGGTTATGATTTTGGAAGTCTACTTTCACTTTGTCAACAGGTGTACGCACTGAACAGAAAAAGAATCTTATTTGCCACATAACCGCTACTTTTCTCGTCATATTTAGTAGAGGTTGACAAACAATACAATGTAAGTTTCACTTCTTTCAATTTGGTCTCTCTGTTAACGACAATCATGCAAACGTTTTTTTATTTACTATAGAATAAATAACAAAAATACATCTCAATGTTTACAAGTGAAGTTTAACTGATATTAAACTGAAATCAACAACAATTTTTGTTTCTTTATTAAAAATAAAAAAAATGCAAAAAAATGAAATTTCACTGAGTAATTTCTCTATGTTCACCAAAAAGCATGAAGTAACATTGGATATATTAGCCAGTGTGTGCATTGTAATCATATCTGTTTTAAGAGACCACTTACCTTAAGATAAAAAAATGGTGGTCTTTAACTACAGGCGTTTATTATCAATAATTATGTTGTTCAGCTTAAAAATGGTGGTCCCTTGAAGGAGGTATACTAATTGCGATTACACTATGATAAATAACCAATGTTTGCATTTTAAAATGATTTCTAGGCTTAAAAAAGAAGCTTCCCCTGACAAACAACATGTAAGGACAAATGCTAGTCAACTGTGAAACAACAAGTGAGCCTTTTCATTTTCATCATTAAATATATGCTATTGAATGTGTTATGCTATTTATACATGTATATAGAAAATAAATTATTTCATACAAATGTGTTTTTTTTTTGTTTTTTTTCCATGTTCCAAGTTTTTTAAATGTTTCTGTATATGTTTGTTTGTTTGTTTATTTTCGTTATTTCCAGAAGGTCTGAGACCCATGAGAAATAGTTGCATTTATATGATTACAAATAGGGCGACAATATCTAGTAAACTGTAAGACATTTTCTTGCTAAGTGGTTTAAACAGTGGATATGTAGAATAGTTTACAAAATCCATAAAGTAAATGTTTGGCGAAAAATTTTATAACAGGTAATCAGATAGAATTTTATGAAACTCTGTAGGTATCAAGATTTTACGTTATTTTCATATTCATTTTGTTGATTTTTATTCAATCTGTCTTTTTCTGTATGTTGGTTTGTTTTTGATTATGGTGAGTGAATCTGTAAAACCACTATATCATTTATATCTTAAGTGACAGTCGGAGACCCAGATAATTTTTTAGGCCAATGAGTAATTACTCATCAAAATCAGAGTAGGTGAGTATTCTTGAGTTTTTCAGAAAAGTGATGAGTATTGCCCGTATGTTATACAACTAAACCTGTGTTAAGCTGCAGCATACAATGGGTAGCTACTATAACGGCCCCTTAGAGCATTTGGTTGTTGAATACAGACCAAGTTTGGCTGTAAATAAAAAACTAACACTTTTGACTGCTTAACACAAGTGGATGCGTAACAGAGGTTATTGTAAACTCCTGTTAAATTGCAAGGATATTTTGTGTTAAGCTGTTCAAACGGACATCAAACTTTCCATTTTGCCTTTTATCTTATATCAGTCATTTTACCGCTTAATCTATGGATTTCTTAAAGACCATTGCTAAGTAGCTAAATGAGGCCCTCCCAGAAGTAGGGTCCCTGTTCCCTGGATCTCGTAAAGTAATGGCCTTTTTTCCCCAGATCACCAAAAATATTTGCCATAGTTCCTCAAAAGTTTTCCCCCCAAATCTCTTAACTTAGGACTTAGATCCCTAGATTCCTGGAAGTAATGGCCAATACTCCCCAGCTCTCTAAAAATAATTGGCCATGTTCCCCAGATCTCCAACAAAACCCTTGGGAGGGCCTTTTGAAAATGCTCTAGAAAAAAAGGATCAATACATTGTACTGTGGCATAATCCTGACCATAAACTTAGCACCAAAAAAAAATCATATTTTTGTGAACAAGAGGCCCAAGAGGGATTCAAAATGAAAAAAAAACATTATGTGAAGATAGGCAAAATCATTTCCATTTTAAAAAAGAAAAAAATATTTATTATAGTGACATGTGTCTGTCCCCTAATTGAACCCTCATATCGGGTCATTTTCAACAAACAATGCTTCTGTGAAATATAGGCAAAATCATTTCCACTTAAAAAACAACATTTTTTATTATAATGACCTGTATCCGCTAATTGAACCCTCCAGGCAGGGTCATTTTTAACCCTATGGACACCATTAGAACAAATCTATCAAAACTATAGGTGGTTATCATTACTACATAAACATTTTGAAAATCTGGTGGGCCATTCATGACAAGAAGTTTTGGACTATTTTTAGTAATGGTGGCCATCTTGAATTTCAGATCGGAAAAAAAAAATCTTCTGTTTAGTCTCCTATGCAATTGAAACATCCATGTGAAGTTTCAGTTTAATTGGCCTAGTGGTTTCAGAGAAAGTGCTGCTAACAGACGACAGACGATGGACAACGCGCCATGGCATAAGCCCTTCTGGTCTTTGGCCAGTAGAGCTAAAACCAAACTTAAATTTTTTTTTTTCAGTTTTATGCGTCACGTTTACAATCACATGTCAGTTTATAGACACTTCCTTTCGAGGCAAAACATAATGGGGTAGATACTAAATCTCTGCCCATGTTCTAACTGTAAGGAAAAGACAAATTCCGGCTAAGTTTGACTGGTAAATTTCAATACCTATATTTTATTCCCCCCACAATATTTTCTTATCAATTATGTAAATAGCAAAACATAATGACTGAGATAATTACATCTAAACACCAAAGATTTCACGATTACAAACACCATATATGCATTTTTCCTGCTGTCGGAATATGACCAGGCTGCCTGGAACCCAGCTGTGTTTTAATATCATGCATAATGATAAATCGAGCATCTTAGCAACATTGTTTATCAATTACATAGACTGGATTACCTTTATAATGGGTAAAAATAATCACTGACGCAGGTTGAATTGAAACTGTGCAGCTATAATATTTACGCAGATAAGTCAAGAAATTAGTAAAGTTCGATTTAGCATAAAACTCGTTGCTAATGTGTAATTGATATGCACATAAAACAAATTTGATGTGTATTCACCAATTTTTTTATGCATCATTTATGCAGATACGCATCTTATCTGGGGCTCTAGACAGTATTTGTAAGATTTGATGCAAAAATAATTGAAATCCCCAATACCAGTCAAATGGGTTTATAAAATAATGTCTATTTTGACAATTCAAGAACAAGTAAATGGTCCCAAAAATAGACTGTAGGAAGCATTGCACTAAATGTTTATGTACACTTACACCATTGTACAGATATCACTGTTCAATTTTATACATTTGATCCAAGTATGAATATAGGGGTTACTGCATATTGGTTGTATGATGCTAACAGAGAGATTTTTAAGATGTTTCTGACATGTTTTTAACTAAAAAATTTATTGCATGCACAACTCATTATAAAAAAATAAATTAAAACATGTAACTTTCTACCTCAAATTTGCATTAACCCTTTACTCCATAGATATGTGATTTCCCGCACCAATCATAGAAGGCCTTTGAAAATAGTGCAGGAAGAGTTCAGATTGCTTGTAATGAGCAATCTGAACACTTCCTGTACTGTTTTCCACTCTGTCAGTTAAAGGGTACCGCACGTCAGAATATAAATGGCTATTTATCGTTAAATAGACATGTAAATAACACAAAAATCAACAAATTTTAATTGTACGAAATTTATCAAATGAGAAAAATGACATTAAATATCATGATTTCAAGCGTTTCCTAAATGCTATGGGCGCCGCCATTTTGTAGCTCTTTTGTGATGGAGGTATTCGGTGACGTCATAACTGCACTTCCGTTCTAGTTATCGCGCAAATTGTATTGTGTCGTTAGTGACTGCTCTCTACTGAAACTCTTATGTATATACACTAATATACGTAATCAGTTTGTATACAGATATACAGTGCATTAGTGAACATCGAAGGTAGACAATTAAACGCGAAAACGATTCTGAATTAAAGGACTTAACCCATTAAACATTGTTTTCTCCAGCGGAATAAGTGGGTGGAGTAATGCGATATGTTTTGTGGACAGCGTTGTGTTTAGTTTTCCTAATATGTGATTTCTCATTGCCTCAGTGTCAAGCTTCTGGTGACATCACGCGCAAAACGCCTTTATACTTTGGGGTAGGACTTAAGATTGCAAAATGAAGCGTACCAATGCCTTGGCGTACTACTACCCAAGCATACAATTTCTGATGATTTCAGTACGAAGATGACCATATGCGACATATATATAGACTTAGTGTATATTATCCAGTGGGAAGCTCTTAAAAATGTGCTAATAACATATAGCTCAGGTGATTTCTGAAATTTAATTTGTAATTTTATATACTCTTCCAAAATATTGCGAAATTGATATAGCAAACTTTCACAATCTTATAATTGCAGGCTGTTTAAACAGGTGTGATAATCCAATTAACAATAAAAACAAGAGGTTAATGCCAAAACATAAGGTGTGAAAACGACATGGTTTCTAAAAATTATTATTTAAATACAAATTAAGGCCAATTAATTGTGAAAGGCCCGATTAGCTCAGTCAGTTACGTGTCTAACTATCAATCCAGGTGTCTCGAGTTTGAATCCCCACCCCGCGACATTCTCTGTGATGACTGACATACAACATTGTGTCTCAATATTATTTGTCTCTCGCTGCTGATTCGAGTGGAAAAATTATCAGTTACTTGCGGTTGTTGGGTGTGCTCGAGTACTGGTTAACTTTTGCAGGAAACAGTGGTTAGGTTAACTGAACATCTTTACAATAAACCCTCGATGGCAAAAAATGATGCTAAATATTCAGTCAACCATTAATTGTTCATAAACTCATTTTATTAATTTTATAATTAATAGGCAATTTAGTTTATTGATATATGGGTTTTTCACAGTCAACTAGGTCATTATTCTTTAATAGACATTTAAACAACCTCTACTTCGTAATGAAAAAAGATAGAGTAAAACCTTTGTTCCTTTATTTATTCATTAATACATGAAAAGTTTTTTTTTACTGTTAAAATAGTGTTCTGGTATACAATTTATGAAAAATATTCATAAAATCATATAACATATTTTTTTTACGTGTAAGTTTGCATTGATATTGAAACCCTAATTAACTGAAAATGTTTAAATAAGTAATAAGGCATAATACTTTGTGATATAACATCCTGTCATAAACCATGGGGTCATTAAACCTGGGGTGATTACGCTTATTAGGGTACAATATGCACACTGTGGCAGGGTATTTCTCATTACCACATGGTGTGAATGTGGTGTTGGTGAATTATGAAAGCTCAGCAGGGTGCCAGTAGCTGGACAGTAACATACACTTTGTGCAATATGCCTGTAGACATTATATTCCATATGACACTCCCTATAAGGAGACACATTCATATATGTTCAGAGAACTGGTAGAATAGATAATCATCATATATCAAATTGGGTAGTAACACCATTTGAAAATCCAAAAGACAGTGCCAGTTATGTAAAACAACACAAAAAAAACCCAACTCATTCATGCTTCATCTAAATTTACTAAAAAGGGTATGAAATCAAAATTTTATCAGCCATTTCTCAGTACGCAACAATGGCCGCACCAGCTAAACACGATAAGAAAAGAGATATAATATTATTTCTTATTCTCTCTTAGACAGGTAAATATATGTAACAAAACATTTTCCCTTAAATTCCATTCCTGGTCTAATTAGTGTTTGTTTTTTTTTTTTGATAATGTATTGACTGAGTAGCAAACAGTATATACCCTGATAGTACAGCATGAATGTGCAGGCTCGCCTGGGTCTACATCAACACTGACGGCAATAATTACTTTTTTTATCAAGCCAAAATTCAATCATCAATGTCAGGCTACATGATAAGATGTCAGAGTCGTGATTGATGGGTTTCGGATTTGATCTCTGGTTAATGATCGGTGTGACTGTTTAACAGTTATCATCTTTTTGGGTGAAAACTTCATAAGACATTGCTGTGACATCTCTGTATTATTTCTGTGATTCATTCTAAATCTTCTATATTTTCGTATTTTCGTCAGACGAAAGCATCATTACACAGTTTCCGCAGCTGCAAAAAACTTTCACATGTGTGAACAACTGTGCCGTCTCACTATTTCTCTCGTCTTCTAATTAATTTAACTAAGCTTCTGAAAATTCTGGTTCAAAGTTGTAGGCCACAAGTCCTTCTCCGTTACTAAAATCCATTTTATTATTCTTGCGAGTACTTTTACCGGTGACTATAATTGCACGTTTCTATATCTGCTGTAGCGTATAAATCAATTATGTTTTAAACCGGAAGTGCGGTTATGACGTCACGCAGTATCCAATATGGCGACTTCCACCACAAAGTCGATGTGCGAAAATGACCGTTACAAAACGAGCTGATATATCTTTATGGATTCGAATTTATGCATAATAATACTATTAATAGAAAGCTGAACTCATAGCTATTCATATTATCCTGTTTTATACACAGGGTTGCGTTCCCCTTTAATATAAACATAATTCACCCAATAATTCAAAAGCCTTCTATATTAAGTCTCCAAAGGCTTCTATATTAGGTCTCCAAAGGTGCCTATATTAGGTCTCCAAAGGCTTCTATATTAAGTCTCCAAAGGCTTCTATATTAGGTCTCCAAAGGTGCCTATATTAGGTCTCCAAAGGCTTCTATATTAAGTCTCCAAAGGCTTCTATATTAGGTCTCCAAAGGTGCCTATATTAGGTCTCCAAAGGCTTCTATATTAGGTCTCCAAAGGCGCCTATATTAGGTCTCCAAAGGCACCTATATTAGGTCTCCAAAGCCTTCTATATTAGGTCTCCAAAGGCTTCTAAGGCTTCTATATTAGGTCTCCAAAGGCTTCTATATTAGGTCTCCAAAAGCGCCTATATTAGGTCTCCAAAGGCGCCTATATTAGAGGTGTCCAAAGGTGTCTATATGAAGTAAAGGGTTAATACAATGTACTTTGAACTTTCAAATTGAGGCCAAGGCCAGTGTTTACACTTTAATTTGTGTTTTTATATGAATCCTGGAATTTTGTTTAAGCACGAAATAGAGTTGAGCACGAAAAAAAGTTTTATAACCTCTGGGGTCTTGGTCATAAGCCATAATCAAATCTCTGTTGACCTTCAAAAGTTTTCTGTAAAATAGTTTATTAAATACACTTGGATGGTGTTAACACACAAAAACCTTCTTGTAAATCAATTTTTTATTTGGAATCGGAAATAAAATTAAATGTTTAAAATATTATACAAATTAACATTAATAATACACTTTTCAAAAATACATTTGTCTCCGAAGTAATTTAAATTGTTTATTTAATAAAACTTCTCTGTGCTACAAATACAGCATACCAGTAAACAATATCAGGGTTTAAATATGTTCAACATCAGATGTTGGATAATCCCTCTAATGTTAACTGTTTGCATGTGTACAAAGTTCCATGAAGTTACCTTGAACATTTTTGGAGTTGTGCTTCGGTGCCCGAATTAATATCCCCTACAAAATTACTTTGCAAGTGATAAAAAATCCATTATGGTTCCTGATTACTTTATGAGGACTGCCCAATATGCCAATAGCTCGCACATTTTATTTAGTATCTAAGTAGATCTATGCTTCATAATAAAAGTTCTATTTTTATATTTAAAAAGTAGAGAAGTATGAAGCTGCTTTATACACTTAGTTTTCAGATCATACAAAAACTATATACACATGTAATTATACAGACAAGTTATTTCAAAAAATCACATTGCATTATCTCCCTTATCTCTATTTCCTGTCTATCACTTTTCACATCCAGTATGGGTTTGAGGTGACCCAGTGCCCTTGCATCTGATTCTTTGCTCTATTGCTGCTTGTGAACAAGGATTTATATGCAGCGCTGGCTTTAGGATCTTTCTGTATGCTTCCATTTAACTTAGACAGATCTGGGTGTCCATTCAAACTTTTTCCATTGCTGCCATTTGTCAGTTTTTGTTTTGTATCCAGTGCTAGTTTTGAAGCTTTCGAGCCATTGGTCAGTTTCGAATCTGCTGTGGACTGGTCCAGTTTTGGTTGTTTACTTGTGCTAGGTTCACAGTCTGCTGCAGTAGATGTTGCAGTTTCTGTCTCACATTTCTGTCTCTTTGATTTCTTGGCCTTCTGCAAACAGTCAATGCTATATAAGTAAACTTCACTTCAGCTATTATCAACTAATCATACATTGAGGGCCACAAGGGAGATTAGTGACTGCTGTATTATACTAATTGTGTTACCCATTTAAAATAAAGTCTTTCTCACATGAACTTTTTGGAGGGAGCGGGACCAGAACCTACGACCTTAGCGATGAGTGGTAAGCGATCTTGAGATGGCATCTTTGACCACTCTAATCATATTATGCAAAATTTAAGAAAGAAATAATGACTATCATTTAAAAGAAAGGAAATGAACTTTCTTTTTTTGAATGGTGGTTTAAAGCCATTTTTACACATATCAGATTATAAACAGCATCCAGTTTTATAGGTGGAGGAAGACCTTGGAATAAAATGGAGTAAAACTACCCTCTTTCCACATCGGGCAAGTGGCAAACTTTCTTGCATAAAGTTTTTGTACAAAGCCGGAAAGGCAAGCGATCTTGACAGTCTTGGAAGAAATGTTATACATTAAAACATATATCAGAATTTTTAAAATTGAAAAAAAAAAAAAAAAAAATGGTATTACACGCCCATACTCACTTGGCCCTTACTTTCCTAACAGGCCAGAATAATTTTCTAAAATGTTAAGGTTAGACTTAAATAGATTTCCCATTTAATAGAAAAATATATATGTTATGACATATCAAATGAGTTGCATGATTTAATTTTGATTGCAATTTGATATAGGTTAAGTTAAACCTACTGTTGACTTTAGTATACAGGTAATTTAGAAAGAGACCAAATGATGAGGTGATGGTCATCATCCAGGATGTATTTATCTTTAAAGTAGAGGTTGAATTATGTTTAACCTGTGTTTTGAAGGGTCCAACAAATGTAGAACACCTGTTCTAGCAGGGGCTTATCTGGTGCATTTGACTGAAGAAAATAAGGTTTTCAGTTCAGTTTTATCACTCTGATTGAAATGCTGTTTTTGTCATGTTTTGGCTAATTTAAAATTCCAAATTATTTTTATTCTATTGATTTATGATAATGAGATGATATTTATACATTTTAAGTTAAAGCATCCATAGCAATCTTTCCTGAAATATTTTGAAAACATTTAAAGCAGGTTGTGATCATTAATGATAGTTGGACCCACTTTTGACAAGACTGTTTTTAAATTACCGGTTATCAAAACATGTTCAAGTTTAAGGTTTTCTACCTGCACAGTAACTTCATCAAGTGATTCCTTATCTTTTATTGATTTTTTAACAACAATGTGAATTTTTAATACTTTATCTTTTTTAATTGGGTTTAATGCTATTTTCAACACATTTTAGGATATATATGGCATATCCAGTTTTATTGGTGGAGGAAGACCTCAGAATAAATCTTCCACAAGTAATTTTCTCATATAACGTTTTTGGAGCGAGTGGAACTCGAACTTACAACTTTAGTGGTGAGAGGTAAGTGCCATGGAGGGCCCCCTAAACCATTTTCTAACTTTTACAATGTATGTTATATCAATTTCCATAAATATCATATATTGGTTATGACTGTAACATGGTTGTAATCAGCATCAAATATGATGCTATTACCTAAAAAAAATGTCTTTTGCACTTAACAGAACATCATGTTCTCATCCTGCTCTGTTAATTTATTTTAAACATCTGTATAAGGAAACTTGGAACACATGTTAGGACAACTAACTTCTCCAATGACTCGAGTCATTATGAGTGACCATCCTTAATTCACCAGGAACCCCTAACAATCACCCATAAGATATACAGGTATGCAAAATGTGCAACAGTAAATGAATTAACAAGTTAAACCATTTTACATTTAAAGAATTGTGTTGCCTGTATCTTAATAATCCTAATTCATGTTAGATTGTGGCCAAAATATTTTTGCATGAAAGGTAACAGTTATTGTGAGCTATACTTTTAATCAGTTGAAACTATTCAATTTTCTGCAATGTTCTGAAATGATACATAATAATGAATATCTAAAGAACAGGTACCTTTTCCAGTTTTTGTTTCAGCCTCTTCTCCTGCATGCGAGATATAAGTCTCTCGACGTCCTCGTCTGTGCCGTTGATAACTATTGTGTCTTCTTTGTTGAATGGTTTGCCACACTATCAAACATATATCATATAAATAAGTATGAATAAAATGAGGTACCAGTATAATATCATAGAGTTTACAATGTAACAGTCATAACTTTAACAGGCATTATCTATATACATATAAGAAGTATTATTATTTTTTGCATAAAAAGCCAAATATTTAAAAGGGTTAAAATACTTGACTTTCATTAAACCATTTTCTTTTCTTTTTTTTGTTAACAGAGTTTAACATTATTTTCAACAGATTTCAGATTATGTATGGCATATTCAGTTTTATTGGTTGAGGATGACCTCAGAATTAATCCGAGTAGAACCACCGTCCTTCTGCAAGTAACTGGCAAACCTTCTTGTAGCAAGCGGGACTTGAACCTACGACCTTAGCAGTGAGAGGAAAAAGATCTAGAGCCTTAGACCACTCGGCCACGGAGGCCCCCCTAAACCTTTTTCTAACTTTACAATGTAAGTTATATCAATTTCTATTATATGATATACTAGGTTATGATTGTAACATGGCTGTCATCATCATCAATGAAATTTAATGTCTTGCTTCTCTGTTACAGGCACTCATATATAATAACCATCATTAAATTTTCAAGTACGGTAGTGATGTTCTGATGATCAATTATGTATTCAATAATTCGTCGGTTCAAGCTTGAAAACGCGATCATCAGTAGAAATTTCTTCAATCAATAGTTTGATGGTTGGCTGGTGTATGGTGTTAAGCATTGCTTTCAACAAGTTTTCATTTATATTGCAATGGTGTCTACATGAGACATTATCTGATAATTGCCAGACTGGAATATTGTGGTATGAAACCCTTCCCAGTCACATTATATCGACACCAGGCCAACCAGACCTAGAACTATCCTCTCCATGCTGAGCACCAAGCTTCTTGTACCATTTATCAAGTCAATGGTATGGCCCAGCCTTGGATCAAACCCTCAACCATCAACATGTGATGCAGACGCTATACCCCTACACCACCACTACAATTCAATAGTTTGAAAGAGTTTAAAATTAAGATATGCTGTTTAAAATGTGGATTTTTTATATATATTATATTTCAAATATCAGAATATAATACCAATTGTACTATTGATAATAGATTAATTGCATGTCTCCAATTATCTGTAGGTAATTTGTCTCTCAATTCCCAACACTAGTTTCTAACAACATTACAAACTTACATACAATCAAACTCCAATGATCAAGGGCCATCTTTAAGATTGATTGAAAAATCTAGACTGGCTAGAAAACAGCCATAGTCATAGTATAAATTCTTTACCCAAAGTATCATTTTTTTCTAGACTCTCCACACATACATTTCAAGTAATAAGGAAAAAAGCACTGACCATTGTTCTAAATATGTGGACATTGACATAAACAAATCTGTGAAGTTTTGATCCTGATTGATATAAGTACATACATATACCTCTATTACACACTACACTTCCAGTAGTTCTACAAAACCTCTATTACACACTACACTTCCAGTAGTTCTACCAAACTTCTATTACACACTACACTTCCAGTAGTTTACCAAACCTCTATTACACACTACACTTCCAGTAGTTTACCAAACCTCTATTACACACTACACTTCCAGTAGTTTACCAAACCTCTATTACACACTACACTTCCAGTAGTTCCACCAAACTTCTATTACACACTACACTTCCTGTAGTTCTACCAAAATTCTATTACACACTACACTTCCAGTAGTTTACCAAACCTCTATTACACACTACACTTCCAGTAGTTCCACCAAACTTCTATTACACACTACACTTCCTGTAGTTCTACCAAAATTCTATTACACACTACACTTCCAGTAGTTCGTTCTACCAAACCTCTATTACACACTACACTTCGAGTAGTTCTACCAAACTTCTATTACACACTACACTTCCAGTAGTTCTACCAAACTTCTATTACACACTACACTTCCAGTAGTTCTACCAAACTTCTATTACACACTACACTTCCAGTAGTTCTACCAAACTTCTATTACACACTACACTTCCAGTAGTTCTACCAAACTTCTATTACACACTACACTTCCAGTAGTTCTACCAAACTTCTATTACACACTACACTTCGAGTAGTTCTACCAAACCTCTATTACACACTTCCCCCACAGTAGTTCTACCAAACCTCTATTACACACTACACTTCCAGTAGTTCTACCAAACCTCTATTACACACTACACTTCCAGTAGTTCTACCAAACTTCTATTACACACTACACTTCCAGTAGTTCTACCAAACTTCTTTTACACACTACACTTCCAGTAGTTCTACCAAACTTCTATTACACACTACACTTCCAGTAGTTCTACCAAACCTCTATTACACACTACACTTCCAGTAGTTCTACCAAACTTCTATTACACACTACACTTCCAGTAGTTCTACCAAACTTCTATTACACATTACACGTCCAGTAGTTCTACCAAACCGCTATACCAAACCTCTATTACACACTACACTTCCAGTAGTTCTACCAAACTTCTATTACACACTACACTTCCAGTAGTTCTACCAAACCTCTATTACACACTACAATTCCAGTAGTTCTACCAAACTTCTATTACACACTACACTTCCAGTAGTTCTACCAAATTTCTATTACACACTACACTTCCAGTAGTTCTACCAAACTTCTATTACACACTACAATTCCAGTAGTTCTACCAAACTTCTATTACACACTACACTTCCAGTAGTTCTACCAAACCTCTATTACACACTACACTTCCAGTAGTTCTACCAATCCTCTATTACACACTACACTTCCAGTAGTTCTACCAAACCTCTATTACACACTACACTTCCAGTAGTTCTACCAATCCTCTATTACACACTACACTTCCAGTAGTTCTACCAAACTTCTATTACACACTACACTTCCAGTAGTTCTACCAAACCTCTATTACACACTACAATTCCAGTAGTTCTACCAAACTTCTATTACACACTACACTTCCAGTAGTTCTACCAAATTTCTATTACACACTACACTTCCAGTAGTTCTACCAAACTTCTATTACACACTACAATTCCAGTAGTTCTACCAAACTTCTATTACACACTACACTTCCAGTAGTTCTACCAAACCTCTATTACACACTACACTTCCAGTAGTTCTACCAATCCTCTATTACACACTACACTTCCAGTAGTTCTACCAAACCTCTATTACACACTACACTTCCAGTAGTTCTACCAATCCTCTATTACACACTACACTTCCAGTAGTTCTACCAAACCTCTATTACACACTACACTTCGAGTAGTTCTACCAAACTTCTATTACACACTACACTTCCAGTAGTTCTACCAAACCTCTATACCAAACCTTTATTACACACTACACTTCCAGTAGTTCTACCAAACTTCTATTACACACTACACTTCCAGTAGTTCTACCAAACTTCTTTTACACACTACACTTCAAGTAGTTCTACCGAACTTCTATTACACACTACACTTCCAGTAGTTCTACCAAACTTCTATTACACACTACAATTCCAGTAGTTCTACCAAACCTCTATTACACACTACACTTCCAGTAGTTCTACCAAACCTCTATTACACACTACACTTCCAGTAGTTCTACCAAACCTCTATTACACACTACACTTCCAGTAGTTCTACCAAACTTCTTTTACACACTACACTTCCTGTAGTTCTACCAAACTTCTATTACACACTACACTTCCAGTAGTTCTACCAAACCTCTATTACACACTACAATTCCAGTAGTTCTACCAAACTTCTATTACACACTACACTTCCAGTAGTTCTACCAAATTTCTATTACACACTACACTTCCAGTAGTTCTACCAAACCTCTATTACACACTACAATTCCAGTAGTTCTACCAAACTTCTATTACACACTACACTTCCAGTAGTTCTACCAAACCTCTATTACACACTACACTTCCAGTAGTTCTACCAAACTTCTATTACACACTACACTTCCAGTAGTTCTACCAAACTTCTATTACACACTACACTTCCAGTAGTTCTACCAAACTTCTATTACACACTACACTTCCAGTAGTTCTACCAAACTTCTATTACACAGTACACTTCGAGTAGTTCTACCAAACTTCTATTACACACTACACTTCCTGTAGTTCTACCAAAATTCTATTACACACTACACTTCCAGTAGTTCTACCAAACTTCTATACCAAACCTTTATTACACACTACACTTCCAGTAGTTCTACCAAACTTCTATTACACACTACACTTCCAGTAGTTCTACCAAACTTCTATTACACACTACACTTCCAGTAGTTCTACCAAACTTCTATTACACAGTACACTTCGAGTAGTTCTACCAAACTTCTATTACACACTACACTTCCTGTAGTTCTACCAAAATTCTATTACACACTACACTTCCAGTAGTTCTACCAAACCTCTATACCAAACCTTTATTACACACTACACTTCCAGTAGTTCTACCAAATTTCTATTACACACTACACTTCCAGTAGTTCTACCAAACTTCTTTTACACACTACACTTCCAGTAGTTCTACCAAACTTCTATTACACACTACACTTCCAGTAGTTCTACCAAACTTCTTTTACACACTACACTTCCAGTAGTTCTACCAAACTTCTATTACACACTACACTTCCAGTAGTTCTACCAAACTTCTATTACACACTACACTTCCAGTAGTTCTACCAAACTTCTATTACACACTACAATTCCAGTAGTTCTACCAAACTTCTATTACACACTACACTTCCAGTAGTTCTACCAATCCTCTATTACACACTACACTTCCAGTAGTTCTACCAAACTTCTATTACACACTACAATTCCAGTAGTTCTACCAAACTTCTATTACACACTACACTTCCAGTAGTTCTACCAAACTTCTATTACACACTACACTTCCAGTAGTTCTACCAAACTTCTTTTACACACTACACTTCCAGTAGTTCTACCAAACTTCTATTACACACTACACTTCCAGTAGTTCTACCAAACTTCTATTACACACTACACTTCCAGTAGTTCTACCAAACTTCTATTACACACTACAATTCCAGTAGTTCTACCAAACTTCTATTACACACTACACTTCCAGTAGTTCTACCAATCCTCTATTACACACTACACTTCCAGTAGTTCTACCAAACTTCTATTACACACTACAATTCCAGTAGTTCTACCAAACTTCTATTACACACTACACTTCCAGTAGTTCTACCAATCCTCTATTACACACTACACTTCCAGTAGTTCTACCAAACTTCTATTACACACTACAATTCCAGTAGTTCTACCAAACTTCTATTACACACTACAATTCCAGTAGTTCTACCAAACTTCTATCACACACTACACTTCCAGTAGTTCTACCAAACTTCTTTTACACACTACACTTCCTGTAGTTCTACCAATCCTCTATTACAAACTACACTTCCAGTAGTTCTACCAATCCTCTATTACATACTACACTTCCAGTAGTTCTACCAATCCTCTATTACACACTACACTTCCAGTAGTTCTACCAAACTTCTATTACACACTACAATTCCAGTAGTTCTACCAAACTTCTATTACACACTACACTTCCAGTAGTTCTACCAATCCTCTATTACACACTACACTTCCAGTAGTTCTACCAAACTTCTATTACACACTACAATTCCAGTAGTTCTACCAAACTTCTATTACACACTACACTTCCAGTAGTTCTACCAATCCTCTATTACACACTACACTTCCAGTAGTTCTACCAAACTTCTATTACACACTACACTTCCAGTAGTTCTACCAAACCTCTATTACACACTACACTTCCAGTAGTTCTACCAATCCTCTATTACACACTACACTTCCAGTAGTTCTACCAAACTTCTATTACACACTACACTTCCAGTAGTTCTACCAAACTTCTTTTACACACTACACTTCGAGAAGTTCTACCAAACCTCTATTACACACTACACTTCCAGTAGTTCTACCAAACTTCTATTACACACTACACTTCCAGTAGTTCTACCAAACCTCTATTACACACTACACTTCCAGTAGTTCTACCAAACTTCTATTACACACTACACTTCCAGTAGTTCTACCAAACTTCTATTACACACTACACTTCCAGTAGTTCTACCAAACTTCTTTTACACACTACACTTCCAGTAGTTCTACCAAACTTCTATTACACACTACACTTCCAGTAGTTCTACCAAACCTCTATTACACACTACACTTCCAGTAGTTCTACCAAACCTCTATTACACACTACACTTCCAGTAGTTCTACCAAACTTCTTTTACACACTACACTTCCTGTAGTTCTACCAAACTTCTATTACACACTACACTTCCAGTAGTTCTACCAAACCTCTATTACACACTACACTTCCAGTAGTTCTACCAAACTTCTATTACACACTACACTTCCAGTAGTTCTACCAATCCTCTATTACACACTACACTTCCAGTAGTTCTACCAAACCTCTATTACACACTACACTTCCAGTAGTTCTACCAAACCTCTATTACACACTACACTTCCAGTAGTTCTACCAAACTTCTATTACACACTACACTTCCAGTAGTTCTACCAAACCTCTATCACACACTACACTTCCAGTAGTTCTACCAATCCTCTATTACACACTACACTTCCAGTAGTTCTACCAAACCTCTATTACACACTACACTTCCAGTAGTTCTACCAAACCTCTATTACACACTACACTTCCAGTAGCTCTACCAAACTTCTTTTACACACTACACTTCCTGTAGTTCTACCAAACCTCTATTACACACTACACTTCCAGTAGTTCTACCAAACCTCTATTACACACTACACTTCCAGTAGTTCTACCAAACTTCTATTACACACTACACTTCCAGTAGTTCTACCAAACTTCTTTTACACACTACACTTCCAGTAGTTCTACCAAACCTCTATTACACACTACACTTCCAGTAGTTCTACCAAACTTCTTTTACACACTACACTTCCTGTAGTTCTACCAAACTTCTATTACACACTACACTTCCAGTAGTTCTACCAAACCTCTATTACACACTACACTTCCAGTAGTTCTACCAAACTTCTATTACACACTACACTTCCAGTAGTTCTACCAAACTTCTATTACACACTACACTTCCAGTAGTCAACTACTCAACTGCAAGTCAAATTTGCAACTTCAGACCAAAATGTTTCACACGAATGGAGATAAATGCCAAAAAAGTTAATAATCAGTAGAAGTGAAAGTCATTGTTATTACAAAAATACAACATGGTTTCAAGAACTACCCAGTATACAACTATGGACTATATTACAGTGCCATAATATTATTCTTCCTTTTATTAACCTGACCTGGGCTGTCAATCAAACAAGCAAAAATCCAATCAGCAATCTATATTGGTTCCAGTCCCGCCATTTCCCTTTGACAGACTGATGATGTCTACATGTAAGTAAATACTACATTGTATTTACTTGCATAAGCAGCTCTACATAGCCAATGGACCCCAGGATAGTGGTTCTCATGCCAGGTCAATTAACAGCCATTTTTAAAAGACCAAAGATTGGACATGTGTTTTAAACAGAAGTCATTTTAATAGTAAATGCTTTAAAAACTGTATCATGAATCAATAACTGTACACACAAATTAATTTTCTATGCATTTATCTTTTATTCTCACTGTTGCTTGAACACTTACGTAGAGACATTATAACCAACAAGAATTATTTTGAAAACACTGACCTTGTGACAAAGATCTCCTTTGACCTCTTTCATTGCTCTCTCGGACAAAACACATCCACATCCCCATAACAGACAAAACCTGAAATGTCAATTTCATATTGTATTTGTTTGTTAATGAGTCGGAATCAGAATTTCATATTTTGCCATTACACACTGTTTAAATTGTTGATCTATGGCCATGAGGTTGGCTTGAAAGAGCAACATAATTTATTTGTGGTATTTTTCAATGATCTCAAATGTGTTATCACTCACCTGTACATGCCATTCATCTCAAGGCCTACTACAGGACAGATGTATCTCAAGTCCTGTGTGTCTATGTAGTCATCTATCTCAGCTACAACTCACTTGTACATACCATTCATCTCGAGGCCCACTACAGGACAAATGTATCTCGGGTCCTGTGTGTCTATGTAGCCATGTATCTCAGTTACAACTCACCTGTACATGCCATTTATCTCGATACCCACTACAGGACAGATATATCTCAAGTCCTGTGTGTCTATGTAGCCATCTATCTCAGTTACAACTCACCTATACATTCCATTCATCTCGAGGCCAGAGGACAGATGTATCTCGAGTCCTGTGTGTCTATGTAGCCATCTATCTAAGTTACAACTCACCTGTACATGCCATTTATCTCGATACCCACTACAGGACAGATATATCTCAAGTCCTGTGTGTCTATGTAGCCATCTATCTCAGTTACAACTCACCTATACATTCCATTCATCTCGAGGCCCACTACAGGACAAATGTATCTCGAGTCCTGTGTGTCTATGTAGCCATCTATCTCAGTTACAACTCACCTGTACATGCCATTCATCTCAAGGCCAGAGGACAGATGTATCTCGAGTCCTGTGTGTCTATGTAGCCATCTATCTAAGTTACAACTCACCTGTACATGCCATTCATCTTGAGGCCAACTACAGGACAGATATATCTCAAGTCCTTGTGTCTATGTAGTCATTTATCTAAGTAACAACTCACCTGTACATGCCATTCATCTTAAGGACAGAGGACAGATGTATCTCGAGTCCTGTGTGTCTATGTAGCCATCTATCTCAGTTACAACTCACCTGTACATACCATTCATCTCAAGGCCCACTACAGGACAAATGTATCTCAAATCCTGTGTGTCTATGTAGCCATCTATCTCAGTTACAACTCACCTGTACATGCCATTCATCTCGAGACCCACTACAGGACAGATATATCTCGAGTACTGTGTGTCAATGTAGTAATCTATCTCAGTTACAACTCACCTATACATGCCATTCATCTCGAGTTACACTACAAGATAAATGTATCTCGAGTACTGTGTGTCTATGTTTCCATCTATCTAAGTTACAACTCACCTGTACATGCCATTCATCTTGAGGCCAACTACAGGACAGATATATCTCAAGTCCTTGTGTCTATGTAGTCATTTATCTAAGTAACAACTCACCTGTACATGCCATTCATCTTAAGGACAGAGGACAGATGTATCTCGAGTCCTGCGTGTCTATGTTTCCATCTATCTTAGTTACAACTCACTTGTACAAGCCATTCATCTCAAGGCCCACTACAGGACAGATGTATCTCAAGTCCTGTGTGTCTATGTTTCCATCTATCTCAGTTACAACTCGCCTGTACATGCCATTCATCTGGAGACCCACTACAGGACAGATATATCTCGAGTCCTGTGTGTCTATGTTTCCATCAATCTCAGTTACAACTCGCCTGAACATGCCATTCATCTCAAGACCCACTACAGGACAAATGTATCTTGATTACTGTGTGTTTATGTAGCCATCTATCTCAGTTACAACTCACCTATACATTCCATTCATCTCGAGGCCCACTACAGGACAGATGTATCTCGAGCACTGTGTGTCTATGTAGCCATCTATCTCAGTTACAACTTACCTATACATGCATTACATCTCGAGGCCCACTACAGGACAGATGTATCTAGAGTACAGTGCGTCTATGTAGCCATCTATCTCAGTTACAACTTACCTATACATGCCATTCATCTCGAGGCCCACTACAGGACAGATGTATCTCAAGTACTGTGTGTTTATGTAGCCATCTATCTCAGTTACAACTTACCTATACATGCCATTCATCTCGAGGCCCAATACAGGACAAATGTATCTCGAGTCCTGTGTGTCTATGTAGCTATCTATCTCAGTTACAACTCACCTGTACATGCCATTCATCTCGAGGCCCACTACAGGACAGATGTATCTCGAGTACTGTGTGTCTATGTAGCCATCTATCTCAGTTACAACTTACCTATACATGCCATTCATCTCGAGGCCCACTACAGGACAGATGTATCTTGAGTACTGTGTGTTTATGTAGCCATCTATCTCAGTTACAACTTACCTATACATGCCATTCATCTCGAGGCCCAATACAGGACAAATGTATCTCGAGTCCTGTGTGTCTATGTAGCTATCTATCTCAGTTACAACTCACCTGTACATGCCATTCATCTCGAGGCCCACTACAGGACAGATGTATCTTGAGTACTGTGTGTCTATGTAGCCATCTATCTCAGTTACAACTTACCTATACATGCCATTCATCTCGAGGCCCACTACAGGACAAATGTATCTCGAGTCCTGTGTGTCTATGTAGCTATCTATCTCAGTTACAACTCACCTGTACATGCCATTCATCTCGAGGCCCACTACAGGACAGATGTATCTTGAGTACTGTGTGTCTATGTAGCCATCTATCTCAGTTACAACTTACCTATACATGCCATTCATCTCGAGGCCCACTACAGGACAAATGTATCTCGAGTCCTGTGTGTCTATGTAGCTATCTATCTCAGTTACAACTCACCTGTACATGCCATTCATCTCGAGGCCCACTACAGGACAGATGTATCTCGAGTACTGTGTGTCTATGTAGCCATCTATCTCAGTTACAACTTACCTATACATGCCATTCATCTCGAGGCCCACTACAGGACAAATGTATCTCGAGTCCTGTGTGTCTATGTAGCTATCTATCTCAGTTACAACTCACCTGTACATGCCATTCATCTCGAGGCCCACTACAGGACAGATGTATCTCGAGTCCTGTGTGTCTATGTAGCTATCTATCTCAGTTACAACTTACCTATACATGCCATTCATCTCGAGGCCCACTACAGGACAGATGTATCTCGAGTACTGTGTGTCTATGTAGCCATCTATCTCAGTTACAACTTACCTATACATGCCATTCATCTCGAGGCCCACTACAGGACAAATGTATCTCGAGTCCTGTGTGTCTATGTAGCTATCTATCTCAGTTACAACTCACCTGTACATGCCATTCATCTCGAGGCCCACTACAGGACAGATGTATCTAGAGTCCTGTGTGTCTATGTAGCCATCTATCTTAGTTACAACTCACCTGTACATGCCATTCATCTCGAGGCCCACTACAGGACAGATGTATCTCGAGTCCTGTGTGTCTATGTAGCTATCTATCTCAGTTACAACTTACCTATACATGCCATTCATCTCGAGGCCCACTACAGGACAGATGTATCTCGAGTACTGTGTGTCTATGTAGCCATCTATCTCAGTTACAACTTACCTATACATGCCATTCATCTCGAGGCCCACTACAGGACAAATGTATCTCGAGTCCTGTGTGTCTATGTAGCTATCTATCTCAGTTACAACTCACCTGTACATGCCATTCATCTCGAGGCCCACTACAGGACAGATGTATCTAGAGTCCTGTGTGTCTATGTAGCTATCTATCTCAGTTACAACTCACCTGTACATGCCATTCATCTCGAGGCCCACTACAGGACAGATGTATCTCGAGTCCTGTGTGTCTATGTAGCGATCTCCTTTCTCTGCTTTTGGACGGGAGTAATTACGATTCTCTGTCAAGTTCAACTGTTTCACATCCTGTCGGAAATTTAAAACAGAAATATGAAAACAAATATTAAAATTTTCACATGACTTTCAACAAATTACAAGCTCAGTTTTATTTGGTAGAGGATGAGGTAAGAATGAATCTGAGTAGAACCACCATACTCCCACAAATAGCTGGCATATTTTCTACTTTTCTGACCTACCTAGACTCGAAATCACTACCACTTGTGAGAGGTTACAAGTGAAATTGAAATGGCACCTTAGACAATTTGGCCAAGGAGGATCCCGAATATTAAGGTGGCATAACAGTAAACTATTTGGTACGGGCAAAACAAGATATTGGTAAAACTGATGGCTGTTCCCCAAATAAGTGCTTGATTGAGTAGTAGCTACAATGTTTGTAGTGCAACATATTTTTTATTTTGCATCTCGTGAAACAGAAGATCGAATTGAAAAAAGCTGTCCATAATCAGGTTACAATGTTTGTACAGGAAAAGGGGATGTAAAGGTGAGATCATTCTGAGAATATACAGTTGTTTTTTTTTCACTCTGCACTCCCACAAATTGCCATTTTAATCTGAATGAGTAGTTACAGAGATACAAGCTCTAAGGTTTATTATATCTACACAAAACTTCTATATGGAAAAGGTGGGAAAATAATCATTAGGTACATGCCAACATCATATTTCAACTGTGCAGTATGTTTCAAGGCAATGTCTTGAAAACTGCAAGAGAAGTTGCAGAGACGGAAACAATATTAAAACCTGGATGGACAGATGGACAAATGTTTTAACAAATGGGTATTTAAGTGGCTTCTTTGTACCCTGCTGATTACTTGTGTGACCACACAACAGATTTTAGCAAGATAAGTGTTTAGAAGGTGTAACCCCACCATTGATTTTTGTTCTTTATTCTATAGTAAATAA
Source organism: Panopea generosa (assembly GCA_029582155.1). Taxonomy (NCBI): domain Eukaryota; kingdom Metazoa; phylum Mollusca; class Bivalvia; order Adapedonta; family Hiatellidae; genus Panopea; species Panopea generosa. The sequence continues at coordinate 32,073,138 of CM055901.1, read as the reverse complement.
TAAAAGTTTGAAGGCTTGTCATTCATAGAGGGTCCCAAATGAAAGAAGTGAAACCTACATTTTACTGTTTGTCAACCTCTGCACTATCAAAATATGATGAGAAAGTAGGGGTCATGTGTCATATAAGAGATTTTTTTTCTGCTCAGTGTGTACACTGGTGACAAAGTGAAAGTAGACTTCCGAAATCATGAATTCATACCCCAATTTCCAAGCATCATTTTTTTTTTCTAAATTCACAATTCAAACATGACAATGCTATCAAAATGTTCAAAATACATCAATAATGCCATTCAAATAAAAAAATGAGTATTAAAATAAGGAAAATGCATTTTTAAAGAAGAAGAATTGAGGATTATTTATAACCGCCATTATGCGACTACCCCACGGAAGCACTTCCTTTTTGCAATGGTGGCACTATGCCTAGAAACAGCCATTTAATTTTTTTTTCAACTGCTTTTTAACTGTCAAGAAAATTTAATTACCCTAAACCTTGGACAATACTGAAGTGATACAATCACCATAACTGCGGTGCTCACATTTTTTTTTTCTTATGAATGTTACAGTGAAATTAAAAATAACTCACTGATCAAATAAATTGATGTTACTGAAAATGTATATAACATATGTTAAGCCATTATAAATTAATTGCTAGATTATCATCCAAATTTTTCTAAAATATTGGGAGAGCGGGAGAATTTTATTTTTTTATTTTCATTTTTAAATTTTTTTATGTTTTTTTTTAATAAAAAAACAAAAAAACAAAAAAAAACATATTTTTTTTTTATGAAAATAAAAAGGGGTCAGGGCGGCATGAAAATGAGGTGGGCAGGGATGATAATCAAACAATTAATTTATTATGGCCTTATCATGATTTAAAAAGCGTGGGGAAATGTCACTTACCGTATTGTAATTAGCTCTGACAACTAAATTATTCCCCAAAATATCAACTACTTTTCCAGTTGCTTTTCAACCTATTCAACTGTTTATTGTATAAAAAAAGAGGAGATAATTTTTCTACAATTTATATTAGCTGTAGTTCTGTAAAAGATTTTTTATAAGGTCAAAACAAATGTCCATTTCAAAATTCCCAGAAGACATGCCATTATAAACATTTACATTAATTTTAACCTATAGATTTTCTCATGACCTTGAATTATTGTTGTGAGAAACTTAAAAGCACTCTTCAGCAATAAGTCTATTTATAATTGTAACATTAAGTCATGTGTAAAGTCAGAAGGGTCACTTTTGTTCCAGAGCATTTAATGATGAAATTTAATTGATACTTATCTCACTGAAACTAACAACTTTTATACCATAACTGAAAACTGTGAAAATACATAAATTTTATATTTTCACTATTTCTAACAACAAAATTATCAAAATAATTCACCATGAAAATTCTGTATGATGTTTAATACATTTGTATATAATAAATCACCTTAATTCTAATCAAGTCGGTGTATTCGAACATATAACTATAATATAATACGTAAAGTGCAAAATAAGGACAGTTGTTGTTTAATGCCATTTTCGTCATACAACTAGCTATTTACGGCATATCCAGTTTTATTGATGGAGGATGACCTAAGAAAGACTCTGAGTTACAGAACCACTGTCTTTCAGCAAATAATTGGAAAACTTTCTTACATATAATTTTTGACTGAGCTAGACTTGAACCTACGACCGCCACAGTAAGAAGTATTTCATGTATTCGTAATGAAGATTTAAATCATGGATCAAAGTATAAATATTGCCATTAGATCAATTAAGATACAGAGGATTTTACGTGAGTGCTTGTTTATGATTGAATTTATTTTAACGAGTTGGCAAAAATATGATTTCATTTCTACAAATGAGTGTACATTTACCATTTATTTTTGGGCACATCAGTTTCTGTGAGAAATATGATGATGTAATATCTTAAAAAAATGTCATTTTACCATGACAAATCAACATGATTTTACCATGACAAATTAAATGTCATTTTACACTGACAAAGTAATGTCATTTGGATTTTCGGCAAGTCAGAATGTAGCTTGAAGTTTTGCGTAGGAGAGCCCAGTTAAAAAAAAAATGATGAGCGATGAATGGGATTTTTTTTATTTCCATAGGTTAATAAAACAAGAGGGTCAAGATGGTCCTATATCGCTCACCTGACTGACCTTGAGTCACCCAACTTAAGTAGATTATTTAATGCATGTACACTCAAAATTCTAGAAAAACAAGATGGACAAGTAGTTAGAATTTTGATTTGTTTTGAAGATGTAACAGATGCGTAGAAGAGTTCAAACTTGGTAGAGGTTCACCCATGGTAAATGTCAGTGAAATTACATTGAAATCCGGTCAGTAGATTCTGACAAGAAGGCTTTTGAAGTTTCCCTGACCGCCATGTTTTTTGACAAATCAAGATAACTTGAACAAACTTGGTAGAGGGTCACCCAAGGAACATTTCTGTGAAATTATCTTAAAATTGTGCCGGTAGCTTCTGACAAGAAGATGGAAAGTTTTTACTATAGTTTATATAGTTAACTAATCCCATACCTTGGCCGCCATGTTTCTTGACAATCAAAATAGCTTGAACAAACTTGGTAGACGGTCACCCAAGTAACATTTCTGTGAAATTATTTTAAAGTCAAGCCAGTAGTTTCTGACAAGAAGATTTTTTAAGTTTTTACTAATTAAACTTGCCCTGCCCCCCGGCGGCCATTTTTTTTTTGACAAATCAAGATGGCTTGAACAAACTTGATAGAGGATTACCCGAGGAACATTTCTATGAAGTTATATCAAAATTGGCCTAGTGGTTTCAGAGGAAAAGTTGTTAGAAGCTTAAAGTTAACGACGGATGACAGACGACAGACGAAGGACAACGGACGACAGACGATGGACACCAGGCGATCACAAAAGCTCACCTGTGAGCCTTTGGCTCAGGTGAACTAAAAATATGTCATGGGTTTGACTCCTGCAGCAGAAGTTAAGTAATTAAACAGATTAAAATACAATATTCTTCAGCTGACTCACCTTCAAGCCCCTCAGATGCTCGAAACTTGAGGCACACTCGAACTTGGACTTGTCAATGAGAAGCTCCAGCACAGACTCCTTGTTGTACAGCCTGAAAATATCAAACAGTGCCGTCAATGATGATGTAGGCCTACAGCAAGATTCTCTCAGTATTTACATTTATTACCAACTTCCTATTTAGAACCTACATGTGTATAAAATTTCATTGTCCATAACGGTCATTTTAAGCTTTGGACATAATTTTGGGTAAAATCTGCCTTGCTGAGACTGGGACAGGGATTGACCATGACGTATACAAACTTCAACATATTTAATATTTTTGGCATCATGAAATAACAAGAAAGCAGGTTAGTGCACATTCCGAACATATTTCTGCATCAGTTTAACAAAATATCACAATAATTAAGTGCTATAAAATTAGCATATCATCTATCATTACCCAACCAGACATGGCTACTTGATGCAAATCTATGTTCTCCATCAAACATTGGCAAGGATATTTCATATGTGCACATGTTACAACCAGCCAGCAGTAAAACATGCAACATACTAACAATAAACTTTTACAACACCACTAGCATCAAACTTATCCAACAGGCCACAAGGTACAGCAGGACCACAATGCACAGCAGGGCACCAATCGCTCTACTTTTCACTTTGGTTGAAATTGGTCAGTTATATAATTTGTCCAGGATTTCATGGTCATAAATGGCCTTGACAAGTTTGGTTAGTATTGGATGAAACCTACATCATTTAAAATACAACCTCAGCATTTTTCAATCACCCAAGGGCAATAACTCTGTTGTTTCAAGTTTGATCTACAATATCAGGAAATCATCAGATCTGAGCTTTGAAACTTTTAAATATTTTGACAAAGTTGAGTTTTGATTGGATGGAAACTTATCAAATGAAAACTGACAAATGCTAGAGTGTTTACAAGGCAAATATTAGAATTGTCCATTTAATCAAGGGCTATATCTCTTGTCCATTCTGTTTCCATTCAATCAAAGGCAATAACTCTTGTCAACTCTTGCCCAATCTCGTTAATTAAAATTTGTTTAATTCATCTTCACTTTCATGGTCAATAACATTCTGGCCAAGTTTTGTTTTTTCATTTTTTTTTATTTCCATAGTACATTCACACACAATTTATAATTACAGTCAAACCTGTGTTAGCCGGTCACCTTTATTAAGCAGCCACTTGTCTTAAGCAATCATATTTCTATTTCCCATTTAAATGCTTTCAGAGCATATTAACCTGTATTAAGCATCAACCTGCCATAAAAGGCCAATTTTGTTCCTTCCCTTTACTGGCTACTTAAGACAGGTTTGACTGTATATGCATAATACAATTTATATTTTTTATTTATATTTGTTTACGAATGCATTATTAGAAAGAAAGTTTAGGATTTGGACAGAATAGGTCAAAGAGAAGAGAACAAAAGGAGGTAGAAACATTTTTTTAGAAAGAAAGGTAAATTACTTCACACTGTCACTTTATATTTTATTTAGAAAAGTTGCAATTTATTCCATTTGTTTTAATGTTGTGTAATTTTGTCTTTTGTCAGTGCTATTAATCTTTCAAGGTTTTCATGGTATTTTAAGTAGTTTATAAAATTGTTAAAATTTGATGTTGTTTTTGCATATTTGTTTTTAAAACTAAAGTATTTTGCATAAATAAATCCATGTATACAGTTTAATAATTTGTGTAGATCTTTGAATATTCTGGCTGAGTTTTATCATGATTCAATAATGGTGATGTGATGTTGTGTGTAATAAACCTATTTATCTCAATACATTGCCATATAATTTTAAAGCTGACTTTAAAATTTAACACAACCATTACAAATGAAATCCATAATGTGAACCGATTTCAACCAGACACAATATGTTTGATGGGTTTCTTTAGATGCTATCAACAAGGCAATAAGTAATTACAAAAGCCCATTCCACATATAATATTAATGTGCTTTCAATTCAATTCAATCAATTGTCCTCTCACTCATATCTTACCACCCAGGGCAACCAATAACTTAAAGAAGAGAGAAATATAAGGCCACACGCAGGTCAATAAAAGCCAACTGTTATGCTGTATTGTTAAAAGTAACTTGTGTAAGTATCTACATTTTCCCCTGTTTTAACCCTTTACTTCATAAAGACGCCTTTGGACACCTCTAATATTGAAAGCATTAATTCACCACATATCAGCAATGGATGAATTATGATTATATTAACTGACAGAGTGGAAAACAGTGCAGGAAGTGTTCAGATTGCTCGTCACGAGCAATCTGAACTCTTCCTGCACTGTTTTCAAAGGCCTTCTGTGACTGGTGCGGGAAAACACGTAACTATGGAGTAAAGGGTTAAGCACTCTCCCAGTTATTTATTTATTCAACTGACAAGAAGAAATGTAATGATTAAAAATAAAATGCTAAAGAAATTTTGAAATTATAAATATCATTGTTAATTCATGTTTTGCTTGTATTTTATCACCTTAGAAAATGAGAAAATGAAATTTCAATACAACTTTTTACAGTAATTAAAAAATAAATAAGCATGAAATTATTGAATTTAATCACTCAAAGCACTAATACTAAATCAATTCACAAAGTTTTAGTGAGTGTATTACCTAATTATTGAACACAAATACTTCATTCTCCATAAAATATAAACATTACTACTGTTATATCCAAATCAGTCTGATTGATAGCTTATTTGTTGATTTTTGTTACTCCCTCGATAAAGTTATTTCTATCAAACTCCACAGTTTAAATACATATAAAAGTGGTCAATGACCTTAAATTTATGGACACTAAACTAGTACTGCAGTTCTTTGGCCACTTAGCAATTACAACACTAACAAGAAATAAACAAAAACATTTTAACAAAATGATGTTTCTTTGAACTTTTTGATCAACCCTCATAAAAAACACAAATTATGTATTATTCAATAAATCTGTCTCACCAAACCGTTACCGTGTAAACATTAAAGGGATATGGGAATTATTTACCACATCGGCAATGTAAAACAGTTAGATCAAAACATAGGCTGCCGATTGGAAAGTGAATTGAATAGATATAATCTGTAGCATATCACCGCTATTTTACACATCTGACAAAAGTTATCAAACTACCAACTACGTGGCCAGAGGAAGTGACTGTTGAAAGTGTATGTCAATCTTTTCCAATAAAAAAATAATAATTGTGCGATACCTGTTCAGGATTATATTTCAAAACGTAACCAGATCTATATTTGGAAATGGTGTAGTGACATGGACTAAAATCACTTATAATACAAACTTGAAAAAAACAGATAAACATTTCATTGCATGGATGCTAACAAATTGCTTTTAAGTTAAAAAAAATTAGGTTAATATTTAATTATTTAAATCCAGTCAAGCAACATAACATCGCCTAAAGGATAATTTACAGTGGTGGTTTTCACATGGATGATAGCTTTGTTTCTATGTATATAGATATAATACTAGTACGCTTTGTGTAATTAGACGTCAACAGGAATTCATATACAATTAATTACGGACTAAAAACTTAGGAGAAACAGGTGAATGTGCAGGTTAAAGTAGTAAACATTGCTGAAGGAAATGTTGAACTTGCTGTGAAGTGAAAAAACAAAGACTGGAGGATATATATATAAAATAATTAAAGCAAACGGATTTATGGAAGAAGAAAATTGTACTGTAAAGGGATTTGCACTTATTTAGAAAATAAACCAGAGGTATATATTATAAATTTCAATTCAGTGAAAATGTTGCTGTTAGGATTATTTGAGATACCAACAGGCCTACTGGTAATTCTGGTGATTGTAGCAATTTTTTATTTCTACACAGAAAGAAAACATAGTATCTTCCGCAGATATGGAATACCTGGGCCAAAGCCCAAGCCGTTCATTGGAGGATTTCCTGCCCTCATAAAAAAGGGCGTGGTAATGACTGAATATGAAGAATCTATGAAATATGGGAAATGTCTAGGATTTTTTCTGGGCAATTTACCAACAATTTGGGTGACAGATACAGAAATAATTAAGGAAATTTTCATCAAACGGTTCACTAGTTTTCCAAACCGTTCACAGTCTGCTTATGTGTCATCATTTTGGGAAAAAACCTATACTGATGACCTCAGAATATGACCATTGGAAGTTTTTACGCATGACAATGACGCCAACATTCAGCAGCGGTAAGCTGAAGAAAATGGACTCAATCATTCTGCCGTGTATCGATAACATGATCAAGTTCATGCACAATAAATCACAGACCTTCAAAGATGGTTTTAACCTTGTGCCAATATTTAGAGGTCTTGCCCTCAACACAATCTGCAACACAGCCATGGGAGTGAATGTGGACTGTCTAACTAATCCAAATAATGAATTCATGAAACAGGTCGAAAGCATTCTCGACTTTAGCATGGAAAAAAATCCACTTCTGCTCCTACTCTTCCTCATTCCAGATGTGAAAAAAGTCTGCAAACTTTTTGATATCGACTACAACAACACTAAAGCTATAAATTATGTGAAAGACAGTTTGAAAACAATAATAAACGAGCGTAAGATGGAAAACACAGACAGTAAAGTTGACTTGCTTCAGCTAATGATCAATTCCCACAAAGAGGCAGAACAATCTTCGCAGGATTCCACTAAATCACACCAACAAAGAGGAATGACTGATGATGAAGTCATTGCCAATGCCATCATCTTTTTATTCGCCGGAACAGACACCTACGTCAACTGTTCTTATCTTTGCTTCATTCTTCTTTGCCACAAAACCTGAATGGCAAGAAAAACTGAGATGTGAAATCGATGAGAAAATCGGCAAAGCTGATCCCAACTATGAAAACGTGCACGATTTGGAGTGTTTAGAAATGTTTGTTTCAGAAGTGATGCGTTTATACCCGCCAGTAACTCGCGTCAATAGGCACACATATGCAGAAGAAACACTAAACGGATTCAAATTCCCCAAAGACATCTCTGTGACTGTCCCATTGTATGCACTGCACCGGGTGGAAGAATACTGGCCCTGATCCACTCAAGTTCGACCCAGAGCGATTCTCTTATGAAAATAAGCCAAAGATTATCCCTTACTCGTATATGCCATTTGGAGTGGGCCCTAGAAATTGTGTTGGTATGAGGTTTGCACAGATGGAAGTGAAAATGGCAATAGTGCGATTGTTGCAGAATTTCACCTTTAAACCATCTTTGAATCTTCAGACACCAATTAAACTGCAGAAGAACGTATTTTGCCGCCCAGAAGGTGGTATGCCGCTTGTGCTAGAGAAACGTGAAAATTGAAAGTCAAGATTTAAAGATTAATCGTTCCTCACCATTGCTTAAAAATCATACATAAGGCTTTTTCTTTTCATTGACAAAATCTTAAAGAAGCCTCACCTACAGATATATTGTCACTATTTTTTTTCGATCGTAGCAGTAAAAGGTTTTTCAAACTGCACATTTATATCAAGCACCATATATTATGGATAATTCTGTTCAAGAACTTGTATTGTATTTGTCTCTGTAGTGTAAAGTTCTTTAATTGTGTTGAATGCATCAATGCCGAGTATGGCTGCCCTGTGCCCTAATGACTTGCATCCAGAAGACTGGATCTTTTCTTAAATTGACGGAAACAGATTATTTTCCTGTGATTGTTCAAATATTGTAAAAACTTGTATGCTTTTGTTTCAGTTTATAACTTATAAATGGTAACTTTTTATATACACACTTGGTGTCAGTCTAACCACTATTTCCTTATTATCTACATTTTATCATTTTTTGTCATATTCATTATTGTGGCTAAATTACTAACCCTTGTGTGGTTCCAGAAGCCATATGAGTGATGGCATGAATAGGAATCACTGTTGCTCATGCATGTCAGTAAGAAGCAACAATTTGAGTAATACTACAGAATTTGCTGAAACTCTGCAGTTCTGCAGGTATCAAGGTTCTAGGTTCACTCTGAATACTCATTTGTTGATGTGTTTTTTTTTAATCTGTATGTTAATTTGTTGTTTTTGTACTAGTAGAGTAAACCTGGAATCTTTCTTCCTGTTGGTGTTGAATAAACTTCAATGTGTTGGTATGCCGTAAAACCCCATTCATTCATTCATTCAATCATTCATTCATTCATTCATTCATTCATTCATTCATTCATTCATTCATTCATTCATTCATTATTATCAACTGTTTCCTATAAAGCATCAACAAAACCTACCATATGTTTCCAAATAAACATCCCAGGACTGGTGCATTTTGCAAAAGAGGGTGGTTTTTTGGGCCCAAGAAATCAAAACTTAAATTTTGTATTAACCATTCTGCACCATAAGCATTTTCTTGGACTCTTCCAAATTAATTCACCTTGTATCAGCAATGGGTGAATTACGTTTATGTCTGTCAGAGTGGAAAACAGTGCAGGAAGTCTTCAGATTGCTCGTTCACGAGCAATCTGAATTCTTCCTGCACTGTTTTAAAAGGCCTTCTGTGATTTGTGCAGGAAAACACCTATCTATGGAGTAAAGGGTTAAGTGTGTGTGAAATGCCATAAAACATGCTGTCAGTATCAAAGTATTTACTCAAAAGTTTGAATGTTTAAAACAAATTAATATTGATTACAGAACAACTTCTAGAGTGGCCAGTCATTTTATATTTTTATATAAAAATGAATGTGGAGGGGGGGTTTATTAAGGGGAGTGTTTACATTAGGGTATATGGTATCTTATTAAATAATGTTAACCAAGTACATACTCTATACAGTCAAACCTGTCTTAAGCAGCCAGTCAAGGAAAGGAGCAAAAGTGACCTTTTAAGACAAGTTGTTGCTTAATACAGGTTAATTTACTCTGAAATACGTAGAAATGGGAAATATAAAATATGGTTGTTTAAGACATGATGGCTTCTTAAAAGAGATGACCGCTTACACAGGTTTGACTGTATATGATCTGATTGCCCAGAATGCATTGCACATAATCAATTTATGCAGCACCAACAATTATGGTTCTGTGCTGAAGGCACATTGCATATTTTGAATATCTATGTTCCAAAATTAATTATTTTTAACCCTCATTCAAAATGTTAAACTGGAGCTTGAGCACTTAGAGCACTCAACCCTCTGAAAGTGCCCCATAGAAGGAATATTATGATTTTTTTTATTATTAAAAATTTGTTCAGTGGTTCACTTGTTGTTTTTTTATCCATTTCCTTGCAAACTCCAAGGTCTGTACAGTGGTGGCCATCTTGATTATTTCACAAGGACAAAAATCACAAACTTGATATGAAATTTAGGTCGGAATTAAAAAGGACTGAAATTTTCACAATTTTAATATTTCTTTTAGTATTTTACAGCAGATAATGTGTGGCCAAAAATACAACAACGCACTTATGATAGAGCATCAATAAAGGACTAATATTATCTAGATGACAATTAGGACAGACAACGATGTCTTGCCTACTTTTAAATATAACTAATGAAGTCATTTCTGTCTAATACCAGAAAGAGTGCTTCACGCAAAAATACCAACAAGATCAATAGCAGAAATGCCTGTATATCCCATTCCCTGACTCACTGAAGTTACTAACTTGATTTTAAATCAGTTGAAAGCCATTATACAATATTGCTATTTTAAAAACTTTCAAACAAAGAATACAATAAAAAATGTAAACTGACACTTGAATAGAGTGATAACATTGAAAACAATTATATAATATGGCTATTTTAAAACCTTTCAAACTTTAAACAAATTACTGTTGAAATTGTAAAAACTGGTAAAACTTTGTTATATATTCACCTATTATGCATTCATACCACTGACGCAGGTACTGAACATATTGAAAGGGGAGCAGGAGATGCATGAATGCATCTACGTCAAAAAGGTAAAAACTGATATCAATCTAAATCCAACCTTTATAGGTTGTTGTATGGTGATTGCTTACAACAATTTTTCAGTTATATTGCAACTGTATCTCCTGAGTATCACTGCTGCAGACACATGGTATGATACCCCACCCAGTCACAATATACTGACACCAGATCAACCAGCCCTACAACTATCCTCTAACTGCCGAGTGCCAAGTGAGGAAGTTTCTAGTACCATTTTTGGTATGACTGGCTGGGGATCGAAATCCCAAACTTACACATGCAAGGGGGACACTCTACCCCTAGACCACCACTGCAGTTCAGATTGTCAATAGTGAAATTCCTTTCAGCCTGTGCATTATATTGCTCACCTTTCAGCCTGTGCATCATATTGCACACCATTGAGCATTTGCATCATATTGCACACCTTTCAGCCTGTGCATCATATTGCACACCTTCAGCTTGTGCATCATATTGCACACCTTTAAGCAACCTTTTTATTTTGCGTATACCAAGACAGCAGGTCGGATATTCAATAATAAGAAAGCTGTCCTTCAATGTTTATTTAATCAGGTTAACTAAAACCTGCACATGCATGCAGTGAGTGAAGCTTGGGTTTCAATTTACATGTTGTACATGTCATAACTTATAAAATTCATTCTTAAAGAATGAAGAAGAAAAAAACAACATTTTTTTCTTGCATTACTTGCAACGATTCCTATTTTAACACTAATAGAAGCTTCAGAGTGTCAGTTTCCTGTTCGAGCTATATCTTAAAACTTAATAAACGAAATAGATATTAAACTATCATAGTTATATGGAAGCATCCTAGTCCTCTGCTTACATTCCAGCAAACTATTTCTGATTATTATAGGAAGCCTCATTGCCGAGGGAGTTTTACAGGCATTTGCTTCACCGATTATCATAAAAGTTCAGCGATATCTTTTTCGTGCACTGGGTATGACTCTCTAATTGCTTGCTTACAAATTACTTTGTCCCAATAAGGCACTGTGGGAGTGTGTTTTGGATAAACTCAGACAAACCCCATCGGGAATTGATCAAGGTACCTCTGTATCTTGAAGCAAACATGCTTACCACAAGAACACTGCAACTCCTTTTACAGTGACAAGCGAATAAAAACATCCTACATATGTTTTTTTAAGTCATATATATGAGATAAAAGACATACATACATGTTTTTCTTTTAAATATACTCAAGATAAAAAACATTCATACATTTTTTAAGTCACATATGAAAGTGTTAATAAGTGTTTTATCTCATATATATGACTTAAAAAAACCTATGTACCCCATTTTATCATGTACATATAACTTACTATGAAATAAAAGAAGAGGGCCAAGATTGCCCTATATCGCTTATCTGACTGACCTCGAGTCACCCAACTTAAGTACATTATATAATACATGTACACTCAAAATTCCAGAAAAACAAGATGGGCGAGTAGTTAGATTTTTTATTTGTTTTGAAGATGTAATAGTTGCGTAGAAGAGATCAAACTTGGTAGAGGTTCACCCATGGTAAATGTCAGTGAAACTACATTAAAATCAGATCAGTACATTCTGACATACTTGGTAGAGGGTCAACCAAAGAACATTTCTGTGAATTTTTTAAAATTGAGCCAGACGTTTCTGACAAGAAGATTTTTGAAGTTTTGACTTATTATAGCTTATATAGTAAACTAACCCAACCCCCTGGCCGTCATGTTTTTTGACGAATCACAACGGTTTGAACAAACTTGGTGAAGGGTCCTCCAAGGAACATTTCTGCTTATCTTATTTCTGTTTATCTTTAAGTTTTTTCTAATTAAACTTGCCTCGCCCCCTGGCGGCCATGTTTTTTGACAAATCAAGATGGCTTGAACAAAATTGGTAGAGGGTCACTTAAGGAACATTTCTGTGAAGTTATATTGAAATTGTCCCAATGGTTTCAGAGGAGAAGTTGTTAGAAGCTAAAAGTTAACGATGGACGACTGACAACGAATGACGGACAACAGACACCAGCCTTTGGCTCAGATGAGCTAAAACAGTACATACGACTTTTTATCTCACATATTTGCTTGTCACCAGGATGATTACCTATTTTTTATCTCACATATTTGCTTGTCACCAGGATGCTTACCTATAGTTACAGTAGGGACTACCGTAAAATTCATTAAAATTCATTAAAAAAATATTTATCAACTTTAAATATCAAAAGTGACTCACTAACACTTTCAAGTAATGTACACTTTTTAAATCCCAATTTAGGAGTAAAATATGAATATCTTATACTTTTCAATGTGATGAAATTTAAATCTCATTTTGATGAGTTCAGATTTCATATCAAATATTGTTATAAATACATAAACCTAGACAGTAGTGTCAGTAGACTTTCAGCTTGTTTTCTCAACATTTTTCATCAAATTGATCATACGCAACACGCATCACTTTTTTTTGTGTAGAATTTCATTTTTACATGTACCAGTATTTCTTATATATGCAACAATTAAAATTACATTTTTGAACATGTTACATAAAATAATCCAAACAACAACAATAATATCAATTCAATTTGGAAGGCGTATGAAACTTTATTAAAGCCACTGCTATCATTTCTTGATGTATGAATATAGTTAAATGCCATTTTTAATACATTTTAGATTATGTAAATATAACCACCAAACTTTATACTTAACCCTTTGCTCCATAAGCATTTTCTTGAACTCTTCCAAATTGAAAGCATTAATACACCACTGATCAGCAATGGGTGAATTATGTTTATATTTACTGACTGAGTGGAAAACAGTGCAAGAAGTGTTCAGATTGCTCGTAACGAGCCTTCAAAGGCCTTCTGATATTGGTGCGGGACAACGCGTTTCTATGAGGTAAAGGGTTAAAGTTTTGAACCAAGCCGGACTCGAGCACACAACCTCTCCAGTGAGAGGTGTGATCTTCTTTGAGAAATGACTTCTTTGACTGCTCAAGGAGTAAATAGTTGTTTAGTGTGAAGAACTGGTGGTTGGGAATCATAATCATAATCTTCCCCGACCCTCTCCTATGTAACTTATTGAAGTCTTTGAACCAAAATCCTGTGGTTCTTTCATTTTTAAACCAAATATAAATTACAGATGTAATGTCATGTATTAGACATAATGTGACAGTGTTTGTTTATTAGAAATTGCAGATGTAAAATCATGTATTAAACATAATGTGATAGTGTTTGTTTATTAGAAATTGCAGATGTAAGGTCATGTATTAAACATAATGTGACAGTGTTTATTTATTAGAAATTGCAGATGTAAGGTCATGTATTAAACATAATGTGACAGTCTTTATTTATTAGAAATTGCAGATGTAAGTTCATGTATTAGACATAATGTGACAGTGTTTGTTTATTAGAAATTGCAGATGTAAGGTCATGTATTGAACAGTAATGTGACAGTGTTTGTTAATTAGAAATTGCAGATGTAAGGTCATGTATTAAACATAATGTGATAGTGTTTGTTTATTGGAAATAACAGCTGTAAAGTTAACTGTAGGTCACTATCTAGATTATTCCAAATATTAAGATTAAGTGTGTTATATTAAATGTATTTTAAGCTGCATTGGTAAAGATCAAAAGTTGAATGATTTAATTTGAGTTTTACAGGGACCTTGGTACCAACAAATGATAGGTTATATGATACCACTCTCTATTATATAGTACAAAAACAACAATAAATATAGAGTTTGAAAAAAAATCAACAAATCAGCATAGACTGAATAAAAATGGAATCACAAGAATGCAGAGTTTCAGTAAATAAATATACAACTGTCTGTACCCGAGTTGCTCAAACTATTGTCAGGAGATGCAACATGCCAATAGTTTTTGTATATGCAACAGCATCCACAGCTGTTTCTGAGGTCTGCAATTATCAGGGAATACAGTTTAAGACATCCACATCAACTCATTGTTGCCTTTAAATGTACATGAATGAGCCATGAAACACATACCAGTATTACATAATAATTATTTGGTGCTGACATTTGGAAAAATGCTAAGGAGGGGTCTGTACACATATAAAAACTCTTACAAGTTGATAAAGCAACAATTATAGACCTGCTTCACGAGTGCCTTGTTACTTTATTCCATACATTGAACTATACAATGAATGTACATGTGTATAAAGTTGCATTATTTTCCATGACAAAGTTTCAGTTTATGGTAATGTCATGGTGATATATTAGTATTGGTTACGGTTGTCCTTGTGAATGGGTCCTCCATGGCCGAGTGATCTAAGGTGCCATCCTAAGATCACTTATCGAGTCCCGCTTGTTGAAAAAACTGTTTGCCAGTTATTTGTGGAAGGGCAGTGGTTCTACTCAGTCTGAAGTCTTCTTCCACCAGCAAAACTAGATATGCCATATATAACCCGAAATGTTTTGAAAATGGCGTTAAACCCCATTAAAAAAAAAACAAGAGGGCAAAGATGGCCCTATATCGTCACCTGACTGACCTTAGAGTCACCCAACTTAAGTATTTATATAATACAATCATGAACACTCAAAATTCCAGAAAAACGAGATGGGCAAGAAGTAAAAATTTTGATTTGTTCTGAAGATGTAACAGATGCGTAGAGGTTCACTCATGGTAATTGTCAGTGAAATTACATCGAAATCAGGTCAGTAGATTCTGACAAAAAGGCTTTTGAAGTTTTTACTATAGCTGCCTATATAGTAAACTAGAACCTCATTGTGAGGTCATGTTTTTTAAAAAAATCACAACGGCTTGAACAAACTTGATAAAGGGTCACCCAAGGAACATTTCTGTGAACTTTTTTTAAAATTAATCAGGTGGTTTCTGACAAGAAGATTTTTTAAGTTTTTACAATAGCTTATGTAAACTAACCCCACCCCCTGGCCGCCATGTTTTTTGACAAATCACTACGGTTTAAGAAACTTGGTGAAGGATCCTCCAAGGAACATTTCTGTGGAATTATTTTAAAATTTAGCCAGTAGTTTCTGACAAGAAGATTTTTTAAGTTTTTACTAATTATACTTGCCCCACCCCCTGGCGGCCATGTTTTTTGACAAATCAAGATGGCTTGAACAAACTTGGTAGAGGGTCACCCAAGGATCATTTCTGTGAAATTATTTTAAAATCCAGCCAGTAGTTTCTGACAAGAAGATTTTTTAAGTTTTTATGATAACTTATATAGTAAACTAACCCCACCTCCTGGCTGCCATGTTTTTTGACGAATCAAGATGGCTTGAACAAACTTGGTAGAGGGTCACTCAAGGAACATTTCTGTGAAATTATTTTAAAATCCAGCCAGTAGTTTCTGACAAAAAGATTTTTTAAGTTTTTACTAATTAAACTTGCCCCACCCCCTGGTGGCCATGTTTTTTGATGAATCAAGATGACTTGAATAAACTTGGTAGAGGGTCACCAAAGGAACATTTCTGTGAAGTTATATCAAAATTGGTCTGGTGGTTTCAGAGGAGTGTTGTTAAAAGTTTAAAGTTAACGATGGATGATTGACAATGGATGACAGACGACGGACACCAGGCGATCACATAAGTTCACCGGTATATATATGTGTGTGTGTGTGTGTGTGTGTGTGTGTGTGTGTGTGTGTGTGTGTGTGTGTATGTGAGTGAGTGTGGGTGGGGTGTGGGGGCGGGGGGGTCCCATGTGCACTTGATCTGTTGTGTGATGTCTATTTGCTTTTCTGTTGTAACTTTTCATGTTTGTATAATATATATTATTACAAATAATCTTGTAAATAATTATTCAAAATCTGCTTGGAATCGTTATGTATAATTATTATATGTATACACGAGTATTACACTCTCCGATACATGTAAGAATATCTATCTATCCATATACTGTAACAACCAACATACAAATCCAGCACCCAGTGTCGGACCCAGTATTCACATCCTGTTACACTATTTGGCGATATTATACAAAGTACACTATCACAATGTTATCTCTAGCGCTAACATAAATTACTTTTTGAGAATGTTTTCTTACACCTTAAAATGTTGATATTCTTGCATAAATTTTATTGATGTCCTTGTTACCAACAACCTGTCAAGAGACGATGTTTCACAGCTTTAACCCATTAGGGATTGTTTTATGGCAGTGACCCACTAGGAATTGTTTCATGGCAGTACCCCACTAGTGACTGTTTCATGGTAGTGACCTACTATGGACTGTGTCATGGCAGCAACCCACTAGGGATTGTTTCATGGCAGTGCCCAACTAGTGACTGTTTCATTGCAGTGACCCACCAGGAACTGTTTCATGGCAGTGACCCACTAGTGACTGTTTCATGGCAGTAACCAATTAGGGACTGTTTCATGGCATTGACCTACTATGGACTGTGTCATGGCAGTACCCCACTAGTGAATGCTTCATTGCAGCAACCTACTAGGGATTGTTTCATGACAGTGACTGTTTCATTGCAGTGACCCACTAGTGACTGTTTCATGGCAGTGACCAATTAGGGACTGTTTCATGGCAGTGACTTACTATTGACTGTGTCATGGCAGTACCCCACTAGTGAATGCTCCATGCAGCAACCTACTAGGGACCGTTTCAAGGCAGTGACTTACTATGGACTGTGTCATGGCAGTACTCCACTAGTGAATGTTTCATTACAGTGACCTACTAGGGATTGTTTCGTGGCAGCAACACAAGGGATTGTTTTATGGCAGTGACCCACTAAGGACTGTTTTATGGCAGTGACCCACTAAGGATTGTTTCATGGCAGTGACCCACTAGGGACTGTTTTATGGCAGTGCCCCACTAAGGATTGTTTCATGGCAGTGACCCACTAGGGACTGTTTTATGGCAGTGCCCCACTAAGGACTGTTTTATGGCAGTGACCCACTAAGGATTGTTTCATGGCAGTGACCCACTAAGGACTGTTTTATGGCAGTGACCCACTAAGGATTGTTTCATGGCAGTGACCCACTAGGGACTGTTTTATGGCAGTGCCCCACTAGTGACTGTTTCATGGCAGTGACCCACTAGGGACTGTTTCATGGCAGTGACATACAAGAACACTGACTGGTTAGTTGCTTCAGTGGAAGTTGAGTGACATCACAATTTTGAAAACACATTAGAGAGCTATGAATTTTGGGGCCGGGTAAGAATTTTCATTCTTTAACATTAAGGGATAACAGCCCTAAATATATAATACTGTGTTCTCTTCTTTTCAATTCGGGCAATAGAAGTAAGCCCTCTGCAAATACCCAAATTGGGTAATACTGTAAGCATATATTTTGCCATCAAAGGGAATATATCAGGATTTTTAAAAAAAAAAAAAATTGGCTAAAACATTCCTAATATATCATGTTTATATGATACTCACTGAGTCTGACCCTAAAATAATATATTGAAAAGGGATTTCCGAACTTGGGCTAACATTACAACTGGTGTATGGTTTTGGAAATCCTGCCATGAAGAACATTAAATTTCATTTTCAAGTGGAAAATTTTATGTTAATAGTGATAAACTGACGATATTGTATTTAAAATTTGCAATAATACATATCCTTATTATATAATAAGTATCAGCTGAAATCAGGTACTAACATTATACCCTGTCTGTCATAAATTCCTGTCTGTCATAAAATGATGTGTAACATTCTGTCATATCTCCCTCATTATGAAGTAATATGATATTTGAGCTTCTTTCTTTAAATTAAAATCAAATGTAATGTATTCTTTGTATGTTATTCCACTCAGGTATGAAATCACTGAGAAGAAACTTGATAGCAAACATGGCATGAATTAAAAATATCAACACTTAATACATTATTCAGCATAATTATGAAAAAGGTATTCAAAGTAAACTTCATGTTTCTAAAATAAAATATGATAACTTTTCCCAGACAGAGATGATAATATATAATTATATACGGATACATAATGTCTATTCATATATCAACTCTAGATATATATTATTACGCTGTCATCTGGGCTGTGTTCAGTTCCCTTGAATGTTTAATTTGTTTGCAAATGTTTGATAATAGAAGTCAACAGAACAACATGTTCGCTTTAAACATTTGTTAACAGAGCTTTTGTTTGATCACACAACTTGAAGAGAAATGAAGGGACAGTGCCAATGTAGTCCGATTTACTTTTCATTCATTTGGTCACCATTTGAACTTTGATATATGTTTAACCATGTTTTATCGCAGCCCTGAACACATTCTGGAAGTTACCCATAATGCAATCTGATTGTTTTGAGCAACACCTACCTACTCATGATAAAACTAGGGCACATTTATCTGTTGTGTATTAAAATGATTTCTAAATTGTGAACATGGATTCATATTCACTGATAATCAAACATGTTACTCATTCAAAATTCTAATACACAGTAACAGGTAACATAAATTTTGTTCAATTTGTTTATTGAATCTTTAACATCATTTTATGCCATAGAGGGCTAATAGACGATCAGTTAACCTTATCATCTTTACTAGGATGCAGGAAGGTTAACGAGTACTCCAGCACACCTATCTCCACAAGTAATAGATAACTTTCCTATTTGAATCAGCGATGAGAGATGAGTGAAATAGTGTTGTAAAGATGAAAATGGGGGAAAATAAAAAAAAAATACAAATTGTAATTAATAAGTATGTATGATTAACAAGTTTACAGGTCAACATCCATGTTTTTCATTGTTTTAAAAATGTTAAACTGGCATTAATGGGAGTTTATCAGGAAAAACACTATAAAATGTCTTAAAAAAATAAAATGATAAAAAGCAACTCATTAATAAATGAAATCCGAATGGTTTGGGACAAAATTGATATTTAAATTGGAGTGATAAACAAATTCCCCATTCTTAAAATAGACAACACTTCAATACTGCTTGATGACCCTTGCATCATCTTAAGATGAAATAATATTCACTATGTGTAAACCTGTATAAAGGATCAAATTCAATTTCAAATGCAATCACATGACTTATATAATAGGTCACAAATTATGTTGCAATTTTAAGTGGGAAATCTATTTAAGTCTAACCTAGAAGTGTAGCCCAAGTTAAGAAATCCTTTTTTAATCTATTATTTCGACATGTTTAAATAGATATCCTTTTAATGAAGTCAGTGAGTATATATAATATACAGTAGTCATGATATATTGGGGAAAACATTTTTAGCAAATTTTAAAATGTTTAAAATCCTGATATATTCACTTTAAAACAAACATCAATCCTAGGGGAATTTTTTATTTTTCTTTTGTTACATTTGGCAAAAAAATATATTTTTGGGATGGGAAAGGGGCTGAAATTTTTGTTGGAAAAATGTTAACAAGTACATGTACTATATGGTACATTATACTACGATAATCTGCAAGATTTGTCACAGTACCTTTAAAATCTGATAACCGTTTTTCTGATGTTTTATATTTCCAAAATTTAGCACAATTCAAATAATATCACTTACATTTTGTCTCACCACAACTACAGAAATATTCAGGGTTTTTTTATATTATGAGAATGGCCCATTTATGACAAAGCTATTTTACACATGATGATGCATTAAATCAATCGTACACCTTTGAATATACCACACTATACACAATTTGTTATACATATAGCTTCAGTACCCCAGATAAATTTTTAATTAGAGGGTAATTTACCCCCAAAATGGAAAAGAATGGGGTGATTGAATCACAGAGTTTCAGAATGTCTGTATTAGGAAGCATAAAGTCTAAGATACATGGCTATCTTGCTTTCTGCAAAATTCACGATTCTCATTTATTTCAGTTAAAAACTTTATTTACTTGCATAGTATTATTTAGATTAAATAATTTACAATTACAGTTGCTATCTGGACACATGGACCTATATCAACAAGACAATAAAAAAGACTTATGATTTAAACAAGGTTTTTCATATTTCAGTTTAGAAATTTTGTTTGGGAGGAGTAACTTTACTGCATACTTTTAAAGGTAAGGGATAAATTTACCACCATTTTTGGTAATCAGCTAAACCATTAAGAATTATGCCCCTTTCCAAAATAGAAAACTGGTATGCACCACATAGCTGTATAATTTTCAGAAACATTATCTCAAGTGAAAACATATCAAAATTGCTGCGAGTCCCTTTAAAGAAAAGCATTGCTGAAACTCAAAGATTGCACAGTTTACCTCTTACAAACTCAAGGTGCTAATAAACCTGAGTTATAATACCATAACAAAGCTATTTACTGTTTTATAGCCCAAGATCAATACACATTTTCCCTATAGACCCATGAAAGAGATAAAGATCTGGGCAGGCAGTAATCATAGCCGAGAATAATATGTCACAGGCATTGTGAATCAATGCCCCGATTACTATTGTTTTCTATTACATACAATCGTCATCAAAGGTTGCGGTAACTCAAACCTAAGTGGGCGGAAATCTTCGGCTTCCTGCATCAAATGCTGATACTAAGTATTGGAATTAAGTGTCACTCTCAACAGTGCTAAAGTCATTATCACCAAGACAGTGTCTGCCCAAGGAAATACTATTAAGTGCTTCTGCTTAATGTCACAGACACATGGTGTGTGTGTATATATATATATATATATATATATATATATATATATATATATATATACACATATATATATATATACACATTTTCACAAAACAATGAGGAAGTTTGACTTTCTCGTGCAAGAGTTGATTGATTGATTTATTAATTGATCGAATGTTTAGCATAATTTTATGTTAGCCTAACCATTCTTTTCTGGGATCCTGGAAGGTAAACCAGTAATCGAGTACAACTATCTCCACAAGTCACTGATAACTTTCCTCTCTGAATCAGAGGTGAGAGACGAATGATAATGAGACACAATGTTGTATACCAACCACCACGAAGACTATGGCCAGACAGAAATTCAAACTTGCGACCTCTGGACTGACAGTCAGATGCACTAGCAACTGAGCTAATCGTGCCCGGTTCTCAAGAAAGAGAGAGATATTGGATCCGAATGAGGGAGATTTTTTGTGCAATAAATGCCAAAATAAGTGCAGCTGTTTTTTTGTTTTTTATTAATTATAAATATTAATAGGTATAAATACTTAAAATTATACAAATACATATATATACTTTTTGTCATCTAAAATGTGACCATGAATGATCATCCATGGTACATTAACAAATCATCTTCATCTCGATCATGCTCAGTTTGTGTTTTCATATAAATCATCTCTATCTCTTGGGCTCTACCGCGACCAGAAGTTAAAGGGATTATATTGGTATATTACCATCAATTCCCTGTCCTAAATACACACGCCCAGCATGAAGATACACTTATAACTTAGAGATATACGCTTGTCAAGTGTCTAATTGCATAACCTCTTTATTACAAACATCGGGTTTCTGAAGCCACGTTTTTGTTTTTGTTTACATTCACCATTTTTAACGAACCGCTTTCAGGTTTCCGATTAATTATCGGACAACATCGTGAAGACTCGTTCCCGATCTCGTTTTCGAGGCTTTGTTCGGGAAGTTTACGGAGTTCAATGTAAACATTGTGTAATACTTTATTGCGGAACGTATTAAAGTTTTGGCCAATATTCAATTACTGATAATTTGATAACTTTCAAGTAAATAAAGGTTATACGTCAATACATAAACATTATTTTGTGCATGCTGCATACAGGAAAAGTCTGGATTAACTGCGTGTTTGCGTTACTTGCCAATATAATCCTTTAAGTGAGGCACAGAAAAGCCTTAGGATAAAAATTGATCATTTGAAGTTTAAAAAATCAATGCTTAGAAAATATTTGTTCTCTTTAAATTGGTTGTTGATCCATCCAGGATTTTTTTTATGATAAATTAATAGATTCAGTGTGGACAAAATTTTTTCTTTTCTATTAAATCTGATGATATTGAAAAATAGATTTTAACACTTTTTGTCACAATTCCATACTTTCATATAACCCAAAATAACAGTATCAACAACTAAGATCTATATAATTTTTTTGGGTACCTGTTAATTGTGTTATTTGCTATCTTCTAAAAATAATGTGCGCTTGAAACCTTCTTTTTTTCTTAAGATAAGACAAGATTCCATGTGTACTATTGTCTACTCTAGTAAAATGGTTGATTCTGTACAAGGACTCCCACCATTTCCCCTCTATCTATAAATGGAGTTCAATTTTTGCACAACATTATATAAATGTTGATTTAACATCATTCTGTACAAATATAATGTTCTCCCATGTACTTGATAGTTATATTTGCTTCATGGGTATTGTATAACAAGCGGTTGATATTGATTCTTGAGGTATAATGTGATTTGGTGCACTGAGATTAGTCAGTACTAGATGTAGATAGGGATAAGGCCATTATAAATTAATTACTAAATTATCTTCCACATTTTTTTTAAAAAGGGGAGGATTTTATTTTTTTATGAAAATAAAAAGGGTCAGGGCGGCATGAAACTTAGGGGGCGGGAGTGGATGATAATCTAGCAATTGATTTATTATAGCCTAAGCATGCATAGGGATTGGCATGCATGCCTTAAGATTCTGTAGATAGGGATTGGTATGCATACCTATGGTTTGGTAGATAGGGATTGACAGGCATACCTATGGTTTGGTAGATATGGATTAGCAGGCATACCTAGGGTTTGGTACATCGAGATTACCAGGTATACTTAAGGTTTGGTAATTAGGGATTGGCATGCATACCTATTGTTTGGTAGATAGGGATTGGCATGCATACTTATGGTTTGGTAGATAGGGATTGGCAGGCACACCTAGGATTTGGTAGATAGGGATTAGCATGCATGCCTAGGGTTTTGTACATTGAGATTACCAGGTATACTTAGGGGTTGGTAGATGGGGATTAGCATGCATACCTAGGGTTTTGTACATCGGTATTACCAGGTATACTTATGGTTCGGTAGATAGGGATTAGCATGCATACCTAGGGTTTGATATGTCAATTTACCAGGTATACTTAGGGGTTGGTAGATGGGGATAAGCATGCATGCCTAGTGTTTGGTACGTTGAGATTACCAGGTATACTTAGGGTTTGGTAGATAGGGATTAGCATGCATACCTAGGGTTTGGTATATCGAGATTACCAGGTATACTTAGGGGTTGGTAGATGGGATAAGCATGTATGCATAGGGTTTTGTACATCTGTATTACCAGGTATACTTAGGGTTTGGTAGATAGGGATTAGCATGCATACCTAGGGTTTGGTATATCGAGATTACCAGGTATACTTAGGGGTTGGTAGATGGGATAAGCATGTATGCATAGGGTTTTGTACATCTGTATTACCAGGTATACTTAGGGTTTGGTAGATAGGGATTAGCATGCATACCTAGGGTTTGGTATGTCGAGATTACCAGGTATACTTAGGGGTTGGTAGATGGGGATAAGCATGCATACCTAGGGTTTTGTACATCTGTATTACCAGGTATACTTAGGGATTGGTAGATAGGTATTAGCATGCATACCTAGGGTTTGGTACTTTGAGATTACCAGGTATACTTAGGGGTTGGTAGATGGGGATAAGCATACATACCTAGGGTTTTGTACATCGAGATCACCAGGTATAGCAAGGCTGATAAATGGGGATTAGCATGCTTACCTAGGGTTTTATGGAAAGGGATCGGCATGCATGCCTATGGTTTGGTAGATAGGAATATTAAGCAAGCATACCTGGGTACAGTAGATAGGAATAAGTATGCATGCCTGAGGTTTGGTAGATAGGAATAGGCAAGCATACCTTGGTACAGTAGATAGGAATAAGTATGCATGCCTGAGGTTTGATAGATAGGAATAAGCATGCATACCTGGGTACATAAGATAGGATAAGGAATAAGTATGCATGCTTGAGGTTTGGTAGATAGGAATAAGCATGCATATCTGGGTACAGAAGACAGGAATAAGTATGAATGTTTGAGGTTTGGTAGATATGGATTGGCATGCATGCTTATGGTTTGGTAGATAGGGATTGGCATGCATGCCTATGGTTTGGTAGATAGGGATTGGCATGCATGCCTGGGTAAAGTAGATAGGAATAAGTATGCATGCCTGAAGTTTGGTATATAGGAATAAGCAAGTATACCTGGGTACAGAAGATAGGAATATGTATGCATGCCTGAAGTTTGGTAGATAGGAATAAGCAAGCATACTTGGTTACAAAAGAAAGGAATAAGTATGCATGCCTGAGGTTTGGTAGATAGGAATAAGCATGCAAACCTGGTTACAGTAGATAGGAATAAACATGCATACCTATGTACAGCAGATGGGAATAAGCATGCATGCCTGGGTACAGTAGATGGGAATAAGCATGCATGCCTGGGTACAGTAGATGGGAATAAGTATGCATGTCTGAAGATTGGTAGATAGGAATAAGCAAGCATATATGGGTACAGAAAATAGGAATAAGTATATATGCCTGAGGTTTGGTAGATAAGAATAAGCATACATACCTGGGAACAGTAGATAGGAATAAGTATGCATGCCTGGGGTTTGGTAGATAGGAATAAGCATGCATACCTGAGTGCAGTAGATAGGAATAAGTATGCATGCCTGAGGTTTGGTAGATAGGAATAAGCATGCATACATGTACCTGAGTGCAGTAGATAGGAATAAGTATGTATGCCTGAGGTTTGGTAAGTAGGAATAAGCATACATACCTGGGTACAGAAGATAGGAATAAGTATGCATGACTGAGGTTTGGTAGATATGGATTGGCATGTATGCCTATGGTTTGGTAGATAGGGATTGGCATGCATGACTGGGTAAAGCAGAAAGAAATAAGTATGCATGCCTTAAGTTTGGTAGATAGGAATAAGCATACATAACTGGGTACAGAAGATTGGAATAAGTATGCATGTCTGAGTTTAGTTAAATATGGACTGGCATGCATGCTTCGGTAAAGTAGATAGAAATAAGTATGCATGCCTGAGGTTTGGTAGATACGAATAAGCATACATACCTGGGTACAGAAGATAGGAATAAGTATGCATGCCTGAGGTTTGGTAGACATCGATTGGCATGCATGCCTGGGTAAAGTAGATAGGAATAAGTATGCATGCCTTAGGTTTCAAATACCTGGATTCAGTAGACAGAGTAAAAGATAGATTACCTGGCATAATAAGTGCTAGGATGACAGAATATCTAGGACTTGGTAAATAATGTCAGTGATATGTGTATCAGACCTACCTGCCAAGTTCACAAGCCATAATAGGCTCTCTAAGGGCATCCTGAGTTATAGCACAGTGTTTCCATTTGGCTACTATGTCTGCTGTCTTGTCTTTCTGAAAACATAAATATAAAATTTTGAAACAATGTATTGAGGGCATTATCTACATACAGTAGAGAAAACAGTTAATCCACAACCCTCCAGTCCTAGGTCCAACCACTTGACCACATGGTTCACAGGAATATATTTATTTTCTTGGTTAACTATGTTGACAAACAAGTGTTTCAAATGTTGACTTTTAATTTCCCTGCTACACAGTCATGTACTCTTAGACTAAGAGGGTCTGGTACACAATACTGTATAACACAATTTTAAACACATTCATAACAGGTTATATAAACAAATAGGACATATTCAGTTAAATGGTGGAGAAAGACTTAAGAATGAATCTGAGGAAACCACGTTCCTTCCACAAGTTACTGGCAAAACTTTTTGCAAAATGTATTTGGACCAAGCTCGAACCTGTGAGAGGTAAGTGGTTTCTATATAACTCCTTAAATCACTAGGATACAGTGAATCCTATATAAGTATGAAATTTTAAAATTACCATACATTTGTATTTACAAGTAAACAGTGTCACTGCAAATAACTCAATTTCTGCTATTATGAAGCAGATGCAATAGGGGTGAAAGAGTTATACCCCTTTTGTACTTTTTCCTACAATACCCACTATCTAATTTATATGTATGATATCATTTAAAAAATTCAACAAAACGCTGATATACTGATGAATAATTCAAACAAATTGACCATGTCAAAAAACATAGACAGTTGACACATAAAGGGATATATTACATATGCATGTATAATCATAATTACATATATGATTATCAATCTATATTTCTCTTCCATAAAACTCTTTTATTTTTTGTGCTGTAAACAAAGCAAATGCATGTGCAGTTGTTCTCCTTCTTCCATATATTGATCTGGGCTCTAAAAAGAACATATGCAGTTTTTATTCTCTAATATACCGCATGAAAATTTTAAATAGAATATGATTTTATTTAAATTGATTGTTTAAAGGGGGTATATCACGAAAAAATGCCATAAATTTCTTTTAAAAAAAAAAAGCATCTATTAAATAAAATCCAAATGGTTTGGTATACATCAACTACACCAAACCATAACAAAATCAAGGTTTCAATCTGAATGGTAAAGTTGAAATGAAACCCCTATTCTAAAAATAGACAACACTTAATACTGCTTGACAACTTTCACATCGTATTTGGACTCTTTCTAAGATTAAATAAATTTTAAAACATGTGAACCCGTATTGCAGATCAAACTGATCATGTGACCCATTTAATATGTCACAAATATATTGCAATTTTAAGCGGGAAATTTATTTTAGTCTAATATAGGCGCATAGCCCAAGTTATGTAAACCCCTTTTCAATATATTATTTTAGCATATTTAAACAGATATCCTTTTGACAATTCGGGGTAAATGAGTTTATATAGGCATGCTATATTGGAAAAAAAATGTTTTTAACCAATTTGAAGTAAACAATCCTAACATATTCAATGGAGATATTAGCAAGAAATCCTTTGGAAATAAATACATTGCGGATGCTCCACCTCTTGACCACTTTTGAGGCTTCTATATTTAAATATTAACATGGTGATCCTTACTTAAACTCAATATCTACCACCTAGGTAGGTTTTGTTATGAATTATACCTGTGAGTTATGAATAGAACTATATTCAAGTAAATACTTGTTACAATGATTTATCCTTTTATTTTCCTGTACCGAAAACAGTCAAATAGAAGAACAAATATAAATAGAAGAACAAATATTCCTATCCATGCCTACAATTTACAATGAAATGCAACTTTTAATATCCTACAGCGACACAATGAATGTAACTGGGATATTTAATTGACAGTTAGCAATTACTTAAATTGTTTGCAGCCAAACAATAACTGAAAAGGGATTCTTTTATTTTATATGAACAATATACCTTGTAATTACGAATCACTGAAATTCCTGATTAATAAATGTTTATCATTTTATTAAGTTTTAATACTGTTGTTCAATCTTACAGTTTTACCATCAGCACACTGTTCTTCTAATGTAAAACACTTTCTCTTTGTAGATAAAAGCATTGTTTAAATGTTAAAAGTCAATTTCAGAGCGATATGAAAACTATTATTCATCCAATTAAATGTATTCACACCTAATATAAGTAGCAACCCAAGGTAAATACAGAAAACAACATTTATTTCTGGGTGCAACACAATTTGAGCAATGGGAAATCACCTTAACATATAATGACTTCTTCCAACTTAACTTTTTAACCTAAAAACAGTATATTTGATATTCAGTCACCTTTTTAACACTTTACAGCTAAAACAGGGAGCGAGGTTTAAGCTCATTCCCATACTTATTCAGACAAGATACTGTGAAAGCATGCAATCCTTCGGACATTAATTCCTCGAAAAAAAAAGAAGAAAGAATGACAGTCAGAAAAATAATTCATGACAAACAACTTTAAATTGTATAGATCTGTCATCCGTGAATCACAAAATCTTCAAATCTGTCTATCTCTCAATTCTGCAACAGAACCTCACTGGCAATTTTGAGCAGTTGCGGGCATATGCCTGTTAGTAGTAAAGGTTAAAAGATAAAAGTAAGAATTGTTGTAAAGAATAGGTGAAGAATATTAAAATTGAATGTGAAGAAGGTAAAATCAGGTTAAAAACAACATTTTCTCTAATTTTTTGTGATGTAGTCTGGCATTGGAATTGCTACTAGGTTGTGTATTATTCTGTAAAACAGACACAAACATGCATCTGAATGACGTTTTTCAAGGGACCTCCAGCCTAGCTTAGTAGTCATTTCAGTCACACTGGTGTATCCAAAGTAATCATTTAATGACCATCGGGCCGCATGGCATTGGACCATTTCCAATTTGTCTACATTGTTTTTTGGTGTGTGGGGGTCTTATACAGTGCAAGCATACTCCAGTTGAGGGCGTACAAGCATTTTGTAATTGCATGCTTTACCTTAGGTGTGTTGGTCCTTATGTTCCTTTTCAGGAAGCCCAAGGTTTGACCCACATTTGTCGCTACTCTGTTGACATAAATAATCCATGACAAGTTGCCTGTCAGATCCACACCTAGATATTGAGCACTGTTTACTGTCTCTAGTACTTGTCCATGTAGCATGTAAGTAGTTGGAAATGGGTGTTTGCCTTTGTGGCTTGTATTACTCAATGGCACTTGGAAGGATTGAAGCTCATGTCCCATTTGAGTGATCAGTCTTGAAGTTTATTGAGGTCTGTCTGGAGTGTATTATTGTCTCATTTATTGTTAGGTACACTGCTATATCGTCAGCAAACAACCTTACTTGCAAGGTAATGCTTTCGGGAAGGTCGTAAATGTATATCAGGAAAAGGATTGGACTAAAGACAGACCCTTTAGGTACACCTGATTATACTGGTATTGTGTCAGAGCTCTCACCCTCCAGTACTACTGTCTGTGTCCTACCATTAAGAAATGCTTGTATCCAGGACAAGGTGTAACCATGGATGCCATACTTGTGTAATTTCAGGAGCAACTTCTCATGATTTACCATGTCAAAAGCCTTACTGAAGTCCAGATGAACTAGTCTGCTTACCTTTGCTGACTTTCCTGGTATCTCACCAACATGACAAGCTGCGTCTCACATGACCTTCATTCTCTAAAGTCATGTTGGAGGTTGTACATAAAGTCATTGGTGTCCATATGCCTCACCAGATGTTCCATTACCTTACACACTATAAAAGTCAAGGATATGTGGCGGTAGTTTGCCGCAATGGACTTATCACCTTTCTTCTATAGCGGTGCCACATTGGCAAGAGTCCAATCCATAGGTACTTGTTCAGTTTTAAAAGATTGTGTGAAAATTGCCTGTAAGACTGGTGATATCTGGTCTCCTAGATCTTGTAGAGCAAGTGGTTTTATCCTGTCAGGTCCAGCAGCTTTGTTTGGGTTCAGGTCCTTTAACAGTTAAGGAATACCTGGAGTTGAGATGTAAATGTCTGGCATGATAGTGGGGCTGTTGGTCGCACTGCTAGTGGGGAATAGTGGGGCGTGATCTTGGATACTTATCTGCCATAGCTGTTTACGATTTTGAGGGGATTTTGGGGTGAAAACAAGGGGAACTAATTGTTTAGTATATTTACCTTTTCTGTTACCAACTTACCGTTTCACTGTAGGGGGAGGTACCTTGGTTATCTTGTCTTGAGTGTTTTAGGTATGAGAACAATTATTTTTAATTTATTGTTCCATCCTCATTATCACCATCTACCCCAATAATGTCTTCAAGGTAGGCTTCATATGCTTTTTTTATTTGTTGGCGTACTATGTACCTTACCTTGATGTATTTTTGTCTGTCAGTATGAAGACTTGTTTTATTTTGGCGGCAGTAAAGTTTGTTTCTCTTTCTTATAAAGCGTCTGATATTCTGTGATATCCAAGGAAGTGATGCCCTACCTTTAATGGTTTTGGATGGGACACACTCTGCCAAGTGTTTCTCCATAGTTGAGGTAAATTCGTCCCATAGATATAAGACTGTTTTGCCTTTGTAATGTTTGAGGAAATAGTCTTTGAAACATTCTATTTTACTTTTGAATAGCTCCAAGTTAGCTTTCCTGTATGTTTTCTTTAATAACAACTTTGCGCTTCACATTTTATTCAGCACAGTTTGAATTTTACCCGCGTATTTCACTGAAAACATGGTATTTTTCTTATAAATTTCACAATATGCTTTATATATTTGTGAAGTATATGTGCGCCTTAAGGCGCATAATTTGTGAACGTTTTCACAATTTTATTAAATTTTTATTGTGATTTTTCCACACTTCCATGTTTTTATCATCGTAACTGTTTGATATTTTAACATTATCATCATTTATATTTTCAATTTTATCCTCTGAAGAAGGAATAATATATATTCCAAAAGCGCTCGTTTTTTTTAAAAATAATTTTAAAGAATTCAGTATTGTTTTGGTGTATTAATTAATTTTTAATAATTAATTCATTATCTCTCTCAGGGCTTCTAAAATTACTGTTTTTTTCAGTTTTTGGACCGATTTCTACTGTTCAAAACATTTATTATTCGTTTTTTTTGTTTCAAAAGTTAATAAAAAAATCAGTTCAGATATTTTCTATCCGACGTATAAATTACCCCTATCATGCTATTCTAAGCTGTGAAATATGCCTAATGGCAATAACATTCGATTGTTTTGTCACCCGCTGTGCAAAAGGAGGTAAATTTTGACAAAGCCTTTACAGATATGTAGGAGAATTTTTTGCAATTCAAAAACATGCTTCAATTTTCAAAAAGAAACAACATAAACATGTAACTTTTTAGAACTTGAAATCACGTAATTCCACCCATACAATATCTCTATGATGTTAGCGGATGCACAGTGACGTCACAGTCATCAAAGAGACGACAGCAAACATGTTGTTTCATTCAATACATGCAATAAAATTGTGCAGTTTGTTTGTGTTCACTTAAAAAAGGATTTCTTCTATAAGCTTAATAATATTCCGTTTTAAATATCTTCCATTAGATGCAAACATTTTTTTAATGAATTGATAATACTATGATAGGAGACAGAGTTGAAAGTGGTTGTATTTACATATATTCATATATATAGTTTAGTGAGAATAATATTGCTATTGGCTAGTCTGTTTAAATGACACATTCAATAATAAGTGTTTTTTCGTATTTTTTCTTCAATTTATGTACAAGATAAACCATTTTAAGTGGGGATTTTATCCTAGCTTTGTTGAAATAAGATGTTCAGAAAACCCTTTACAGTTTCATTGTTTTGGTTACTTGGATAAAGCCATTTCTATACACTGCGATCTATTTCTAGTTGTCTTGATCCGAGAAATGGTCGTGACACACTTTATTAAGTGTTTGGTTCCGAATTATTGCATACATACTTCATAGACTTCACGCGATTGTGAGGTTAATGAATCAATTGAAAGGTAACGCCGACCCCTTTTAAAATCTTGTGAAAAACATTGTCAGCACCTTCAATTGCTTATCAAAACAATTGCACATGGTGTGTGTGTGTGTCGCTGGCTTCCTAGTATAGCTTGAAATGAGAACCACTCTAATGGTTCCCCATTCTATGAAAGAATAATATGAAAATGCACTAAAAGCCGGAACCATGTGTTAATCCAGTGCAAATTACCTAACGACGCATGTAGTGTCTACGGTCTGATAAGCCAATAAAAGAACACAGTGGGGAGGTACCGTTTATTCTTCACAGCGCTGTATATCATTGTTTATTAAAAAGGGCACTGCGAGGCGGTAATTTTTTAAGCGTGGCAGTACAAGAAAAGAGCATAGAAAAAGTGCCATGCCGCTTTAGGGGAAACACTACCAGGGATTGTAGAAACATAATCTTCTATAAGTGTATCATTTGTGGTAAGAAAAAGGTCAAGTATATTATTCAACCTGGTGTGTTTGTAATCATAATAATATAATGGATAAAAAAAGGTTATATACCCAATCATGCTGACAAATTGACAATATTGAAGGTAAATAATTTTTCCATAGCAATTTGGCGAAATTCATGTCTACAAATAGCCATATTTCACCTTTTTTCTTTCTTACCAGCCGGGCCTGATTAATAGCTCAGTCAGTTATGCGTCTGACTATCAATCAAGGGGTAATGAGTTTGAATCCCCGCCTGGCAACAGTCTCCTTGAAGACTGATATACAACATTGTGTCTCATTATCATTTGTCTCTCACCTCTGATTCAAGTGAGAAAGTTATCAGTTACTTGCGGAGATGGAGTGTACTTGAGTACTGGTTAATCCCAGGAAACAGTGGTTAGTTTAACTGATTGTCTGTTAACCCTTGATGGCATAAAAATGACGCTTAATATTCAATAAATTTTTCTTACCAGTTCTAGTGATTTCTTTGGCTCATCCAAACCGCTTTCATCATGTTCATGGTGTCTATAGTAAGGAACTTTATGAAGTGGCTTGGACCCTACTATCTCCAGTTTTATCCATATAATCTCATCTTGATTTTATTCATAAACAGCCAAAGAGTCGTTTTATATATAATATTAATATATATTGGATTTGCCCAGATATACGACTGTTTGGTTTTTATTGATACAAGTTCAAGCTTCTGTGGGACAGTAGTTGGATAAGACTAAACCAAAGACTTGTAAATTCCTTGACTAAACGTATGGAAAATGTTAACTAAATACCTGTTCGGGTTTTTTCTTCATTCGGACCAATTCATCACGTGTTGGAATAGTTCCTCCATCACAACCCATAGTTTCTGTTTTTGTTAAAATGTAAAAAACAAACAAATTTTCTAAAAAAAGTAAATAAACCGGAAGTAGGCTTATTAATTTAGATATTATTTTCGGAATTTCTGATGTCGAAGTTTTGTAATATTTTTGGTTCAAACAAAATAAAATTCATTTTATATTATGTTTTTAATAATACTAACTAATAAATTAAAAAAAAATTTATTTCTTTATATCATTGTTTCAAAAGACGAAAAGCGTAAGACGTCGTTTCGAATTTAAGTTGGTTCCGTGTTTTCTTCACACGTTGCAAAAGAACGAAAACCAAACGTGACAGGTAGGTATCAACTTTCAACTTTCGCTTCCTTGGCAATCCCGTGCTGTGTGGTTGCTGATGCTATAACATCACAATAAGGTATGTATCTGTTGGCACCGGTTTCTGTATAGTGAATAACAAATAACAAGTGAAGAATGCGATCATCGCGAAATTGAAAGATTTCTTTTTAAGTTTTTATTATTAATATTGTTAAAAAAACATTAGGCCTACATGACATCTAACATGCCCTTAAAACTCCCTTTTATCAAAATTTAAATGTTTGCAGATTAATGAAGAGGGACTTAGTTTATATGTTTCTAAGTTGTAGAAGGGCAGTAATCCAGCTGATTGAGTGCATGCCGGTCATGTTAGAGGTTGTAGGTTCAATTCAAGCTTGCTCAGTTGACTTCTCTAAAGCAACACTCAGCTGGTTCTACCTGAAAAGCGGACTCGAGAACAATTCACATAAGCTCTTAGCTTCCTTTCACAATTGAGCTGAAATAAATCGGTATATACATAAACGGACCTTTCTCATATCCATGTATAATATATTTCTCAAATCCTCATTTATTCAAACAATAAGGACATGTATATTATGCCATAATTCTTGAACATAGTTCTTTCTTGCACCTAGAAGATCCTGCGAAAGCTGAAGGGGATTCTGTGATTTTTTTTAAAAACGACGCTGAACACAATTCAACACTAGATGCGTATATACCTTACTACTAAGAATTTATTTCACAAATCTTCAGTTTTCTATTATATTATTTACTCATCTATTCATTTTTTCAGTTGTACAGAATGTCTGGAAGTATCTTAGTGACTGGTGGCGCGGGTTATGTTGGCACTCATACGGTGGTGGAGCTGTTGGATGCTGGGTATGACGCTGTCGTTATGGACAATCTGGTCAATGCTAGTATGGGTAAGTTTGTATATGTCACAGTGTGTTCGTAACCTGTTAGGAGAGAAACGTATGTAAGCAGTCTGGTTAGCTCAGTCAGTAGAGCATTCGCCACTGTAAGTATAAAGGTCCAAGGTTTGTATGGGTAAGTTTGTATAAATAGGTGTTGCCATAAGACTTACTTAAGGTTACAGGGGATCATAAAAACATAAGAAAACTTAAATAGCCCTGTAAGGCAGGCATTAGACCATACCGATCGCACTCATTAATTTTTAAATTTCATTATTTTCTGAAGTACTTTTACTCGTCAATTAAGAATTAACCACAATCCATAAGGACACTGTCCTTTCAGTGGATTAACCAGACTAAATTCCAAGGCCTAATGCAAAACTAATCTATCTTCCTTCTTTGTCTATTTGAGTTAGATTAGTTTTGCACTAAGCCTTTGCAGTGTGATTTTGTGTAAATATCGGTAACAAAATGGTTAACTAAAGTATTATATAAATCATGTTGTTTTTTTTCAGAAAGTATAAACAGAGTGGAAGAAATCACAGGCAAAAAAGTTGAAACAGCTAGCATAGATTTGCTTGACAAAGATAGTCTTAAAAGTTTGTTTTCAAAGGTATTGAATTCATTTTAAAGTTTGCTTGACATTATTTCAAGTTGCAAATAATTCCTATATGGTTTAGTGGTACCAATTTCTTCACAGTTTTGATGTCATGGACAAGGAGAAAGTGTATAGCAAGTCTACAAACAAGAAATAGCCCATGTGGACTTGATGAAATATATGTCTATATATTTTTTATTATTTCCAAATGCTATAGTAGAGTAACCTACATCAAACACATTTAGAAATAGTTGAACTGTTTTTTAAAAAAAATATATCATAAGAGTCACATATCTTTTCTAGAAGTAAAATATATACATTGAGAAAAGTAAGAAATTGTTGATTTCAAACAAACATGATCAAATTTGATGAAAAGAAATGCAATTCAAACACATTTTAAATTCATATCTAGGAATCCTTTTCTTATTGACAAGTCTTTATTGTATTATAGCTGTATACATCAATTTATTCTATTATAGCACAAGTTTACAGCCGTGATGCATTTTGCTGGTTTGAAGGCTGTTGGTGAATCCTGTGAGAAGCCTCTGTTGTATTACAAAACCAATGTTGGCGGCACCATAAATCTACTGGAGGTGAGGTGTAGGCAGATCTAGGTGTATAGTGCAGGCTGATCTCGGTGTATGGTGCATGATGATCAAGGTGTATGGTGCAGGCTGATCTAAGTCTATGGTTTAGTGCAGGCAGATCTAGGTGTATGGTGCAGGCTGATCTAGGTGTATGGTGCATGATGATAAAGGTGTATGGTGCAGGCTGATCTAGGTCTATGGTTGAGTGCAGGCAGATCTAGGTCTGTGGTGCAGGCTGATCTAGGTTTATGATACTGCTTGATCTAGGTCTATAATGCAGGCTGATCTAGGTGTTTGGTGCTGGCTGATCTAGGTGTATGGTGCAGACCGATCTAGGTGTATGGTGCAGGCTGATATAGGTGTATGGTGCAGGTTGATCTAGTAGGTGTATGGTGCAGGCTGATATAGGTGTATGGTGCAGGTCGATCTGGGTGTATGGTGCAGGCTGATATAGGTGTATGGTACAGGCTGATATAGATGTATGGTGCAGGCTGATCAAGGTGTATGGTGCAGGATGGTGCAGACTGATCTAGGTGTGTGGTGCAGGCTCATCTAGGTGTGTGGTGCAGGTCTATTTAGGTGTATGGAGCATGCCGATCTTGGTGTATGGTGCAGGCCAATCTTGGTGTGTGGTGCAGGCCGATTTAGGTGTATGGTGCAGGCCAATCTTGGTGTGTGGTGCAAGTCGATCTAGGTGTGTAGTGCAGGCCGATCTAGGAGTATGGTACAGGTCGATCTTGGTGTGTGGTGCAGGCCCATCATGGTGTGTGGTGCAGTCTGATCTAAATGTTTGGTGCAGACTGATCTAGGTGTGTGGTGCAGGCCTATTTAGGTGTATGGTACAGGCCAATCTAGGTGTGTGGTGCAGGCTAATCTAGATGTATGGTGCAGGCTGATCTAGTTGTGTGGTGCAGGCCGATCTAGGTGTATGGGGCAGGCCTATCTAGGTCTATGATGCAGGCTGATATAAGTGTATGGTACAGTCTGATCTAGGTGTATGATGCAGGCTGATCTAGGTGTGTGGTGCAGGCTGATCTAGGTGTATAATGCAGGCTGATCTACATGTATGGTGCGGCTGATTTAGATGTATGGTGCAGGCTGATCTAGGTCTATGGTGCAGGCCTTTTAGGGTCTGCAGTGAAGGCTTATCTAGACCTAAAGTGCAGACTGATCTATGTCTATGGTGCAGGCATATCTCATCTACAGACCAAGCTGATCTTGGTCTATGGTACAGGCATATTTCATCTAGTCGAGACCATCTATGTCTATAGTGCAGACCTTTTAGGGTCTACATCGAAGGCTTATCTAGACCTATAGTGCAGGCTGATCTAATTCTATGTTGCAGGCATATCTTATCTACAGACCAAGCATATATAGGGCTATTGTGCAGGACTTTTAGTGTAGGTTGATCTGGGCCTACATTGGAGGCTTATCTGTGTCTACATTGCTTGCAAATTTGTATTTTTGACATGAATAGCAAGCTTAAAGTAAACATCTTTATACAATCGGAACACTTGAAATTACATATATGTAATATAAGCATGTGCATTTTATATGGGTTTTGTTCTGACCACATTTGGCTCTTGTAACAATATAACACCATGCATTTTGGCATTTTATGGACAAATAGATAGACATTAATCATGAACATTCCCTAATGTTCTTTAGTATCAAGCTTTATAAGTTATTCTATTACTTTAGTTATTTATCGAGGTCCTCCACGGCTGAGTGGTCTAAGGTGCCATCTCAAGATTTCTTACCTCCCACAGCTAATGTTGTAGGTTTGGTCACGCTTGCTCAAAAAACTTTATGTGAGAAAGTTTGCCAGTTACTTATAGAAGGATGGTGGTTCTAGTCAGTCTGAGGTCTTCCTTCATCAGTAGAACTAGATATGCCATATTTAACCTGAAATGTGTTGAAAATGGCATTAAAATCCATTAAAAAATATAGTTGTTTATCATGGATTTTGTTATGTCTCTTTTTTATTAGAATATGAACTGTTGCAGAATTTGGAAGTTATTTTAACATTAAGTGAGACTTATTTCTTCAGTTATATAAACAGTTTTTTTCTCAAGTACTAATTGAACCCAGAAATGTTTTGGTTTCTCGAGTAATGTAATTTCTGGTTTCTTTAGTTATGGAACAAGAACAGTAATTTTATTTTTCAGTGACAGAACATGAACATTTAATGTTTGCTTTTTTTTATAATTGAACATGAACTGTTATTCATTTCTGTAGTAATTGAACATGAATGTTTTTTATTTCTTTAGTAATTAAACATGAACTGTTATTTATTTCTTTAGCTGTTGAACAGGAATAGTTACTTTTTTAGTAATAGAACATGAACATATATTTATTTGTTCAGTTACTAAACTAGTTAATTGAATTACTTAGGTAACTGAGTATAAACAGTTTCTGATTTCTCAAAGTTCAGTTATTAAACGTAAATTGTTTCTTTATAGTTAATTCTAAAATATCTACATACATGTAAATAACATTATCTCCAGGTCATGAAAGAATTTGGTGTGTACAACATAATCTTCTCAAGTTCAGCTACAGTATACGGCTCACCTGAATACCTGCCTATAGATGAGAATCACCCCGTTGGAGGGTGTACAAATGCTTATGGCAAGACCAAGTACTTCATTGAAGAAATCATGAAAGATATGTGTGCAGCAGACAAGGTATATTGGAGTGTTGTCAGATGTCATTGTAGTACTGGTGTTTCGTATTAACTGGGTTTTTAAAAACTGACATCTTTTTAGTTTGAGAGCAAAATTTGTTTGAATATTCAGTATCAGTTTATGCCATCAAGGGCTAACAACCTATCCACTCTTTCCTGGGATCCTGGAATATTAATCATTACTCAAGCACACCCATCTCTGCAAGTAACTGATAACTTTCCTTCTTGAATCTGCAGTGAGAGACAAATGACATTAATTCTTTCTCTAAAGTTCACGATTTCAGTCCATGCTTAACCTTTTACTCCATAGATACACATTTTCCCGCACCAATCACAGAAGGCCTTTGAAAATAGTGCAGGAAGAGTTCAGATTGCTCTTAACGAGAGTCCGAGAAAATGCTTATGGGGCAAAGGGTTATTATAGTGTTGACATGTCATTACTATATTTTGCCTATAGATCAATGTTTCAAATGTTCATGTTTAATCAAAATCTCAGTATTACAGTGTCTTCGTTTTGATAGTTCACACACCACAAAGCCCAACTCATGTCCTTATTGGTTATATGCTTAGCCAATAGGAACTGGTCTATTTGTTCAAACATCATTTAAAGCAGCATTTACTCATTACATATACATTGCAATTATTTCAGCTTTGTGTGTCATAAAACATAGCATTTATTCATTCATTCATTCATTTCAACTATAAATCTGAATCGTCTTATTAAGGAAAACTGCTCCACTGTCATCAGATGTGTGCACCATGTACATATTTTGTTAACAATGTTTTTACATTTAATATAAAGTGAAGATTCTCTATTTTTTTTATAGCAATGGAATGTGGTATTGCTGCGTTACTTCAACCCTGTTGGCTCACATGCTTCAGGTAAGATTGGGGAAGATCCCCAAGGTATTCCAAACAACTTGATGCCATACGTATCCCAGGTAGCTGTTGGAAGAAGGAAGGAGTTGACAGTGTTTGGAAACGATTATGACACACCAGATGGCACTGGTGTTAGAGATTATATTCATGTGGTGGATTTAGCTCAAGGTCACGTAGCAGCTCTCAAAAAGTTGGAGCAAGGTTGTGGCTGCAAAGTAAGTGGAATTTATGTTTGGCAAAATGGACATTTTTTAGGGCAGGTTGAGGGGAGTGTAGTTGTAAAGTAGATTTTAAGCCAAAGTACCTGAAGACAAAAGAGAATGTGGTTAAAAGTCATTTCAACACATCATAAGGCAGTTGGTTTCAGCAGTGTGCAATGATACAGAATTAATCTTTGTACAATCACTGTCCTTTGATTTTTGTAAAAACAATGTCCTTTTGCAAATGTCAGTAACTGTCATAATATTTATGTACTTTTTCACATTTTAACTTTTTAAGGTGAAACAGGGTTCAAACTTATAATGTCTGAGGTAAGTGATCTTGAGACAAAACCTTAGACCAACTGGTCACAGAAGACCTTATGACCCTACGTTTTTACTCATATAATAACTGAATATCATGTTAGTTGCTTTATACTTTGAATGTATAGTTACATGTTTTTATTGACATGTGTATATCATTGTGTTTATTCCCAACCACAGGTGTATAACCTTGGCACAGGAAAGGGCCATTCAGTTGTAGACATGGCAAAGGCTTTTGAGGTAGCTTCAGGAAAACCAGTAAGTCACCAAACCTTTATATTCTGTATCAAACCCTTTATTATTGTGTCAAAAATCCTTCATTTTTATATGTTAAACTTTCATTATAAATTCTGTATCAACCTCTTCATTATTCTGTCTCAAACTCTTCATTATCTGTCTCAAACTCTTCATTATCTGTCACAAAACCTTCATTACTCTGTATCAAGCCCTTCATTACTCTTTATCAAACTCTTTATCATTCTGTCTCAAGCCCTTCATTAAGTGTCTAAAACCCTTCATTTTTCTGTCTCAAGTCCTTCATTACTCTGTATCAAATCCTTCATTATTCTGTCTCGTACCCTTCATTATTCAAACCCTTCATTATTCTGTATCAAACTCTTCATTATTCTGTCTCAAAACCTTCATTACTCTGTTTCAAAGCCTTCACTATTCTTTATCAAACCCTTCATTATTCTGTCTCAAGCCCTTCATTATGTCTCAAACTTTCATTATTCTTTCTCAAAACCTTCATTACTCTGTATCAAAGCCTTCACTACTCTGTATCAAAGCCTTCATTACTCTTTATCACACACTTCATTATTCTGTCTCAAGCCCTTCATTTTTATGTCTCAAACCTTCATTATTCTGTATCAAGCCCTTCATAATTATGTCTCAAACCCTTCAATATTATGTCTCAAACCTTCATTTTTCTGTCCCAAAAAACCTTCATTACTGTGTATCAAAGCCTTCACTACTCTGTTTCAAAGCCTTCATTACTCTTTATCACATCCTTCATTACTGTCTCAAACCTTCATTACTCTGTCTCAAACCTTCATTATTCTGTATCAAGCCCTTCATTACTCTGTATCAAACTCTTCATTATTCTGACTCAAGCCTCCTGTTCCTTCATTATTCTGTATAAAACCCTTCATTATTCTGTCTCAAACTCTTCATTATTCTGTCTCAAGCCTTCTGTCACTTCATTACTCTGTATAAAACTCTCATGTTTCTGTCTCTAACCTTCATTTCTCTGTATCAAAACCTTAATGACTCTATCTCAAACATTTCATTATTCTGTCTCAAGCCTTCACTATTCTGTCTCAAACATTTCATTACTCTGTATCAAACCTTCATTAATCTATATCAAACCTTCATTATCCTGTTTTAAACCCTTCATTATTCTGTATTAAACATTCATTATTCTGTCTCAAACCATTCATTTTTTCTGTTTCTTACCTTCATTATTGTCTCAAACCCTTCATTATTTCGTCTCAAACATTTCACTATTCTGTCTCTAACCTTTATTATTCTGTCTCATGGTATATACCACTTAATCTGAGTGGTGATGTGGTGGGCAGACTGTTTGTCAGTCCTTCCGGAGGTCCAAGGTTTGATGTTGCCTTCAACCGGATGGCCTCTCAAGCACATCATCAGAAAACATACTCAAGAGTGATTCACAAAAGTTCTGAGCTTTCTCCTACAATCAAGCTAAAATATATTGGTATTAATGATAAGGAAATTTTGTTCTGCACTCGAAGACTGAATCAAGGACATACGTCTTAAGAATTGACATCTATATCCTATATGATAAGTTTAAGAATCCCAGTTTCCTATATATTTTTAGGTAATTATCATTTATACAATTCATTTACTGAATTTCCTGTTGCAGGTGCCCTATGTATTTGCTGCAAGACGTGCTGGGGACATTGCATCTTGCTATGCAGATGCATCTCTAGCTGAGAAAGAACTGGGATGGAAAGCAAAATTAGACCTATCTAAAATGTGTATGTATTACAGAATTTTTTTATTTTAATTTAATTAAATATACACACCTTTCAACTATAACCATTTAAGTTATGACACATCCTCTCTTATGTTGCTCGCATAGCTTTTTAATCAAAATTTATGACACAAAAGCGCCGACTAATTGACATCTCACCCCATGACTACCCAATGTTACAATGCACATTGTCTTTTTGTATTCAGGTACAGGTTGACAATATGAACACTTACATAATTGAAATATTCTATTATATTTTAATGAACCGAAATGAGTTTGATTCTCAGGTTTGACATATTTGTGACAGTAGTACCCAGAAATTAATTGTTTGGCATGTTCAACTTCTATTTTCAGGTGAAGATCTATGGAGGTGGCAATCAATGAATCCTACAGGCTTCAGTAAGGCAACAGGAGAGAGTTAACATGTTAGGATATTTTAGTGAATTGCCTCCCTTTGTTATTGGTCCTCTTTGATAAAATAGTGTATACAAACACAGTTTATACATATGCATTTACTATTTTGTATTCATCAAATAGTTCTGTTGAACATATATATTTTGCATTGAACTACACGTAATAAGACATTTATTTCCGATTTTTATTCTTCCAGAGAAAATCATTTTAATAACAGCAAAAAAAATAAGTTGAATTTAGGCTTCCAGAAAAAATATATGACAACCAATTTGTAACAGATCAAATGCATTATTTTTTTCTCCAGTAGTTTAAAATTTTATGCCAAAACAATTGCAACCTTACACACCAGTATGTAAAAATATGCTCACTATTTGCTTGTCAATTTTACGCCTT
This sequence comes from Panopea generosa, assembly GCA_029582155.1. Lineage (NCBI taxonomy): Eukaryota > Metazoa > Mollusca > Bivalvia > Adapedonta > Hiatellidae > Panopea > Panopea generosa. The sequence goes on along the minus strand of CM055901.1, from coordinate 32,030,465 downwards.
TTTTGTGTTTGTTTTAATACCTGTTTTTATTTATTTACGTTGTTATACCATTTCATAATTTAATTATTTATAACATATAAACTAGCCAGGAGCTTTGTATACCTTATGATGTTTATATGAGTTTATGATTATTATATATAAATTAATACCAAAAAAAATTTAAATACCTCCAATTAACCACATGATTATTTGAAAAGTTACATGGGCAATTTGTCTTCCAACCTCAGATATTTTGTGTGAAGGTATTTTTCTGTTGAAATTCCTGAAGAATCGTCTGTAATTTTTTGTACAACATCCGTACAAAATTATCAGAAGTTATTGTAACCGAGCCATGAATTAGTATCTTTTTCATTTTCAAATATTTCATGAGATACCATACTAAAATTATTTAAACATTTATTGGAATTTAGATATTTTTTACATGAGGACAAATAATTGAATATAATTATATTTGTAGTAACAATAGTTTGGTGTGTGTTTCTCTTAAGAGTTGTGATCTGAGTAGAAAATAGCAAGGTTTGTCCATGTAGTTTCTAGTGCTGTGATATATCCATATATACTAAACATTGATTCATTGTAGAAAGTTATCATGTGGGATATGGTTAATATGTTAATAATGTAGTAGATCACAGGAAAACAAGTTCACATCAATCATTGTCCTTTTCGATCAATGTTAAAAATATTGATATAATAATTTTATGAATGGTTCTTCAAATGATTATAGGCTATGAGCTTTGGCTATAGGCTTTGAGTAAATTTGAAGTCTTCAAGTGACATGTACATGTATTTATGAATGTATGAAATAATGTTGTATGGTGACCAACTGAAAACAATATCAGGTAAAAGTTATTTACAGTTATATAATATTATCATTTGCTTATTTAGCAGGAAAATATATATGTGTACTTGTAAATAATATGCATGAGATTTATCTTTTAAAGTAAAAATTATCAATTTTCACACATTAATAATGATAACAATTATTATGGTAGACCAAAGTTTTTTTGTTTTGTTTTTTTTTCTTTATTGTAATGCTGTCCTTTGTTGCATTTTTATACTGTTTTATAAATTGCATAATTCCTGCAATCTCAGGTCAACATTTATTCAGGTTTAAGAATTCATATAACGCTCTACAAATAATTTAATTGAACTACAAATTTAACAATTCATTCTTCAACAAATTTCCAATGAAATTTTGCGATAATTCTATTTTAAGTAATTTCTGCATCCAGTTGCAGCATGGACAGCAATTTGCTCTTACAAAATAAACTTAGAATGTTGGATTATTTTTTTGAAATGATATCTTTATTGGTATATTGTTGTTTAATGGTTATTTTATTTTGAAAAACATGTATTAATTTTTTTTAAATAAGGACTCAATATTAAATGCATATTTGAATTCACAAACAGTCCCGATAAAAAAATTATCAAAATATTAGTAATTTTATTCCCAAATTTGTTGTTCCACTGATAACTTTTGATTTTGACCATATACTTTTCAAATGTCCCACTTTATGATCCCTTCTCAGCCAACAAATTATTTGTTGTTTTAGTAATGACCAAGACCTGAATAAAATAAATAAATATGATATAGCTTAATAAAATTATGACTACACAATGAATAATGCTTTAAAATATATCTGTATGATTTTGATATATGCTTAATGTGTTAAACTGAAATCCTTGATGTAAAAACTTTACTATAATTGTCAATCCAATAAATTGTTATTCATATATTGAATATTTATCTCATAAATGCATCATATTTTAACAAAATGTTTTGATTGTACTTTTTTGTTGCAAAATCTTATCATAATAGGCTACCCTTGAAAACCATTTTATTCAAAATCCAATATGTCCAGGGCCCGGTTTCTCGAAAATACTTAAGTCTGCTATTTTACTTAAACTCAAATAGTGTGCTCAATTTAAGTATAAAATTGAGCACACTATCGAGTTTAAGTAAAATGAGAGACTTAAGTATTTTTGTGAAACCGGGGCCAGTATCCTGTATTAAAAGGGAGTTTATCAGAAAAAAACGCGTAAAAAAATAAAATAATTATTAAAATTGGTAAAAAGCATCTCATTATAATTAATAGATAAAATCAGAATGGTTTGATATGTCAAATCCACCAAAAAGTGACACAATATTTAAATTGGAGTGGTAAACTTGAAATAAAATCACCATTATAGACAGCACTTAATACTGCTTGACATCATTCGGACTCTATCTAAGATGAAATCATTTTTACTACATGTGTATCAATAGTGGATCTACTCTTTAAAAAAACAGCCTACGCACTCCGCCATAAACTCCTATATTTTATTAAAATCCACTGTATTTCAGCGCTCATTCAGTTTTTGTGTTGTGCCTTTCTAAACTGAAATCCTGGATCTGCCCCTGTGCTTAACGGATTAAATTGAAATCAAAATGAAATACGCGACTCATTTTATGTCACAAAATATGTTGCACTTCTAAGCGGGAAATCTATTTTAGTCTAACCTAGGCGCATAGCCCAACTTAGGAAATCCCTTTTTTTTAATATATCATTTTGGTATGTTTAAATGGATATCCTTTTTGCAGTATGGGGTCAGAGAGTATATATATAGGCATGATATATTGGAAAAATATGTTTTTAGCCAATTTTAAAAGTTTGAAAAATCCTGATTAATTCCCTTTTAATTCTTTTTTCAGTCGGTATTAAAAAAAGAAACATTTTTTACAATATCATGATAGGAATACATTAATGATATCTTGTATAAAAATATGTGTAGGTGTCCTATGTAAGGATATTATCTGCTTCATATAGGAAATTGACTGTTATGACAGATATACAGATATACTGTATTTTTAATGAACTTGATGTTAAAAAACTAATGCTTCCATAAATGCCCAATCTCATTTGATTTCACCATCAGTTTTTCTCTTGTCTATATTTTGCTGTAACCATACTTGTTTGATGACATTTTGTTTGTATAATCTGTTACATCTTGTCCATTTTGCTTGTAATTTTGCTGTCAATGTAGCTTTATGATATTTTGACTTGCGATTGTTATGCTGTAGCATTCTTCCAGCTACCAATGTCTAATTTGTCTGTCAACCATTGGCAGACACAATGACTTCTATCTAGTCTATAGTTTATTATGTTTTACATTATATTATTATTATGCAAAACGTTAAGCAAGTGAAGTTTTATGTGGTTGTAAACACAGATTTGAATCCAGCATACTTCCTATGTAGATATTATATTCAAACTTGGTAAACCATAGCAGTGGCTTAGTGGTAGAGTGTCCACCTCACATGATGGTTGTTGGTTTAGACCTCAGCCGGGTCATGCCAAAGACTTGAAAAACAGTTCTAGAAGCTTCCTCACTTGGCACTCAACATTTAGTGGATAGTTCTAGGTCTGGTCTGCCCTGTGTCAGTATAATGTGACTGGGTGGGGTGTGCGCCATGATACTCCAGTGTGGCATCACTCAGAATACTGTCTTCAGTAGACACCATCACAATATGATTGAAAAATTGTTAAAAGTGACGCTAAACACCATACAACAACAACAACCAAATTTCGTAGTGCATTACTAGTCAGTTAAACGCATATAAAATAAGAGCGAAGACTTTTTTATCCTTCTGCTTAACGTTCTGACATTTGTTTCGATTGTAATGCAGGTGATTAAGTATCTATGCTATTTAATTGTCATTGCGTTGTACTTTCATGAATACCATGTGTTACAATGCATATTGCCATTTTATTGTATGTTAGTACATTTTTAATGTATTTGTTATAACCACATGCCTGGTTGATGGCCTCAAGGAACAGTTATTTTGATTGATTGAGTTACCATGATTAAATAAAGAATTTATATTTATTATTATAATCAGGTTTCTAAGATTTTTTATCTTGTTTAATTGTGGCTGTTCGTAAAGCTTGTTTAAGAATGTGAATATTTGATTGATATTTTTATAACTCCTGTGAAAATTTACAAGAATGACTTTAATGAAGAAAAAAATTAATCAAATGGATGATAACACTTAAAATATAAAATACAAGTTTATTTATAAGCCTGCCAGTATTATCATGCCTTCATATGTTACTTTGTCCAATAGCTTTACCTTGTTGTGTAGTAGGGTTGTGCTGGTATTCACTTTGAATAGTTTTATCTTTTCATTCAGTCAGCTATGTACACAAGTTGTTATTTTTACATATTTTGTTATTCTCTAAGTTATTTTAGAAACGATACCATATATTTCATATTTTTTCAAAAAAGACTGATAGGAAAGTTATAAAAATCTTGTTTACTGTGAAGATTAAATAGGCGAAGGTGCCACTTCCAAGATGAAGTCATCAGTTCAATTCTTGTCTAAATATCTTTAGTGAGAAAGGGTTTCTAGTACTTGAAAAGGGATGATAATTCTACTCTTGGCAATGGGTCCAGACATGCATTAATCCGAGATCTGCCTCCACCAAATAACTGGATGCCTGAACATTTAATATACAACAGGTGATTTAGATATTAACCCCATCATCAACATGTAACAGGTCAATAAGATATTAACCCTGTCATCAATAAATATGTAAAATAAGCAGCTGTAAAGAGTATATAATAGATTTGAAGTGTTTTTAGAACATGGGACATTGTTTATACTCATTACTGCTTTTCATCTCTACTAAGCCCGTGTGGTTCAAGCTAAGAATAGAAACACTGTCAATCTCTGCAGAGGGGTAGGAATCCTCCGAATGGGTGTCATGTTCATTTTATCATTTTTTGTCATGTTCACTATTGTGGTTAAATTATCAACCCCTGTGTGGTTCAGGGAGCCCCATGAGTGATGGCAAGAATAGGATCACTGTGGCTTATGCATGTCGTAAGAAGCCACAAATTGAGTAATACGATAAAATTTGCTGAAGCTCTGCAGTTCTGCAGGTATCAAGGTTCTAGGTTCATTCTGCATATTCATTTGTTGGTGTATTTTTTTTAATCTGTATGTTAATTTGTTGTTTTTGTACATGTAGTGTGAACCTGGAATCTTCCTTCCTGTTGGCGTCAGATAACCTATAATGTGTTGGTACGCCGTAAAACTATATTCATTCATTCATTCATTCATCTCTACTATTTGTTTTACAAGCTTTATAAAACGATGCCGCAAGTATTAAAGTTATAGCTATTAATGCTTGAGGCAATCATCATTGTACATTTATGAATATGTGAGTATCAGCTCATGACTGATGTGGTATTAAAAAAAACACAACAGAAATCCATTTCTTCTGATTTAACAGAAAAACAGTATTAATCATCTGATATTAATTAAAACAATTTCTTTTGCAATCATTTTAAAGAATTTATTATTATGGCATATATGAAATAATATATAACATTACCAAAGAACATAATTCATAAACTGTGTGAAATTAATAAACATATATATATAATACTTACTACATAAATCACATTGTACTTTGGGAAATAATAGTAGAGGAGCAATCAAACTTTCCTGTACTAATGGTGGGTAATATTTGTACATATATTATACTTGTTATTCTTGCATACCATATATGAATACCATGCTTAGGCTGCATTCAGTAAGGAAGGAACGGCTAAGGCCATAATAAATAAACTCCTAGATTTTCATCCCCACCTGTCCCTGTTTACTTACCCTCCCCTGAAATATTTTGTTATCTTGTTCAATATTTTTTATTTGACAATTGGAACTGTACATTTTAATCTTACTATTGATATTTTTCATTTCATGAATAAAATTGTACTAACAGTACATCACCCCCTTCCACAACCCCATACCTAATTTTAAATATATTTACATAAAAATGTATGAATTAATTTATCATGGCCTAGCAGCAGTTTTATAAATGCTAACTTAGTATAACTGTATTAACAATAGATCACATGTACTTTTGATACTTACATGATCAGTTATGTGATTAAAAACAAATAAACAGCTGTTAATGGTTGAGCTAGCCTTGTAGCTAATGTTAGCCACTACATTATCAACTGTTACTGAATGCAGTCATGGCTTCAGTTTCACCAGCAAATTTAAACATATGCTTAAATACTTACAAACTTTATTCGAAGTAAAGCTGCTAGATAATCATGATTTTTAGGCTGGTTCAAGTAAAAATGCACATGGTTTCTTTGAGATATATTGATTATATAAAAAAATAAATTGAGTAAAGTGTTTAAGTTAAATGTTGGTGAAACAGAAGCCTGGTACCGGTGAAAGGGTTGTATCATGCTGGTACCCTTTTAATTGACATGGTACTATATAGTGTGTGCATGGATGTACACTGGTGAAATTCAAATATTTAAATATAGTTCATTAGCAATATTTTAAAAATATGTTTGTAATCATTAAATATGTTCATTTTCATAAAATGCATGCTTCACTTGTAAATGGTATTTGGAAATTTGGAGTTGTTTTATTTTTAACCCAATTGAAGAGGCCCTCAGACAGAATCCCCCAACAGTAGCTTAATTTCAGGATTAAGACCTCGATTCCAGGGAAAGTCATCCATATCTTCATTTGTCATTTTTTTGTTCATTATTATTCCTTGGAATTTGATGAAACTTGGCACACAAATGTTTACCTCGCATTAAGGAGTTAATTCCCTGAAATTTGATGAAACTTGGCACACAAATGCTCACCTCGCATTAAGAATACACATAAAAGGTCAAGTAGACATGATTTCATGTCAACCCAATATCTTCTAAACCTCTGGTAGGAACTTGATGTAACGTAGAGAAATGTTCAGCTCAATGAGATGACACATAGAACTTTACTAGAGCCATTTACAATTGAGGTCAAGGTCATATTTAAAGCCTTAAGGTTTAATAGGTATAATTTCGTGTCTGCTCCACCTTGAAGAAATTTGATATAACTTGGCACAAATATTGCAGAACCAAACCTCGAGCCATGTACACATGATGACATGGTCACACCTAATGGTCAAAGATTGAATAGGCATAATTTTGTGTACTCTTTAAATATTCTCCATTTTAATGCTCCCTTTATTGTGAAGATGTGCACATAAGGTTATGGTCAAATATGCAAAATTTCATGACTGCTTCATATCCCTTTAAGGAGTTTGATGAAACTTGCTACATTGTGCAAATATTCACTTCATTGATACAACTACAGGGGTTAGTATAATAAAGTCTTTGTTATACATGTACTACAACCCATATGATTGAGGTTTAGATCTCACTTAAATATTAAAGTCTGTCTGCCAAACTGTCGGTCCAATCTAGTACAACACAAAAAAATGTGGTTGTACAAAAAATTGTCCACAATGTTATCATGCATTCAAAACATGTGCAACTTTACCTAACATAAACGGCGACATGGAATATAGCTGTCACTCAGTCTTGTTTAGTAAATTTGTTCTTGTCACCACACACATTATTTTAATGCCGATGACATAAACTTTAATGCTGTGTCTCCTGCTGGACGTTTATTTCTCATTCTTCTTAGCAAGAACTTGTTCCATGTTTCATCAGATAAACAGAGATAAAGTCACTTGTTTTATTGAGCATGTAGCATGATACAAGTGGTAAAGCATCACGTTTCTTCAACTCTGAGAGTCACTGACCTGATTGTATTGCTGTCTACATTAAATGATTCTGCGATTTCAACAGCTTTTATATAACTATGACAAACATCACAGGGGCGCCATCTGAAATCTAAATTGGGTACAAAAGGATCAGGGGCAGTGATATCTAATTTCTCGAGACCTGTGTCCGCCATGAGACGGTGGGAATGCAGCATCATACGATCAGGTGACGTGTCTGCACGCAGACTGTATGTGTAGTCGCCAACAATGGTATGCCCGATATAATCACAGTGTACCCGCAACTGGTGTTGTCTGCCTGGAAGAAATTTTTGTTTTTTTTATCTCCAAAAATCCTGTAGATCTGTATTATTTAAGAAGTGATATAAAGCTAAAATTAAAAACATTTGACTTTGTGTCAGGGTAACCAGAAATTGTCTACCAATACTCCGGTTCAAAAGTCAGATATAGGTATGATGTTAAATTATTAGTGACCAATTTATGATTGAATTGAGTAAAATTTCTCTGAAAGCTTTGTTGTAAAAATTAAAAAAAATACTGGTACCACTTAATTTGCAAAATTGTGAAATAGAACTTAATGACTAGCGTAACATGCCAATAACTGCCAAACTATGATGGATTTCTGGTTTAAGTATGATATTGACTTTATTTGTGCAGTTGACTTGCGCCAGCGTATCCCATGTTTGAAGTCCTTACTGAGCATAGAATATTGCAAAACATGAGAACAGGATGGTTTTCACTGGTGCATACTGCATACTGGTGCATCCTTGTCTGTATATTACATAAAATACCTGTAAATGGTCTAAGCAGAACCTTTGATACAGGTTCCTCATCATAGGTTCCCCTTTCCAGACATACTAACAATGTCTGTGTGTTTTTAGGACCAATACAAGACTGATGATCCATGGCACATCGTCGTCCTGTCCAGCTGTCATCATCAAGGTCACCAGTGGCAACGTCTATAAATAAACTGTCATCCTTTACATGACCTCTGACCTTGAAAAATAATCATATTTATATTAGAAAGGTTTTTTCTATCAGCCATGAACTGTATCATGTTAAAATCAAAGTTACACTTTTTAAATGAATTGTATACAATTAAATAAGAGACCAAACAAGTTGATTTCAAAACAAAGGAAAAAACTAAATATTACATAACAACTTTATTTTAACATGCCTTATCTCATTTAACATTTAGTGGAATACAAAGGCAAGAATAAATTTAAATGGACACATGCCAATTTCGACAAATCTTTCACTCAACACTATTCTAAAATGTGTAATCAAACCTATGTAAGCGGTCACATCTGTTTAACAGCCACTTGTCTTAAACAGCCACATTTGCTGTCCATTTCTATGCTTTCAGAGCAAATTAACCTGTACTAAGCAACAACCTGTCTTAACCCTTTACTCCATAGATACGCGTTTTCCCCACACCAATCTCAGAAGGCCTTTGAAAACAGTGCAGGAAGAGTTCAGATTGCTCGTGACAAGCAATCTGAACACTTCCTGCACTGTTTTCCACTCTGTCAGTTAATATAAACATAATTCAGCCAATAATTCAAAAGCCTTCTATATTAGGTGTCCTAAGGAGGACTATATAAGAGGTGTCCAAAGGCATCTATATGAAGTAAAGGGTTAAAAGGCCACTTCTGTCCCCACTCCCTAGACTAACTGTTTAAGATAAGTTTAACTGTATTTTTACATGGTGCAAATGTGAAATTAATATAACACAGTTTGCAATCAGACGATTAATTACATTTTTTATATCACAAAGGGGAATTACTCTGATAAATGTTTGAAAGGCATCTCCATTCGCAGATTTATGGTCATTTCATCCGTTTTATCTTTATGATAGAAAACAATATTAAAAATATCAATTTGATTTTCTAAATAATTAAATATTTTTTAACTATGCATAACTCCAAAACTAATATGACCTCACTACTTTTATAAACAAGAGGGCCAAGATGGCCCTAAATCGCTCACCTGACTCACCTTGAGTAGCCCAACTTCAGTAGATTATATAATATATAATACATGTACACTCAAAATTCCAGGAAAACTAGATGGGCAAGTAGTTAGAATTTTGATTTGTTTTGAAGATGTAACGGATGCGTAGAAGAGTTCAAACTTGGTAGGCTTCACCTATGGTAAATGTCAGTTAAATTACATCGAAATCAGGTCAGTAGATTCTGACAAGAAGGCTTTTGAAGTGTTTACTATAGCTGCCTATATAGTAAACAAGCACCTCACTGTGGCGGTCATGTTTTAACAAACTTGGTAAAGGGTCACCCAAAGAACATTTCTGCGAAATTGTTTTAAAATTGATCTGGTGGTTTCTGACAAGAAGATTTTTTAAGTTTTTACTAAAGCTTATATAGTAAACTAACACCACCTCCTGGCCACCATGATTTTTGACGAATCAAGATGGCTTAAACAAACTTGGTTGAGGGTGACCCAAAGAACATTTCTGTGAAATTATTTTAATATCGAGCCAGTAGTTTCTGACAAGAAGATTTTTTTAAGTTTTTACTATAGCTTATATAGTAAAATACCCCCACCCCCTGGCCCCTATGTTTTTTGACGAATCAAGATGGCTTGAACAAACTTGGTTGAGGGTGACCAAAGAAACATTTCTCTGAAAATATTTTAAAATCGAGCCAGTAGTTTCTGACAAGAAGATTTTTATAGCTTATATAGTAAACTAACCCAACCCCCTGGCTGCCACATTTTTTGACGAATCAAAATGGCTTGAACAAACTTAGCGGCCTAAACAAACTTGGTAGAGGGGTCACCCAAAGGAAATTCCTGCGAAATTGTTTTAAAATTGATCTGGTGGTTTCTGACAAGAAGATTTTTTAAGTTTTTACTATAGTTTATATAGTAAACTAACCCCACTCCCTGGCCGCCATGTTTTAAGATGAATCAAGATAGCCTGAACAAACTTGGTAGAGGGTCACCTAAGGAACATTTATGTGAAATTATTTTAAAATCGAGCCAGTAGTTTCTGACAAGAAGATTTATTAAGCTTTTACTAATTTAACTTGCCCCGCCCCCTGGACGCCATGTTTTTTGACAAATCAAGATGGCTTGAACAAACACTAGGCGATCACAAAAGCAAAAACATTAATAATTTCACAAATATAAAATTTCAGCCAGTTATATGAATGGTGAGAAATATAGTTTTACGTTCAAAGTGTGAAATTGATCGGATCCATGAATATGCGTAAAAATTTCAACATTGCCTTATGTCTCCTTAAAGATCAATAGAAAAAGAATGCAAAGCAAAACACTGGTAAACAGTCAAATCTGTACAAGTAATTACCTCTATTAAGCAGCCACTTGTCCTTAAATGCCAAATTTGCTAGCGGTATTAAGCAACAACCTGTTTTAAAGGGTAAATTTTACTCCTTCCCTTGACTGGCTGTTTAAGACACTGTATATAAAACTGACAATAGACCATAATGCAACTCCTATTGGCTATCAGCTGGAAATCCTAGAATTATAACAGTATACCAGGTAATATCTTAATTACATCTTTCCACAAGCAACTGGCAATCTTCCTTGCATATAGCTTTTGGACTTGACTGGATTCAAACCTTAGCAGTAAGATGTGATCTTGAGATGGTGTCTTAGACCATGTGACCATGCTGGACCCATTAACAAGTAAACAGAGGTACCACTACTGTGCCTGTGCCTATTTGACATGACTTACTTTGAGTAATAGTATGTATGACTTAAGCCTTGGTCTTAACAATGTTGAGATGAGAATTCTTTCTAGTCAGCGAACAGTTGCATAATTTCTCCACCAACTGCAATAGAATGTTGCTTTGTAAATTATGGCCAAGGCAGATCAGAATAAGGAGACATTACTTCAAATACATACCAGAGCAAGATAATATTTTACAACATTTTTCTGCTTAAACTGCATATCAAGATGTCTAGCAGCAGTTTTGTTTAGACCCAGGCAAATTGCACCACTTGTAGCAAAGTCAAGGCGATGAACAAATCTGAAAAAAGTACAGTTACAATTAAGAGCTTATGAGGGAATGTGTATAAAACATAAAACTAAGATTAAGTTTGGTTTAGTACAAAGTTTGAATACATAATGTTTCTTTTGAAAGCCGGGCCAAATTAGCTCAGTCGGTTACGCATCTGACTACCAATCCAAGGGTCGTGAGTTCGAATCCCCTGCCCGGCAACAGTCTCCATGATGATTTATATACAACATTGTGTCTCATTATCATTCGTCTCTCACCACTGATTCAAGTGGGAAAGTTATCAGTTACTTGCGGAGATGGGGTGTGCTCGAGTACTGGTTAATCCCAGGAAACAGTGGTTAGGTTAACTGATCATCTGTTAGCCCTCGATGACATAAAAATAACGCTAAATATTCAATCAATCAATCAATTCTTTTGAAAACAGTGCCAATAAATTGGAAACAAGAGGTCCAGATTGGTATTAGAAAAAGACTGACCCCTGTGCTCCAGATCATGTTCTTTTGTGGATGATTTTTTTTTTTAGTTTTCCCTTCATAACTTTATGTCAAACTGTGGCAAATCCTAATTCAAACCTGCACACGTGGTAGATGACCATCAGCCAATGTTAAATGTAAAATATCTACGGTCAAGGCCTTTCAGAAGTAGATTGACTTTGTTTTGAATTATATGTTTTACCATGGCAATCACATGTAAACAATTAAAGTACCCTTACTGGTTGCCTTTATTTGAACTTACATTCTCTACTTATAGGGATCATATATACCAAATATGAACATATTTGGCTGGTTGGTTCTTAAAAAGAAGATTTATGATTTTTACAATTTTATCCTTTTTGGGCACCTTCTGGCACATTCTGGATTTGAAATCTGATTTAAAGGATCCAGTCTTAACTGTTGTGACTAAACAATGTTCCAGATCTCTAGATGAATAAAGTAATTCTTAAAATAAGTGTTTTCCAATTTTGAATCTAGGCCCATGGCTTGACACCCCTTTAGAGAATATCATTTAGGTGATATAACATACAAAATATCAAATTTCCAGGTATTTTTGCGTTGAAATTTATTTTTAAATAAAAAACAGAGGAAAGCCCCACTTGCAGGAGCAAAATTTACACTAGGGTCATGACTTGAACAAACTTTACACTATGGTCATGACTTGAACAAACTTTACACTAGGGTCATGACTTGAACAAACTTTAGAGAGCTTTATGTAAGAACGCTTCACACCTAATTTAATGAAAATTTGTAATGCGTTAAGAGATGAAGTCGTTTGATGAGATAAAACAGGTTTAGAACCGATGCAATAATGGTATACCGGTATTTCACTTTATTTTAGGGAGGTTGTACGACCTATTTACCAAAAAAGACACATATTATAACAATACCATAAAAAGCACAGTCAATAAGTAAACAATAAAAAAATGTTTCCTCTTTGAGAAAACTCATATTAATTAAAAATGTGATCTATATTCTTTATTGTATTCACTAGTCTGTAAATAGGAACCGTCACTTGTAAATGAGACATTTACCATGGAAAACTGTACCGTAGTCAGCAGATAATTTCCTGGCTTGCTTGCTCCATGTTAAGTCACAGAATATTGCTCAGTAATTATGACTGACAAAAAGGAAAGTATGGTAGGTTGAAAACCAGCATGCCTGACTTCCATTTAAATTGCATAACTTATATCTTTAAGTACATTTTTTATTTATCATATGTATACCTGAAAGCATGTTTACATTTGGCATCAACAAGTTCTGGATAAAGACTGCGTAACTGATGCTCAGTTGTCATTTCTGTCCGATCATCACTATTGATCTTAATATCGTAACATTTGTTTATGCACAGAAAGTTGTCGCTTTTATGTAGGACTTGAGGGTAATTTTTGCCACGATATTTCTCCTCTACTGCCTGGCGAGCAATGTCCTTTCCATGTTCACTCATCACAATTGCGCAGTATCATGTGATGATGGGTCAAAAATTTTCCTAAAAAAAAAAAAGAGATTTCTATATTCTGTACTTGAGTACACTTTAAGAATGGATATACATATTCAAGACTGCCTTGCACAAAACAAAATGTTTACCATATTGTCCTCAGTTTAAAACATATATATATCGTTTTATTTAAAGAATATTGGGAAATAAAAAGAAAAATAAACTTGACAATTGTATACCATGTCAACTGAATAAAACATTTCAGACATTATGTTTTTTCATGATATCCATATTTGATTATAAAAACAAGAAGGCCACACTGGCCCTTAATCGCTTATCTGTAGCAGAAGAGATGATGCAAGGACCTCAGATATATTTTCAGCAAACTGAGAGTGTTAGAGTGCACATAACATCAAATATATGCATTTTTTATGATTGAAGGGACACAATTCCAACACTAAGTATCCGATAAAATGAAATCTTAGATAATCAAGAGTGCACTAAACATCAAATAACACCATATCAGGGCTAGAATTTAACTTTTTTGTGCACTTGCAAATTTGGCCAGTGCCTAAAATTGCAACTGGCCAAATTTAAAATCAACTAGCCAAAACAATTTTCGCCGAAACTTATAGTCATAAATGGCTAAAAAAACAAAATAAAATGTTTTAAAACCTGTGTTTATTTTATATGCATTATTAGCTTGTATTTCTTTTATAGACAATTGTATCAAGGTTACTATTTTCAAAAATAATATTGTCTTTGTTATTTTTTATGCTAACATGAAAAAATACATACAATGATTTATTAGTAAATGAACAATTTAACTATTTAAACAATAATATGAATCATGGATTCAACAATAACAATAACAAGTGTACAGAGACTGTGAGTGAGACAAAGTTCTTAAACTTTTGATTATCATGTCACAGTCAGTCCTTCACAGTCCTTCTCATGATATTCACTAGTCTTAACACTTAAGGTCTATGCCTTGGTCCATATGGCAATGTTGTTGGTCTTTTGGCTCTTTGTCCACTAATCCACCATCTTCTGACTGCTGGTATGGGGTCAAATGCATCCATTTGTGGGCCTGTCAAGCTTATTCTCAACAACTGGTCAAGAACTTCATTGTTTAGTGAACATCTCCAGTCATATTTCACTTTTTTCATTACAGAAAAGCCTCTCTCACAGGCAGCATTACTGAGGGGGTAGATGCTTGTAAGATGGACAATCTTAAGAATGTTCCCATAATCGTCTCTCCCAGCATCCTCCTGGCTAACTCGTTGCCATACTGCAAGTGGATGAATCCCTTGGAAGTGTTGATTCCTTGCCACGTACAGTTTCAAGTCTTTCCATTCACTCTTGGCAAGGTCAATGTCACAGCCTGTATTCTGTAGAAGCACAGAGAAGTGGTCATATAAAACCTGTATGTCACCACTGCCATATTGTAACAAGGCATCACGGTTGTTGCGATCTGGCCAGTTTTTATGATCAAAAATGTGGCATGCCAGGTAAAGTGGGTCTTCGTGAATATTGGCCAGTCTTGCAGTTATACAATCCATGACCGATTTAACAACTCTACTTCTTTCTCTGTCAAGAGTGGCTCCATCAATTGAGTTGTGGAGAGTTTCGTCTTTGTACTTGTTCCCATCTAAATCATCATGGAACTGCTGCAGGTTGTCACCATCATTGTCTACCATGACCCTCAATGACTCTTGAGCACTCTGCACCTTGGTAACTGCACTGGAGACACATATGTCTTCTCTCTGAAATAGCAGGGATATTTTGGCCACTTCATTCAACACATCCTTCATGAAATGAGCATACCATACAAGCTTATACTGAGTTAGCTTCCTCAGTATACCCTGTGCTTTAGCTCTGTACTGGGCACCATTTGTGTTGTCCTCTGCATAACTCATGAAATGCATGATGATGGTCTTCCAGTTTCTGATAAGTTTGGAAACTGCCCGAAGTTTATGGTCTACCCACCTGGTCCCATTGCACCTTTCTGGCTTCAAAAAGTTCTCCTCCATGAGCTCAGCTATGTCAGCAGCTTCCTTGTTCCTCTTTGCAGAACCTTCATAGAAGTAGTATACAGATGTCAATAATTCAACAACTGCCTCCAGATATTCACCTTTAAATGAATCCTTCATGGCAAGCTCTAAACGATGCGCCAAACACAACACTGACTAAACCCACGGAACCTGACCAGAATCTTTTAGCAGTTTGATCACTCCCTGCCTTTCCCCATCATAACCGATGCTCCGTCGGAACAGAACCCAACTGTTTTCTGTTTATAGTCTGGCATATCAAACTGTTCAAAAGCATGGTCTATAGCTGCCAAAATTCCATGTGCCTTGGCATTATCTGGCTCCTCAAGTCTTAAGAATGTTATTTTTGGATAAAAGTCATCAAGGAATCTAACCATCACCAGTTATTTCTCTTTGTTAGAATTGTCTGTTGATCCATCACAATAGATACTGATATATGGTGACTTGTGTAACTCTGACTTGAGGTTATCAAACATAGACCCTGCCACATGACTTATAAACTGCTTACAGGCCTTGTCATTACAATATGTATCTCCAAGTGAGATACCATTCAAGGTTTGAAGTTGCAGTACACCTGGGAAATCTGTAAATGGTCTGTCATTAACAGCCAGATAGTATGCAGACCTAAAAAACTTAACCTTTTTTTGCATTATCTCCTCATTCATGTTCTGAAATCCAGCTTCAATTGCGGTGGGCTCATTGTTCTTGATCTTATCCTTTGCAGCCTTCGCACTTACAGACCTCTCGTGATTCACCAATACTTTATGGTACCTCACAGACTCCTTTTTTATGCTTGTGCAACCACTAATTAACTGAAAAACACAAAATTCAAATACTATAAAACACTGCTTAATAGATCTAAGATTAAAATAGATATAACTTGATCTATTTAAAGTTTCAAAGTAATGAATAGATCGACCCACCACCACCAACCCCTCCCTACCCCAGTAAATAAAAAAATATCATCAAGTAACAAGCTACTGTTTACATACATGACTTGTCTATTTTAATCTAGGAATACACACTTTTCTATTTATAGAATCAATATAGCCAATGGCTATTTGTTTTAAAATTAGATTTAGATCTCACCAAGGACGATTGTTTAACATGTGTAAATGTTGTGATACTAAAGTAATAGAGTTAAATTATTATTACCGTGGATGATCTGTCGGCTGCGTGATTTCTACAATCGACGCACTAAATCTCTGTCACAGTTTTGTCACTGTCAAGTTTGTAGCCGAGTGTGATATTCAGCTCTCTCTCCCATTTCGTTACTGTATTAATGGAAGGATTTCTCTTTTTCTTATTTGATAATTCTTGTTGGGAGGACTCGCTATCATTCGTCGTTTTTCTCTTATTCGTCGGCTCAAAGGGAAAAAAGAGGTTATTTTGCCAGCCATTTTAGCAGACGACAAAATACTTAAACAACGAATTTGACGGGTTTCAACTTTATTATTATTTTATAGAGTGAGTGCGCTATCGATCAAACTAGACGCAGTCTACTCATTATGTTGTTGACGGGTTTTACCTTTTCTTTCTTTTTGCAGAATGAACTCTAGATCGATAAAATTAGACACAGTCTTTTTATTTAAATAATTAATACATGCTGTTGACAACCGTGTTGCTATGGGGGTAATATGGCGCTGAGAAGCAAAAGAAAGGGGGTAAAATAGACAAGAACTCGTTTGTTTTACATTGAATATTCTTGTTTATTTTCGAATCCAATCAAATTGAATACAACAGTATGTTGGTAAATTGAAATCCACTCGCAAAAAAATGCCAGCTTAAGTAATTTCAACTCGCATTTTTAAAATACAGCTCGCATTTTGCGAGTGGCGAGTGCTTAAATTCGAGCCCTGCCATATTTGACAATTCAAGGGCCACAACTCCAACATTAATTAGAAATTAAGTTTAATTAGAAATTAAGTTATATAATTACCATGTAAACTTGGTGCATAGTTCAATATATGACGACTCACGGAATACACACAATATCAAAGAACACAATTTTTTTAATATTCAAGGGCCACAACTCTAACATTAATTAACTGACTTGGTCATTTCTAGAAATAGTCCAATATATTATGGTTATACTGTGTTTGTTTTGGTGTAGGATTTCCACACACCAACCACAATATGCACATACACATATGTTATACTTGCACCACACACTGATAAAAACAAGCTAAAAAAAAATTGGCACAACGTTCATATTCTTTGTACAAACACATTACTAAACCGATTACTTGATACTTAATTGTGTTTTATTAAGAGTTAATAAAAGTATGCAATGAATCCACACTTAAGACTTACTTTCTTTTATATCAGTTGGTTAAAAGTAAACATTATTTAACTTTATTGAATGTGTCATTTCAAACATGTGCAGTTTGTTTACATGATAAGTAATGTAAAGCTACTCTTTTATTTTTGTAATTGTAATCGGATTCATATAGTATATTAATAATATTAACAAATATAAGCTATACTACATTTCAAGACTTAAGTAGTATTTTTATTCATATACTGGATCTATACAAATATCTGAATTGAAAATTAATTCTCAGAACAATTTTATAAAATTATTTGTCTTGCGGAATCCAAATTCGAACATAAGGCTTGCGACCCTGATAAATATATCATTGTTTCGGGAAAGTGAGCTGTCAACGACAAATGCATATATATTGAATTTTATTCAAGAAACAAACATGGATGTCAATCAGGATGATAGAAGTGATAATCAAGTCACATCTGATCAGGGAAATCAGGATGCAAATGCCACTGACAGTTCGTTAACGACGAGCAAACCAATTACTTCCTCGTTACTGGCAGAAGACCCGCCATCTGCAACTAATGGTATTTTTATGTTTATTACAATCTCCTAAATATTTGATTGGCTTCAGTGTAATGCACCACACCACCAGTCAATTGCACAGCCCTTCGTTTGGTATGAATGTAATTTACAAGTCTTTCTTTCTTCCTTACTTCCAGGAATTCAGCTAGACTTTTCCAGGAATTACGCTGTTCAATCGATTTAAATAATAACACTTAACAATAAATGATCCGCTCTTAATCTGGCGACAACTTAACCCAAGTTATGTTTAATTTGTTTGCAGAATGTTTTACATATAGTTTACTGTTTAGTATTGTAACACACGTTACAAAGGCAAACTATTTAAATTAGAGTAGGTAATTTAAAATTTTTTAACAGTCAAAGACTGATGACTTTATGAATTTAGCTGGATCATTGAAAATGATGAAAAATGTAAGTGTGAGTAACAATTTACTAAGGGCGAGAAGCTTTTGTTGGTCAAAAAGTCTCCAAAATAGTTTTTTTTCACCCCAGAATAACCCAGTTGCAATCCCACCTGAAATTTGTCTTATCTTAAATAAAAGAACAAGTCAGTCTATCCTACTCAGTGACCTACTGACAAATCCAAACAAGTTCTGACTTTCGTAAGCTCGCACTATTGTCCAGTGTAACTAGCTCCCTTGAAATATTGTCTCTCTTGAACTTGATCAGTTTAGACAGGCAGTGTGCTGAGTTGAACATGTATCCCCATAAAAACCTGCTCTGTTTTTAACATGCGTTTAAATTCAACCTGAATATAATATCTTATATGTTTTTAGTATTTTTCTCTCTTTGTCAGTCGACATGTGGGTAATAGTAAAATACTTGGAGGATAGTGTTTCCCTAAAATGGCATGGCAGGGCGGGCCAGTCCCGCCCTTTTTCTATGCCACCCTGCCCTTTTCTTATACCGCCACACTTAAATAATTATCGCCCTTGCAGTGCCCTTTTTAATAAACAATGATAAGACACTGCTAGTGAAGAATAAACGGTATCCTCCCCGCTGTGTTCCTTTATTGGCTAAACAGACCGTAGACACTACTTGCATTGTTAGGTAATTTCCAATATGCGTACACACTCGATTAACACATGGTTCCTGCTTTTAGTGCATTATCATATAATTCTTTCATAGACCGAACCATTAGAATGGTTCTCATTTCAAGCTATACAATTATAACAAACTAGGAAGCCAGCGGTACACACAAACACACGCACCATGTGCAATTGTTTTTATAAGCAACTGAAGGTGTTGACAATGTTTTTCACAAGATTTAAAAAGGTGTCGGCATAACCTTTCAATTGATTCATTAACCTCCCAATCATGTGAAGTCCTATGGAGTATGTATGCATACATGTATGGAACGAAACACTTAATTAAGTGTGTCACAACCATTTCTAGGATCAAGACAACTAGAAATAGATTGCAGTGTATAGTAAGGGCTTTATATGCAAGTAAGCAAAACAATGAATCATAAAGGGTTTTCTCAGCAGTCTTATTTCAACAAAGCTAGAATAAAATCCCCACTTAAAATGGTTTATTTTGTACATAAATTGAAGAAAAAATACGAAAAATCACCCGGATGTCGCCTACCGTACGTATACAAATTTGAGAAACCCAGGTCTAAAAAGTTGGCGCCTTCAAAAGTTGGATCTTAAAAAATCGGTGCATCAGGTTATAGCGGTCCCGTTTAGTTATAGATGTTTAAGACTAAACTATTTATGTTTCCTTTTATAAAATTTATATTTATTTGGAAATACACGACACCTAATGAAAAATTACAGAATCAAACATTAAAAATGCAAACTTCTCAATTGTATTAACTTTTAAATATGACAAGTTGTCCATTTATCAACACTCCTTTACTATATTTTTATGGCAATATTGTTCTAATATGGGATAGAAACATATATTTGAATTGCACATTATAAATGGATAGTTGGATACTCCCTGTTTCTCAGCATCTTATTTCAACAAATAAAATCCCCACTGAAAATGGTTCAATTTTTTAACATAGATTAAAGCATTGTGTAAATATAATATTCATCTTATAAGGGTACTTGACTATCAAATATTGTTGAATTAATTACTTTATAATTGATTAATAATAAGGTTACTACAATAGTATCATGTATTATTAATAATGCTACTACAATATCATCAAGGAACTATAGTATATCCTTCTATAGTTCCTTGATATCATGTTTTATTAATACATGATATTGTTAATAGCCTTATTTAAGATGATTCATACATTTACCAAAACATACATGTATCATACTTGTTATTAGTGCTGAAAATGGTGCTCAACACAACACGCAATAAAGTAATGACCTTTTTTTCTATTATTTTGTACACGCCAAAAAATGCCCTTTTTCCAATTGGTACCCTGCCCTATTTCAATCCTGGGGGAAACACTAATGGAATATAGATCTACAGATCTCCAGTGAAAGTCCAAACTCTTTCCTGGTAACAATCTTACTAAATGCCCTTTTCTCAGGGAACCTGTTTGTTGGCACTCCTTTGACTTTTTATGTCTTTCAATTCTGCAAGATTTCATTTCCCTGGTACAATATTGTTAAAACATAGCACAAGATTTGAGTATTCCACAGCTGTGCTATAATCCCAGTGATTTTAAAGTTTAAGTCTAACCTAGGCACATAGCTTCCTTTTCAATATACTATTTTGGCATGTTCAGATACATTTTCTTTTGGTATAATGGAGTCAGTGAGTATATTCCGGCATGATATATATTGGAAAAATAAGTTTTAAGCCAATTTGAAAAGTTTGAAAAATCCTGTTAAATTCACTTTAATGCCTTGAAAAAAGTAGGTGTCTTTCTATTGGCATCTTCTGGTTCGATATCCTCCACTACCTACAAGTACACGCATCTTATAGATCTAATAAATGGTGTAATTAAAGTTTGATTTCTCCTGAAACTATTATACCATCATTGATATCATTTTATATTTACAGATGATCATGATGCCAATTTTCGAGTGTCCAGTATGCATTCAGACTGCCAGTTTCCCAGTCCAGTTACCGTGTGGACATATTTTCTGCTTTCTTTGTGTCAAAGGTGCAGCTCATCGCAGTAAAAGATGTGCTTTGTGCAGACAAGAGATCCCCGCAGACTTCTTCAATGACCCAAAGCTTCTACGTACAGATGAAGTTAAAGAAATGTCTAAAACTATTTTTGACGAAGGTTATCAGTGGTTTTATGAAGGCCGCAATGGCTGGTGGCAGTACGATGACCGAACAAGTATTGAACTTGAAAGGAGATTCAAGAATGGTGAAAGAGATGTGTTTGAATTGCTCATTGCTGGATTTTTGTATGTTATAGATTTAGAAAACATGAGACAGTTTCGAAGAAGTGATCAAACCCGTAGAAGAAAAATACGTAGAGATTTACGTAGCATTCAAGGAATTAAAGGAGTAGCTGGCCTGAAATATGGTGATACTCAATCTGCCCGTCCCAACGGTGATGGTGGGGAGGCATCACACTCTGTCGTAAATGGGAATATTAATAACTCGGTATCAACAACCTCAAACCAGCCAATAATGTTGCCACCACAAATCACAAGTGATAATACCCCGGTTCTGGGGGACGACGCCTATCTTACCCCGTCTGCATCCCAACAATACACCACAGACACCCATGACACCAGCAGATAGTCAGCCAGGAAGCCTGTCAAATTCGCAGGAACATCTGAATTTACATTTTCAAAACTTAAACGTTAATGATGACCCTAACAATTCATCCGCTTTAATGGCAGGTCCTACAAGTAGTCTTCGACATGATGTGTACAATACAGATGAGAATGATGATGATGACGATGAAGAAAATAGCTTACATGTACCTCCATGTGATGAAGATGGTCCCCATGATGAGCAGAATAATATTGCTAGTAATCCTAATAATGATGGCCATGATTCGGGAAATAGTTCCCAAAGCGAAGGGACATACCTTTAATTTTTATTTCATAATGTCCTAAACATATAAATACTTTAAAATAGACAACATAGAACATATAAACTAGCCCCGGTGTATATGAGTAACATAAATAGTCAACATATTATTTATTTATACTCAACATGTACTGGTATATGTAGGACAAAAAGATTATACTTGCATAATATATTTTGTAATGACCTTCTTTAGAAAAATACTGTAAATAATATGTCAATCTATTTTTAAAATTTAAACAAAAATATAACCAGAAGCCAATTTCTTCCGATCGGGGTATCAGGAAAGAAATGATAAGGTGCACTACACTTGAATTTTATCTGGAGATGCATTAATAGCAATTTTCTTAAATCTTGAAATAGTGGACTGGAGTAATATTTTGTTCTGTCATTATGTTACAGAAGTCTATTGTAATGCTGCTGGAACCAGTCATGGTTTCTGTAAAAGTTATCAATTATATACACAGTTGGTTATATTAAATGTGATATAACCGTCATTAAATATACTGCAAATTGCATAACATGATAGAGAACGATGTATGTGACTGACTACAGTAGAGCTGTTTGCCAATAATATAGCACATGCATAAAAATTACATTGCTATAAAAAGTAAACTTCATGCGAAAATTGATGTTGTTGGTGTCATCGGACTGCTCTTGGTTTCCTTTATTTGTATATTTTCTAGCGTTGTTGCTAAATAACCTTATTCAATATAGAGGATATATTACTTACAGCAATATAATTTTTATTCATGTGCTATATAAAATTTTAATGTTGGAAAAAGTCCACATATTTTTTAACACGCCTCAGACACAAACATGATGTAAGGTAAGGCTTTGTGGCATTTGAACTAGCAAAACATTACAAGAGAATGATGTTGTTTTCATATATCAACTGTTAAGAAACGCTGTGAACATTTGACACTACAGCTTGATATGCGAGGCATAGAGTAAAACAGCATTTTCAGTATAGAACACATTTTCAGTATAATCAGCTGTCAACTAAAACATATTTGTCTTTAGTTTACCCATTTGTTTTTGCACTGGTGGCTCAATGAAATCTTGTGTGTGCTTTATTTATAAATGCCTTTTGTAACATATTGTTTATTTGTGGTGAAGACTATATTTTGGTGTACAATAAATTCACTTGATATAGATACAGTGATATAGACAGTTCTAAGGAATATAAGTAATTTTTTCTGTGATATTTTTTAATGTTTTCAAGTAACATGTTGACTAATTTTCAATTTTTTCTATCTATAGTTTCCATTATTTTTATGACATAATTATATTTAAAATATATTTGTCATTCATTATTATCATATGCTTTTATCATACCCTAAATCTTTTTTTGCTGGTTGTTATTATTATTAGGCCAGAAAAACTACCTGCGTTTAGGATTATCCAACTGATCCTTAAATTGAGAATTGAGTCAACCCTAACATTTTTTTGCATCTAAAAATAAAAAAGTAAACATGAAAATCTGCAGAACGAATCTGTTTAATATGTCCAGAAAGTTAGATTTGTATTGTTCCTGATTGGTTTACTATCATAATTCCATGAAATAGAAATAAGAGGGGAAAAAAATAGAAAAGAAAAAATTACCTACATACCAGCTCAATTTTTTTTGTAAAGTAACCCTTAACACAGGTTTTTTTTCTGGCCGTACATGTACATGTGATTAAATAATCACAATGGTCCAGTGTAGAGTGATGTGGGTTTAAGGTTCAGATAGGAAGTTCTGTATGGAGGGTTTAGTCGTTTTGGCAGAAATGAGGCTCTGCCTAGTTGCAGTGTTAACAGTAATATGAAGAGATGTATTGTTTTAAGACAAAAAAATCCAGTAGAGTATTAATTTGTAGTTTTTAGGTCACCTGAGACTTTGTCTCAAGGGACCTTTTGCGATCGCCGGTTGTGTACGTGTGTCAGTTAACAATTGACATTCTTGACTTCTGAAAAATTGTAAGCTCAATTGTAATGAAATGTTGTATGTAGCTTTGGTCCTCATCCCCCCCTGGGGTCTTTGGGGTGTGGCCAAAACAGTCAAATTTAAGGTAAACTTTGAAAATCTTCTTAATATAGGAAGCACTGGGAAGCAAATGGTGAGCATGGTTATGAATGCATATGGGTCCTTTATAAAATTGTGAACTGCATGTCCTTAGGTCTCACTGGTTTGGCCCTAGGGGGTGTGGCCTACTTTACTAAATCTATATATTAAAGAGAAAATGACAAAGAACGTCATTTCTGATGACTAAATAGGTTTTTGGTGGAATTTAATTGTTGCTGATGTGATGGATTAATGCTTATATATTATTGACAAAAGTTGGAAATAGATTCATATAGCTTTATTTCATCAAGGATAATCAGTGGTTATTAGTATTTCCAAAACTTACATGATTTCATTAGTTTCATAAACAGATGTTAAATATTTCTTTAAAATGAATGAGTCAGATAGTAAAGTACTTGGAGGTTAATGTCTCCATATGGTAATGCATAGAGAGTATAATTATGGATTTGATGCCACGAAGCCCTTTAAGCAATGCTTCCCCACTCACCCCCTGAAATAGAACTTGACAGGAAACTAAGGCATTGTTACAGTGTAACTGGTTTCGCCGAAATGGACTATGATGCGTTTTCTGGCAGATTGTCTAATTTGTTTCTTATATAATCTAGAGACTATTATCGCTTCACCTTTGTTATCAAGACAGCTGTGTAGATTGTTTCATAATTTATGTAAATATATAAACATTAATATTTGTGAAAGAAAATCACAGAATGAGCAATTACAGTGTGCCAATACTTAATTGATGAAGAATGTGTATATATAAAAAATTAAGGTGTGAATTTATTACTTAACTTAAAAAGTATATCTATTAGAAGTAAAGTTGTTGATCCTGGTGTACAATAATGAAATTAAATATATGAGTAAAATTATTTGTTTTTTGATTAATAAATCTGAGTTGTTATCCAGACTATGTATTAGTTTTCTTATTATAGCCGTGACCTATTATATATTGGAAACTTAGCCATCAACATTTACATTCATGGCGTAACTCCCTATTGAACCTACAGGTACATCCATATTCATTTTGTCATTAATGGGATCAGTTTTAGCTTTGGATGCAGCCTGTGAGGTTCGGGCTAAGAATAAAATCACTGTCGATCTCTGGAGAAGGGTAGGAATCAGTCCGAACTGGGCATTGTGTTCATTTTTTGTCATGTTCATTATTGTGGTTAAATTACCAACCCCTGTGTTGTTCTAGGGATCCATATGAGTGATGGCAAGAATAGGATCACTTGTAAGTTGTGCATGTCGTAGCGACAATTTGAGTAATACGATAGCATTTGCTGAAATTCTGCAGGTATCAAGGTTCTAGGTTCATTCAGTTGTATTTTTTCTATATATTAATTCATTGTTTTGCACATGTAGAGTGAAGTTGGAATCTTCTTTCCTGTTGACATCGAATAACCTATAATGTGTTGGTACGCTGTTAAACCCCATTCATTAGCATTGGATGCATTTCTAAAAAGCAGTGTTTCCGAGATGTTATGAAAGGTTATGATAAATTTTATTCCTGTTTCTACTGTAGCAGGGGTCCTCCATAGCCGAGTGGTCCAAGGCGCCATCTGAAGATCACTTACCTCTCACTGCTAAGGTTGTATGTTTAAGTCTCGCCCTCTCCAAAAGCTTTATATTAGAAAGTTTGCCAGTTATTTGCGGAAGGACGGTGGTTCTACTGATTCATTCTGAGGTTTTCCTCCACCAATAAAACTGAAAAAGGTGCTGGATCATTAATAGATTGCACATGTTTGTATAGACAGAGTGCATTAATAATATAAATATAAGGAATAAAATTCATTTATTGAATGTTCAGGAGATGTGAAGTTACATGCAACAAACAAAAGACCTTTGGGGTTCATTCAACAAAATTTAATGAAATTCATTTTTTAATGGAGTTTCATCACCATTTTCAAAACAAACAAGTTAAATATGTTATAACCCAGTGTTATTTGTGAAGACAACCATGGAATGAATCTGAGTAGAACTACTATCAATCTGAAAGTAACATTTCTCAATCGAGCTGGGCTTGAACTCATATCCTCAACAGTGACTAGGTAAGTTGTCATTCTACAATAGCACCACTAAAATAAGGAGGACCCCCCCCCCCCAATGAAATTCGTTCCTTAAATAAAGAAATAAGTAGCGTTTGCTGTCAATGAGAATTTAAAAAAAAAATGTTTAAAATCCCAGTGATCCTCCGTGGCTGAATTACCCAAGGCATTGTCTCAATATAACTTACCTGTCACTGCTGAGGTTGTGGGTTTGAACCCAGTTTGACCCAATAGCTTTATGTAAGGAAGTTCACCAGTTACTTGTAGAAGGATAAGGACAACTCATGTGCATGGGACTGAATTTTCCTGTAATGTGTTGAAAATGGCGTAAAATAATTAGTCAAACAAAAGGACTGATATAGAAGGATACGAAACTTTTATCACTCTTCTAAATGTTGAATAGCATTAAATTAATAATTTGACAAATTAATCATTCAAATTTCACAGGCAAATGATTTCTTTTACAGGTAAGATGCATGTAACTTTAGATGTTTTATAATGTTTTAAACATACAAAATCATCTTAAATTTAAAACATTGCAGTTCGAAATGTACTTCCAAGAACTTTCCTTGGTTTTTAGCTCTGTTGGCCAAAGGCCAGAAGGGCTTATGCGCTGGTGTGTTGTCTGTTGTCCATCGTCAGCAGCACTTTCTCTGAAACCACTAGGCCAATTAAACTGAAACTTCACATGGATGTTTCTATTGCATAGAAGACTATACAGAAGATCTTTTTTTGATATGAAATTCAAGATGGCCACCATTAGTAATGATAACCAACTATAGTTTTGTTAGATTTGTTTAAATGCTGTCCCTGGGGTTAAAAATGACCCCTACCCGAGGGTTCAATAAGTCGTTATGAAGGATTGACTTTCTAAAAGGGGCAGGGCGGGGGTCAAAAAATGGTTAAAATTGAACATTCTCATAAATATTATTTTCAACAACCGGTCAGTCAAATTTTTTAATATTTGATATAAATTATCCCTATGATTAATGTTTTAAGTTTGTACAAATCAAAGGGCACCGGGATGTATGTAGGCCCTGTCAGAGGTCTTATAGTTTTACATAGGAATACTATGGGAAAATGGAAAATTCTCATTTTTTCTTCCATTTGTGTAAATATGTTGTTTAATTTGAGATCTAAAGTTGTCTAGTAACAATAATTCTGATTCTGTTCAATAAAGAGGATTGAATTTCCATAAGGGGCCAGGGGGTGTGTGGGGCAATAAGGTTAAAATTGGGAATTTTGACAAAGCTTCCTTTCAATAACCTTTTGATCAAACCAGTTCATATTTGATATAAATTATCCTTACATCAGCAAGGAATAAAGTGTCTGCATGTCAAGAGGCTGGAATATATTGGTGCCCTGTAATTGCGTTTTTTACTTTTACATAGGAATATTATAGGGAAAACTGATTATTTTCATTTTTGCATCCATGTGTACAAAAAAACTTCTTTTTAAAATCTTAAGCATTTCTGCTCATAACAAATATCTAAGACTGGTAGATTGAAGTTCTGACAAATCAAGGGTTTAAGTTGTATATGGGTTCTGTACAGGGACTTTATTTGTTTTACAGATGATTGGTATGGGAAATTCAGTTTTTGTTCAGTATAGGTGTGGTGGGGGTATTTATCCGTAAGTTGTTAAAAGGACCCCAAAAGAGGGTAAATATTTTGAAATTTCAAAAAGTGCTATGGCCACTATGAGTCAGTAGAGTGTCCTCAGGCCCTCTTGGCCTCTTGTTTAATTGCAGTATACAAACTTTATAATCATCAGTACGGTACTTTGTCATCAGTACTACACTATGCTGGGAGTTTTGTAGATAATTCCATTGTGCAAAGAATTTAGATTTGTGTTTCTGAGATGAATGGAAGTTAGGATATTTGAAAATAAGATTTTGCTTAAATACGTGAGCATTCATAACATCATCAATTAGTTGCTTTTCCTTCTCCATACAAGTCCTTGGTCACACTAATTCTAATAACACATGAACATTTCTGGACCAGTATTAGGGTTGTTGCTCCACTATAAGGTTTGATGCATCAGTAACTGTTGTATGGCCCTTATGTAGTTATATAAGTCATTGGTAGCAGTAAGTTTACATCATAGTTCACACTAGCTGTGCAGGTGTGTGCCATCATGGGCCCTCTTGTATTCAGTTTAAACACAGAAAGTCGGAGATTTCCATCTTTGTGTGATTTCATGGAACTACATTGGTATTGACAAGAATAGGATCATTGGCACCACTCCTTGTGTTGAGTCAACAACCAAGTTGTGCCTTTATGTTAATTTTGTACAAATGTGTCATTTGCATTTTGTATCAGTTAAGCAAATTTTAGAGGGCCATCTTGTCTCTCACAGTATGTTCAATCAGGCTGGTTTAAAATGCTTAAAGACTTCATATGTAGACTGGGCAATAGTGTTGGTTACCAAAGCCAGAGGTCATGAGATCTGCCCCTTAGGCTCAACTCTATGGATTCTCAAAAACACCAAGGACTGCCTCTACACTGGGAAATGCATGCAAGAGGAATTCACGTTAGCATTTACTTGAGCTTTGCAATTGAAGTACTTAGATAAATTAATATAAAAATCACTGGCTCCTGCATGTGTTGTCTAGCACCATTACTGTAATGTACTACTGAAAACAATACTGCAAGTGATGTCTTGCACCATTTACTGTAATGTACCACCCAAAACAATACTGCAAGTGATGTCTTGCACCATTTACTGTAATGTACCACCCAAAACAATACTGCAAGTGATGTCTAGCACCATTTACTGTAATGTACCACTGAAAACAATACTGCAAGTGATGTCTAGCACCATTACTGTAATGTACTACTGAAAACAATACTGCAAGTGATGTCTAGCACCATTTACTGTAATGTACTACTGAAAACAATACTGCAGGTGATGTCTTGCACCATTTACTGTAATGTACCACCCAAAACAATACTGCATGTGTTGTCTAGCACCATTTACTGTAATGTACCACCCAAAACAATACTGCAAGTGATGTCTAGCACCATTACTGTAATGTACTACTGAAAACAATACTGCAAGTGATGTCTAGCACCATTTACTGTAATGTACTACTGAAAACAATACTGCAGGTGATGTCTAGCACCATTTACTGTAATGTACCACCCAAAACAATACTGCAGGTGATGTCTAGCACCATTTACTGTAATGTACCACCCAAAACAATACTGCAGGTGATGTCTTGCACCATTTACTGTAATGCACCACCCAAAACAATACTGCAGGTGATGTCTTGCACCATTTACTGTAATGTACTACTGAAAACAATACTGCAAGTGATGTCTTGCACCATTTACTGTAATGTACCACCGAAAACAATACTGCAAGTGATGTCTTGCACCATTTACTGTAATGTACTACCCAAAACAATACTGCAGGTGATGTCTAGCACCTGTTACTGTAATGTACCACCCAAAACAATACTGCATGTGTTGTCTAGCACCATTTACTGTAATGTACCACCCAAAACAATACTGCAGGTGATGTCTAGCACCATTTACTGTAATGTACCACCAAAAACAATACTGCATGTGTTGTCTAGCACCATTTACTGTAATGTACCACCCAAAACAATACTGCAGGTGATGTCTAGCACCATTTACTGTAATGTACCACCCAAAACAATACTGCATGTGTTGTCTTGCACCATTTACTGTAATGTACCACCTAAAACAATACTGCAGGTGATGTCTAGCACCATTTACTGTAATGTACCACTGAAAACAATACTGCAAGTGATGTCTAGCACCATTACTGTAATGTACTACTGAAAACAATACTGCAAGTGATGTCTAGCACCATTTACTGTAATGTACTACTGAAAACAATACTGCAGGTAATGTCTAGCACCATTTACTGTAATGTACCACCCAAAACAATACTGCAGGTGATGTCTAGCACCATTTACTGTAATGTACCACCCAAAACAATACTGCAGGTGATGTCTTGCACCATTTACTGTAATGTACCACCCAAAACAATACTGCATGTGATGTCTTGCACCATTTACTGTAATGTACCACCGAAAACAATACTGCAAGTGATGTCTTGCACCATTTACTGTAATGTACTACCCAAAACAATACTGCAAGTGATGTCTAGCACCATTTACTGTAATGTACTACCCAAAACAATACTGCAGGTGATGTCTAGCACCATTTACTGTAATGTACCACTGAAAACAATACTGCAAGTGATGTCTAGCACCATTTACTGTAATGTACTACCCAAAACAATACTGCAAGTGATGTCTAGCACCATTTACTGTAATGAACTACCCAAAACAATACTGCAGGTGATGTCTAGCACCATTTACTGTAATGTACCACCCAAAACAATACTGCATGTGTTGTCTAGCACCATTTACTGTAATGTACCACCCAAAACAATACTGCAGGTGATGTCTAGCACCATTTACTGTAATGTACCACCCAAAACAATACTGCATGTGTTGTCTAGCACCATTTACTGTAATGTACCACCCAAAACAATACTGCAGGTGATGTCTAGCACCATTTACTGTAATGTACCACCCAAAACAACACTGCATGTATTGTCTTGCACCATTTACTGTAATGTACCACCCAAAACAATACTGCAGGTGATGTCTAGCACCATTTACTGTAATGTACCACCCAAAACAATACTGCAGGTGATGTCTAGCACCATTTACTGTAATGTACCACCCAAAACAATACTGCATGTGTTGTCTAGCACCATTTACTGTAATGTACCATCCAAAACAATACTGCAGGTGATGTCTAGCACCATTTACTGTAATGTACCACCCAAAACAATACTGCAGGTGATGTCTAGCACCATTTACTGTAATGTACCACCCAAAACAATACTGCAGGTGATGTCTAGCACCATTTACTGTAATGTACCACCCAAAACAATACTGCATGTGTTGTCTAGCACCATTTACTGTAATGTACCACCCAAAACAATACTGCAGGTGATGTCTAGCACCATTTACTGTAATGTACCACCCAAAACAATACTGCATGTGTTGTCTAGCACCATTTACTGTAATGTACCACCCAAAACAATACTGCAGGTGATGTCTAGCACCATTTACTGTAATGTACCACCCAAAACAATACTGCAGGTGATGTCTTGCACCATTTACTGTAATGTACCACCCAAAACAATACTGCAAGTGATGTCTAGTACCATTTACTGCAATGTACCACTGAAAACAATACTGCAAGCGATGTCTAAGACCATTACTGTAATGTACTACTGAAAACAATACTGCAAGTGATGTCTAGCACCATTTACTGTAATGTACTACTGAAAACAATACTGCAGGTGATGTCTAGCACCATTTACTGTAATGTACCACCCAAAACAATACTGCAGGTGATGTCTTGCACCATTTACTGTAATGTACCACCCAAAACAATACTGCATGTGATGTCTTGCACCATTTACTGTAATGTACCACCGAAAACAATACTGCAAGTGATGTCTTGCACCATTTACTGTAATGTACTACCCAAAACAATACTGCAGGTGATGTCTTGCACCATTTACTGTAATGTACCACCCAAAACAATACTGCATGTGATGTCTAGCACCATTTACTGTAATGTACTACCCAAAACAATACTGCAGGTGATGTCTAGCACCATTTACTGTAATGTACCACTGAAAACAATACTGCAAGTGATGTCTAGCACCATTTACTGTAATGTACTACCCAAAACAATACTGCAGGTGATGTCTAGCACCATTTACTGTAATGTACTACCCAAAACAATACTGCAGGTGATGTCTAGCACCATTTACTGTAATGTACCACCCAAAACAATACTGCATGTGTTGTCTAGCACCATTTACTGTAATGTACCACCCAAAACAATACTGCAGGTGATGTCTAGCACCATTTACTGTAATGTACCACCCAAAACAATACTGCATGTGTTGTCTTGCACCATTTACTGTAATGTACCACCCAAAACAATACTGCAGGTGATGTCTAGCACCATTTACTGTAATGTACCACCCAAAACAATACTGCAGGTGATGTCTAGCACCATTTACTGTAATGTACCACCCAAAACAATACTGCATGTGTTGTCTAGCACCATTTACTGTAATGTACCACCCAAAACAATACTGCAGGTGATGTCTAGCACCATTTACTGTAATGTACCACCCAAAACAATACTGCATGTGTTGTCTAGCACCATTTACTGTAATGTACCACCCAAAACAATACTGCAGGTGATGTCTAACACCATTTACTGTAATGTACCACCCAAAACAATACTGCATGTGTTGTCTAGCACCATTTACTGTAATGTACCACCCAAAACAATACTGCAGGTGATGTCTAGCACCATTTACTGTAATGTACCACCCAAAACAATACTGCAAGTGATGTCTTGCACCATTTACTGTAATGTACCACTGAAAACAATATATACTGCATCTGACATCAGTGTATGTGTGTGTGTATAACTGTGTGTGCTACATTTACTGTAATGTACCACCGAAAACAATATATACTGCATCTGACATCAGTGTGTGTGTGTGTATGACTGTGCGTGCACCATTTACTGTAATGTACCACCGAAAACAATATATACTGCATCTGTCATCAGTGTATGTGTGTGTGTATAACTGTGTGTGCTACATTTACTGTAATGTATCACCGAAAACAATATATACTGCATCTGACATCAGTGTGTGTGTGTGTATGACTGTGTGCACCATTTACTGTAATGTACCACTGAAAACAATATAAACTGCATCTGACATCAGTGTGTGTGTGTATGACTGTGTGCACCATTTACTGTAATGTACCACTGAAAACAATATAAACTGCATATTGACATCAGTGTTTGTGTGTGTGTGTATGACTGTGTGCACCATTTACTGTAATGTACCACTGAAAACAATATATACTGCATCTGACATCAGTGTGTGTGTGTATGACTGTGTGAACCATTTACTGTAATGTACCACTGAAAACAATATATACTGCATATTGACATCAGTGTGTATGTGTATGACTGTGTGTGCACTATTTTTCCACTGTAAGCATCATTTTCATCACTTTGTAACATATTGAATGAGTCTGTATCAACGACATAGCTTGTTATACAATATACACTGTCAAAAAGCACATAACAGTAAACACCAGCCCATGAAACATAACTCGAGTTCATTACATGTTTTGTTCATGCTCCTGCAATCTTACTTCATTCTAAGAGTACTAGAAACCATTTGTGTGATTATAAAAATTGACTGTCTTCATGCGGCGTTATCTTTTTTCACTTTTACACGTGCATACATCCCCTGTAGTCGCTGAAACAAAGTCAATAAACATATTTATAAGAAACCTTTTCAACTCTTTCTTAATGATAATAATGATTAGTAATAAAGCACAGATTTCATGTTACCTTTACATTTAATCATTACGCTGGGGTGGAGTAAAACTTGGGATTAAAAACAAATTTTGAACATTCACGCTTTGTTGCGTAAAAATACTCTTGTACAAGTTCTTGAATTTTACATATGTTAAAACTTTATTAAGTGTTTCATTTTAATTTAAATTCAAATTTATGAAAAAACTAGCGTGAACACCTCCTCTTTTTATTCAATCATATTTTTAATCAACATTGCAGTACTATATTTCAAAAAAAAAGCTTAAACGAAAGCTTAAACTTCATATATAAAATTTATAGATTTTTTTAGATGTTGAAAAACTGATAAGAACACCACAAACTTCCTTAAATACTGTCGTTTTAGAATGGGGATTTCGTTTTAGAATTGGTGTTAACTATGATTTATATTACTTATATTATATATAACATCTCTTGACTGGAGGGACAATTTACATACATGAACTGATAGCTAAATATATGAGCAGGATCCAGTTAAAGATTCATGACTACTTACATACTATATAAAGGTCAGACATAGAAACCTGCTGGATCATGCAGATACAGTGAGATCATAGTAATTTTATAATTCCATAAAAGGAGATAATTTCCCATTAACGGCATTTCTGATTTTGGGATCTTTTCAGATGCAAGTTCACAATGTATGATATATATATTGTGATGAATATTTGTGAACAACCAGACATAAATGTACTGACCAGACTATGGCGAGCGCCCCTATATACCGGGTACAATGCAAAACAAGGACAAGAGACTATAAAATCAACCAACCCAATTGAATTGGTGTCAACTATGACTTATACACAATGGTTTTACATGCAACTCATCTGTATGTGTTATATATTAAATAACAGGAGATCAATCTATTTAGTGGTAAATAAAAACTTCCACTTTTAAAATTATTTTGTGATAAACAAATTTTAAAACAAAATCTGATTTTAAATGGACAAAGTTAGTGTTGATGAAACGGCTAAGATTTAGTTGCCTCAGATAGAATTCTAGTAAGTAACATGTATATTGTTTTTGGTTGTACCCATTGCATTAAAGTATACAAAAGTTATGTGTGTTACATGGAAGCATCGTCGGATTACCCCCAGGTAATAATTCCGATACTCTCCATCCATAATGATGCATAGAGAGTATCGGAATGATTACCCATGATGCCATGGAAGGAAATGATTTGCAAATAACTGATCAGGTACCTGCATGGTCAGTGCCTCACTTGTATTGACGAGAACCCATGTGTACAAGGGTCGGAACTCCAGGGCGAGCCTCGTGTACAACACGCTGTTGACCCCGTCAATCTTGAAACGGTTTTCGGCCTTCAGGTGCAGGTCGTCTCTTAAATTTGTAACATACCCAATTATGTATAAATAATGCACAACCAATCTTAAAAAAAATGTTTGTAGCTTACAACAATGCAACATATTTGTACAATGTTAGTAGATCAGAACACGCTTTGGAATAATGTTATCCAAGTATCCAAGTATATATGCACGTTTGATATTGTGTGTTATAAAACATTTATTTTGTTCATTCGCACATAACACCCAGACTGCCACTTCAAAGGTCAAGGTCACAATTTAACTTTGTTTGACAACATTTTCGGTCTGTTTGAGGTTTAATGTCCGGTTTATAACTTTGTCACCTATGGATAAATTTCAAAAACACTTGGCTGAGTTGATCAACATGACATGATGAAGTGTGGCATGTAAGATTCGGAACCTTTCCTAAAAGGTCAAGATCACACTTTCAACTTATTTGACATTTTGTGTCTGGTCTGTAACTTTGTCTTTAACTTGGCTCAATTGATCAACATGACATGACGATGTGTCGTATGGAAGACCCAGACCAGTACCTCAAAGGCCAAGGTCACACTTTGAGTTTGTTCAACAACACTTTGAATCTGTTTGAGATTTCAAGTCCATCCTTTAACTTATCATACATGGATGGATTTCAAAACACTTAATCAAACACTTATCAATTGATCAACATGACATGACAAAATGTTGCCTTAAGACCAAGAACCTTACCTCAGAGGTAAAGGTCACACTTTCAGTTTGTTTGATATTTCATTTCTGGTCTGTAACTTTGTTTTATATGGAGGGATTTTAAAATAGCTTTACACAAGTGATCAACATGTCATGATGATGTGTCACCTGCATTTACCTGTAGAAATACCTAGACCTATACATAAGTTGTTATGGTCAAGGTTACACAAAGGTCAAGGTCACACTTTAATGTAAAAAAACAACAACATGAAATTGCGTGTCTAGTCTGAGACGTCAGTCCATGATTCTTGATATTCATGGATACATGACTATCCTATTATAAAATATATCGTCATTTTCACAGACCATTTGGGGGGCATGCGACACTTACCAGTGACATTTCTTTACTTTTTTTTTTATTCTTCCTAAATACATTTGTATATCTCAATAAATGTGCACAGTAGTAGCAACTTAAAGAAAACATTAAACACAAGCCATCAATCAATGTCAACATGCACTGGCCATTGACTGGTTGTTTGGTCTCAAAATGAGTGACCAAAGGTCTATAGAAGAGATGGAGAATTAAATATAAAAAAATATATAGATTTTGAATTTTGTTAATTTATTTTGGTCCTTATGATTGAAGGAATCATATAAGCAATCTATATACAGTCAAATCTGTCTGAAGCAGTCAGTCAATGGAATGTGCAAAACTGGCTTTTTAAGACAGGTTGTTGCTTAATACATGTGAATTTGCTCTGAAAGCAAAGAAATGGAAAACAGCAAATGTGGCTGCTTAAGACAAGTGGCTGCTTGCACAGGTTTAAATGTATTATGTAAACAATCCAGAATACAATTTTGATCACCGATTTTCTGATCAAACACAGAGTCAACCAATGGCCTCTGTCTACACTTGTGCAATGTGTGTATACATACATCTTATAAAATACACTGTATTGGTTTAATGCTTACTTCATCGGGTTATCTGGGTTAGTTTTATCATGAGTGTGCTGTAATTCCTCATACACCCCAATGTCTCCAGGAGGTCTTTCAATCTGGTACCGAACTTTCACAGTTGGTGACTCTGTAATCACATAGAGGTTGCAATTGTATTTCTAACTCATTAGTTTTGTGCATAAATCAATAAAACCAATCATAACTCAACAATTGAAAAAATAAGTTTCACTATGACCCATGTTTCATCTATAAAATGACATATACCTCACCTGGAGAGATCACTAAAATGCATGACAACCTGCAGTGACAAGCTTCTCTCCCCTTGTACCAAGTTTTGTTTGGTCAAAGCAACCAACACTTGACAAAATCGATATTCACATTGGGGTGGTAAACTTGAAATGAAATCACTACTCTAAAAATAGACAACACTTGAATACTTCTTGATGACCTTCACATCATCATTCAGACTCTTTCCAAGATGAAATAATTACTTTTAAACCTGTTTAACTGATCAAATTGAAATCAAAATGAAATCATGTTACTCATAATATGGTGCAATTTTAAATGGGAAATCTATTTTAGTATAACCAAGGCATGTGGCCCAGGTTGGGATATATTATTTTGGCATGTTTAAATTGATATCCTTTTGGCAAATACCAGGTCATTGAGTATGTATAGGCATGATTTATTGGTGTCACAGTGTGTGCAAAGTGTCCTGGGTTCGAGTCCTGGAATGACTGCATATTTTTCTCATCATTGGCACCCAATGTGGGACTCTGTCTTATATATATTCCGAGAAACATTAACATGGCTCTCTGGTCTCTATGGCAATTCAGGTATCAGTTCCAAATTTGTGAGGGAATATGGCACAGTGTGTACATAACCTACTTGAAGAGAGAAATGTATGTAAGGGGTCCGGTTGGCTCAGTCAGTAGAGCGTTTGCCATGTAAGTGAAGTATCCTGAGTTCGAGTTCCAGACTGACTGCATATGTTTCTCGTCCTGTTACAATGGCACCTAATGTGGGACTGTGACTGATATATATTCTGACAAACATTAACATGATTCTCTGGTCTCTATGGAAATTCGTGGATGAATTCCTAATTTGTGAGGGAATATGTCACAGTGTGTATGTAACCTGTAAAGAGAGAAACATATCAGCGGTCCGTTTAGCTCAGTCACAAGAGTATTCACCCTGTAAGGGGTTTAAGTCCCGGATTGTCTGCATTGTTTTCTCATCCTGTTACATTGGAAAAAAATGTTTTAGCCAATTTTAAAAGTTTTAAAAATCTATATTCCCTTTAACCTCATGAATACTATATAAATCAATAACCCTATGCTATAGATTTAAAAATTTTCATACAAACTTATTAACATTGTTTTATGTAAAATTGCATGCATAATATCACTTGCCATTTATCTATGATATAAAGGCCTATATATAGATTTGCAATTAAAATAAAAATAACAGTACATGGGCCATGTTTGGTTTAATAAACGAATAAAACTTAAAACCAATATGGGATCTTCAGAAGTGATGGGAACTTGCATTCTCCAGACAAATAAATGTTGATATAACATTCTTACTATTTAATAGGTAAAACATTTTCTATTGCTGGAGTTCTCATATTTACACAGGCATTATAACATGCATAAATGAAATTTGGTAAAAAAGCGATCCTGACAATAAATGTGGTCACCATTTTAGTTTATACTAACTTATTATAGTTAGATTCTGAAGTACCTTCGAGTTCACTTCCTGGATAGAACCAGTACTTAGTGTTGTATTTTGACAGGCCATTGGTTTAAACCCACAGTCTCTAGTGCCAGAGACCAACACTCTATCCACTGCACCACCATCCGGCTTAACCATTTTAGATACAAGCATCACAACCTTCATAGGTGAAGGTCATATTGCAATGACCACTAGCCCCTATAATGTATAATTTCTGCACACAATATCTAACTCAAGAACAGGACCATAACTCGCAAAAAGAATCATATCAAAATTTCACAGTCTTTAAACATATGTCCAAATCATGTATAAGTTATTTAGTATATTTGCAGGCAAGTGCCTTGAACACTATAAGAGCAGTATATTGGAGACAGAAATTATATGGAATATATTCATACTCATGGCATAAACAATTCGTTATCTTGAGAGAAATCATAATGTATCTTTAGCATACAGGTCGTATGAATTATATAGTTTACACATATTTTACTTTGATTGTGGAAATAAGTTCTTAAAACTTAGATAAATTACACTCAATGTCTTCATCGGTAGAACCAGTACTAAGCATATGTGGAAAAGTGTTTTGCTCAAGTACACCACACATAGCTGTGTTGGAGTGTCGTAGGTTTGGTGCTCTACCACTGGACCACATGCTCCACATATCTATATGACTTATATGGCTACCAATGATCCATTCCTGATGCCAGCACCATGCACTGGTTATGAGGGCTTTTTCTGTGAATCACCACAATTGAGTTATACCTTTTGTATAAATCATCATCCTCTTTTCCCCAGCCGAAGTATGAATTGCTGAATCCATTAATTCTGATGAACTGAGCTGGTGTAAATGCAACAATACCACCAAAATAATGGCCGTAGGGTAATCTGAAAGAAGCACAACCAGATTGGTTCATGTTTTACCATAATTGACAACTGTGATGAAAACCATGACCTCACTTCGTAACTCGATCCTCAAAGGCTTAAACTTCAAAATGTATTCGAATCATTCAATGACATAAAATAAAAAGTGTACTCAAATTATGCATTATGAAAAGTCAAGAAGACACAGCTGTCAAATTCCCCCATGATTAGGGCATTTCACTCTGGAACTTGAAAAAAATCCGTCACAGCAAAATGCACTACTAGAATACTAGGGCCGGGCCCGATTAGCTCAGTCGGTTACGTGTCTGACTATCAATCCAGGGGTCGTTAGTTTGAATCCCCTGCCCGGCAACAGTCTCCGTGATGATTGATATATGACATTGTGTCTCATTATCATTCGTCTCTCACCACTGATTTAAAAAAGTTATCAGTTACTTGCAGAGATGGGGTGTGCTCAATTACTGGTTAATCCCAGGAAACTGGTGGTTAGGTTAACATGATCGTCTGTTAGCCCTCGATGGCATAAAATTGATGCTCAATATTCAATCAATCAATCAATAGAATACTAGGTTTGGAGTTGTGCTGCAAAAAGGGATACTTTTGTAATTTTAGCTAATTGTTTCCGTGGTAAGAGAACAAATAATGAAAATGAAAACTCCTTTGTTGCAAAAGCCACTTCTATATAGCTCTATGGTTACAGAAAAAAACATTGAAAATAAAATCTCCCTCATGGCATAGTGGCACTATGTGACCACTAAGTTGCCATGTGTACAAAATTTTCGTGATATTACCGTGAACTGGTTTTGAAGTTACGATCCAGAAAAGGCAAATTCTGTTACTTTGGCTTTTTGATTTCAATGGTAACAGTTAAAATATTCACTATCAAAAGTCTCTAATAGCCACTAGGGTTGAAATGTTTCCATGAAGTTACCTTAACGGCTTAGAAGTTGTGCTCCAGAAATGCCTTCTGGGGGGATGGGGGGTTATCATAACTTGCATAATATTATATTTGTTGTGTTTAAACAATGTATCTCTTAAAATGTGTCCTTTGTTTCTTTCAAAATAAGCGTAACAATAAACTTTTTTTTTGGTACAAAGGCAGAATTCTGACATCACCATCAAGTTGATATCTAAGATTACATACATACTTGTACCCAAATTTGCTACTCTTGGCGGATAGATGACGGGGTGTACTTTTGCACCGGTACAAGTTTCTGTCATCCGCTGGAAGTAAGTCCACATCATGTATTATAATGCACGTGAAATTTTGAATTTCCGTTGCTGTTAGAAAACCTACATTTGCTAACATTCCTCTGTTGAACTGAGTTGGGTATGCCTGAAAAAAACAGTTCGTATTTTTTTATTGAGAATTGTAGATCTACTCTTCAACACAAGTTTAAAAATACTAAACTATAATTGCTCAATTTCTATGGTGTTTTTAATCCATATATTCAATTTTCTATTTAAAAACAATCAATGAATGGTAAATAGATTTAAATTTCATCTAACTATTAATGGAAATATAAGTATGGCTTTAAAGGGAATATATTAGGTAATGATTAACTTTTAAAATTGGCTAAAAACATTATTTCCAATATGTTCATGCCTATAATATACTATTTTACCAAATACTTGCCAAAAGGATATTTATATAAACTAGCTAAAATTAATATATTGAAAAGCGATTTCCTAACTTGGGCTACGCGCCTAGGTTAATCTAAAATAGATTTGCCGCTTAAAAGTGCAATATATTTTGTGATATATTAAATGAATGCACTTTAATTTTAATTTCAAGTTTGATCCGTTGTACATGTATACATGCAGTAAAAATTATTTTATCTTAGAAAGAGTTCAAATTATGTCAAGCAATGTTCAAGTGCTATTTTTAAAATAACGATTTTGTCCCCGTTTTGTGGGACTTGACATACACAACCATTTGAATTTTGTCCTGTTTTGATGGATTTGACATACACATCCATTCAGATTTTGTCCTGTTTTGTGGGATTTGACATACACATCCATTCAGATTTTGTCCAGTTTTGTGGGATTTGACATACACAACCATTCAATACTTTCATTCACAAATAATTAACATAATCACATACAATTTAATCCATATATTCAATTTTAAAAACACTCACCATTTCAATGACAAATATCTCATACTGCAGTTGTTGTCTTTGCAACACTGTGTGTAGATGAAGCAACAGTACAAGCAGGTGGCGCTCTCGATCCCTTCATTGTTGTAAAATTAAACAAAACAACTATGTTTTAAATGTTGGGTAGGAGATGAGCTTCATCAAACGAAACAACTATGTTCTAAATGTTTCGCATCTACATGGTGTAAATATTACGACTTAAATATACCATCAGTGACTTATGTCCATCAGTAACTTATGTCCATTAGTGACTTATATCCATCAGTGACTTATTACACTATGTCACGTAATGTTGAGCCACTCCATATTTTTAAACTTTAATGCACAAGTGCCTTGATTTATACATATTAAAATAACACAGTCATGTTATATGATTTGCAAATCGTAATATTGATTCTAAAAGTTTTTGTTTGAACATGTTCATTTAAAATCAAAAATTAATATTAAAAAAATTTAACTGATATACACTTATGAAAATGATCCACATAATTGTTTCTTAAAGTTGTAGTAATAAACCATGTTATTAGCACTTTCATCTCAGACCATTATTGGAAGAGTTATGTACCCTTAATACTTTTCATTGGTACCAAACTTATTTATATGTTACACATAACCATTAAAACTAGTACAAGATGGAAAATCACTTTCTGAGTCATGGTCCTTGAATGCTCAAATGTATCAATTTGATGTTTATTAACAGTGCCATCATAAATGTATGAGTTTTGTGGTCTAGACCTATATGTGCAAGTGGCTAGCCTGTGTACTAGATTTAGCAAATGTTTGAACCCCCCCAGTCCAGTCACGTTAAATGTGAATGAAATGGAAATGGATGGGCATTTTTGTATGGGAATTACTAATATCTGAGGTGTATCAAATCATACACAGTTATTTTAATTTTGTATTTGTAATATATAGATATATCATTTCAGAGTAATACTGTTAAGAGAAAATTAATTAGAATTGCCGCGTGTCACTTGAAGTGTAAAAACTGACCTATACGGTATAATGATAGCGACCCGCTCTCGCGCTATACAGTCTCTTGGTTTGTAGGACCCGCCTGGTCGAAGCAGCCGCAGTGATGTCTTGTTGAATACTTTGACCACAGTTACATTGCCATGTATGTGTAACTTACCAACTGCAACATTAACAACAGTCTTGATTTAACGAGAAATAGTTTGAACAAAAAACCGATGAGGTCCTCAAACATAGATCTATATACATTCATTATTATTGACATCAAAGTGCTAAATAACACAATAACAAATACAAAAAGAATACATGTACTAAGATCTGTTGAAATTGATTCACTTTCAGCCACAAGAACAAAAACTATTAATGTAAAGGAAGCGAGATGTCTGAACTTCTTCATGATTAGCGCGGTAGGTAGGTAGCATGTCTGGCCATCAATCCAGCGGTCGCGAGTTCAAATCCCTGCCCAGACACGGTCTCTGTGATAACTGATATACAACATTGTGTGTGCGTGCGTGTGTGTGAAATTATATTCTCTTCTTCAGCAACAGCGAGTATGATGCAAGCAGGGTGCACATGTCTGAAATTACATTCCCTTCTTTTTCGTAAATTAGTGTATATCAACATGTCCTGTGACGTGTTGAAAATGCTGAGTATAATTTGACAGGGTGTAGGTGGGTGGGTGTTGTATCGTTCAAATGGAATTTCCTCAAATGTATGTTTTCACATTTTAAACACATGTCATACAACACCACAAAATGTTACCTTCAAAAGCACATACCCAAACCAGGTGGCACCTCAGGACACAACTTCAAAGGGGATCGCTGGTGATGCGGTCCATCAGACAGGAAACTTTAAACAGAAGCACGTTTCATTTAAAGTATCAACATAGTCTTGCAAACCTTTATTCCGGCCATTTAATCTATCTGTTACAAATACATCAACATCTTTACTTATAGCGTCAACAAATGTTGCATTAGGAATTGTTTTATCATTGCCATGTGGGTGTATTTCCCTACTACGCAGACTAGATTGCAAGCTTTGTATGGCATAAGAAGGTTTTTCATACCTGGATATATACACGATAGCAGTGAAA
The DNA here is from genome assembly GCA_029582155.1 of Panopea generosa. Lineage (NCBI taxonomy): Eukaryota > Metazoa > Mollusca > Bivalvia > Adapedonta > Hiatellidae > Panopea > Panopea generosa. The sequence continues at coordinate 31,986,732 of CM055901.1, read as the reverse complement.
CAAAACAACACATACATAAGGATGAATAATGCCACTCCAAACGACAACTTCCATCTAACCATTGTTTTAAAGCATTGGTACATCAGTTTAATGTATTCTACAGAAATACTAGTATGTAATTTCTATTACAGATGACATATATAACACTGACAGTGTTCTAGTGTATTCCAAATAGTAGACACCCAAATCAATCCCAAACTGTATTCTGTAATATTGGAAACCTGAACCAGGAGTAACTTTTTTGTTTTTAACCTTAATGAAATTCGATCTGATAATCATTCATGTGTACAACTTGTTTATAGTAAAAACAATGAAATGCTGAACATTACGGTAATACGATAAGTTATCATAATGTGTTAAAACACCTGAAAATGGACAACTTAATTGTCAATGAGAATTGTTTTGAAAGCAGAGTCTTGCTCATATAGCTTTTGGAAACAATATCAACAATTTATGATTTTAACCCAAATCACATAGTATTATTCAATAAACATGTACTGTACATGCATAAAGAGTATTACATATACATGGTTTTGGTAGGTTTTTTCGCTTTTTTGCAGACGCAAAAGAAGTTAAAACTTTCACATGATAGTCTTACTTTATAATTAATAATTCATTCATCAGCGTTGGCAACCTGTTACCACCAGTACTATTCAATTGATACCATTACTATTATCCTGCAATTTTCAAATATTGGTACAAATAGCTATTTCCTTGCAATCATAATTATTTCCTTGTGATAATTGCTATTGCATTATGATAATTTCTATTGCATTGTGATAATTTATATTGAATTGTGATCATTGTTATTACCTTGTGATGATTGTTATTGCATTATGATCATTGCTATTGCATAGTGATCATTGCTATTGCATAGTGATCATTGCTATTGTATTGTGAGCATTGCTATTGCATTGTGATCATTACTATTGTATTGTGATCATTGCTATTGGCTTCAGATTATTGCTATTGCAGAGATCATTGCTATTGGCTTGAGGTCATTGCAATTGCATTGTGATAATTGCTATTGCATTGTGATCATTGATCTTGTATTGTGATCATTGCTATTGCATTATGACCATTGCTATTGCATAGTGATCATTGCTATTGTATTGTGATCATTGGTATTGCATTGTGATCATTGCTATTGTATTGTGATCATCGCTTTCGGCTTCAGATCATTGCTATTGGCTTGAGGTCATTGCAATTGCATTGTGATAATTGCTATTGCATTTTGATCATTGCTATTGACTTGAGTTCATTGCTATTGAATCGAGACTATTTCAAATGCCTAGTAAGAATTGCTTTTGGAGTGTTATCATTGCTATTGCATTGAGATCATTTCTATTGCTTTTTGATTATTGTTATTGGCTTGTGATCATTGCTATTGGTTTGATATCATTGCTACTGGATTGTGTTAATTGCTATTGGCATGAGATCATTGCTGTTGGCTTCTGATCATTGCTATTGGTTTGATATCATTTCTATTGCTTTGTCATCATTGCTATTGGTATGAGATCATTGCTATTGGCATGAGATCATTGTTATTGGATTGTGATAATTGCTATTGGCTTGAAATCATTTTACTGGTTCGAGATCATTGCTTTTTCCTTGAGATCATCACTTTTGGCTTGAGGTAATTGTTTTTGCATTAAATCATTGTTATTGGCTTGTAATCAATGTTTTTGCCTAAAGAGCACTGCTATTGCTTTGAGATCATTGATTTCACCGCGAGATAATTGTTCTTGGCTTGTGACCATTGTTATGACATTGAAATCATTGTTATTGCCTTGAAATCATGCTATTTGCTTGATATCAATCTTATTGGTTTGAGATCATTGCTATTTCTTTGAGATCATCCCTATTGAGGTCATTGTTTTTGCATTGAAACCATTGCTATTGGCTTGTGAGCATTGCGTTTGCCTAAAGAGCATGCTATTGCTTTGAAATCATTGCTATTACCTTGAGATCAATGCTCTTGGCTTGTGACCATTGCTATCACATTGAAATCATTGTTATTGCCTTGAGATCATGCTATTGGCTTGTGACCATTGCATTTGCCTAAAGAGCACTGCTATTGCTTTGAGATCATTGCTATTACCTTGAGAGCATTGCTATTTTCTTGAGATCATTGTTATTACATTGAAAGCATTGTTGTTGGCTTGTGATCATTGCTACTGGCTCAATATCATTGCAGTTGCCTCTAGAGCATTGCTATTGCTGGGTGATCATTAATTTTGCATTGTAACCATTGCATTTGTCTTGTTATCATTGTTATTGGTTTGAGCTTGTGACCACTGTTACCACATTGAGATCAATGCAATTGGTTTGTTGTAACCCTCGTTATCACATTAAGATCATTGTTAATGCCTTGAGATCATGCTATTGGCTTGTGGCTATTGCTATCACATTGAGATCATGCTATTGGCTTGTGACCATTGCTATCACATTAAGATCATTGTTATTGCTTTGAGATCATGCTATTGGCTTGTGACCATTGTTATCACCTTGAAATCATTGTTATTGGCTTGTGACCATTGTTTTATCACATTGAGATCATTGTTATTGCCTTGAGATCATGCTATTGGCTTGTGGCCACTGTTATTCCCTTAAGATCATTGCTATTGGCTTGTGTCCATTGCTGCTGCCTTGAGATCATTGCTATTGCCGTTTTATCATTGTTTATGCTTTTTGACCATTGCTATTGCTCATTACTATTGCCTTGAGATCATTGCTATTGCCCAGAGATCATTCCTGATTGTTACTGGCTATTGCTTATTGCTATTACATTGGGATCATTGCTTTTGCCTTGAGATCATTGCTTTTGGTCTGTAATGATTGCTATTACCTTGCAATCATTGTTAATTCCATGTTTGATAACTATTCCCTGCAGAGCATCAGTATTGCCTTGCAATCATTGCTATTGCCTTGCGATCATTGTTATTGCCTTGAGATCATTGCAATTGCTTTAAGATTACTACTATTGATTTGTAATAATTGCTATTCCCTTGTGATCCTTGTTAATTCCTTGTGTGATGGCAAATACCTTGAGATCATCATTACTGCCTTGCAATCATTACTATTGCATTGAGATTATTGCTTTTGCCTTGGATCATTACTTTTGCCATGAGATTATAGCTATTACCTTGCGAACATTGCTATTGCCTTGTGATAATAACTATTGCCTTGAAATGATTGGTATTGCCATGAGATCATTGCTTTTGCCTTGCGATCAATATATTGCCTTGAGAGCATTGCTATTGTTTTGAGATCATTGCTATTGCCATGAGATCTGACATTGCTATTACCTTGAGAACATTGCTATTGCCTTGAGATCATTGCTATTACCTTGAGAACATTGCTATTGCCTTGATATTATTGCTATTGCCTTGAGAGTATTGCTATTGTTTTGAGATCATTGCTATTGCCATGAGATCATTGCTATTACCTTGAGATCATTGATATTGCCTTGAGATTATTGCTATTACCTTGAGAACATTGCTATTGCCTTGAGATTATTGCTATTGCCTTGAGATCATTGCTATTGCCTCAAGATCATTGCTGTTGCTTTGAGAACATTGCTATTGCCTTGCAATCATTACTTTTGCGTTGTGATCATTGCTATTGCCTTGAGATAATTTCTATTGCTTTGAGATCATTGCTATTGCCATGAGATCATTGCTATTGCCTTAAGAACATTGTTATTGCCTTGCAGTTGATGCTATTGCCTTGCAATCATCGCTGATGCCTTTAAATCACTTCTATTGCCTTGAGATCATGGCTTTTACCTTGAGAACATTGCTGTTGCCTTACGATCATCGCTGAAGCCTTGAAATCATTGCTATTGCTTTAAGATCATTATTAATTGCCAAATTTCAAGTGAAATGCATTGAAACTGATAGGAGCTTGACAAGGTAACGAAGTTGCAATGTATGGACAAAAAGGGACCATTACTATTTACCTCCAGATTTTTTTGACAATGCAGAGGAAACAATTCAATAAAATAAAACAAATACAGAAACAGACATTTGATTAATTTAATAATAATAATGCTTGCCATAGATGGGGTTATCGTATCACAACTGAGCAAACATCTGAAAACAAAATTCAGTTTAATTCCATTGTTTTATATATACTTATACTGTCAAGAGAAAAGCTAAATCGCAGTACAAAAAATGTAGCTGTATGTCAGATGAAAAACAGCATTCAATTACTTTTCTTTATGTAAATAATTTCACGCTTAGCTTTAGAATAAGCATACTGAAGATAAAAATCATATAGCAAAGAAAAATACACTGTAAAGGAAATACATGTATGGAGTGCATACAAATATACATAGTAAATCAAAATTACAATCAACACAAGAATGTTATAAAAAAAAAAGAAGAACTTTTCTACTGACAACTGGTTAAAATGTTGTAAACTTTTTCTAAATAACACTAATCTACTCAACGAAATTGATTTTTATTGTACATAGTATTTGACGGAATAGTCATCTCTTCAATATAATGATTTCACAACCAAGGATTTTAGGTAACGAAAGGGGCTTTGTAAGATATGGAAAATAAGAAAATGTTTATTACATTATCAAAACAAGAGTTGTCAGAAAACCAACAAAGCTCGCCTCTGGGTGTCTAAGTCCAAAAAGGGCCATAAATGTGCCAAAATGCAATCCAGAGTTATGGTTCTTGTCTGTGTGTGTTCCATTGATGATTGTGAAGACACACGCAAAATTTCATTCATATCCAATGAGTGGTTGCATAGATATGTTAAACGCCGCCGGGGTCATGACAATAGCTCTCCTTGGACTTCGTCCTACGAGCTAAAAAAATGTTACCGGTAATATCTTAATTAGTATAAAGCAATATTTATCTGCAATTAAACAGCAAACCAATGAATTAATTTGGATTTTATCAGCTACCAGCAAAATTAAGTTAAAAGAAGCAAGCATGAAGATTTCTAAGTACACAACCAGTGCTATAAATGCCGTTAGTTTGGCAAAATTTGCAAAACTTGTAACTGTAAAATATATACATTTATATGAAATTGGATATTGATACTGAATAGAAAAAAGTTTTAATAATTTTATATAACAAGACTTATTTTTACCGCAGTACAGAAATCTACCCAACTACACTGTCTATCCAGCAGACAGACCTCCTTGCATGTCACAATACAGAAAATTTAATGTTAAATAACAATGTTTTATGGATGACACTTGCAAGTTCTTAAGGATCCTAAATAAATTGTAGTTTATAACAATTACAATCAAACCATGATAGAAAATGAGTTCTGAAGGAAAAAGAGGAGAGAGAAGAACGCATCCTTGGAAGTCACTGTTATCTCTAAAAGGGATTTACAGTAATCTATTTGGACCATTTACATTGTACTAGTGACCAGTGTGTTTTTTTAATGAACAACTAAAAATTAAACCAGCTGCCAATTGTACACAAAAAAATACAATAACAAAAATAATGATGTGGTATGTACACTGACTAAATTTATGAAAGAAAATAAAGCAGAAAACCTAATGTTATGTACAAAACAAAGTAACAGGGTATATTTCAATTTGACATAAGATCATTCTGATAGAATCCAAAAAAAATATTCATAAACAGATACAATATACTTGTCCGAGCATATTTCAGAAGTTCTTGTTAACCAGATTGGTTTAACATCGTGTTATTTTGTGATATGACTTTTTCCCCTTTGAATTTGTAATTAATTTATATTTGCCAAAACATAGCATAATAATAAATAATTCTAAAACCACTTGTATCAATAACATGTATGAAGTAACGGTGTTAAGAAGAAAGACATACAGTGGAAGATCAGCCTTTTTGAAGTCAAACAAAAACTGTAACTATGGGGCATGTAGTTTTATGCAGCATTATGTTACATGTAGTTTAAATGCAGCTTAACTATGTTACATGCAGTTTAATTATGTTACATGTAGTATGAATGCAGCTTAACTATGTTACATGCAGTTTAATTATGTTACAAGTAGTTTGAATGCAGCTCAACTGTGTTACATGTAGTTTAATTATGCTACATGTTGTTTGAATGTAGCCTGTGTTACATGTAGTTTGATACAATTTTAATAATATTACTTGTATCTTTAATGCAGTTTTAATTATGTTACATGAAGCTTTTGTACAACTTGATGTTACATGCAGTTTTAATTATGCTAAATGTAAGTTCGAATGCATATAGTTTGAATGCAGTTATCACTATGTTACATGTAGTGTAGATGCAGCTTTATTTGTTAAATGTAGTTTGGATGCAGCTTTATGTTACATTTAGTTTGAACGCAACATTATTACCATGGATATATTTTAAACCCAATTACATATCAAAATAAGACAAAAAAATTTGCAAAAAAGCATTCAATCATGATGTAAAACGTAAATCTTGAAAAATAGTCTGGGCAAGAACAATGCCTCTAGTTTTTGTTCAAGGCTAGGAACATGCTTAAATCCAAATGCGCATCTGTTAAATTGGCACCAGCTTTCATGTCCCTCACATTCTTTTTTGAAAAACCAATCACAACTTTATCATGAATACAAAAGGTATGACTTACGGTTGAAAAAAATATCAAATGGTAAAATACAAACATAGCTCACTCGATATATGTCTCTCTCTACATTATAAACAATGTAAATGGAACTTGACAGCACTACATCTTGACTCACATGAAACAATTACTAACTGTCCCAGCCAGTCAAATACAATATAACATCACGTGTACATCATCTCAGCCATTGACGACATCTTTTTAGGAATATGTACAAAGTCTTCAAAATAGCCTGCCAACTCGTCAACAGTCATATCATCTAGCCTAGCCTGCTGTGAGCAAGACATCTCAAGGTTGCAATCACTGTAAGCATTCCGCGACAATGACCCATCAATTTCCTCAGACAACGCAAGAGATGGTTCTCTTAACGGTGTCACTTCAACCTGAGATCGGTAGTCTTTAAAGTCTGAACAAGAACTAGCACAATCGGTTCCTTCGTTTGACTTAAACGGTTTTCCCACCTTTGATACAACAGACTGGAAATCTAAATGCTTCCCCTTAGCCATACATGTAGCACCAAAAACTGGAGAATCAGCATCAAGCTTAGATACCGGACTCTTAGGACCTTGGAACAGTCCTGCCTTAATCCTAATTTTGGCATCCGACAATTTATCATGTTTGAAAATCTTCAACTTAGCTGCACGAAGGACCTGCTTACAATCTTTTTCTGAATGATGCATTTTAAATCTAGCTTCGCGAATCAGTGGTCGATGCTGGAGAGAGGAGGTTGCATAATTAAATTTTTTCTTCGACTTCAGTCTCAACTCGGTACACATGCACGACTGTTTCTGGCAGATTTCTGAGTGGAAGGTGAGCTTCTCCATGGAACACAGGAAATCATGAGGGTATGGTTCTATTCTGGCAGATGCTGCTGACGGCTTCCTTGGCTTACGAGCACACGGTTTTTCTGACTTTGTTGCTGGCACTGCACTAGCTTCTGCAGCATCCCTGATTTAAAACAGAAAATATCACATGAAATACATCATACTTTTACAAAGTGTTGAATCCCTAACATAGCACATGTTTTTATGTAAAAGGTGATAGCTTCATATTTGATAATCAAATAAATCTGGTGGATGTTAACTTTCAGCTCAATGACTCAATGCCACTAATATATCAAACTAAAAAATCTAAAAAATAAATTTGGTGATAGGCCATCTTAAAAAAATATTTGTTTATTGTGCCCCAACCAAGTATTTTTCATGTGAGTAGGTAGCTTAAGTCCCCCCCCCCCCCCACCCGCCATATTTTGATTTTGCATAGTCATTTCATGGAAAAATGGACAGAAATCATGAAATAAAATGCTTTGAAAGTTAATAGCAAACAATTTATTTTTAAGGACTGCCCTGTGGAAGTTCATTTCAAGAGAAATTTGGCACCAGAAAGGGTTAAAAAAAAAGAAAGAAAAAAAATTTATGCTGCTTTTACGCATTTAAAGGGAACACCTGTGTCTAAAATCACCAAATATCTTGACACTGTAGGTATAAATGAATTCTATTCATGTGACATCAAATAACAGTCTATGTTCAACTACTTTAAAATTTGTTACGCCAATTAGTTTGTTAGAATATTTAGTGTCATTTTAATGCAAATAAGGGCTTACATCAGGTATAGCCCTAATCACTCTTTCCTAGTCCTGGCAGATTAACCAGTACTCGAGCACACCCATCTCTGCAAGTAACTGATAACTTTCCAACTTGAATCAGCAGTGAGAGACGAATGATAACGAGACATAATGCCATATGTCAATCATCACGGAGACAAGGGCAAGGGTTCGAGTTCATAACCCCTTGATTTGTAGTCAGACGTGCTACTGATTAAGCTAATCGGGCCCAGCTGTTTTGCGAATAAGACAGACCAATAATGTTAAAGACACCCTCTTGAAACATACTTCAGATGCTCAATTATTATTGTATCACGATACAAATAGCAATATGGGAATAGTAAATTGCCATATATTGCAATGCAGTTTTGGTTGCACTGTTGCACCCCTAAATGGCAGGACATTACCTCCTCTTGCTTTGCAAGTGGTACAAATGTATGGCTTACCTTAACCACAGGTCCCTCAAGTTGTCTGCATTGTCTTTCAACTGACCAGGAGTCCTGAAGAAGAAACAGCATGTGCATCACCAAACATATGCATCATCTATATATTACAATTTTGTATTTATCTGATACCCATAAAAAATATATTATTTGCCGTGCTCCTACCTACTCACTCAAAAATGCAGCTATCCAAACTTTTTAATTGACTTTCAAAGCTTTTAAAACAATTTTTCATGATTTTTATCCATTTGAAATGAATATGCAAAATCAAAATTTGGCAAAAATAGAATTAACTACCTACCTACCCACATAAAAAATACTGGGTCAGAGCACAGCAAACAAACACTTTTTAAGGCATAAACTCTTATAAATTTGTTAGAACCTTTAATTTATCTTTTTTCAGTTCATAACAACTACTGGTAATAAACCGCTAATGAGGTGATAAACCCTTTCACATCTCACACTAAAAGTGTCTAGTTTCCATAGATTGTCTTCTGTTAGTCTAAATATGCAGGAAAAACATGGGGTTGACCAGATTGCTTTTTCACAATTTTAAAGACATCCCTTCATTTTTGTCAATTCTGCCTATTTGTTGGAGCGTTTCACTATGCACGTTTAAACTGTTATAGTTTCATCCAACAATACCCGATGTCATCCAAACTTTGCAGAACTCGTGAAAATGTTCCAATGCCCTCATATACACACAAAAAATATGACAATTTTAAGCATTTTCAACATAAATAATGCCCAACCTTGGGCGCCATAATCTTGCTACCATCACTAAGGGGAGGTAATTAGTGAGACCTTTAAACCATTAGAAAATGCTCAATTTAGATAAAACTCTATTTCCACCACATGAGTGGCAAAATCTGGCAAAAACTTACTTGTCCATTTCCGGCTAAGACAATTTCACTTAAAAGAAATCAAATGACAACAAACCTACACTTCAATGGAAAGTTACTGGAATTCAATGCCATGACTGTTTCAAATACATTGTATAAATTTATAACATAATATGAATTATAATTGATTGATTGAATTGTTAAACATCGTTTTTTTGCCGTCAAGGGCTAACAGACGATCAATTAACCTAACAGCTGTTTAGACTAGTTCAAACTTATTTATCTTTACATTGATTGCGAAACAAATTCTTACTACAACTAAGCCAAGTCATGCCTGAAATCTTCCTGGATAGAACCAGTACTAAGAATATGCAGAAAAAGTGTCTTGAAAGATTGAAACCACAACCCTCCAATCATTGGTCGATGTTCTCCCTCTTGAACAAGCTCCTAACCACTCTTTCCTAGGATTCTGGAAGGTTAACCGGTACTTGAGCATTCCCATCATCTCTAGAATTACCTGATAACTTTCCAATTCTAATTGGCGGTGGCAGACAAATGATAATGAGACACAATGGTGCGTACCACTCATCACTGGGACTGTGTTTGGCCAGAACTAAACATTTAATCTTTAACCGGAAAACAACAACAGGATCATGACAATAGATTTATCCCCCCTCCCACCCTCCCCCCCCAAAAAAGATGAGTTAAAAATGATACTCATCCATATGAGTTATTCTCCTTTTCATGCACTTACCATTGTGAATCTACCTTCAGTCTTTTAAAAGCGGAGTGTAACTGAGGGTCATTTTCATTGTCTCGTTTTGGTTTTTCTCCACCCATCTTGGATATACACTCCTGGACAGGCGAAGTCCTACAAAAGATGCTTAAAATGTTAAAAAGGATATCAATTTCAAAAATATTTAATCTAGAGTGGATCAGAAGGATGCAATACCAGGCTTTCCCCCAGAGTCATAACGCATGTCGCATGTGACATCCCTTCAAAAGATTTGGTTGATTAGTGACATCCCTTAAGTGGCACAACATGTCTTCACAACCGTTGCGACTACCGTTAGATAATCCCATTACACAAGCCAATCAGTAATTAAACAGACCCCATGATCAATTGACCTATTTAACAGACTTGTCAATCACTCGCAAGCGGAACTGGAGGTGTGTACAGGTAAGCCAATCAGAACGAGTCATTTGAAGGTTACCCGCCTCAATATAGAAAGCAGTGTCCTGTAAAATTTCTTGATCCGAGATTGTTTTTCACAAGATATAAAATCGACTACTGACCAAGGTGCTGGCATTACCTTTCAATTGATTCATTTACCTCCCAATCAAGTGAAGTCTGTGTAGTATGTATGCAATCAATTGGAACGAAACACTTAATAAAGTGTGTCATGGCCATTTGTCAGATCAAGACAACTAGAAATAGATTGCAGTGTATAGTAAGAGCTTTATGCAAGTAAGCAAACAATGAAATCGTAAGGGGTTTTCTCAGCATCTTATTTCAACAAAGCTAGAATAAAATCCCCACTTAAAATGGTTTATTTTGTACATAAATTGAAGAAAAAATATGATTGCCTACCGGATGTTAACAAATTTGAGAAACCCGTTCTAAAAGTCAGCGCCTTAAAAAAAGTTGGATTCTAAAAAATTGGTGCATCGAGTATAGCGGTCCCGTTTATTAGGGATGTTTAAGACTTAACTATTAATATTTCCTTTTATAAAATTTATATTTATTTGGAAATACACTGACACCTAATGAAAATTACAGAAACGAACATTAAAAATGCAAACTTCTCAATTGTATTTACTTTGAAATATGACAAGTTGTCCATTTATGAACACTCCTTTACTATATTTTTATGGCAATAATATTTTAATATTGGGAAGAAACATATATATGAAATGCACATTAATGGATAGTTGGATACCCCCGGTTTCTCAGCATCTTATTCCAACAAATAAAATCCCCACTTAAAAGGGTTTAAATTTTTAACATAGATTAAAGCATTTTCGTTCATTGGAAATACCCGGATGTGGTGATGGTCAAAATTTGGTTACAGTGGTCCTGTTTAATGCAGGATATTTAGGGGACAGGGGAAAAAAGAATTTTTAAGAACAATCTATTTGTATTTACTTTTATAAAATTGGTATTCATTTGGAAATACACAAAATCTATATGAAAATTATATTTTGCTTTTATATTGAATCAAACATGAAAACATATAAATTGTAACATTCAAATATGACTAGTCATCAAGGACTTGCATAGAATAGGATAGGACACTTGTATTGGATAGGAAACTTGCATCTCAACATTAAATGTTGATGAAATAGCACACAAATGATTAATTATTTGGCTATATATTGAAGCTTGGAGGAAAATGTATCATAATTAACTTGTTTTTTTAGCTGCAGTATAGATATTTTGTAATCAAGAGTGTTTCAGCAATTTTAAACACAAGTTTCTGGGAATGGTATTGTTTTGATGAGAATATCTCTCTGCAATGAAAGAATTTTGAATTTTTGAATTTGAATTTTGAATGGAAGTTTAGATAATTGAAAACGAGATTTTGTGAAAATACACGAACGTTCACAAAATATCAATCAGTTGCATTTCTTTCTCTATATAATTCCTTGCTAGTCATCCATTAAAAAAACTTTAAATTTCTTTGTATTCATTTTAGTGCAGCAATATTCTAAATAAAAACACATACTTAAAAATGCACCATTCATGAGTGACAAACTTAAAAAAAATCAACACAGGAGGGGACACCACTCCCGTACCCACCCCTCCCCTTTTTTAGCAACATGCCTTTAAAAATTCATGGGGGGGGGGGGACCCTAAACACCTAGATTAATGGACTTTACAATTACATTTGGTTTAAACATATTTTATTCATTCAAATGTACATATATACACATAAGTTTAGGTATAAATATGGATTAGAACGAAGATAAAATCTTATAAAGTTCTTTTCCATGACATATATCAATTGTGAACAAATTTGGCAGATTATTAACAATTTGATTTATGCTCTTAGCATTACGAATATAACATAGTTCAAAATATATTTAATAAAAACGTTTAACATACTTTTAGCAATATTGTTTCTGATATATTTAAGAAACTTAGAAAATGAAGAGGGTAATTAGAAAAAAAAAGAAAGGTGATTAAAATGATTAAAGTAATGGATAATTATGTGAATTCACATAATAATAATGGTTAACATTTTTGGACAAGTTCTGAATGGCATGGACGAAATTGGGAGACATGCTGACCTCACCACGTAAATAGAACTAGCTTTGTTATTTCTTCAGACTTACTTACATGTTCAGGAGAAACGATTAGTGGATAAAATGTATTTGTGAACTGCTTCAAATATTTTAACATTATTGTCATAAGAGAGTTGTGGTTCACCAAAAAGATACAATTACATTTAAGTGCAATATAAAAAAATGTATTTGTCTTTCTCTTCCACAGTGCTTAAAATGCTAATGTTTGACATAGTTAATGTTAATTGTTATTGGTGCAAGAAATTTGAAAATGTTGCTACAAACAGTAAATAAATGGAAGGGAAGGCCTTTATTAAAATAAAACACTTTGTCCATCATCTTGGGTACGTAGGTAAATAATAATACTATATTTTACATTTTACTTTTTAAATTTATATTTACAGATCAGATATTCTTATATGCAAATTAGCTTTTTTCGCTGACGGAATTATTGTAAAATTTACAATTAAATAATATATATTCATGTCCACAATGCTTTTAGCATTAATTTAATTTATCAAATATTTTGCCTCTCAACCATCTTAAAGAGGAAGGTCAGTCTCAGGTCTATTTGGCATTCTTGTAGTAATGGAAGATCTGAGTTCTTCAGCATGTCTGTGACGTGGCCGGGAGTCCTTAGTGTTTTTTCTTGACCAGGAAAAGGTGCAGGGAGCAAGAAAAAGGGGCAGGGAGCAAAGTTTGCGTGCGATTGGCATATTCATTGTCAAACTTTTTCTTTGGTGGTCTCTTTAAATGTAGGGTTATTTTCCCTTTACGTTATGCATGTGTAAAATCACAAGTATTAGAGTTTGAATAAGATAGGTAGAAGTGAGAGAAATTCAGGGAGAAGTGAATATTTCTCTATTAGTATGACCAACTTATTATGTTGTATTTAGTCTTTGTTCTTTCTATCCAGACTCAGTGGCAGTGTGGGAGCAGGAATTAGTTTAAAATGTTATCTTTTGACGTTGTCCATACAGGATGTGATGTCACGTCATCATTATAGAAAAACAATCTAAAGGAAAATGGACGTTACCTAGCTGCAATATTAAATTTTCCATTTTTGATAAAGGCCAGGTGGCCGAAAATTAAATATTGAGTGAATTAAATTGAACTTGTGTTATCTTAAACATCTCCCTTTTCTTTTTTGATGATTGCTAACTGTCATAACATACTATTATAACAATGACAAGCCTCCAAAGCTATTCAACCCATCCAAGAGAACTTTGTTATATGATAAATAAATGCAATCTATTACAGCCATGAAATACCTAGATTATTGTAACTAGTCAATTATATTTCAAATATTTAAAAAAGCCAAAATAATTTATATTGGTTGTTGTTTTCAATACCATATGTTAATCATGATATGACTGTCAAAAGAAAATTATACGCTGAATATACACAACCAGTAAGCAATGAGTTTATTAAATTACTATAGTACCCCACCCTCATTTTTTACCTTTAACTCGATTTTAATATGAACGTTCAATTTTTCACAGAAGAAAATTTCGTACATGCAACTCCAATTATTGTAAATCTACAAAATATTCATAAAATTACCGGAACCTAACGCTGACATTATACAAATCGCAGCCTATTGCAAATTCTCTTCAGAAACATAATCAGATTTAAGAAATTGCCACCATTTTGGCAAGGAAGATAATATTTTTAGCGCTGAAACAACAGTGCTCCAAGAATAGGATAGCCCGATGCCCAGGGCTTGTCAAATCTGGATCCGGGCATATGCCTTTTTTAAAGTTACTTGCCCATCGGGCTTGTCTTAAAAATCAGACAAGCTAGTTTTCACAATACACAGGTCTGCAATTATCTCTATTCGCTACGACACAAGTCAAACTGTTGTTTAAAGACCGTAACTAATCAGTATAAACAATTGACCCTCGTGTTGTTTATCTACTACATGCCCGATAATGCGACTTTGGAAAACCTTTCATGCATATTCATTTATCTATTTTTATTCCTCTAATGTGATTGGTGGATAGCTTTGAATATAAATTAATCTGTTTTTAATAATCGCTCTGATTGGTTGGATATCTACGACCGATGTACACACAAGAAACCACCTACCCGAGCAAAGACAAAAATAATAGACGATGATGTAATTCGCGGGTGTCTTTTAAATTCTCCATTATGAAGAGTATAAAATTACCTCCCTTTGCCAAAATGGTAACGATTTCTAAAATCCGATTATGTTTTTGCAGATAAATTGCGATTGATCGCGTTATGTAAAATGTCAGCGTTAGGTTCTGGTAATTTTATAAATATTTCGTAGATTTACAATAATTGGAACTGTATGTATATAAATTTTCTTCTGTGAAAACGTGAAAGTTGATATTGAAATTGAGTTTACGGTAAAGAAAAATGTGGGTGGGGTATTATAAAAATAAACATTGCTTTTTGGTTGTGTAGTTTCAGCGTATAATTTTATTTGGCATGATTTAAATATAGTATTGAAAACAACAATTAAGATGAATTATGTGGGGTTTATTTTAATATTTGAAACATAGTTGACTAGTTGCACTTTCTAGATATTTGAAGGCTATCACAGACTGCATTTATTTATCATATTGCCAAGTTCTCTTGGATAGACTGAATAGCTTTGTAGGCTTGACATTGCCATTATTGTATGTTATGACAGCAGTAATTAGAAAACAAGAGAAAGATATTTAAAATAATGTTTTGAATATACTCCTGCTCCCACAATGCCACTGAATCGACAGAACAGAAATGATAGTCAATAAAGAACAAAGATTAAATACAACATAATAAGTTGGACATTTCTGATAGAGACGTAGTCAGTTCTGAAATTCTCTCACTTCTCCCGGTATTATTTAAAATCTAAAACTTGTGATTTAGACATGCATAATGTTAAGGGGAGCTTACCCTACATAATATTAATACATTTAAGTCTTATGTTTACATATTATACTGCAAGGTGTATTGGTAATAAAAATCTGGGTGTGTGAACCGTTGATCAGGGCAAGTTATTTTTTAGCCAGGGCAAGTAGTTTTCAATCTACTTGCCCTGGGCTAATCCCAAATTGTTTTTTTCTTAGGAGCACTGTCCAAAAAAGTCATTTTCCTTTTTAATTTTGAGGGATACCAGCAAATCATGTCATCACCTATTTTAAGATCAAATCTCGGCTGATTTTGACCAGAGGGAAAACACAGCTTGATGCCGATTAATGCAATAATTGATGTGTTTATAGTTGATTGTTTATAGGGATAGGGATCAAACTGGCAAGCCAATATAGTGTGACCTTTAGTGACTTATGTAAACGGTAAACTGAAAATTAAGACACGTCTACATAGCTTTTCCAGGTTAGCAGAGCGAAGTCTCAAAGTTGAATACGACCATATTGTCGCTAGCTTGGACCCTGAATTCCTCTGTAATTCACCTTTCAAAGTCATATAGTAAGCATAAACGCTAATTCTAAGTAATCAGATCTGTAACAACGTGCGAAAAGTAATGAATAATTCATTTAGTTTCCGCAATATGTGCATCGGAAAAAAACATGGAATGATATCCGACTCTTAAACTATTATTTCAAAAGTGACTGGAGTGTGCGTCATTTGCAGTATCCACACGCAACAAGTACACAAATAATTATCTCCATATATATATATATATGGCATATATATATCTAATTTACTGGTGGAGGAAGACCTCAGAATGAGTAGAACCACTGTCCTTTTCACATAAAGTTGTTGGAAGCTAGAGGGACTCAAACCTATAACCTAAGCTGTGAAATGAATATAATCTTGAGACACGTCTAAGCCCACTCAGCCACAGAGGACTGAGGATGGTATTAAAAACTATTAACTTGCAGGTAGAAATGTAACACTCTTTTTCTTCCGGTAACAGGTCTTCTTAGACTGTAAGGCTGACACTCGTAGACTACACTTGCTAGTCTCCGTATCAACATATGATACCATGTAACTATTGATTTAAAAAGTTCATTATTACTTAACCGTATTCAATTTTCAAACCTAGATTCATATATGGTAAAAACAAGGACATCCTGTAAGTCAAATGTCATCTACACGACGGTCAAAAACACGAGGATGACCATACAAAATTTGTAAACACAAGTATATATTCATTAATATAAGATAAAGGCGACAATATAAATTTAAAAATTATAAGGACATTAATCAAATTGGTATTAACAGAAACTTACCTTACCCTGAAAACGAAATTATCGATCAGAGTTTATTTATTTACATGATTTTGACATTTGTTTTGAAATTAAGTTCAGTGGCCATCTTGGGAAGTTTTGAAATGACGTCATCGTTAGCATTTTTTTATGTATGACATATTTTAATAGCATAATCTGTACAATTCAACTAAATTTGATAAAATAAATTCATTAAAATTAAAGGACTTTATCAATAAAAATATTTTTGTAAAAATAATAGGATAACATCAAAACTCTTCCGAGTAGGCGGGGAGCTCAGAAAACGATGACGTTTTATGCATTCGACGTCAGCATGAAGTCCACGAAGACGATTTCTGGATAATTTTGCCAATTTCAATCCATATTTTCAGTGACTTAACGAATTTCAAGGCTTGATAGATAAAAAAGTAACATGGAATTGACAGAAGTTGCGACACCCTCAGTGGCAGTACCTGTTTTATGCGTTTTAGTGTGTGCATTCTTGGTTTTTGCGTTCGGTTTTAAATCGCCAGCACAACCTCCCAGTTTTGACGTTTTTGACGAAGATGGAAAAAAGAAAAGAAATAAGAAGACTAAGGTTGTTATTTTGTTTATTTTGACTGTTGAACTTTAAGTAAAAATACATTAATTGAAAAGTTTAGTGGAGAAGCTTGTTTTTTTTTTTAATTTAATATTTTTGTGAAACTAGTGTAAAACGAGTCCCCATCACACACTCGGGAGTATACAAGTTGATTTGTCGCTATCAAAAAATATGCAAACATTCATAAAAAAACAACAAGCTGAAATCATTTTTGTTTCTTCATTATTATAATGGTAGCTTTCTCCTTCCTTTATACTTCCAGCAATCATGAATTGATAATTATAGGTAGCCCTGTTTCTGAGGGAAGCTTGTAAGCCTTTAAATCACTGATTAGCAATGAAGTTCAGCGATATATTTAACACTGGATATGACTGCTTTAATACCCCTTCAAAGTATAGCATATTGTCACAGTACCTTGTTCGAATCATCCACTATGGGTATTACATAATTTGAAAAACTCTTGAGGAGACCCTCACTGGGACTTAAACCAGGAACCTTTGGGTTTTGGAGCAAGCATGAATACCAAAAGACTGCCGATTCTTCTTAGCAACTAGAACCAGGTCTGCATTCAAAATAGCATAAACAAGTATGAATAGTCAATGTTACGGTCTATGAAATCCATAAAACAATATTAATTAATCTATTGGTGTCAATAAATTCCTGAATGGTAGTTCTCGATAACCATACTAATATCTAGCAAAACAAAACAGTTTTCTGGCTAGTGTTCAATATAATTGGAGCCCTGCTGAAATTTCTGTATCTTTTGACAGGCTTTGATTCAGTGGTAGAAATGAGATCAGTCATCACTGGCCCTGGCTCAAACATAATTAATGTTTTAATGGTGAAACAGTGGCATTTAATTTATTGACACTTATAATAATTGGTCTTCTACCCTTAAATAAAGTTTTACTCTTTTTTTAGGGATCAAAGAGTCAGAGTAATGGACATGCAGTTAGTGGTGGGGATAGTGATGGCAGCGTAAACAACAATGCTAAACCCCAACCATCCCCACGCCAATCTGCTAAACAAGTAGTGAAAGCACAGTCAGCAGTTGTTAAGGGCAAATCTACCAGCCCTGTTTCAGAACAGTCAAAAAAGGTAAGTTGTATGAGAGACATAAATTGCATAAAATAATAAATTGCAAGCAGTTATGTGTCTAAATTAATTTTTTTTTTAATTTTTAAGTCCTCCTGCACCCCATACCAAAGTTTTTTGTGCTTTTTTGATTGCTATTGTGGGTAGTAAACTTTTCTTTTTTAGCTTTTTTTTAAAGTTACAAAATGTTTTAAATGTTGACATGAAATTTTCGCCAACCATAGATAATTTTTTACGTTTTGATATTTTTACATAAAATTTCTATGATGTGTAGTTGTATATGTAGATATTTTTTATAAAATTTTATGAAATCCTATTGTTACCAGTTTGGGTGACCTTAAGAAAAAACAAGTGGATTATAAGACAATAAAAGCAAACAACTGATTTATAAACAGGAATTACTTGTGAAATAATCCAATCCTCATCAAACTGCATTATTTAATTTCAAACAACACTTTGTTTATATTCTATAATCAACCATTTTTCAGAGCACTGTCCGTATACACATGAAGAGATGACGTTACCTGTTTCGGTGACCTCTGACTTTTTCCAAAGTACAGGGTTAATCAAGTTTTTTTAAACTATTTAACAGTTTAAAATTTCAATAACAGGGGTAAAATTAACTCAAACATATTTACAAGCTTTATAATTGGTTTATAAATAAATGTACCATGCCTTCTTATCACCTTCTCTTTACAGCAATAAATCAATTTTGTGTCCAGTGCTTACACTATTCCACATCACACTGAGTCCATTTGGTAGTTCTAGAGAGATACAGTTTTTTAACTCCTTCAGTTGAAATTTGTTGCAAACACAACAAACTTCATCATCATATACATCACTGTCTGACTCACTGTCAGAAATATGATGAACGTCTTGCAGACCAGATGGTCCTAGCTTGTTACTATCAACCAAGTCTTGTTTCAACTTCTTAGTTGGCAACTTTTTACTTCTGACTTTGGAAGGAGTAGGGGTCAACGATTCTTTTGCATGTTTTTTTAGTAAAGGTTTGCTATCTTGGTAGTCTTGTAATTTTTAAACAGTCTCGGGTTCTGTTATTGAGGTATTACTGACTATGGTTTGTTTTATCATATCTGATTTTCTTTACCAATTTCTTCTTCTGCTCAATGGACTGGGTGTGAGAAATGAAAAAATCTGCTGGTACTGCTTCTTCTGTCAAAACCAATGGTGCAGGTTCCAAGGTATTGAGAGATTCCTCGTCACCTTCAGCTTCTGAGGGATGATTAGCATATATACCAATGATGGTGCAAGTTGCAGAGTGTCTGACAGTTTGGTCAAATCGAAATATTCCTGTTTGTCTGAATGCTGACTTTAAGTTAGCAGGTGACAATGCATTTTCATATGCCTTGGAGGACAGGGCTGCAACACTATATTGTGTTATATTGGATGGTGGGTTATTGCGGATGAATTTATGGCATTCAGAGTTATAGATTCTCTGGAGAGGTCCAAAGCAAGCAACATCTGAAGGCTGTAATACATGACTGGTGTGTGCAGGTAAAACGAAACAGAACAACGTTATTGTCCTTCGCCAAATAGATGACGGATATTTATGTGGGACTTGTGACCATCAAATATCAAAATAACTGGCTGCTCATCACTCCTCTGGACATACTTGATGAAGTGTGAATCTAAAACGTTATAAAATACAGCTGAGTTCACCCAACCACTATTTGTGACTGTTCCTGAGGAACCTGTTGCACACCCTTCCAACAGTGCATCACTAAACCGTTAACCTTTAATTATAAAATAAGGTGGCATCACTGTGCCAATAGCATTTCCACATCCTAGAATAGTTTTAATGGCTGTTCTTGAAGACATTATGGCTGGCGCTGACCATCCAGCACTGACAAGGAAAGGTGGACTGTGTTCTGTTTGTATAACCTTCTCATCCACATTAAATTTACACTCTGGCCTGTCTTTCCAGTTGTATTTTGTCAAAACTTTGTCCAAATTTTCACAATAAGTGTTGACTACCTCTGGCGAGGTGGCTTTGGCTCTGTAATTAGAAAGCGGTCTTGGTTTGTTAACACCTAGCTCTGGCCATCTCTTCATAAAACAAAGAAACCATTTCATACTAAAAGGAGTTTCTTTATCCCTCTTCCCAAGATAAACAGCGTAGTTAAAAGCCATGCTCATTACTTCCTCGCTTGTATAACCATATCCAATTTCTGCATAGCGTTTAGGGTGTTCAATAAATATCGCTTTTCCTTAAAAACATATAAGGGGTAAATCATTTTGAGCACACCCTGTACACAGAAAATTATGGGTGACCATGTTTACAGTCACGTGACTTTATGCAGCAGACTGTAAAGTTGCGGATTCGCCAAAAAAAAATAAAAAATAAAAAAATACGTGTTTTATACAGATTTAAAGGCAATACAAAAAAGTAATTAGAAAAAGTAGTGAATTAAGCTACTGAATTATAA
The DNA here is from genome assembly GCA_029582155.1 of Panopea generosa. Taxonomy (NCBI): domain Eukaryota; kingdom Metazoa; phylum Mollusca; class Bivalvia; order Adapedonta; family Hiatellidae; genus Panopea; species Panopea generosa. Next base: position 31,965,664 of record CM055901.1, on the reverse strand, counting down.
AACGATCATTTCTTACCTGTTTGCAGTGCATTTTTGACTTTCAATGACAGTTGTGAGGTCTTGGTGTTTACATAAAAAAACACAAAAAATAATGACGTCATTCACGTCGCAAGACCGGTATATGCGCGAGGAAACAAAAGGTCACCGAAACAGGTTAGTCACCAAAACAGGGACATCGACAATATATAAAAATTTATTTGCCAAATCCAGATTCTTTAACTAATGAATATTGTACCAACTCTAATTTTAGACAAAGAAGCAAGCAGCTAAAGAGGAAGAAAAATTGGTGCCGAAGCAAGTTCAAGAAAAGCCAAGCCAAGATGGTAAATTTAAAACCATGTGTACTGATTAATGTGGGAAAAAAAAGATCTTATTGATTTCATGAGCTAGAGTTTTACATGTTGATCAAATAGGAACAAAAATGTCTTCTGGCTATGAATGACCCCAGTAAAATGTATTGTTCACCATTGAGGAGAACTTGTTTGGAGAGAACATTTTCAGCAAACCATTTTTATTCACAGCTAGTGTGCACTTGTGTATAGTGGCATCCATGTTTTGAGACCTAAATCTTAGGGTTGGGGGATTCCCTTTTATCTAACGCGCGTTGCTTGATTGACATTGATTGACAGCCAGCATCTGGTCAAGTACAGTAACTGATGACGCATAAATTTCACTACCTCCAAATTACAGGTGACATTTGTACACATGTTTGTGTAAATGCCATACTGATCTTATTTCGCTTTTGAGTCACTTTTAATTGGGACTGGCCACAATTTGTTATTAGTGGGAAAAGTCATATGCTCATTGCTTTTAATTTATATTTATTAACAGTATCTACAAGTGTGGAAAAAAAGTTTTTAAAAAAACGCTTCATTACAAAATGCCAGATATTATGTAGTTTATTTTATAAACACAAACACCTATAAACCCTATAAACAAAAGAAATATGTGTAAAGTAATACAGTTTTGATGACAGCATTATTGCATTTATTTCGTATTCTTAAATAAGTTTTTTAGTGTAATGTAATCCAGTCTGTGCTATTTTTAGAACATTTTTGATTTAATTGAAATTAATTATAAACAATTCCATATTTCTCTTTATTTGACAATTTTTACTGCATTTATTATGAATATGGACTAACATTGAATAAAAGGTTATCTGCTAGGTAAATAATATCTACAAAGGACCTCTTATAAAGAAATTGTACCGAAATTAACATCTGAAAATACCATCTTCCAAAACACCAATGTCTGGATTGACAAATCTTAGGACAAAAAAAAAGAAATCTTCTGTACTTGTGTAAAATAGTGCATCCTTTCTCGAAGATCTTAGAAGTTTGAAAAAATATGCGCTATACATGAGAAAAATGGTAGTTGTTTTGGTGAAGCAAAGAAGATAAGCAAATTTATATTTGTAATTATTTTAGGATTGTGGCACAATACACTTGATATATATATATAGCTTTGTACACCAGAAAGAGTTGTTATTTTTTGTCAGTTTCTTTTTTTCTGGGCACATGATAGAGCTCCATATATTTTTAAATAGAAGTTGCAGCTGGTCTCCAATTATATTGAACACAAGCCAGAAAACTGTTGTTTTGCTTTGATAGACATTAGTATGGTTATTGAGAACTGCCATTTATTGACACCAATTTCAGGAAAATAGATCAAATAGTGTTTTATGGATTTTGTTGACCTTAAAATAATTATATGCAAACAATTTAAGGACGAGAAATATAAATTAACTATTAGTTTAATAGTCTTTTTAGTGATACAAAAGTTAACACCAAGTTGTTATAAAAAAGCTATACTTTGGCACTAGTGGCACTGCATAATTTGTATGTAATTAGCCAAATCAAAACCATTACATTTTTATTTACCATTGAAATACTGAGTCCTTTTCACTAACGTTTGTAAGAACTTCTTGGAGTAAAATTTGAAGTTACAAAAAAAAAATCGGGGAAAATCATTAGTTCCATTTACATCATTTTATGAACTTTTGTAAGTCTTGTAAATACTTTTTTTTTTAATTTGCTAACATTCTGCGCAAATGATAGGTATAGCATTTTGTTCGTACAAAAATGTTAAGACTTACAAAGGTTAGTGAAATGGGACCCAGGTGTACACTGTGCAATAAAAATAATTTTCACAATACTATGTAATAATTTCTCCAATCTAGATGTGGATGGATGGCACACAGTCAGTATGTCTAAGAAAGACAAGAAGCAGAAGAAGAAGGAGAGTGACAGACAGGAGGTGCCAGTTGAGGAGGTACCTGTACCTGCCGCCAAGATGGAGGAGGGTCCTGCCAAGGTGGACGAGGAAGTAATAGTGTCGGAAGTCTCTCCTCCGCAGGAACAGAGAAGTAAGAAGAAGAAAGACAAGAAAAATAAAAAGGTTGGTTTAAAGTTGTGTTTTTTACATTAATTTTGAATTTATTTCTTACAATTCATGCACAAAGTCTTCTTGTATAGAACCAGTACTAAGCATTTGTGGATTAAGTATCTTGTTCAATGACATAACACATATCCATGGTGGAAGATTGAATCCACAAGCCTCCCATGGCTGAGGCTCCACCACAAGACCCAAGACTAAGTTCGCCTTACTAATAGAAATAGGTCATGTTCATCTTCATTAAGCAAACAACTGTCTTTAACATGGAAGATTTATGATTCAAATTAAATGTACCTGCATATTTATCATGTTTTTGTTTTATTGAAGTTTTAAAGTAATTTTCTGCCTAAAATAGTCCAGAGTTCTTAATAGGTTGCTTAAATCAGTATTTAAATACTTTTTGATGTAAAAATGAGCAAGTATAACTTGAAATAAAAAAAAAATATATATTTAGTTGATATTAATTTAATAAATCTGAAAAAGTTGCATGCTGAGAAAATTTTTAAAGTTTAAATACACAAACTGTTCACAGATGAAGGCAGATGCAGAGACTGTAGAAATGAGTGAGCCTGTCCCAGCACCAGTTTGAACCTGCCCCAGTTATGAAGAATGAAGTACCTGAACCTGTACAAGCAGCACCGCTACATGCAAGTGTTATACTGGCAGCTTCCTCTAACGTTGAACTTGAAATTAAGGTCAGTTGTTTTTCACTTTATGTATGTGTTTGAAATATACCTTATGCTATAGTAATTCATAAAATATGAAGTGTGCAAAAGCAGAGCTGCCATTAAACCAGGTATCTGATGTAATATTAAAAAATGCAATTAGAATAACATTTGTCATAAAATACACTTGAAAATTAACTTAGACTTTGTTTAAAGAGCATCTTTTAATCCTGTTTCATCCAATGGACATGTTCTATATTTCTTTATATTGTAAGATTTTCTACCATTTGTGGAGAGCATGTGTAAGTATATGTTTTGACTATTAACTTCTTTATCTCTACAGGTTTCAAGTAAAAAAAACAATAGTGACTCGTTCTAATAACAAACTGGTCATTCCAGTATTCAGTATAAAGAAAAAGATCTTTGTATATTTTTATCAGATTGTACTTGAAAAATAAGACCTGGAAAATATTAAATAGGGTGTATTACTGAACTGAAAATAATATCCTGATGTGAAACATCCAGTTCTCTAAAAACTTTTCTGGAGCACAACAAGGCGTTATTATACTAACTCAATGGGGAAAATTCTGCAGGCTGTATACATGATAACAGGGCTGTGTTAAGTATCGTTAAACATATTTAATGTATCTATCAACTGAACAAACAATAAATGGAAATCGGACCACATTGGTACTGTCATGTGGTTAGACTCACCAAGGTTTTTACTGATATTAACCCACATTTGAAATGAGACTTAGTTTAGATGGTTTGTGTTAACAAATGTTAGTTAATATATTAAACATTTAATAGCACTGAACACAGCCCTCGTCTATGATCTTGCTCATCCAACACTTGTCTGCATGATAGCATCATCAAGATAGCTGATCAAGGCTATTCCATTAATTTATTAATTAATTGATTTTCAAAAATGTAATGATTTGGTTTTAGGATGCCATGGAAACAACTGATGAAGATTTTCAAGTTAGTAAAAAGAAATCTAAAAGTAAAAAGAAGAAGGCATCACCCCCTCCAGAAGATTTTGTCATTCCTAAATCTGCATCTGAACCAGAGGTTGTCAAGGTGATGGAGGTTGTGCCACCGGTACCCAGTCAAGTGCTGCCCACAGCTGAGAATACTGAAGCACTTACAGTCAAAAGTCCAAAAAAGAAACAGAAAAAAGACAGGAGTAAAAGAAATGATGAGGTACCAATGTTTTGTATTATTATTATATACTGTGAACTGGATATATACAGATTATTTCTTTTCTAAATATAGATATGGTTACATGTGTAAATCAGTTATAATTATTTAGTTATTACTCTAAGTAGATGATATCTAAACATTTCTAATATTTAGGTGTGATTAACACACAAAGATGTGGTCACAGTTGGAAAAAAAACTCACCAACTATTGTGATTTAGTATAGATTTTTCAATAAAACGAACTTGAGCAGAACCACTGTCATTCTGCAAATAACTGTTAGATTTTCTTACAAGTTTTTGGAAGAGCAGGGCTTGAACCCATGACATGACCAACGAAAGGTTAATGGTTTTAGACAAAAGGTTCTTAGACAACTTGGCAACAGAAGGCCCCAAGGCTACAGTAAACACTCGTTCTACCTCAACTTCATTAAAATGTATTAACATTTTAAAAAATTGTTGACAATGTTATTTATATCACCTCCCCTTTCTTACAGACTTGGCGTTCTCTCCTCAGACTGAACTTTCACTCAACGATCAGCAGACAAGTGAAATTTCCGTACCCTGAAATATGTTTTTTTTTATAAGCCATTATTAAACTTTTGCATCTCTCTAATTACAGAAAGTGGCTGAGGATAATGCTGGAGGTGCCAGCAGCAGTAAGGAATCCAGTCTTGTACAATCACCAGTCTCAAATGCATCTCCAAAGAAAACTAAAGCAAAAGGTAGAATTAGATGGCATGTTATTTCATTTCTGTTACTGCCTTTCATTTATCTTACTTTTTTTTGGAATGGAGTTTAACACATTTCAGGTTATATATGGCATATCCAGTTTTATAAGTGGAGGAAGACCTCGGACTGTATCTGAGTAGAGCCGTGTCTTTCCGCAAGTAATTGGCAAATGTTTTCACATAAAGTTTTTGGAGGGAGTTTGATTCAAACCTGTACCATTAGAGGTGAGAGGTAAATGATCTTGAGACGGCGCCTTAGACCAACCCTTAACCCTTAATCCTACATATTACTAAAAATGGCCTTCTTGCATTATACTTGCAAGTTCGAAAATGAAACACGGAATTCATCTGCTTAAGCATGTATACATGTTTGCTGGTGATGCATTTGTGTTTGATTGTAATTTCAAGTGCTTGACCTCATAAGCTCTTTCTTTAAAATTTCTCTGAAACTTTTTTTTAAACTACAAATATCTTTTGGAAAATACAATGTATAAACATTATTCTAGTTGTGTATCAAATTAGTATTGTAGAAATGATATATTCAGCACTTGTCACATATACATCCATAACACATAGTCACATGTTCACAAACCATTCTTAAGAACCTTCTTAGACGTGAACTCTGGAATGAATTTTGAAAAACACACAGAGACCATCTTTTGAGACCAAAATTTGCAAGCATGTAGATGACACCTTATATAGAATCAAATTAACCCTTCTCACAATTACTCCATCAGTCATGGTGAAGTTAAACCAGATATCTAATTGTTGAAATTTGGATTTTTAAGCTCAGGTCTAAGAATATTCTCGAGAGTGGTTGGTGAATATGACCCCATTTGTTTTAATATTATTTCTGGGAGCGGCTCTAAATCACTTGATTTTAAGGGAGGAACCAGAATTGGTTTGAGTGTATAATGCCTTTTCAATCTAAGTACTAAATTGTGTTTAATGCCTTACTTAGGAGTGCTCACATTGACCTAATTGTGTATTATGATTCTTGTTGCAGAACTCCCAGTTAAGGAAGAAGCGGATAGTAGAGACCGCTGCCAGTAGCTGAGTCCCTTGTACCTTCACAGGCCGCTCCAACGTTTGACGAACTTGGAGGACAAACAGGTAAGATTGCTTGTCATATGTAATGTTAGGAAAGATATACAGTTTAGTTTGATGATAATTGAAATTAAGGATGTTATTTATGTTTTATAATAAATTTCAGTTGATACGACTGTTCCGATTGGCTATTATGTGGCCATGCATAGACAGTAATAGTATTAAAAATAAGGAAGTATGTCAAGAATCATCAGTACATAAGTCCGTATAAAACAGGTTACAAACATTGCTTACATTAATTGGTTAGTTTAACCTGTTACATCCATAGATACAAGTATTCGCGCACCAGTCATAGAAGGCCTTTGAAAACAGTGCAGGAAAGTTCAAATTGCTCGTAACGAGCAATCTGAACACTTCCTGCACTGTTTTCCACTCTGTCAGTTAATGTAAACATAATTCACCCAATAATTCAAAAGCCTTCTATATTAGAGGTGTCCAAAGGCGTCTATATGAAGTAAAGGGTTAAAAAAATAAATTTAGTTTAGGTTGTTTGAAAAGAAAGCTCAAAGCTTATATGAACTGGCCTCTTCCTGAGTACTGAGTATTTTTTAAGAAGCATCGGATGGTGCTTGGGGATCGAAATTCCAACCTCTGGTGTGCATGGCTAGCACTCTATCAACTAACTGTCAACACTGTCAACACTGTCACATTGCATAATTGCATACACTGACATTGTCTAAGTTAAAAAGTGATATCAAATGGAAATTTCTTATTTAAGCTATATAACAGAAAAAAGTTTGTTTTGAAATAACATGTAGGCATTTCCAAATTGAAATCTGATTTGTTGTTGAGTCAATAAAATATTTTAGTATATAAGGCCAAATTCTAATAAGCTCAGAGTTGGTTATCATGTACATTTACAAAACTAAATGGAGACTAAGAAATTAAATGGCAATGTTTATATAGGCATTTAAGTGCTGTTTTTCTTAAATAACTCTAAAACCATCTATTTTTGTATGCTTTGTATGTTTTTAGTTAGCTACTGTTGTTACTTAATCCTGGCATTTAATACTTAAAAGATTGTTACTGGCTGAAAATAAGGAAAAGTCATAAAATTTATGATATTGAATGATATTATATAAGTTTCATTCTATTTGTATCATTAATACAAACAGTTATGAAGAAAAGTATAGTACTGTACCCTAGATTAAAACAATCAAATGTTTTATCGTAGAATCATGGACTGAAGCCAAACCAAAAAGTAAAAAGAAGAAGGCCAGAAGAGCTGATTGAAAATATTTATTGACAAAATGAAGGATATGGGGAGAAACAGGACAGATTTTAACAGCATCTGTGAGAGGATACACCTCTATAATTCTTGTGATAAACTTCAACTACAACAAATTCTGACACCAGTTATGCTACTGTCTTGTTGCTATGGAGATGGTCATGATGGTGAGGTAAGGGGTCACGGTCAGATTATGTCTCTGTGGATCACAGGAATCTGTGTTCTGGATATAAGAACATGCTGATTGCGTGTCTACACATAAGAAAGAGACACGTCTGACATCCCATGATACAGCACAAAGATCATGCAAAAGTTGCAAGTCACAAAACAAACTGACACGAATGCTAATGCAATAAATTGTATGGTGATGGAAATTTTAATGTATAATGTGATGGAAATTTTAATGTATTATTATGACTGATGAGCAGGGGATGCTCAAGAAAAAAAATAGAGATATCAGTTTTGATATTTAGTTAAAACTGTTTTATATGTCATTGAGGTCTATGTGGAGCACAGTTTGGATTGTATACATTATTGAGTAACCATTAATTGTCAGTGTACAATATGAACTGGGTGGACATAAACAAGATTTTAAGATTGATGGTTAGGTGCCAAAATATGCAGGGATATTGGGGAGGGGTGGGGGATGGGAGATTAATTCTTAATATCGTGACATATTTTAATGGGTAAATTGCAAATACCGGGTCACGATATAAAGGATTTGTATTTTCTATACGAATACCTAACAATGGCATAAACGTCTTCTATTTGTGCTTGGGTTATATAGTTCCTCTGACCAATTTACTTAAATGATTTATTAATTTTGTTGTTTTCTATATATCGTAATGGTGCTATCTGTGTGTTTAGATGTCAATACATACATGGTGATTATGGGATAAATTCATGGAAATTTAGTACATTCCTCTCACTTTTATCTGTCATCTATTTTCTGGTTGAAATTTACATATTTTATGCATATATATGTATATAAGATGCCGTCGGGATATTATTGGGTACTGCTAGTTCACATTTTCATACTTTGAATGAGTTTTAGGACCATTTTGAACATCATCATATGGTCATTTATGGCAGTAATGTAAATTTCGGAGGAATACCTCAGATCCATGTACCAGTGTATGGGAAGAACCTTTGTACTTCTGCTAGTTGTTGGAAAGTGTTTACATTGCTTGGCTCTTGGTCAGTAAAACTTGCCTTCAGAATCATGTGGAATGGTTGAAAAAAACATTTAAAATACAGTAAAACCTGTGCAAGTGGTCACCTCTGTTAAGCAGCCACTTGTCTGTAGCAGCCTCATTCATTATATCCCATTTGTATGTTTTCCGAGTTAATTAACCTGTTTTATACAGGTTGTCTTAAAAGGCCACTTTTGCTCTTTCCCATTACTGGCTGCTTAAGACAGGTATCACTATCACTGTATTGTATAAAAAGAGGACTAGACACTTTTGCGCTGAGCATTGAACAGCGAGTCCCATAGGTCACTTGGCTATTTACAAAACAGGAATATGTTTAACTAGTACAAAAAGTGAATGGGCATTAATGAAGCTTTGTGGGAAAACACATAAGGAATGTTGCTTTTATTCATGTTTAAGTTATATTTTTAAATACCATCCATAATGGTATGAGTGCAAGTGCACCTAAGATTGACTATATTTTTTTCTGGAACTATTTTTTAAAGGGACACACGGCAATGATGAAATCAAATTTTACTTTTTTACCTGTGTTCACACATCAAATAGATTTTTACACCTGTGAACGCATTTATCTTATGAAGATATTAAACCCCAAGTATTATGATCTGAAACTCCATATTTAAGAAATAACTGACATTGCGGCGTCAGTGTTGAAACTGTACAAGTTTATATATCCTGGAATTATTTCTTTCTTACCAATAAAAACAAGATGTTTGACCACGAATATGCAAAGTATGATGCCTTTCATACATATACAAGAGCCCCTTTTCATGATGTAAATGAAATTTAAAAGGACCTGAATTCACACGGGTATTCACATTTCATATTTGCTTAGTGTATATATAATTTTCAGAGTTGGTAAAAGTGATAAAAATTGCCGTGTGTATTTTTAATTAATTTTTTTATGCAATTGTTCTTATCATGAATAATAAATACTTTTATAAAAAAAACTCTATGAATTAATGAATAGAATAGATCTCTGACTGTATTATCCATCAATGGATTATCCTTTTTAAAATTTAGTATATCTTTTAATAGCCCAAAAAGTTTTCTGATAACTAACTTAAGTACATGCATGCAATGTTCTTCATTGTGTTGAAGATATAGCATTATTGTAGATACTGTGTTTCTATTTTGTCATATGACAAATGCATGTTATTGATGTCTACTTACTTTGTTTCTATTTAGTCACATGAGAAATTGGTGTTAATGTTGTGATATATCATTGCACAAACTACAGCAAATACAACTAAATAAGGGCACTAACACTAAAATAATGTTTGTTATTTCTCTTAGGATCAAGATTTGTTAAAGGGAGTTAACTTTATTGTACATATTGTATATTAACTCCTGTTGTATACAACATGATGATGTAATGTTCTTGTTCATGCCATGGTACAAGGGAAATAACTCTGTTTTTAAAACAATTTATTTAGATTATAAAGATAAATCCAGTAGACATATATTGCAGAAGTATAGCTGTACTTCTAATGTCATTGATTTAAGAAATAATTTTATTTGTTGAGCATGTGGGAACTGTAAACTTACATGTTCACGACGTAAACTGCCCCCATTGCATGTAAGTTTATATCTTGTGAGTCATGAATATGCAACATACAAAGTTTGTTACTTATATACTTATAATTATATTACATTTCACATTTATGAATTAAACTGGAAATTCAGTTGTTGCATATGTATTGGTATGCATTTTAGATTGATTCAAAGGAGTTTCTTCACTTCTGTATGGGTGAATATGTATTTGGGAAGTTATGCTCTTTCCTATGCGCTAATATTATGTTCTCTGGGATATCAACTCTGCCCATTCATTCTCTGCCTATTTTAGAATTTATTGTTATGTTTGGTTACGTTAATGGACATCCTTATTTGTTAGAGTCATTGTTGTATGTTTGTAAACTTTTTTTTTAAAAAGATAAACAGTGATAAGTGTACAGCAAAAAAAGGATATATTGAAGGAAAACTATCTTTATGATCCTGATTCCAAAGTGTCATTTGGCATATACCATTTCATCTGTCCATCCTTCTTTCGTGTTTTTATGCCCCCCCCCCCCAAAAAAAAAATAATTTTGGGGTGGCATATAGTAATCGCAGCGTCCGTCCGTCCTTCCGTCTGTCCTTTCGTCCGGTATTATGTTTCCGGCCTATAACTTTGTCATGCATAGATGGATTTTGTTGATACTTACAACAAATGACCAACAGAACATGATGACGTGTCGCGAGTAAGACCCACACCTGTACCTCAAAGGTCAAGGTCACAATTTCAGTTTGTTTGACAACACTTTGAGTTTATGTGAGATATTGTTTCTGGCCTGTAACTTTGTCATGCATAGATAAATTTTAATGATACTTGCTACAAATGATCAACATACCATCATGGCATGTTGGGGGGGGGGGGGGGGGGCATGTGACACTTAACAGTGACATTTCTTGTTTTATTCTTTTTTGGCTTGCAATTTTTGAACTGCGAGTGATATCTTGGTCAAACATCACTTAGATAATATATATGGTGCCACTCTTGTGTCTGTTTTACAAGTTTCGTTTCTGTTGTACATGTGTATTTTGTACCAGTGATACATCTTTCATATCAATGCAATTATTGTGTTCATGATACAAATATTTTGTCCATGATAATACATGTACTTATATTTGTGTGATACAGATATTATGTCCATGATATAGTTGGTGAATCCACTGTTTTGTCAGTAATACAATTCCTGTTTTGGCGACACTTATGTTCATATTGTGTTCATAATTCTGCCATAGTATGTGACTTTTGTTCATGATGCAACTCTTCTGTTAGGTATGATACAACTATTTGTAGATGACACAAATCTGGTCTTTGTGATTCATCCATGTGTCAAGGATACAACCCCTAAAGTTTGTGATAGAACTATTATGATCATAATACAACTATGTCTGTTGAGAAGAGTTAGTTTCTAATATACCCCAGCAGACAAGATTTAGAGTTATATTGGATTTACTCCATCTGCCAATATTAAGCTTGGCGCCTAATGTCACCTGACAGCTACAGTCGCCACATTGAATGGATAATTGGTTTAAACTTATTTATTTCACTTCGATTGCGAAACAAGTTCTTACAACTTTGGCAAATCACGCTCGAAGTCTTCCTGGTTAGAACCAGTACTAAGCATATGTGGAAAAGTGTCTTGCTCAAGGACACCACACATAGTCGTGGCAGAGAATCAAACCCACGACCCTCCGATCATGGGTTCGGTGCAGTTCCACTGAACCCTTCGCTGATAGTTCTTTTAGCTTTCAGTGTCAGTTGGCCAAAGTTAAATGAGCAAGCCTATAACTTCTTACATAGAAGATAAATCATCTCAAATTGCTGCCTTACTCTGCGAAACTTTACAGATGAACTGTCCACAAAAATATTCATAATTTGTGTCACCATTGCAAATTTCTTGGTCAGCAGTACCAATTTTCATGTCACCAGATATCGTTTAATTTTTTGCCATTTTAGAATGATTTATTGTGATGGGATTACACAATTTTATGTTCTGTGACAGTAAATGTGCTATCAAATCTAGCTTTAACCTAATATATATGTACTCTTTTATCATCACTTGTTGGTATTGCTTGTCTTGTACTACATCTGCTGTCAAATTGTATGGCTGGTAAATAGCAGCTGTTGAACAGTTTGTGTGAAATTATTATTGGAGGATTTTTCCTTTGTTCAGTTCAAGCCAAAAATCAGTTAAAGGGGTTTGCATGATAAAATGAGTTCATGGTTAGTGTTGCTTAGAAGTTGAGCTGTATTTTGGTGAAAGTTAGAAAAGTCCATAAGGCTGGCCGGAGGCTTCCAGTAGACTTTGCTAATACTCGCCGAAATACAGCTTAAATTCTCAGTTACTAACCATGTTATACTTATTTAATGGGTACTTGCTGGCAGGACCCAAGAAAAATAAAATTGATAATGAGATTTTACTTTTAAAACAAGCTTGACAACTACAATGTGTACATTAATTGGTTCCTCAGTGTTGCTTTGTTATGTCGGTTATCATTGAGTCAAGATCTTGTTCAGAAAGTTTTATACAGTAAGTGATCATTGTTTTTAATAGTAGATCTATGTACTGGCATCACAATGTTTGCCTCCACTCCTCCTCATAAACTTTTCAACTGATTATGGGCAAACTTGGTAGTAAGTTCTTGTATGAGGTTCAGTTCAACTGTTATCTCTGTTGTAGTACTACTGTCATTAGTCAAAACTAATTAGTCAAATAGCATTTCTAAAATAAGACTACAACCATAGAGGGATAGCATGGGGTTGGACAGAGACATTTCTAGTATTCAATCTGTATATTAATTTGTTTTTTTTACATAGCAAATTAACCTGGAACCTTCTTCGTCATAAAAGCCATTGTGTTGGTACATAGCAAAATCCTAATTAATTCATTTGTGATCTGTAAACAACAAGTCTCTGGGACGTAGCAAGGGCATTTATACCTGCGTTGATTGATGCAAAAATCTTTGTAAGTAATATAGACAGATATAACCAAGAACAGCTGTGATGTCTTTGTTACAGCGGTACTGTTTAGTCTTGTATCAGTTACAAACACATGTAGATGAAACTGACTTGCGCTTAATATTTTAGTTCTTAATAGCAATTTGACCATAACATTGATAATGAAATGGTTTATGGTTCAACTTACAAACCAGTGTATGGTTATATGTACATTAACCTTACTTGTGACATCTATTTGTTTTAAAGTAAAAAAACGAGTGGTTTTATACAAAAGGTGTTCATGATACAAATATCTAAAAGATATTGGCTAATTTTCCTCAGCTTCATGTTGGCTTTTTTAACTTTTACATTTTGTGTCAACAGTTTTCATTTATTTAAAAAAAAATTCATTTCATCGTTCAAAACCTGACAATTCTGATTTTAGTCACAATGAAGAAGAATCATTTTCCAACTCGTTTATTGTGAGAATTGCACGATTTAGATGTTGTCTGTTTATTTGTTAAAGTTGATGTATTTTTTATTGCTGGGATACAGTTGTATTGTAACAGAAATGTTAATGGACCCGGTTTAACATTTTTTTATCAGTGTTACATGGTATCTCTAGGGCATTTTGGTATTTTCAATTTTTGTTGTTGTTCCGACTTGTTCTAAAAAAAACAGATCAAGTTATGGTGAATTTCTTTTCTTTTTCATGTCAGAAAATTGAAAAAGAAAAGGAATTTTTAAGGAGATTCTTCTTCATTGAATTAGTTTGTTAAAATTAGACCTGTATGATGTGTGGAGAACACTATTTGTGGAAATTACTCTGCATTTACCGTATAAATAGAAATTATTGAATTTATTTATTGAATTTACAAGGATAAAATAATGTAAGAAAGATATTTCAGAATGTTTGGATTTGTTGCATTGAATACACACAGTCCATAATGTTGACTGTCAACAGATAGTTATGTTACAACGCTTTCATCAAACCTTTTACATGCAAGATAAGCAAATATGAATATTTATTTATGAGATACATGTTTAACAGAATACATGTACAAGCAAATGGGAATCAATTAGCCAAAAATGAAGTTAACAAATGGCTGACACTGGTAATGTTTGATTGTTGTGTGTGCTGGTGACGGGGGTTTGGATTGCAAGAGAGATAGTTTATAATTCTGATGGTCCATTTCATCTTGTAAGAAATATTGTAAATTGAATGTCATATACCATTATAAAAATGTTTAAAAAATATTCTCATATGGAATAGAAAGATTATTCTCTATGTTGTAATCACGTACATGTGTTTGATTGGTACAGGGTTTAAAATTGAGAAAATATATTTTACATACATCATTTGTTCATTCATCATAAATGCATAGTTTATTTTACATTTAATAATTTATATTTATGTGAAAGAGCCATCATAAATTGGAGATACATGTCACTACATGTAATACTAAGAAGTTAGTAATTGTAAAACCACATGCATTTACAATTCAAATTCGGTTAATATCTGTAGGCAAGTTTTCATAAAAAAATTTTAAGAGAAGATTCTGTCACAGTATATTTATTTGTTTTATTTTTTTGTCTTTTTAAATTTATGTGGAATGTACAGCGAAACTTTGATAATTGGATCATCAAAAACTCAAGAACATTAGCTATTCAAAAACATTGGTCTAAAAATCTATTCTGTGAATATTTCATACACATTGCTTGTGATCTCTCCAGCATCAAAAACTTAAAATTTCGAGGCTGAGTGGTGATTTGGTATGGTATGAAGCAAACTGCCCACAATATTGATAGATGCTAATGCGTAGTAAATAAACAAACATTAAACAGAAGTCAGATTTATAGGTATATTTTATGGCTGAATCTTAACGACATTTTCGCAGGTTTTGATTACTGCTTTCAATGAAACATCTATGGAAGTGTTTATTCAACAGAACATGCCATCAAAAAATGTCAATAAAAATGGAAACAAGCAATATTTCAGATACATAAAAAATACAGAATAAAAGGATAGGTTGATTTGATATTCAAATAATGCATAAACAAAGATAACTTTTGAAACTTAAAACATAAATAAACTTAAAACTTTTTTGATAGTCCTTGCTGACATAGAGTTGCTGTTTTACTGTACAATAAAGTAAAAAATTATGTGTCTGTATGTATATACCCATTCTTTCCAGTAGTACAGCATTTTTAGATTTTACAAATTGAGTCTATATGGATTTGTTAGACAAAAGTAGCATATACATTTCATTTTTACAGTAGTGCAGCTCTAGGCAAATTAAATGAATTTTTTATCAATATTGGAATATTAATGTCATTGGATTTAAAATCTGATATTAAAAGATAAAAATAAAATAAAAAGTAATCATTTATTTTTTACCATAAATTGCTTTTTTGAAAAGTGGTGCTTTTCATTTTATTTATGGATAGATCTCTTGTATAGATTAAAATGAGTAATTCTCTTTAACACCTGTTGATTCACTGAAGTTTTGTTCAGGATACACAAATGGGCTAAATGTTAAAGTATAATATATATTGTAACTACTAAAAATGTATTTAAATTGTGCCCTTGACACTTGTTATTTATGAGTATTATTATATAAATATATGTGTAGTCTGGTAGCAGTTTGAGATCTAGTATAAGAATGAATGTATGCTCTGGGTGATTTACTGGTAGTAATATTTGTTGTTTAGATTTGTTTTCTTTTCTCAGTTGTACCAGTTAAAGAATTCCTCTTGTAGAACATAATTTAGTTTTGCACTCTTTTTTTTTCGTTTCTTTTTTATGACCCCTGTCTTTTGAAGAATGGTGAGGAGGCATTGTCTAACCTATGTTTGTTCATCTGTCCAACCAGTAAATTGGTTTCTGATCAATAATTTCTGAAGAGGTCTTCATATTTAAACAATATTTTGCAAGTATCTGTATCATTATAAAATACAAGAAAAGTTCAATATTTGTCAACATCTGTCAAAATTTACAGAAGTTATGGCCCCTTTTTAACTAAATTGTCATTTAAATTTGGTTTTCGGGCATTGGTTTCAACAGACACATTTCTAGTTTTAATAATATTTTCAGTTACTGTAAATGAAATTTTATTTTGAATGAGGAAGGATATACCATAGAAAAGGACGTGTTTATCATAAACGCCATTGTTTCTATGATTTTTAATTTGCAATAGCCTGTCATTGGATGGTGGAATATTCTAACACCATTGTTCATTTCAATGGATTTTAATTTTAAACTTGCATAACGCAAAAGGTTTGAGTAGATTTGTTACTTAAATGATAATTTCCAGGAATTTGAACTGCAGTGTCACCACAGTCCAAAATTCCATTGTACATTAAAATGTTTATTTAATTGTGTGAAATGTTAGATACTTTTACATTTAAACATGTTTGCCAACTTTTAATCCAAGGCATCAGGAATGAACCTTGGAAAATGATATAGAGGATATCCAGATTGCTGGAATACCGTCCTGAAGATTCAATTGACCAAATGCTCAGAAAAATTAGTTCCATTTTCAGTTATCAGCAAAAATACACTGTGGAGCAGTTGCCATGGTTTGGTTGATGATGGAAATACAATGGTTTTGATTGAACGTTTTTCAGATATATTATTTTTAGCTATCATTGTTAGCTTGTGAACTTTACCAAGGTTTATTCCAGGTAGCCATGATTTTAAAAGGATACACAGTAATGATGAAATCAATTTTTTCTAATGTTCATACTCCAAATGGATCTTTTTGTGAACATATAACCATCAGGTCCCCCGAGGTATTACCGATACCTGAATCTAGTGGTGCCCAAAATTAGTAAACACTTCTTAAAAACACACAATGTGTAAAAAAATATTGGCTTGTAACTATTTTCTAAGAAAGATGGCCACTTTTTAAAAACAGAAACAAAATATGGGCCTGAATACACATTGGATCATACATATGAATATTGTACTAGGCAAAAATGAAAAAGTATCCACTAAGTAAGGCAACTGTAAATTCAGCAGCCAACATTTCGATAGCTTGATTACGTTGATCAATATTTACCATGGCATGAAGGAATTACCAACTTTCAATGATTTTCTTATTGGGTTATCACCACTATCTCGATGTGTACTAAAGTATTGAAAAATATGCCTAGCCAGTTTTCATGCACATGCATACAATGAAAAAAATGATCCTACCCAATGGTCCAATTACACAAGAGCGAGCTTAACCTGATTAGTACTATCAACATCACACAAGTCCTCACTCAATACTTAACTGTCTATATTAAAAGAAATAATGTATTTTAAAAAGTGGATACTTTTTATTATTGTGGAGTTTATCATTTTCACAAATAGGAATTTTTATTTCACATTTTTCATGTTTTTCTTTCTGCAAATATTCCATAAATATATTGTTAAATGAACATTTATATACATTGGCGTGTGTCAGATTTATACATTTTTTTGTGACGGTCATTTTGAATCTTCTTGAGCATGCTTTTAAAAAACAGCTTTTCAACAACTTGTTGTTTGTTAACTTTCCAACAATGGAAGATACCAGTTACAAGCGCTAGAATCATTTAGCTTATAAAAAAATGGCATATGATATATTTGTGCAGTAGTCTTAATCCAACTGAACACATCGATATATAAATTGTTGGTAAGAATGCAGATAAACTCATGAATACATTGATAATATGTGTAACATCTAATAAAAATACCAAATTGAAAAATCCGGGTTCTTGTTCTAATTTTTGATCCATCTGTATTTTTGTCTCGACTTACAAAAGGAGAATGGCTGAGAATTGAATAATGCTTTTGCTGAAACTCTGAGTGTTATGGTTCTTGGTTAATTATGCTGATCAATCAAGGGGTCGGTCTCGAGTTTGCCTGGCAACAGTCTCCGTGATGATTAAACATGACATTGCATCTCATTGGAAGTTGTCCCTTGCCACTGACAGAAGTGAAGTTATCAGTTACTTTCAGTCTGAATACAGGTAGTTTCTTCCTGTTGTGGTACACATAACCGTTTTGTGTTAGTACTCTACAGATACCCCAATTTAATTTATTACTCCAGCTCACAAACTAAGGCAAATGTAAATGTACTGCCTTGTATCCTAAATTTGTGGTATTATGAATGCTAGAATTGTCCAGGAAGGTAGTCTAAGGCGCTGTCTCAAGATCACTAACCTCTTACTGCTAAGGTTGAAAGTTTGAGTCCCGCTCGCTCCAAAAACTTTGAGAAAGTTTCAAGTTACTTGTGGAAGGACGGTGGTTCTACTCAGTCTGAGGTCTTCCTCCACCAGTAACACTGAATGTGCCATAAAATAACCTGACATGTGTTGAAAATGGCATTAAACCCAATTAAAAAAAAAAGAGTTGTCAGAGGACAACAAAGCTTACCTATGGGATAAAACTCAACACCCATGCAAAGATTGAGACTGGAGGCAAACTCCAAATAAACGCAACTAAACAAAAAAGTTTAACCTGGATGTCTTCAGACGATGCCGACAACGACAATAGGGTCATGGCAATAGCTCTCCTGGATATTCGTCCTTGCCAGCTAAAAATTTTTCCAGGAAGATGAATTTAGTATGCTGAGATATGAAACCTGGGCTTCATTCAGCAACAGCAAATGTTTATTAAGCAAGAGACACATTTTGAACCTAGAACCATTTTACATGTAGAAGTGCAAATTCTAGCAAATTTTATCAATACTCTGTTTAAAATATTTTGTAGGTTATGAACATTTTAATCGTAGTTAAGTTATCACACAACACATTGCACCAGGGAAAAAGCACTAAAGTGTGGAGACATTCATCAGGTTGGAGATGCACCGATATTCTCTCCATCTCCTGTCTTTGTCTTCAAAACCTAAAAAAGCATAAAATAAATCAAACATATAATTATAATATTGCTTGATACAGGATTTACCCCTTCTTCGATACATTGTCTCTTCATTAGATATATTAACTGCTGATTAATTCTTTTTCAAATTCAAATCTTAATTTTGAGATCCAATCCAGTTTAAAGTAGAGATTTTTGAGATGTTTTCAAATAATTGCACAAAAATTACAAACGTTCGGGAAAATTATCATGCTTGTATTATTCTATGAATAACAGAGTTGAAATGATTTTTCTAAATAAACTCTATTAAACAATTTCTGTGAAAGTCTTTAGATCAAAACTGGTAATGTAAGTGTAATTATTCAAACATTTCCAGTGGTGATCATTGTAAATTAGTTTTTAAATAGAGTATATACATGTACCAGTAAAAAACAAGTGCAATCAAACCTAGGATTGAACGTCCTATAGTTTCCAATCACATTTTAAACAAATGTGTGAAAATGGAGGTGTTAAAACATGTCGCATCGCTCAAGCAAAATAGGTAAAATGAAAGTATCATCAGGAAAATCTAAAATAAGTGACCTCCAGTTTAAAATAGTATTTTACATGAAAAATATGTTGAAAGAACGTCCATACCCATACCTCGAGTTATCAAGATTCTGATGCACAAGTTATTGCAAGAAAAGTGTATGTAAAGAATTGTTCAGGAATTGGGACAATACAGTTTCATCCTGTGTGGTGAAGTTTTTGATTCTCAAGTTATCAGTGTTTCACTGTATAAACATTTTGGAATGAAATGATCGAAAAAAAAAATTTACCCCTATTAATTAAAACGATATTATTAAAGGAAAACTCCTACCTATCTAAAGATAATATATATTTATATCTACAAGTCTGTGAATGAATGAATTTCTGCAGAGTTTCATCAAATTCTATCCAATATCCCAATTGTCACCCCATACCTAATGCATAAGTGATAGTGGTCCTGCCATCACTTATTTGTGACCACGGAACCACATAGGTTGATAATTTAATTGCAATAATAAACAGGACAGAAACATGACAGAATAGACATGACACTCATTTGGAAGTCTTCTACCCCACTGCAGAGATTAACCAACATCCTAGTTTAAACTTAATTATTTTATTTTAATTGTGAAACAAGTAATTACAACAAATCACGCTCGATGTCTTCCTGGGTAGAACCAGTACTAAGTATTAAGTCTTGGTCAAGCTGTGGCAGAGGATCAAAGGCAAGACCCTATGGTCATGGGTAGAATGCTCTACCACGTGCCCCATACAATGATCCTATTCTTTTTCTCTTTTTTTGGAATGAGGTTTAACGCCATTTTCAACAACTTTCTGGTTATATATGGCATATCCAGTTTTATTGGTGTCTGAGTAGAACCACTTTCCTTCCGCAAGTAAATGGCAAACTTTCTCGCATAAAGTTTTTGGATTGAGCAGGACTCGAACCTACGACCTTAGCAGTGACATAAGTAATCTTGAGATGGGGTCTTAGACCACTCGGCAATGGAGGACCCTGATCCTATTCTTACTCGTAACTAAGGTTACATGATTTGTGAATGAGGTGCAGAATTTATCCAAAAACTTTATACTGGTAGTTAATCAGTTTATAATAAGCAAATAAGAATATTGCATAGGTAAACAAGACATCTACATCAACATGTTTTTGAAAATCGTTCATGTATGGCAAAGCTATGGATGTGACACACAATGTCACACAGACAAGACAGCTTACTGCAATTTTTATGTGTAGCCATTTGGGTACATAAATACTATGTCTTCATCAATGTAGAACTATTGCCTTTTCTTATAACAATATTTTGCAACCTTTATACAGCTGAATTTTGCAAACAATATAAACACCATAAAAGAGAACTGAATACAGCCAAATCTGTGTTAGTGGTCACATCTATTAAACAACCACTTTTCTCAAACAGCCATATTTTCTATTTACCATGTTTATGGTTCAAGTTAAAATGGATCTGTATTCAGCAGCCACCTGCCTTATGAGGTCATTTCTGCTCTTGTCCTTGAGTGGCTCCTTACGAAGGTTTGACTGTATTTAGTGTCATTTTGATGCCATCGAAGGCAAACCACTCTTTCATGTTGGGTTAACAACTACTTGACTGTATTAAGTGTCATTGTTATGCCATCGAAGGCTAACCACTCTTTCAACTACTTGAAAACACCCATCTTCGTAAGTTATTATTTGAATTAGTGGTGAGAAACAAATGAAATGAGATTCAAACTCACAACACCAGGATTAATAGTAAGACAAGCTACCGACTGAGCTAACTGGGCATGACTTATACAAGGAAATTCCAAGCAAGCATTACAATAATTGTATGGTATTTATCACAGCTTTCAACAGTCTTAATGTCTTATAAATTTGACATGCTATAAAGCGTCACATCATAATAAGAGATAAAGATGGCATACTTCTTCTATGACTCCAGCAGCAATGGTGTGACCAGCATATCTCAGCATAAACCTGCCCAGCTCCTTATTATCTTTATACAGCTCCAGGCACACGGGCCTCTCAAACTCTATCTCTATAACAGCACTAGTGTTCTTCATTAAACACCTAAAAAAAAAGAGAATTGTTTTACACGAACACCACAGTACAGTATTTCTAAGCTTTTCATTTTCTATATGTGTCATGTAATTATGTCCATTTCATCAGTTAGATTTCATTTTTTGTATACATGTATGCATTATTGAGGAGAAATCGTATTGTGTTTTTACATTCCCTCAACGCAATTATGAGAATTGGGAACATTCCGTGTGCACATCCATGTATCCAAAAGATTCCGGCTCACAACTCAAATACTATTTAAGGTAGCTTCACGGAACATTTTACACATGTAAACCTATTGGTCTAGTAGTGCCTTTTGCTATGAAAAAGTTTTTATTTTCAATCTTTTTCTGAAGATGAGGCACAAAATAACCACAAACTTTATCGAAAGTGTGACACACAGGCGTATGGGCAAACACATGCAAAACTCCACCCAATTTACAGAGAGGGCATAAAATGTGTTTTATGTACGTTTCTAGCGTTCCTTTTACAATGTTGCAATGTGTTGGCCAATCATAATAGTATTTACTTATAAAAGCAATTCAAGTATTTTTTCTTATTATTGTCTAATATAAACAACTGAAATATCTCGGACATGTGGTATCATAATGACAATCTTTATTACATGTAATTAATTGTTTTACTGGCGGTCAACCAATGTCCTGTGCTTTACCCGCCAAAACAAAATACGAATGCATGTTTATACATACTTTGGTTTATTCTTGATGACTTCTCCATTACTTTTATTTAGTTGGGAAACCAGCTTCTTCACAATTGCTGGTTCTGTAACTGACTGGTAGTGAAATATTACCTGAAAAGTAAACACAAAAATAAAAGAAACAATACAATTAAGATTTCTTTGTTTGAATACCGATATTTAGCATAATTTCTATACAATCGAAGGCTTACAGATCATCAGTTAACCTAACAACTATTTCCTGGTATTCTGGTAGGTTAACCAGTACCCGAGCACATCTCCGCAAGTAATTGATTACCTTTCACTTGAATAAGTGGTGAGAGACAAAAGACAATGAGATATATAACTAAGAACCCATTCTAATAAATCATAAATCAGCTTAGGCAACTATCAAAGACCAACAATGAGTTAAATAGGAAATGTTGAATATTATTGAAAAGTGCTTACATACAAGTTTCAAAAATTCAGTATTGGTAGTCTTACAAGAGAGACAATTTTGGACTTATTAATACCATTTAAATGACATCAGACTCGATTTTGCAACACCATTGCTACAAAAAAAATTGTATAAACAATAACTTTTTTTTAAATGATTTGTGAATTTTTCTTCGACTGTAAACTCACAGTAAACCCTCTGGTCATGGGTATCTCCAAATTGAACAGCACAATTTTAGCCTGAATCCTTGCTGCACTAACAACAGGAAACGATGGCTCACATAGAACACTCCCTGAAAAACACAAACAAAATGTATCGTTATAAAAATTTTAGTGGTAAAATGGTGTTTTTTTTGTATGAAATCTTAACAACTATATCGAGCCTAAAGAAAACCCCCAAAAAACAAACAACATAAATAATCTTAATTTTATATTCATAAAGTCATCATAGCCAATTCAAAGTTAAAAATCTTTATGAAATTCAGTTAAATATTGTTTTTATTCATTGAAGAAAAATAAAAACAAATAAAACAAGAGGCCCAGAGGGCCTGAGGATGCTCTACTAACTTATAGTGGCCATAGCACTTTTTGAAATTCTCCTATGCAATAGAAACATTTAGACTGGGTCATTTTTAATCCTAGGGACACCATTTCAACAAATCTAACAAAACTATAGTTGGTCATCATTACTACATAAACATTTTGAAAATCTGTTGGGCCGTTCATGAGGAGAAGATTTTTTAAGTTTTGGACTATTTTTAGTAACAGTGGCCATCTTGAATTTCAGATAAAAAAAAAATCTTATGTAGAGTCTCCTATGCAATAGAAACATCCACGTGAAATATCAGTTTGATTGGCCAAGTGGTTTCAGAGAAAGTGCTGCTAACAGACAACAGACAATGCGCCATCGCATAAGCACTTCTGGCCTTTGGCCAGTTGAGCTAAAAATAATATTCAAGAAAATTATCTCCAATTGTCATTTTGAATGTTTACTTTTGTATGTGCATATACAATTGCTCTATGTTTTTAAAAGTATTATCCAAATATAAAGATATATCTTCTCATCAGATGATATCTGAAGTCCCTTTCAATATAACGATAGTTTCTCATGACAACCTTTAGCATTAATATTGGGTCCCCCATGGTATAATGGTATAAAGCACCGGCTTACGATTGTTGATCTCTCACTTCTGAGGTCGTTGGTAAGAACCCAGCTAGGTACTCTGAAAGTGACTTGCAGAAGGACGTAGGTGTACTCAGATTCATTCTGAGATCTTTCTCCAATAATAAAACTGGTTGCTATTTATAATCTGCAATGTGCTGAAAAAGAAATGCTGTTAATCTCCAATAAAAAGATAAAGTAACAGCACATACATACCACCAGCAATGTGAGTGATGTCTACTCCAGTAATCACCACGGAAACATGATCTCCAGCAAAAGCAAAACTAACAGCTTCATCATTTATGACTATACCTGGACATAGAAAACAAAACTGTGCAACATTATATTTATATCCCATTATTTCTGCCACAAGACATGTTTCATATATCTATTTTTCTTGTATAACTGTTATTTACATTGTATATTATGTTTTACCATTCTTTACATTGCTTATATCATGTTTTACCATCCTTAACATCTCACTACACAGTTATGCACCTTTTTTCCAACTGTAACATGATTCTAATGCTTAAAAACAAGCCCTTTGTAATTTGGTTTAGAAATATTTTCAAAATGGTTCGTAGTAGTTGTGATTTCTTGCTGCAGATGAGTAGAGCAAAAGTTGGTTTAGCATATACTGCAATAAGACATCTGTGGTGTTAAAAAAGGGACTTTTATAGGATTTCAACATATGCATGTATTTATAAGCATTTTTGACTTCTTTTTTCAAAAAAATCTCAGGGTGTCACTGCACCCTCTTTAAAAAAAACAATGTGGTCAATCTACCAGTTATTGTGCATTTTTATGTGGGTTTACATTCCTGCTATGGAAAAAAAAAATCCTAGACCTTATTTTATATAGAACAAAGAACAAAATTTAACTGTGTAGCGAGACCTTTATATTACTTACATCATGATTTTCCATCCTTTATATTGCTTATATCATGTTTTACTATCCTTTACATTGCTACATGTATATCATGTTTTACTATCCTTTGCATTGCTTGTATCATGATTTACCATCCTTTTTATTGCTTATCTTGTTTTACCATCCTTTACATTGCTTACATCATGATAAACCATTCTTTATAGTGCTTATATCATGTTTTACTATCCTTTATAGTGCTTATATCATATTTTACTATCCTTTATATTGCTTATATACTATTTTACCATCCTTTATATTGCTTATATCATGTTTTACCAACCATTATATTGCTTATATCATGTTTTACCATTCATTATATTGCTTATATCATGTTTTACCATCCATTATATTGCTTTACATGTTTTACCATCCTTTATATTGCTTATATCACATTTTACCATCCTATATATTACTTATATCACGTTTTACCATTCTTATATTGTTTATATCACATTTTAACATCCTTTATATTGCTTAAACCACGTTTTACTATCCTTTATATTGCTTATATCACGTTTTACCATCCTTTACATTGGTTATATCATGTTTTAACATCCTATATATTACTTATACCACATTTTACCATCCTTTATATTGCTTATATCACATTTTACCATCCTTTACATTGCTTATATCATGTTTTACCATACTTTATATAGTCACCCTGAGTCTCTTTGATGGTAATGAAGACTTTTAACTAAAAAACAAACAGCAACTTCAGAGCAAGTATAACAGCTCCCTTGTAGAAAGTCTGGCCAAATAGTGAACTTAACAGGTGTTGCCTTGAAAAACAGACACTGCCATCCTAAACTCCCTACAAGATATTAATTAAATCTCACTTCTGTGATATTAGGACATAAATCTCGTTTGCTACATTACCTTTAACAGCAGCGTATTCTGCAGCTGGCATGACCAGTACTCTATCCCAGACCTGGATACTGCCAGATGCGACCTTCCCCGTCACTGTCAGACCACTACCCATCCCCTTGAACACATCGGATACCATTACACGTAGTGGTTTGTCTACAGGACGTGACACAGACTTGAACTTGTCTGAAAAAAATAAGCATGAAAAATGATAACAAGTACAGTTTATAAATTTTACATACTTGATTGATTGATTGAATATTTAGTCATTTTTATCCCATTGAGGGCTAACAGACAATCAGTTAACCTACCCACTGTTTCCTGGGATTCTGAAAGGTTAACCAGTACACCCCATCTCTGCAAGTAACTGATAACTTTCTCACTTGAATCAGCAGTGAGACGAATGATCCTGAGCTGCAATGTTGTATGTCAATCATCATACTGTTGCCAGGCAGGAATTCGAACTCACGACCATTGGATTGATAGTCAGACACGTAACCAATTGAGCTAATTGGATCCAGAAAATTTTACATAAATATCAGGAATAGAATAATTAACTGCTTCTTTTGTTTGTGCTGAGTTCATATACCTCAGTCCATAGCATATCTGATCAGTTGGTATAGCTCAGTCCATAGCACATCTGACCAGTCAGTATAGCTCAGTCCATAGCACATCTGACCAGTCCCTATAGCTCAGTCTGTAGCGCATCTGACCAGTCCGTAGCACATCTGACCAGTCCATATAGCTCAGTCCATAGCGCATCTGACCAGTCCGTATAGTTCAGTCCATAGTGCATTTGACCAGTTCGTATAGCTCAGTCCATATAGCTCAGTCCATAGCGCAATTGACCAGTCCGTATAGCTCATTCCATAGCGCATTTGACCAGTCTGTATAGCTCATTCCATAGCGCATTTGACCAGTCTGTATAGCTCAGTCCGTGGTGCATCTCAGTTTCAATGCACATCAAGTCATGACATTGTTACTACTGACCACATGACATATAAAATATATATGACATAAAGCATAGGATTTGAATTATTTTAATTGATCATGGTAAAAAGACAATAAATAATGAAACATATTACATTAATTATTAATCTGTTTGGTATGCAAGAAAAAGAGAAAAAGAATGATTCATAACTTTTTTGGTTTTATAAAAAAATACTGTCCCTTGGGATAACTATTTTTTCCTAGGTACTAAATTTTCTATGTGAACCAATCCCATGAACTATTCTCATAATCTCAAACCCATAAACTATTCTCATAATCACAAACCCATGAACTATTCTCATAATCCCAAACCCATGAAATATTCTCATTATCACAAAACCATGAAATTTTCTCATAATCACAAACCCA
This sequence comes from Panopea generosa, assembly GCA_029582155.1. Taxonomy (NCBI): domain Eukaryota; kingdom Metazoa; phylum Mollusca; class Bivalvia; order Adapedonta; family Hiatellidae; genus Panopea; species Panopea generosa. The sequence goes on along the minus strand of CM055901.1, from coordinate 31,938,746 downwards.
TGAACTATTCTTATAATAACATACCCATGAACTATTCTCATAATCACAAACCCATGAAATATTCTCATAATCACAAACTCATGAAATATTCTCATAATCACAAACCCATGATCTATTCTCATAATCACAAACCCATGAACTATTCTCATAATCACAAACCCATGAACTATTCTCATAATCACAAACCCATGAACTATTCTCATAATCACAAACCCATGAAATATTCTCATAATCTCGGCCTCTTACCTATTTAACTTAAAAAAGGTGCTTTTTTTCCCCCCATTTAAATATATTTTATTCCATCAAATATTACATAGGACAAAATTTCACACATACTTTCATTTACATAACACAGTTAACATACATAGAAGCAACTAAAACCAAAATTTTTATAAAGAAAAACAAGACATGTTTTGTTAATTATATGAGATGCAAGAAAAAAAATACACATGCAACTCATTTCCTTTTTTCTGTGCAGTATATGATACATTTTGAAGTAAAAGCAGATCGAAAGAAGAAAAAGAAACAGAACAAGCACATGATATCAGCCAGCTGTCAATATTGAGATGTCTAAAGCATGTTTTAATAAGATAGTTCAGTTATTAAAGATGAAAGAATCACCATATGTTCCTAAAATAGCAATCGTTTTTAATAGCTATTTCAAGTTGATTTTTTAGGCAGAGGTGAAAACTGACACAGTTTACTTTTTTTTTCTTTTTCATTTGTTTGTATAAATAAAATATTTTTTCACGAATAGTTATGAAACTCCAAATATTTTTGTTTTAGGTTTTGAATAAGATTTTTATTATGTACAGTAGAACTTCGATGGCTCGAACATGATGAGACAGGACAAAATAGTTCACGCCAAATATTGTTCAACATCATACCATACATGTACATGTATATACATCAAAATAGGAATTTGGCAGGGACCAGATAGGTGGTTCAAGCTATATGTGGCGTTCCAGCCATCCGTGTTCAAGCCAACAAAGTTCTACAGTACCATATTTAATGTCTTTAGGAGGACCTCTATATACTTACCAATCTGCTCCACAAGGGTATTGCCTCTGTACCAAGCCAGTAATTTTGCTTCCTTGACAGTCTGTGCCAAGTTTTCTCCACCCAGTCCGCTCACGGGTATAAATGATATATCTCCCTCTCTGAATCCCGCCTGCTTCAGGAACTGACCAAGTTTACGCACAACCTCATCGTAGCGTGTCTGTTGCCAGTCGACAGTGTCCATTTTATTGACAGCAACAATCAACTGGGACACACCTGGTAACGTGGAGAAAATATATTAGAGATAATCTTAATGTTTTTTTTTAATAATTTGAAGAATTACCTTGCAGTTTTATGTACAATTTAAAGGCTTGTGAAATGGAGTGGTGTACAAGATAGAGTGTTGGCTGTTAATGCCTGAGTTCACAGGTTCAATCCTTGACTTGACCTGATGGACTCTTAAAAACACCAATAAGTACTGGTTCTAACCAGGAAATAGATCGGAAAATGATTTGTGCAAGCTGAGCTTACATCGCAATCAAGCAAAAATAAATGAACGACTTGTGAAACTCATATTTTTTATTAAAGCCCATGTTACCCTCCCACTGATATATGACAGGTTGATTTTCTTCGACCAAATGCTCAGAAAGTGTGCAAATAAAAACAAAATATGAATTGATTGACTAATTTGAACAGTAATTGTTTTTAAAACCAATGGTTTTCTCTTTCCAATAAACACGTTCAGCAACATATAAAACACGCTCGCAATTACAAAAGTTGGTAGGTTATAAGAATCTTTCATGGGTTTAAGGTTTGGAAAGAAAATTCTTTCCTGATATTGAATTCAAGTTTTGGCAGGAAAGAGACATCTGCTTGTAAACACATGCCCACTTAAAAGTCAATTCGTAGAAATCTGCAGCTAATTATATATGTAATTCTTACCAGATGGTAAACCATGTTTATTTGCTTTTTGTTAATTTGTTTAAATATTTAGCATCAATTGTTGTACAGTCAAACCGGTGTAAGAGGTCACCTCTATCAATCAACCACTTGTCTTAAGCAACCACATTTGCTAGATCCAATTTCTATGCGTTCAGAGCAACAACCTGTCTTAAAATACTACCAGTAAGGTTACCAGTATTCAAGATCATCTATCTCCACAAATAACTGATAACTTTCCCACTGAAATCAGTGGTGAAAGATGAATGACAGTGAGATGCAATGTCGTATATCTGGGGGATTGAAAATCATGACCCCCGGATTGGTAGTTAGTTAGGTCCAGTTAGCCTAATGTACAAATGTACTAAAGCAAAGACAACTCATTGTGCTAAACCTGGTTTTCAGCCAGCAGCTCCTATATGCATACTGCCAAAATACTCCATGAAGAGTGAAGCAATTATTGGAGATGATGATGATGATGATGATGATGATAATGGGCCAACTTACCTAGAGATCTGGCCAAGAGGGCATGCTCTCGTGTCTGTCCTCCAGATTCAAACCCAGTCTCAAATTCACCTTTAGTTGCATTAACAACTAGAATGGCAACATCTGCCTGAGCAGTACCTGAATAAAGAGATTACAATGTCATGTATGGGTCTAATGGTGGACACTATTAATAAAACACAAAGAACTACTTTTTTATATCGAATTCAAGTTTTCAACTAATTAAAGCTTAAAGAAAACTGAGGTTGTTGACCAGAAACCCTTTTACTACTTTTGGTAAAAAAGACCTTTACCTTGATCCAATTTACCTTAAAACCAATTCAAGTTTATTTTTATTTCTTCTTTTCAGAAAGTCACTCAAGCTTTAATTGTCAATACCATTTTGACCTAATTTGGTCACAATATGATACAAACTACAGGTGCCACGGTGTTAACAAGGCAAAATTCTGCATTTTTCAATCAATCAAAGGCTGTAACTCAGCCCATTTTTGTCCAAAATAACTGGTTCAAGAAATATTCTGAGCTTTTACTGTTATAAACATTCTGACTAAGTTTGGTCACAATATGATAAAAATGGTTTTAGTTTATACATATTTCATTGCCATATAAACATATATATTATATTATATGCATATAAATGAAATACAAACTGAAAACTATTGGTGACATGTTTTAAACAAAAATCATCATAAATCTGCCATTTCTGGTTTGATATAGCTGCTTCAAGAACTAGCCATAGCTTAAAAATCACAAGAAGAGCTTACAAATAAAACTATGTATCTGTAAAGGAGAGCTGCTTTTAAATACCTAATGTGCTTAAAGGGACACAGGAAAAAATGTTATAAATAATTTTAAACAAGAAATGTCACTGTTCAGTGTTGCATGCCCCCCAAATGGTCTGTAAAAAATAACAATATATGTTATAATTGGTAGTGATGCTTCCATGAATATCAAGAGTAATGGACTGATGTTTCAGACTAGACATGCAATTTCATGTTTTTTAACATCAAAGCATGACCTTGACCTTTGTGTAACCTTGACATCTGATGTAATGGTCTGTGTATTTCAACAGTGAAATGCAGGTCAAACATCATCATGACAAGCTGATCACTTGTGTCAAGCTATTTTAAAATCCCTAAATGTAAAACAAAGTTAGATACATTGTTGATCAATTGATAAATTGAGCCAAGTGTTTTTGAAATACATCCATGTATGATAAAGTTAAAGGACAGACTTGAAATATCAAACAGATTCAAAGTGTTGTCATACATACTAAAAGTGTGACCTTGACCTTTGAAGTATGGGTCTAGGTCTTACTTACGACATGACGTCATGTCATCTTGATATATTGAGCCAAGTTAAAGACAAAGTCACAGACCAGATACGCAATATCAAACAAATTGAAAGTGTGACCTTGACCTTAGAGGAAAGGTTCTGGGTCTTACATGTCATATTGATCAATTGAGCCAAGTGTTTTTAAAATTTATTTAAATTGGAGTGGTAAACTTGAAACAAAATCCCCTTCTTAAAACAAAAAGCTCTTTAATACTGCTTGAAGACCTTCACATTGTCATTCTTAGATGATTTTGTTTTACTACATGTAAACCTGTAAGACAGATCAAATTGAAATCAAAATGAAATAACTTCACTCATTTAATATTTAATATATCACAAAATATGTTGCAATTTTAAGCGGGAAATCTGTTTTTGTCTGACCTAAGCGCATAGCCCAAGTTCAACATCTCTTTTCAATATGTTTTTTGGCATGTTTAGATATAGATCCTTTTTGGCAAAATGGGGTCAGTAAATATATATAGGCATGATACATTGGAACAAAAACTGTTATAGGCAATTTTTAAATTTTGAAAAATCCCTTATATACGAGATGTGGCCTGTTAAACGTCAGACTGCTCCAGGTAGCCATTACATGCATATTTTCTAGTACTGTTGTAACATTACCTTATTCAATAAGGATACAAAATTTGGCAATTGCACAGAGGAAATATTGCTTTTCATGGCAATAAACATTTTGTTCATTTGCTATATTGAATGTTGAAAATATTACAAAAGTCCACATATTTTTTTAACACACCTTGTGTGATTTGTAAAATTATATTTGTTAATTTGTTGTAATGTAGCTAAAATGGTATTTCAGATCACATCATTTTATAATCATGACAGCCAAAAATGTAGCAGTCTATCAAACATACACACCAGTAATCATGTTGGGTATGAAATCTTTATGTCCTGGTGCATCGAGAAGTGTGATTATTTTGTGTGGTGTCTCAAACTTGGTCTGAGCTATGTCCATTGTCACACCTCGAGCCCTGAAAGTGGAAAAAAAAACGAGGTGAACTTTCAAGCAACATGTGGCAGTTAATTAACAGCTTAAAGTTTCAATGTTAATAAATCATCAGCTGTGAGTGAAAATAATAAGTTTATTATTACAAGGACTTATATAGATGGATAGGAAACTTACAGTTCCTGAATAAATGTTGATAAAATAACACACGAAGGATTCCTTATTTGGCAAATTAATCATTCAGAATTCATCACCAACTGCTTTCTGGTGCGTAAAATAAAAGTTGTATGTAACCTTAGATGTTTTATGAAGTTTTGATCATGCAAAATGATCTTGAAATAAAAACATTGAAACTGATGTATTAAAGATAATTAAATGAGATTTCAAGAGATTTTAAGTGAATATGTGAGCTTCACAAAATCTCTATTTCATACATTATTGTGTAACTATTCACTCCCTCACTCCCAGACCATAATTATATAATGTGATAAACAAACATGCATGTACACAAACACATACAATATTTCAAACATAGCTGTGTAAGTATTCACTCCCAAACATAAATGTGTGACTATCTATGTACCTTTCTTCCTCAGTTTCATCCAGTACCCAGGCATATGCAAATGAACTTTTGCCAAGTTTCTTAGATTCCTGTTCATATTTATGCATGGCTCTCTGGTTGACATTGCCGAGTTGATACAGTAGATGGCCCATCAGAGTGCTCTTTCCTGCATCCACATGACCTGTGGAATAAAGTGTTGGTCAATACTGACTTGCTTCCAATGATTCACTGAGAAAAGGTAGTCTTACAACTTATGGTAAAATGCAATATAAATGTGGCAATATGCTATTGTAACTGTAACTTATGGCAATGTGCAACTGTGCCTTATAAACATATGGCAATATGCAACTGTGCCATATAAACTTATGATAATATGCAACTGTGCCTTATTAACTTATGGCAATATGCAACTGTGCCTTATAAACTTATCGCAATATGCAACTGTGCCTTATAAACTTATAGCAATATGCAACTGTGTCTTATGAACATATGATTATATGCAACTGTGCCTTAACTTCTTTATAAAGTTATGGCAATATGCAACTGTACCTTATAAACATATGGCAATATGCTACTGTGCCTTATAAACTTATGGCAATATGCAACTATGCCTTATAAACTTATGATAAAACGCAACTGTGACTTATAAACGTATAATAATATGCAACTGTGCCTTATAAACTACTGTGCCTTATGAACTTATGATAATATGTAACTGTGCCTTATTAACATATGGCAATATGCAACTGTGCCTTATAAACTTATGATAATATGCAACTGTGCCTTATAAACATATGGCGATATGCAACTGTGCCTTATATACTTATGATAATATGCAACTATGCCTTATAAACATTTGGCAATATGCAAATGTGCCTTATTAACTTATGATACTATGCAACTGTGCCTTATAAATATATGGCAATATGCAACTGTGCTTTATTAACATTTGGCAATATGCAATCGTGCTTTATAAACATATGGCAATATGCAACTGTGCCTTATAAACTTATGATTATATGCAACTGTGCCTTATAAACTTATGGCAAAATGCAACTGTAACTTATCAATCTATGGCAATATGCCACTGTGCCTTATAAACTTATGGCAATATGCAACTGTAACTAATGGTCTTTGTTTCCAGTAATTATAATCATTGACTTTGACTATATGTTACACATGATTGGTACCTATGACTACAACCACTGACTATGTGTAAAACATGATTCTTACATGTGACTACAAATATTGACTATGTGTTACACATGACTGATACCCATAACTGCAAAGATTGACTATGTACTACAGATGATTACTTTTCATGACTTCAACCACTGACAATGTGTTACAAATGATTGTTACCTATGACTACAACCAATGTATATATGTTACAAATGATTGTTATCTTTGACTACAAATATTGACTATGTGTTATACATGACTGTTACCCATAACTGCAAAGACTGACTATGTGTTACACATGATTACTTTTCATGACTACAACCAATGACTATGTGTTACACATGCATGTTACCTATGACTACAACCACTGACTATGTGTTACACATGATTGTTACATGTGACTACAAATATTGACTTTGTGTTACACATGCCTGTTACACATAACTGCAAAGATTGACTATGTGTTACACATGATTACTTTTCATGACTACAACCACTGACAATGTGTTACACATGATTGTTACCTATGACTACAACCAATGTATATGTTACACATGATTGTTACCTTTGACTACAACCACTGACTATGTGTTACACTTGATTACTTTTTATGACTACAACCAACGTATATGTGTTACATATGGTTGTTACCTATGACTACAAACACTGATTATGTGTTACACACGATTGTTATCTTTGACTACAAATATTGACTATGTGTTATACATGACTGTTACCAATAACTGCAAAGACTGACTATGTGTTACACATGATTACTTTTCATGACTACAACCACTGACTATGTGTTACACATGCATGTTACCTATGACTACAACTGTTGATTATGTGTTACACATGCATGTTACCTATGACTACAACCACTTACTGTTTTACACATGGTTGTTACCTATGACTACAAAAAATGACTATGTGTTACACATGATTACTTTTCATTATACAACCACTGACTGTGTCACACATGATTGTTACCTATGACTACAACCACTGACTATGTGTTACACATGATTGTTACCTATGACTACAACCAATGTACATGTGTTTCACATGGTTGTTACCTATAAATACAAATACTGATTATGTGTTACACATGGTTGTTACCCATAATTGCAAAGACTATGTGTTACACATGGCTGTTACCCATAACTGTAAAGACTGACTATGTGTTACACATGATTATCTTTAATGACTACAGCCACTGACTATGTGTCACACATGATTTTTACCTATGACTACAAATATTGACTATGTGTTACCATGTGATTGCTTTTCATGACTATAATCTCTATATGTGTTGCACATGACTGTTATGTTTAACTACGACTATTGACTATGTGTTACACATGATGGCTTTTTATGACTAATCACTGACTAAAGGTTACAGATATGTGTTACCTGTAACTCTAATGCATCAGTTATTTGTTATCCTGGCTTCTCCAAGGCAGGGACATAGAGTGGGACTACATGTTCTTGTGCAGCGTTCACCCATTCTCTATTAGGGCAATGAAATCTTGCAATAATTGAGACAGATAATAAAAAGTCAACAGCACAACAATGTATCAGCAACATGTTACCAGGAGACAAAAAAGGGTTTTAGCAGGATCTATACCAGCAAAGTGTCCCTGCAGGACAGACCCTTTACCTGACTCAGTTATACAGATATGTGTACTTTGCGACTATAACCACAGATTACAAAAGCATATGAAACCATACATATTAGATGTTACCTATGACAACTAGATTTATCATATCTTTTCCCCCTTGTCTTTTCTTGAATTCTTCTTTCAGATCAAACTTGTCTGGTTTGGACCTGCATAGAAAAAATCACCATAAACTGTTTAATTTATCTCAAGACAATTGTAACAATATCTCTATACTGCTGCTGGCATATATTAGGGAAATATTATGACCTTGACCTGCAATACATTCCATCTGTTATTAAGATTTCAGTTGAATGAAATACTGGTACTTAGGCCAATATAAGATAGTTGCTAGATTATCATCCAAATAAAAACGGAGGGTGGGAGGATTTTATTTTTAATTTTTTATTTTCATTTTAAAAAAAAAAACAAAAAAAAAACCAAAAAAACTTAATTTTTTATTTTCATGCATGAAAATCTGACATTAATCATGAAAAGGTGAACAATGTTATACACTCTATGAAATTACCCCATTCTACAAAAATGTTTCATTTGTATTTTTTTTTGCCTTTGTATTATTGACTTAGTTGAAGTCAAATTGATAATACTCCTGACCTTTGACCTAAATTCATGATTTTCATTTTGAAGATAAGAATTAAGTGTTAGTCTCTCCAGATCATCTTGTCATCGGAAAAATTCATGTAAAGTTTAATCCAAATATACTTACTTTGAAGAACTCCGTGGGAGTGGCGGGATTACCCGTTCCTTCTTCGGCGTTGAAAATTGCGATTCCTTGTCACCATCTGATCCTAACAAATCTTTTATAATGTTCTGTTCATTTTTCAAATTTGTCACATACTCGGATTTATTCTCTGTTCTTTCATTATCTATAGTTTCACCAGAATTGGTGGATGTCACATCTTTAGTTATATTATTAGAAACAGATGAGTTTTTATTTTTAGTTACACTGTTATCCTGGTTTAATGGTTTGTCCGTTGCAGTGACTTGTGAGAGGGACTGGACTGTGTCATTTACAGTTAATTTGGGCTTGGGCGTCTTTAATATCACAGTTGGGCCTGTAACTCTGGCAGGTTGCATCTCCAATGTCGACTTATTTTCATCCTTACTGGCACCAGCTAGAATAATGAAAGAAGTATCAAGTTATTGGATTATGGAAAGCAGTTTCTATAACATCCATTATTATGGTGATAAGCAGCCAATATACCATAATTATGATGATGAGTGGTCAGTTTAGCATAATCACAGTTAACCATAGTCATGATGAGTGGTCAGTTCACATAATTATGATGTTGAACAGTTAGTTTCACATAATTATGATCCCATAATTATGATGTTGAGTGGTCAGTCACACATAATTATGATGTTGAACAGTCAGTTTCACATAATTATGATGTTGAACAGTCAGTTTTACATAATTATGATGTTGAGTGGTCAGTTTCACATAATTATGATTTTGAGTGGTCAGTTTCACATAATTATGATGATGAGTGGTCAGTTTACCATAATCACAGTTTACCATAATCATGAGTGGTCAGTTTACTATAATCATCATGAACATCATGAGAAGTGGCCAGTTTCACATAATTATGATGATGAGTGGTCAGTTTGCAATACTCATTATGATGAGTGGTCAGTTTCACATAATTATGATGTTGAGAGGTCAGTTTCATATAATTATGATGTTGAATGGCCAGTTTCACATAATGATGATACTGAGTGGTTAGTTTCATATAATAATGGTGTTGAACGGTCTGTTTTACATAATTATGATGATGAGTGGTCAGTTTACCATGATCATTATGATGAATGGTCAGTTTCACATAATTATGATGAGTGGTCAGTTTGCAATACTCATTATTATGAGTGGTCAGTTTACAATATTATGATGTTGAGTGGTCAGTTTACCATAATCATGATGATGAGTGGTCAGTTTCACATAATTATGATGATGAGTGGTCAGTTTAACACTCATTATAATGAGTGGTCAGTTTACAATTATCATGATGAGCAGTGGTCGATTAACCATAATCATGATGATTAGTGGTCAGTTTCACATAGTTAAGATGATGAGTGGTCAGTTTACCATACATATTATAATGAGTGGTCAGTTTACAATAATCATGATGATGAGTGGTCAATTTACCATAATCATGATGAGTAGTCAGTTTCACATAATTATGATGATGAGTGGTCAGTTTGCCATACTCATTATGATGAGTGGTCAGTAAACCATAATTATGATGAGTGGTTAGTTTACCATAATCATGATGAGTGGTGAGTTTCATTATACTCATTATAATGAGTGGTCAGTTAACCATAATTATGATGATGAGTGGTCAGTTTCACATGTATAGTCGTTATGATGAGTAGGTGATTTATCATAATTATGATGATGAGTGGTCAGTTTGCCATACTCATTAGGATGAGTGGTCAGTAAAACATAATCATGATGATGAGTGGTCAGTTTTTTATACTTATTATGATGAGTGGTCAGTTTCACATAATTATGATGAGGAGTGGTCAGTTTCACATGTATACTCATTATGATGTGTGGTCAGTTTGCCATAATCATTATAATGAGTGGTCAGTTTACCATTTTCATGATAATGAATAGTCAGTTTACCATACTCATGATGATGAGTGGGCAGTTTACTATAATCACGATGAGTGGTCAGTTTTACATAATTTTGATGATGAGTGGTCAGTTTACCATAATCATTATGATGAGTGGTCAGTTTACAATAATCATGATGATGAGTGGTCAGTTTACCATAATCATTATAATGTGTGGTCAGTTTACCATACTCATGATGTTGAGTGGCCAGTTTACCATAATCATGATGATGAGTGGTCAGTTTTACATACTTATGATGAAGAGTGGTCAGTTTGCCATAATCATGATGATGAGTGGCCAGTTTACCACAATCATGATGATGAGTGGTCAGTTTCACATAATTATGACGATAAGTGGCCAGTTTACCATAATCATGATGATGAGTGGTCAGTTTCACATAATTATGATGATGAGTGGTGAGTTTCACATACTTATGATGATGAGTGGTCATTTACATATGTATACTCATTATGATGTGTGTTTAGTTTCACATGTATAGTCAATATGATGAGTAGGCAGTTTACCATAATTATGATGATTAGTGGTCAGTTTCACATGTAAACTCATTATGATGAGTGGTCAGTTTACAATACTCATGATGATGAGTGGCCAGTTTGCCATAAGCATGATGATGAGTGGTCAGTTTGCCATAATTGTGATGATGAGTGGTCAGTTTGCCATAATCATTATGATGAGTGGTCAGTTTCACATGTATACTCATTATGATGTGTAGTCAGTTTGCCATAATCATTATAAAGAGTGGTCTGTTTACCATACTCATGATGATGAGTAGTCAGTTTTACATAATCATGATGTTGAGTAGGTAGTTTAACATAATTATGATGATGAGTCTTCTGTTTCACATAATCATGATGATGAGTAGTCAGTTTCACATAATCATGATGATGAGTAGGTAGTTTCACATAATCATGATGATGAGTAGGTAGTTTAACATAATTATGATGATGAGTCTTCTGTTTCACATAATCATGATGATGAGTAGTCAGTTTCACATAATCATGATGATGAGTAGTCAATTTAACATAATCATGATAAGTAGTCAGTTTAACACAATTATGATGATGAGTAGTCAGTTTACCATAATCATGATGATGAGTAGTCAGTTTACCATAATCATGATGATGAGTAGTCAGTTTACCATAATTATGATGAATGGTCAGTTTACCATAATCATGATGATGAGTATTCAGTTTACCATAATTATGATGAATGGTCAGTTTACCATAATCATGATGATGAGTAGTCAGTTTACCATAATCATGATGATGAGTAGGCAGTTTAACATAATTATGATGAATGGTCAGTTTACCATAATCATGATGATGAGTGGTCAGTTTACCATAATCATGATGATGAGTAGTCAGTTTCACATAATCATGATGAGTGGTCAGTTTACCATAATCATGATGATGAGTGGTCAGTTTACCATGAACATGATGATGAATGGCCAGTTTACCATAATCATGATGATGAGTAGTCAGTTTAACATAATTATGATGAATGGTCAGTTTACCATAATCATGATGATGAGTAGGCAGTTTCACATAACCATGATGATGAGTAGTCAGTTTCACATAATCATGATGTTGAGTAGGCAGTTTAACATAATTATGATGAATGGTCAGTTTACCATAATCATGACGATGAGTGGTCAGTTTACCATAATCATGATGATGATTAGTCAGTTTCACATAACCATGATGATGAGTAGTCAGTTTCACATAATCATGATGTTGAGTAGGCAGTTTAACATAATTATGATGAATGGTCAGTTTACCATAATCATGATGATGAGTGGTCAGTTTACCATAAACATGACGATGAATGGCCAGTTTACCATAATCATGATGATGAGTAGTCAGTTTACCATAATCATGATGATGAGTAGTCAGTTTAAAATAATCATGATGATGAGTAGTCAGTTTAACATAATTATGATCTAAAATGCCTGTAAACCTTCCTTGGAAATAAGGCTTCCGATGTCCAAAAAAGATGTTATGAAGAAATGGAAAGAAAGGAAAACAATGCATTAACAATTCTTTGACAACTTTTGACTCTAAGGCATAACAGCTGGTATCAATGGCAAATCTGATATCTATGGCAGATCAGGAATTAATGGCAAACATTATATCATTGACAGATCTGGTATCAATGACAGATCTTGTATCAATGACAGATCTGGTATCAATGGCAGATCTGGTATTAATGGCAGATCTTGAATCAATGACAAATCTGACACCAATGACATATCTGGTATCAATGACAGATCTGATATCAATGACAGATCATGTATCAAAGACAGAACTGGTATCAATGACAGATCTGGTATCAATAACAGATCTGGTATTAATGGCAGATCTTGAATCAATGACAAATCTGATACCAATGACATATCTGGTATCAATGACATATCATGTATCAATTACAGATCTTGTATCAATGGCAAATCTGATACCAATGACATATCTGGTATCAATGACAGATCTGGTATCAATGAAAGATTTTGTATCAATGACAAACTGGTATCAATGACATATCTCTGGTATCAATGGCAGATCTGGCATCAATGAAAGATCTTGTATCAATGGCAAATCTGATATCAATGACATATCGGGTATCAATGACAGATTTTGTACCAATGACATATCTGGTACCAATGACAGATCTGATATCAATGGCAGATCATGTATCAAAGGCAGAACTTCTATCAATGACAGATTTAGTATAAATATATATAACAAGAGGGCCAAGATGGCCCTATATCGCTCACATGACTGACCTTGAGTCACCCAACTTAAGTAGATTATAATGATACATGTGCACTAAAAATTCCAGAAAAACGAGATAGGAAAGTAGTTAGAATTTTGATTTGTTTTGAAGATGTAACAGATGCGTAGAAGAGTTCAAACTTGGTAGAGGTTCACCCAAGGTAAATGTCAGTGAAATTACATCAAAATCAGGTCAGTAGATTCTGACAAGAAGGCTTTTGAAGTTTTTACTATAGCTGCCGACTGTTCAAAACCTAAGTCTTCGAACTAAGATAAAAATCCAGTTCCAGCACAAAACTAACCTGTTATGTTTGAGAACAGTTTCAAACTAAAGCATCAGACTAAACTATTGTGCATGAAACAATCTGCAGTTCCAGCACAATAAATATTTCTATGAGTTTCAAACACAAGCCTTCCCAAAGCTTATCGCTTGAAAGAATCTTTGTCCCAGTGCACTCTCCCCAAAAAACAATTAAGCTCCTCCTCCAAGATGACACTGAAAATCTCAAGCAGACTTCTTGCTGTGAAGAAATTAGCTAAAAATATGGTGCACTGTTTTCCACTCTGTCAGTTAATATAAACATAATTCACCAAATAATTCAAAAGTCGTCTATATTAGGTGTCCAACGGCATCTATATGAAGTAAAGGGTTAAAACTTATATCTGGTATAATATTGTATAATAATAGCAAAAAAAAAAAAAAAGTTTATTTAAAGAGTTTATTACCTCTTCTTATAATAATTGCTATATACAGACATTTATGCTATAAAACAAGGGCATTAATTGGACATAAAACTAACCCCACCCCCTGGCTGCCATATTTTTTGACGAATCAAGATGGCTTGAACAAACTTTGTAGAGAGTCACCGAAGGAACATTTCTGCAAAATTATTTTAAAATCGAGCCAGTAGTTTCTGACAAGAAGATTTTTTAAGTTTTTACTATAGCTTATATAGTAAACTAACCCTACCCCCTGGCAGCCATGTTTTTTGACGAATCAAGATGGCTTGAACAAACTTGGTAGAGGATCACCCAAGGAACATTTCTGTCAAATTATTTTAAAATCGAGCCAGTAGTTTCTGAGAAGAAGATTTTTTAAGGTTTTACTAATTAAACTTACACCCCCCCCCTAGGAGGCCATGTTTTTAGATGAATCAAGAAGGCTTGAACAAACTTGGTAAAGGGTCATCCAAGAAACATTACTGTGAAGTTATATCAAAATTGGCCCAGTGGTTTCAGAGGAGAAGTTGTTAAAAGCTAAAAGTTAACGACAAACGACAGACAACGGACACCAGGCGATCACAAAAGCTCACCTGTGAGCCTTTGACTCAGGTGAGCTAAAATGTCTGGTATCAATGATTGATATGATACCAATAACAGATCTGGTATCAATGGAAGATCTGGTATTTATGGCAGATCTTGTATCAATCTGGTATAAACTAGTAATATCACTGAAGGTGATGAATACCCCAGATGGCGCCCTGACACATTTATTGCACCCTTTTACTGCCCACTTTGACACAATGAACCAATTAGAGTAACCAATCACTTTTCTCAAGTATCATTTATTTCCAGCCAATGGTTGCAGAGATACAGTGACAACAAAAAAATATCTGGTAATAAAGGCAGACTTTGCATCAATGGCAGACCTTGTATCAATGGCAGATATGGTATCAACAACATATCTGGTATCAATGGCAGGTCTGGTATCAACAACATATCTGGTATCAATTACAGATCTGGTATCAACAACATATCTGGTATCAATGACATACCTGGTATCAACAACATATCTTGTATCAATAGCAGATATGGTACCAGCAACATATCTGGTATCAATGACATATCTGGTATCAACAACATATCTGGTATCAATGGCAGATATGGTACCAGCAACGTATCTGGTATCAATGGCAGGTCTGGTATCAACAACATATCTGGTATCAATGACACATCTGGTATCAACAACATATCTGGTATCAATGATATATCTTGTATCAACAACATATCTGGTATCAATGACATATCTTGTATCAATGGCAGAAATGGTACCAGCAACATATCTTGTATCAATGATAGATCTGGTATCAACAACATATCTGGTATCAATGACAGATCTGGTATCAATGACACATCTATTATCAACGGCAGATATGGTACCAACAACATAGCTGGTATCAATGACAGATCTGGTATCAACAACATATCTGGTATCAATGACACATCTGGTATCAATGACAATCTGGTATCAATGGCAAATCTTGTATCAATGACATATCTGGTAATAATTGCAGACTTTGTATCAATGGCAGATCTGGTATCAATGACAGATATGGTATCAACAACATATCTGGTATCAATGACAGATCTGGTATCAACAATATATCTGGTATCAATGACAGATACCAGCAACATATCTTGTATCAATGACAGATCTGGTATCAGCAACATATCTGGTATCAATGACACATCTGGTATCAACAACATATCTGGTATCAATGACACATCTGGTATCAACAACATATCTGGTATCAATGACACATCTGGTATCAATGACATATCTTGTATCAATGGCAGATATGGTACCAACAACATATTTGGTATCAATGGCAGATATAGTATCAACAACGTATTTTGTATCAATGACAGATATGGTATCAACAACATATCTGGTATCAGTGACAGATCTGGTATCAACAACATATCTGGTATCAATGACAGATCTGGTATCAATGACAGATCTGGTATCAGTGACAGATCTGGTATCAATGACAGATCTTGTATCAATGACACATCTTGTAACAGTGACAGATCTTGTATCAATAACAGATCTGGTATCAATGGCATATATGGTACCAACAACATATCTGGTATCAATGGCAGATATGGTATCAACAACATATCTTGTTTCAATGACAGATATGGTATCAAAAACATATCTGGTATCAGTGACAGATCTGGTATCAGTGACAGATCTGGTATCAACAACATATCTTGTATCAATGACATATCTTGTATCAATGGCAGATCTTGTATCAATGGCAGATATGGTATCAACAACATATCTTGTATCAACAACATATAGATATCTTGTATCAATGGCAGGTCTGGTATCAACAACATATCTTGTATCAATGGCAGATCTTGTATCAATGGCAGATATGGTATCAATGGCAGATCTTGTATCAATGACAGATCTAGTATCAACATATCTTGTATCAATGACATATCTTGTATCAATGACATATCTTGTATCAATGGCAGATCTTGTATCAATGGCAGATATGGTATCAACAACATATCTTGTATCAATGGCAGATATGGTATCAACAACATATCTTGTATCAATGGCAGATATGGTATCAACAACATATTGATATCTTGTATCAATGGTAGGTCTGGTATCAATGGCAGATATGGTATCAACAACATATCTTGTACCAATGACACATCTTGTATCAATGGCAGATCTGGTATCAATGGCAGGTCTGGTATCAATGGCAGATATGGTATCAACAACATATCTTGTATCAATGGCAGGTCTGGTACCAATGACAGATCTGGTAACATTTACAGATCAGGTATCAATGAAAGATCTGGTATTAATGGCAGTTATTGTATATATGTCAATCTTTGTATAAATTGCAGATCTGGTATCAAGTACAGGTCTTGTAACAGATTTGGTATCTGGTACAAATGGCAGATCCTGTATCAATGACAGTAACTGTATCAATGGCAGATCTTGTATCAATGACACATCTGGTATCAATGACACTACTGATATTAATGGCACATTTTGTATCAATGACATATCTGGTAATAATAGCAGACTTTGCATCAATGGCAGATCTTGTATCAATGGCAGATATGGAAACAACCACATATCTGGTATCAATGGCAGATCTGGTATCAACAACATATCTGGTATCAATGACAGATATGGTACCAGCACCATATCTGGTAACAATGACAGATCTGGTATCAACAACATATCTGGTATCAATGACACATCTTGTATCAATGACATATCTGGTATCAAAGGCAGATATGGTACCAGCAACATATCTGGTATCAATGGCAGGTCTGGTATCAACAACATATCTGGTATCAATGACACATCTGATATCAATGGCAGATCTGGTATCAACAACATATCTTGTATCAATGGCAGATATGGTACCAGCAACATATCTGGTAACAATGACAGATCTGGTATTAACAACATATCTGGTATCAATGACACATCTGGTATCAATGACATATCTTGTAATAATGGCAGACTTTGTATCAATGACATATCTGGTATCAATGGCAGATATGGTACCAACAACATATCTGGTATCAACAACATATCTGGTATCAATGACAGATCTGGTATCAACACGTATCTTGTATCAATGACACATCTTGTATCAATGGCAGAGCTGGTATCAATGGCAGATATGGTATCAACAACATATCTTGTATCAATGACACATCTTGTATCAACAACACATCTTGTATCAATGGCAGGTCTGGTACCAATGGCAGATATGGTATCAACAGCATATCGTGTATCAATGACACATCTTGTATCAATGGCAGGTCTGGTATCAATGGCAGATCTGATATCAATGACACATTTTGTATCAATGACATATCTGGTAATAGTGGCAGATTTTGTATCAATGGCAGATCTGGTATCAATGGCAGATATGGTAACAACAACATATCTGGTATCAATGACAGATCTGGTATCAATGGCATATATGGTACCAACAACATATCTGGTATCAATGGCAGATATGGTATCAACAACATATCTTGTTTCAATGACAGATATGGTATCAAAAACATATCTGGTATCAGTGACAGATCTGGTATCAGTGACAGATCTGGTATCAACAACATATCTTGTATCAATGACATATCTTGTATCAATGGCAGATCTTGTATCAATGGCAGATATGGTATCAACAACATATCTTGTATCAACAACATATAGATATCTTGTATCAATGGCAGGTCTGGTATCAACAACATATCTTGTATCAATGGCAGATCTTGTATCAATGGCAGATATGGTATCAATGGCAGATCTTGTATCAATGACAGATCTAGTATCAACATATCTTGTATCAATGACATATCTTGTATCAATGACATATCTTGTATCAATGGCAGATCTTGTATCAATGGCAGATATGGTATCAACAACATATCTTGTATCAATGGCAGATATGGTATCAACAACATATCTTGTATCAATGGCAGATATGGTATCAACAACATATTGATATCTTGTATCAATGGTAGGTCTGGTATCAATGGCAGATATGGTATCAACAACATATCTTGTACCAATGACACATCTTGTATCAATGGCAGATCTGGTATCAATGGCAGGTCTGGTATCAATGGCAGATATGGTATCAACAACATATCTTGTATCAATGGCAGGTCTGGTACCAATGACAGATCTGGTAACATTTACAGATCAGGTATCAATGAAAGATCTGGTATTAATGGCAGTTATTGTATATATGTCAATCTTTGTATAAATTGCAGATCTGGTATCAAGTACAGGTCTTGTAACAGATTTGGTATCTGGTACAAATGGCAGATCCTGTATCAATGACAGTAACTGTATCAATGGCAGATCTTGTATCAATGACACATCTGGTATCAATGACACTACTGATATTAATGGCACATTTTGTATCAATGACATATCTGGTAATAATAGCAGACTTTGCATCAATGGCAGATCTTGTATCAATGGCAGATATGGAAACAACCACATATCTGGTATCAATGGCAGATCTGGTATCAACAACATATCTGGTATCAATGACAGATATGGTACCAGCACCATATCTGGTAACAATGACAGATCTGGTATCAACAACATATCTGGTATCAATGACACATCTTGTATCAATGACATATCTGGTATCAAAGGCAGATATGGTACCAGCAACATATCTGGTATCAATGGCAGGTCTGGTATCAACAACATATCTGGTATCAATGACACATCTGATATCAATGGCAGATCTGGTATCAACAACATATCTTGTATCAATGGCAGATATGGTACCAGCAACATATCTGGTAACAATGACAGATCTGGTATTAACAACATATCTGGTATCAATGACACATCTGGTATCAATGACATATCTTGTAATAATGGCAGACTTTGTATCAATGACATATCTGGTATCAATGGCAGATATGGTACCAACAACATATCTGGTATCAACAACATATCTGGTATCAATGACAGATCTGGTATCAACACGTATCTTGTATCAATGACACATCTTGTATCAATGGCAGAGCTGGTATCAATGGCAGATATGGTATCAACAACATATCTTGTATCAATGACACATCTTGTATCAACAACACATCTTGTATCAATGGCAGGTCTGGTACCAATGGCAGATATGGTATCAACAGCATATCGTGTATCAATGACACATCTTGTATCAATGGCAGGTCTGGTATCAATGGCAGATCTGATATCAATGACACATTTTGTATCAATGACATATCTGGTAATAGTGGCAGATTTTGTATCAATGGCAGATCTGGTATCAATGGCAGATATGGTAACAACAACATATCTGGTATCAATGACAGATCTTGTATCAATGGCAGATATGGTACCAACAACATATCTGGTATCAATGACAGATCTGGTATCAACAACATATCTGGTATCAATGACACATCTGGTATCAATGGCAAATCTTGTATCAATGACATATCTTGTAATAATGGCAGACTTTATACCAATGGCAGATCTGGTATCAATGGCAGATATGGTATCAACAACATATCTGGTATCAATGACAGATCTGGTATCAATGACACATATTGTATCAATGGCAGATTTTGTATCAATGGCAGGTCTGGTATCAATGGCAGATATGGTATCAACAACATATCTTGTATCAATGACACATCTTGTATCAATGGCAGATCTGGTATCAATGGCAGGTTTGGTATCAATGGCAGATATGGTATCAACAACATATCTTGTATCAATGACACATCTTGTATCAACAACACATCTTGTATCAATGGTAGGTCTGGTATCAATGGCAGATATGGTATCAACAGCATATCTTTTATCAATGACACATCTTGTATCAATGGCAGGTCTGGTATCAATGGCAGATCTGATATCAATGACACATCTCGTATCAATGACATATCTGGTAATAGTGGCAGACTTTGTATCAATGGCAGATCTGGTATCAGTGGCAGATCTGGTATCAATGGCAGATATGGTATCAACAACATATCTGGTATCAATGGCAGATCTTGTATCAATGGCAGATATGGTACCAACAACATATCTGGTATCAATGACAGATCTGGTATCAACAACATATCTGGTATCAATGACACATCTGGTATCAATGGCAAATCTTGTATCAATGACATATCTTGTAATAATGGCAGACTTTATACCAATGGCAGATCTGGTATCAATGGCAGATATGGTATCAACAACATATCTGGTATCAATGACAGATCTGGTATCAATGACACATATTGTATCAATGGCAGATTTTGTATCAATGGCAGGTCTGGTATCAATGGCAGATATGGTATCAACAACATATCTTGTATCAATGACACATCTTGTATCAATGGCAGGTCTGGTATCAATGGCAGATATGGTATCAACAACATATCTTGTATCAATAACACATCTTGTATCAACAACACTTCTTGTATCAATGGCAGGTCTGGTATCATTGGCATATCTGGTATCAATGGCAGATCTGGTATAAGTGGCAGATCTGATATCAATGACATATCTGGTATCAATGGCAGATATGATATCAACAACATATCTTGTATCAATGGCAGATCTCGTTTCAATGGCAGACTTTGTATCAATGGCACATCTGGTATCAAATGGTAAATCTAGTATCAATGTCAGATGTGATATAAATGGCAGATAGATCTTCAATCTATATGAATTGATGCAATATAAATTACTGTGAAATTTAGGTCAAGTGTTGCCCATATTTATTCCATACACACCTATTTAGATATTCAGGGTAGCATTGGCTGTGATATTTCTCCAGGTGCCAAAAGCACAGGTGAAAATAAAGAACATGAAATAAAACAAAAAAAACTATTTAATTTTATTTTCCCATGTAATGGCACAGTTAAGTGTTTATTTATAAATTTACAAATTATTTCAGAAAGAATATAGAAAAATAAACAATATGTATGTATATACATCATTACAAAACACTACAGTACATGTAACACTTAAAGTAATTTATTAAACAATACATAAATTAGACAACCAAGGCCCAACATACCATGTATAAATCACTCACCCAGGTCAGAGACAATTATACCGAGATCAATAAATCTAATCTGTTACAGAATGGTTCTATATATTCCAGTAGAGGTCATTCAAAATGTTCAGAAAATGAGAAGCAAAGATTTGACATGTTACATGCACACACTGAATAAAGTTTCAAGGATTTTTTTGTTTAGTTTTATTTTAAAGCTACACCTGCAGCAGTAAGAAGTAAGTGATCTTGAGACAACTATAGCAGTAAGAACTAAATGATCTTGAGACAACTTTAGCAGTAAGAAGTAAGTGATCTTGAGACAACTTTAGCAGTAAGAAGTAAGTTATCTTGAGACAACCTTACTAGTAAGAAGTAAGTGATATCTAGACAACTATAGCAGTAAGAAGTAAGTGATCTTGAGACAACCTTAGCAGTAAGAAGTAAGTGATATCTAGACAACTATAGCAGTAAGAAGTAAGTAATCTTGAGACAACTGCAGCAGTAAGAAGTAAGTGATCTTGAGACAACTATAGCAGTAAGAAGTAAGTGATCTTGAAACAACTGCAGCAGTAAGAAGTGATCTTGAGACAACTATAGCAGTAAGAAGTAAGTGATTTTGAGACAACTACAGCAGTAAGAAGTAAGTGATCTTGAGACAACTACAGCAGTAAGAAGTAAGTGATCTTGAGACAACTACAGCAGTAAGAAGTAAGTGATCTTGAGACAACTAAAGCAGTAAGAGATCTTGAGACAACTATAGTAGTAAGAAGTAAGTGATCTTGAGACAACTATAGCAGTAAGAAGTAATTGATCTTGAGACAACTACAGCAGTAAGAAGTAAGTGATCTTGGGGCAACTACAGCAGTAAGAAGTAAGTGATCTTGGAACAACCTTAGCAGTAAGAAGTAAGTGATATTTAGACAACTATAGCAGTAAGAAGTAAGTGATATTGAAACAACTATAGCAGTAAGAAGTAAGTAATCTTGAGACAACTGCAGCAGTTAGAAGTAAGTGATATTGTAACAACTATAGCAATAAGAAGTTAGTGATATTGAGACAACTATAGCAGTAAGAGATCTTGAGACAACTATAGTAGTAAGAAGTAAGTGATCTTGAGACAACTATAGCAGTAAGAAGTAAGTGATATTGAGACAACTACAGCAGTAAGAAGTAAGTGATCTTGGGGCAACTACAGCAGTAAGAAGTAAGTGATCTTGGGACAACCTTAGCAGTAAGAAGTAAGTGATATTAAGACAACTATAGCAGTAAGAAGTAAGTGATATTGAAACAACTATAGCAGTAAGAAGTAAGTAATCTTGAGACAACTGCAGCAGTAAGAAGTAAGTGATATTGAAACAACTATAGCAGTAAGAAGTAAGTGATATTGAGACAACTATAGCAGTAAGAAGTAAGTAATATTGAGACAACCTTAGCTAATATTTTCAACATGATAATTTACATAGCTTAATATATACAACCGTGTTATATTATAAAGGCGACAAAAAGTTGAGTTCATGACAACAAAAAGCATGTAGGACAATGATGTTTAGGCATACAATGGCATAAAAATACGTTTCCCAAAGATAAATAATTTGATTTAAATCTTTATACAAATTTGATCATTTGCCATTTACATTATATAATTATATTTTCTACATGCGATTACTTTCACAGAAAAATGAGGGGGTGCATGGCCTTAAATATCTCACCTGTATATGCATTAGAGAATAAAAAAGCATATTTTTGTCAATTCAAGAGTAAAATTCAAACATTTCTTATCAAATCTGGCCATCCAAAATATCATTTGAGATCGTATGGTTATAAAACTGAAATGTACAAATGCATGTGTAAGTCTGGTGATGTTGTTGTAGTAGTTGTATGGTGTTAAGCATCGCTTTCAACAATTTTTCAGTCATATCGCTGACTGTGTCTACTTGAGACAGTATTCTAAGTGCTGTCACACTGGAGTATCATGCTGAGGACACATGGTATGATACCCCACCCAGTCACATTATACTAATACCGGGCTGACAAGACCTAGAACTCTCCTCTAAATGCTGAGCATCATGCGAGGAAACTTCTAGTACCATTTTTAAAGTCTTTGGTATGATCCAGCCGGGGATTGAACCCACGACCTTTCCCATGCGAGGCAGACGCTCTACCGCTAGACCACGCTGCGGTCTGTAAGTCTGGTGAATATCAGATGATAAATGCTAGTGTTAGAATGCAAATAAGACAAGGCACATAATGCAAGAGCAATTACTGGTACTCAGCCATTAGTTATCTTATTTGGCCAATTTGGGAACATGTCTTCGGAGATCTTACTGGGATTATATTGTTATATATGCTGTGGGAGTAAACACAATGTTAAAGTAAGAATTTTTTTATGACACAGGGGACTTTTCAGACATTTATCATCAGATTTTGCCACTTCATGAACTAATCAAAGGTCATACTAATATATAAATATTGTTTAAGTTTTGGTGAAGAATCAGTGAAAAAAAGTGGAAACTAAATACACACATGATCAAATAGCGCCCTTTCTGACAATTCAAGGACCATAACTCAGACATAAATTATCCTACATGGACAGTTTATCTTGTAGGAGATAATATGATTGTTTAGCTACTCTCTAAGTTTGGTGAAGATCTAATTAAAAATCTTTGTGTTGGAGTGCACACAAAGCCAAATAATGCAATATCTGACGATAAAAAGACCAAATCTAGGAATTCTTTCTATACTCATTTAATTAAGCTTGAATGTGATGTAGCTTGAAGCTTGAAGCTTATATGAACCACTAGAGTTATGCTTTCTGGGTAGAACCAGTACTGAGTGGTATTTTTTGAGAGGCATCAGGTCGAGCTTGGTATCGAACTCACAACCTTGGTGAGAGGCCAACACTCTATCCATTACGCTACCACTCTGCTTGCCATATGCTTTCTTAAATTCCAGCTTAAGACATAAAATCTTTTACGGGCCATAATGTTGCAAAATGTATAGACTGCATGCAATTGTGCAACTAACCCTTCATTCTGATATTCCTACCATATGTTACCACATTCTTCTTGGAGTAAAGTCCAGACAAGATTTTATCAACATAGTATTATCAAAGGACTATAACTTTCTCAAAGGTCAATGGTTTACAGTGACACTCTGATAAGCCCAACTATAAATCATATTGGTCCTTCTTACCAAGAACAGCAACAATCTGTCGGGAAGTTTAAGTACGGACAGACAGACTTACTCATGACAAAAGGGCAACAGTGAATCGAGTCCTTATTGCACAACTCATGTAACTCAATATAGAATAAACAGGCAGATAGACTGTTTTGTGCCAAGTCATATGCATGTTAAACTGATAGCATGCAAAAAAACATGATGGAAAAGATAACAGATTCTCTTTTCATGTACGAAGTAACGAGATATAGAGCAGTCACTCACAAAAATAGGCAAGGCAATTAGCTATGTTTTTTTCAGGCATAGTACCATCATTGAAAACAGGAAATACTTCTGTGGGGTAGTCACATAATGGAGGTACTAAACAATTCTTGTTTCTTCTTCTTTAAAAATGCATTTTCCTTGTTTTAATGTTCATTATTTTATTTGAATGTCATTATTGATGTATTTTGAACATTCTGAAAGCATTGTAATGTTTGAATTGTGAATTTAGAAAAAAGAAATTGATGCTTGGAAACTGTGGTATGAAAACATGATTTCATAAGTTTTATATTTGATAAAATCCGGGAATAATTTTTAGTTTTATTTATCAATAAGTTAATACAATTGTTTGGGGAAGAATATTGTTTGGAAAAAAATATTCTTTATTTCATTTTAACTTTAACACCTACATGCCCCACTTTTCTAATTTATACAATGCTGAAAAAAACAAATCAAAACAGATCTAGAAAATGGACATTTTTGTGGTTTAAGTTGTTCTATGAATCCATCAACAACAAAAAAATGGTTTAAAAAAGAAACTTCAATTTAAAGGGAATATAATTATCAGGATTTTTCACAATTTTAAAATAGGTTTAACATTTATTCCGAGTATATGTAATGCCTATATATATTCACTGACTCAGTATTGCCAAAAGGATATCTATCTAAATATGCCAAAATAACATATTAAAAAGGGATTCCCTAACTTAGGCTATGTGCCGACTGCCGAGGTTAGACTAAAATAGATTTCCTGCTTAAAATTATAACATATTTTGTGACATATTAAATGAGTCACGTGATTTGACTTCAATATACAAGTTTGCGCGTAGTGAAACTTGTTTCGTCTTAGAAAAGAATCTGAATGACGATGTGAAGGTATTTAAGTGCAATCTATTTTTAGAATAGCGATTTTGTTTTAAGTGTTACACTCTAATTTAGATATCGATTGTATCACGTTTTGGTGGATACCAAACCATTTGGATTCTATTTCTTAATGATAATGAGATGCTTTTTATCTATTTGAACAATAATTTTATTTTTTAAGACATTTTTAGTGGTTTTTTTCCTGATATACTCCCTTTAAGATATAAAATTCATAAGTATGAAAGTCTGGGAACTCCCTAGCCAACATCCTTGCTATTTATTTAAGAATAGCAGTTTTCACAATACAATGAAGTCATATGTGTAGTTGCTAACAATATTTTACTATTTTGAGCCATTCTCTGACAAACTTGAATTATGGAAATCAAAGAAATCCCTGACTAATGCATTTCCATTTAATACCTTCAAACCTTTTCTAAAAAATGTTTATGGTAAATGTACTGACAATCAATTCCAAAGCAAATATGGAATGTTAATATTCTAGCTTGAAATAAAACTATTATTTGCTTTAAGGCAACAAAATCAACAAGAATGACCCAATACATATTAAATTGTTAATATTGAGATCAGATATGGTCTATTTCTTACAAATTCAATGAACCTTTTGTTCCATTTTGTGTTGAAGCTGCCACAGTAACAAAACTTATAAATAAATAATGGATATAACACTAGTCCCCATTTTACATAAGATTATGAAACTAGTTGTGAATCAGTTTTAATGTCTTTGATATAAATATTTACTTTCTAACTAAGCCCAGGGCTTGCATGCATTGCCCAAGAGTCTGTTTCCTGGGTTAAATCAATATTATGTTTACTGTCTGATCTGCAACCTTTAGTGAGATCAGCTGCCACCTTATCCACTGAACCAATGCAGTAAAAATCACACTGGATATAGGGTTTTACACCATTTATAAACATTTCGGGTTATATATGGCATAAAAAAGTCTACTGGTGGAGGATGACCTCACACTGAGCAAAACTACTTTCTTTCTGCAAGTAACTGGCAAACTTTCTCACATGAAGTTCTTGGGAGTGATCTGTACTCGAACCTACTTTAGCAGGTGAGAGGTAAGTGATCTTGAGATGGTGCCTAAGACAACTTGACCACGGAGGACCCTCTCACTGGATATGAAATATCACTGTAATATCTGATAATTATTGGTTAGAACATGTTCTAAACAGTGTTATGCTTTATTTTCCAGTTTGCTAAAGCTCCTCTAAAAATATCCGATCAATTGTGCTGTTTTTTTCATACCTAGAAGGCCTGGGCCTTTTCCTTTTTTTTAGAAAAAAAGCTCTGTATTTAAATGAGGACAAGTGTAAGACTTTATCACATGGCACTGTAGTTTAAAATCCTAACAATGACTAAAATATACATGAAACTCCTTGACGTCAAAGAGACATTGGATCCAAACATTTTATGATGTCATAACCACATTTCATAAAATGAAAAAGAGTCCCAATTGGCCTTTTAAAAAATGATTATCTTTTTTAAACATACCAAATTTTAGCCATTTTTATCTTTTCGCCAGTTCAAAGAATGGTGAATGAGCATTATTTTCAACCCCTGTCCATTCTTTCATCCGTAGATTTGTCCTTCTAAGGCAAAAAGTTTCACATCAATAGTTTCTGAAGGGGTCTATGTCTTCAAATAATATTATGTGTATGCCTGTATAATTACAATTATGGCCACTTTCTACTTAATTTCAGTAAAAAAATTAACTGAATGTCTAAAGATGTCAATTAATTATTGAAAACGATGTTATTTTGACATGCTGATGTCATACAATGACCGATTAAACTAATATAGCATCTTGGATGTGTTTTCTTTTATCTTATTCTTTTCTGAGATAATCTAAAAAAAATAAATAAATAAATGTGTCATTTTTCTGAGCAATGTGACTTAAAACAGAATCTCACATTTGTGCTCAATTGATATTACCGATAAACTGATATAATAATAAGCTATAGTTTTATCAACTCGTTCAATAAATCAGATACTAAACAATGGTTTTAATAGTAATCAAAGCAGCTTGGTTAACAAAATGGATATTATTTTGCTATACCAATCAAACTTGTTTAAGGTGTTGTTAAACATGTTACATAATCACACCTGAATATTAAAGGAGAGTTCACCACAGCTAACAGGGAAAGAAATGTGAGAAATCACAAACACATATAAAATATAAATTACATTTAGATACATATAAAATCACTTTTTTTATATATTTGTTTGGACAGTAATTAGCTAATCTTCATAACAATAATTTGTCAAAAGTATTTTTTCCCTCACACCATTCCCTTTAACGGAAACACATTTGACAGACGGACACATAAACAGATGAACAACAGGGAAACCCCTTAATGCTCCTTCACCATAGTATATAAGGCCTCAGTCACAATTAAAGCGGAGCCCAGGCGGTGTGTGCGATTTCTAGGCATTGACCGGCGTGTAGAAGTCGGTGAAAGATCGTGCAACAGGGCAGTCACAGTCACAATTAACTGTGTGTAAAAACTTGTAACCTTCTGTGTAGAGCGCAAGTGGATAATTTGATGGATGATGCGATGAGCCTCCTTTCATACCTGGCCGATATATGGATTGTCCAAAATTTGGCCTGGTGCCCACCCAATATGTGTGATGCCCTGATGGACATCGGCCAGTCAACAGTTGATCTAATGGTGACCAGTTAGCGATGTGAAACACCGCATCAGGTTTTAAGTCCGAGTTAAAAGTAACTCGATGCCCGCCCAATGCCCAAATATGACCCAGCAGCTGCAAGGAGTCCCGTGGGGCCCCGGCCGAAAATGCCTAGAAATCTGTCGCAAACTACTCACAAACCATTCGCAAGCTAATTGTGACTGGGGTATAAGTCATGGTCGACACCAAACTTATTGGTTTGCATTGTAGCTAGGTGCGCTCACCGTAGTCTGGTCTGTACATTTATGTCTTGGTTATTCACAAATAATTATCTCCATATATATATATACAATTGGATGTTAAAATGGACGTTACCTAGCTGTAATAATAAATATTAAATTTTGTTAAAGGCCAGGTGGCTGAAAATGAAATGACAAGTGAATTAATTTGAACTTATGTGATACATTTGGAAGATTTTTGAATGAAAATATTTACATATATAATTTATGACTGACTTACAAAAGATTTTTTTCTACATGTGAGTTTTTAACATTACATAAGTACAGTCAAACCTGTCTTAAACAGACAGTTATGGGCAGTAGCAAAAGTTGTTTTTTAAAACAAGTTGTTGTTTAATGCAGGTTAATTTGCTCTGAAAGCATACAAATGGGAAATAACAAATGTGGCTGCTTAACCCTTTACTTCATAAAGACGCCTTTGGACACGTTTATATAGAAGGTTTTTGAATTACTGGTTGAATTATGTTTATATTAACTGACAGAGTGGAAAACAGTGCAGGAAGTGTTCAAATTGCTCATAACGAGCAATCTAAACTCTTCCTGCACTGTTTTCCAAGGCCTTCCTGATTAGTGCCGGAAAACGTGTGTGTATGTCTATGGAGTAAAGGTTTAAGACAAGTGGCTGCTTAATAGAAGTGACCGCTTATGCAGATTTTACTGTAGAGTGTATTCTACTGTGTCAGTTAGAGGGATATTTTCCTCCCCACACTCCTCATAAAGGCATGTTTTTGTTTCAGTTAGAAGGATATTTTCCTCCCCACTCTCCTCATAAAGACATGTTTTTGTTTCAGTTAGAGGGATATTTTCCTCTCCCCACTCCTCATGGCGTGTTTTTGTTTCAGTTAGAGGGATATTTTCCTCTTCCCACTCCTCATAAAGGTGTGTTTTTGTTTCAGTTAGTGGGATATTTTCCTCTCCCCACTCCTCATAAAGGTGTGTTTTTGTTTCAGTTAAAGGGATATTTTCCTCTCCCCACTCCTCATAAAGGTGTGTTTTTGTTTCAGTTACAGGGATATTTTCCTCTCCCCACTCCTCATAAAGGCATATTTTTGTTGCAGTTACAGGGATATTTTCCTCTCCACACTCCTCATAAAGGCATGTTTTTGTTTCAGTTACAGGGATATTTTCCTCTCCCCACTCCTCATAAAGGCATGTTTTTGTTTCAGTTACAGGGATATTTTTCTCTCCCCACTCCTCGTAAAGGCATGTTTCTGTTTCATCTTCACAATATCATCTGGTGACGGTTGACTAAAATCAAACGGAATCACTGTTTTCAAGTGCACTGGTGATTTATTTTTCACATCTCTCATCTGACATTTGAAGCTGAATGTTTTCTTCTTATACATAATTCTAGTAGAACCACCCTTCCTTTTCAACAATACCTTCAAACAAAGTGTCTTTCCAAGACTGGATGCTGGCTTAATCAAGGTTTTGACAGATCCAACATTAAAGTCATCTAAGATATGAAGCTCTGCTTCATTGTCGCCAACTGGCTCATGATGGATATCTTCACCAACATAAATAACATTACTGTTGTCATCTTTCTCATGCTTATCTTTCACCCTAAGCTTTGCTAGACTTTCTTCAGTTGAGCTTATGTCTGTGTTGACCTTATTTTTTCCACGCTTTGAAAGAGGTTTCCTTTTTACAAGGTCAGCTAATGAAATCGATGGCAATCTCTCTTTAGCACTTTTTGATTGACCACTTGGCTCAGTGTGACTGGAATTAAAGTCCTGGTATGCACAGTGTTGTTCAATTATTAACTTATTACTACCTTTGTCTTCCTTCCTACTATCTGTATGTTTCTCCACGAGATTAGTTAAGGACAACATTGTCTGGCTTTTATCTTTTTTTGTTTTATCTTCAATACAATGTGCCAACATCGTCTGTTTTCCAACAGTCTGTGACTTAATTAGACCAGGAAATGGAATTTTATCAGTAGTGTGTGTTACTGCTTCTAGTGTCTGGGTTTCAGCTATTTCTGGAGGAGAAAGTCCTAAATGTCCCTTTAATTGAGCTTGCTTATTTACACCATGAGCTTGAGCTAGGGCAGACAATGACAACCCTGTTTCCAAAGGAACTTTTGATTCAGTTTGCTTATTTACACCATGGGCTTTAACTAGTGCAGACAATGATAAACCTGCATCTAAGGAAGCTTTTGATTCAGTTTGCTTATTTACACCATGGGCTTTAGCTAGGGCAGACAATGATAAACCTGCATCTAAGGAAGCTTTTGATTCAGTTTGCTTATTTACACCATGGGCTTTAGCTAGGGCAGACAATGATAAACCTGCATCTAAGGAAGCTTTTGATTCAGTTTGCTTATTTACACCATGGGCTTTAGCTTGGGCAGACAATGATAAACCTGCATCTAAGGGAGCTGTTAGTTCAGGTGGCATTTTTACACCATGAGCTTTAGCTGTCTTATCTGTATTATGAGCATTAGCAAGTGAGGACAAAGATAACACTGTAGTAGAGGGAGTGCTCCCTTCAACTGATTTATTTGAACTATGAGCATTAGCAAGTGAGGACAACGATAACCCTGTAGAGGGAGTGCTCCCTTCAACTGATTTATTTGAACTATGAGCATTAGCAAGTGAGGACAATGATAACCCTGTAGAGGGAGTGTTCCCTTCAACTGATTTATTTGAACTATGAGCATTAGCAAGTGAGGACAATGATAACCCTGTAGAGGGAGTGCTCCCTTCAACTGATTTATTTGAACTATGAGCATTAGCAAGTGAGGACAATGATAATCCTGTAGAGGGAGTGCTCCCTTCAACTGATTTATTTGAACTATGAGCATTAGCAAGTGAGGACAACGATAATCCTGTAGAGGGAGTGCTCCCTTCAACTGATTTATTTGAACTATGAGCATTAGCAAGTGAGGACAACGATAATCCTGTAGAGGGAGTGCTCCCTTCAACTGATTTATTTGAAGTATGAGCATTAGTAAGTGAGGACAACAATTGTCCTTGATTTGAATGTGACTTCAACTGAACAGGTTGTTTATTAATATTTGGAGCTTTTGCTAGTTCAGACAAACATATTCTTGACTGAAATGTAATATCATCTGATTGTTTTGTAATTTGAAGACCAAGCTCAGACAGAGTCGCCTTTGTGGGAGCATGATCAGGTCTGGGTTTGGCACCACTAGAAGCAGGTCCAAAAGAAAAATGTGGCTCAATAACAAGATCATATTTGTTATCTGGAACCTGCACAGTGGAGGTTTTGGACAACGAAGGTGATTTGGGAGAACAGCTTCCCCCAAACTTCATGTTTCCAGCTATATATTGGGGTTTGTGAGAGAAAACATTTCCCTGCAAAGGGGAAGCAGAAATATAGTCAATATCATCATCAAATTCTTACCTTACATTCGCCAAAATGTACATGTTCAGTTTTCGATGAGGTCGTAGTTCAGGAAGATCATGAAGTTGTTAATTAAGTTATAGGTGAAGGATGACCAAGGAGATGTTGGCAAGGTCAAGGTCAACAGCCATCAGAGAGAAGCAGTTTGGCGAAGATGACAGAATGGAGGTACCAGGGTGAGCCGGTTATGAAAATGAAAACAAACAGAGGCATCCCGTTAAGCAATAGTGGAGTTTGTTTTTATAAATGACAATGATGAAATTATCAGTATGCATAACATGTATATATTATATATAACATATATATATATCATATATATGCATTTTTGTACATAATTTATGTAACATATTTTTATGCATGAAATTAAACTCCCAGACATTTTGCATGCGAAAATAACTTTTAAGAAAGTATGTTTATAATTATAATGTTTATTTTTTATTCGTCACTAAGGTTAATACTGCTAATAGTAGTAAAATAAACGATGACACCATTTCATCAAAATGGCAGTCATTTGAAGCCAAAGAAATGCTAGTGTATGCTTTTAGTGACAATTCAAGGTTATTTATAGGAGCAATTTATGCAAGCTGATATTTTTTGTGACCTACGGTATCTAAGATTCCTGACATGTCATTTGCAAACATATTATCATGTCACACACTTAACCACCTATACAGTACTTTATAAACAAGAAATGTCACTGTTAAGTGTCACATGACCCCCAACATGTCATGATGTTATGTTGATCATTTGTAGCAAGTATCATTAAAATTCATCTATGCACGATAAAGTTACAGGCCAGAAACGAAATCTCACATAAACTCAAAGTATTGTCAAACAAACTCAAATTGTGACCTTGACCGTTGAGGTACGGGTGTGGGTCTTACTCGCGACACGTCGTCATGAATCTGTTGATCATTTGTTGCAAGTATCAATAAAATCCATCTATGCATGACAAAGTTACAGGCCGGAAACGAAATACCGGATGGAAGGACAGACAGATGAACACTGCGATTACTATATGCCACCCAAAAAATTTTTTGGGGGGGCATAAAAACAACACCACATGTATCTTGGATATCAAAATCATAATATGTTACACATGATAGTAAAGAAGACAATTATGTCTCCAGTTTTGATAATTCCTTCAACAATGCAACTTTGAAATTTCACATTAAATGGAACCTACAACACTCAAGTACAAACTGCATTGTTTCATTTTACACCAATATGATAAATCTATGGACCATTTGCTCTACTCCTTTCAAAACAGTGGAATTATTATGGTGAATGTCACCATAATAATTCCACTGTTTTGAAAGGAGTAGAGCTTGATGTAAACCCAAAACTTACCTTGTGGTCGGTTTCTCCTGTTCTGCCTTGGGGCTCTCTGTGGTTTCGGTGCATCTAAAATTGATTTATAGAAAATTCAGTTAATATCTAATCTTTTCTGCTATTAATAAGCTAAAATATAATGAAATCACAGTAAAAAAACCGGATTTACAGGAATCTGAAAGTTCTGATAAATTACGTGACATGAACAGCACATTTGATGACTATGAAGTGTGTTTATTTGTTGTTGTTTTTTTTTTTAAATAAAAAAAAGCTTACAATGTAAAAATAAATTTCTCTCTATCCTTTATTATATGTAAACCTTTGAATGTAATTTAATGGGAATCAGTACCGTGGTGGAGGATCGAACTCACAACCGTCGGATTCTGGATCAGATGCACTACCACTGGACTGTGCACTCGACACAACATTTTACCACTTATCAATTAAACAAAAGTCCCACCCAAAAATATACATGTAGCCATATTTTGAATTTTTTTTGTATTTTTAATCATATTTTTCTTTCATTAATTTCATAAGTATTCAGGATTAAAAAACAAATATACTCAATTCTCAATCCTGGAACAGAAAGAGATAATTAGTTTGTAAAGACTTGCCTTGAGACAATACCTAAAGATTGGTGAAAATTACAGGAAGGTATTGTTTCGTTTGTTATAATTGCTGATATACGAGTTCATGCAGGGTTGACATGATTCAGATGTTGTCCTGAACAAGCATAACTACCATAATGTGACTAGTTACAATTCCTTGCATGTGGTGATAATTACATAAAGATGTTGTTTGTTTACAATACCTTGCTGCTGGTTTAGAAGTTCATTGAGTGCCGTCTCAATGGAGAAGTTCAACCGTATAATCGTATCTACCAGAACGTGCTCTGGCACTGACTCTCCTAAGACATTCCTGATCTCTTCAAGACAGGAATTCAACTTTGCTGAAAGTAGAAGTAAAAAAAACACCAGTAAATAGCAAAGAAAACTTTGCAATATTAGCACTACTTCCTAGATGACCTACTCACATTACTGCACACAAAATACCCCGTCAAACAGACATACCAGTCAAACCTGTCTTAAGCAGCCAGTTATGGGAAGCAAAGTGACTTTTTAAGACAGGTTGTTGCTTAATGCAGGTTAATTTGTTCTGAAAGCATAGAAATAGTAAATAGCAAATGTGACTGCTTAAGACAAATGGCTACTTAATAGAGGTGATCGCCTACACAGGTTTGCCAACACCTATTTCATTTTACTAATATTTCAATTACATTATTTCTGTATGAACTTGCAGACTTTGATATTACTAATATCTGTCAGACATGACTACATGCCATGTATAAATAAAGTCATCCCATTCTCAAACAGATAGTTGAACCCTTTTGACAAACTTACAATGTCAATTCAAATCATTAATTTTATACTATTCGGTACTAATGAAAACAAACAGATTGTTTTAGTATAAATTGTTCATGAAAATGTTCAATATTTCATTCATAGAAGTAAGGAATTCTAGAAGCATTTATCACACACCGTTGTCAATATCACTCAGTTTAGGTCGTGTATAGTCGAGGGAGTTGCGATGTCCGTCCCGGGGGGTTGTATCAGGAGTACTGTCAACCTCCTCTCCCTCCTCATCCTCCTCTGGGATGCCTCCTTCCTCTCCCAGAAAGTTTGACAAGTCAACATTACGATCTCTGTTGAATGTGAACTGCGCAGCTGAAATGGTCAGTTTGAAAAATAATATTAAATACATATAATAATAATGTCTTTATTTATAATGTAAACACATTTGAAACAATGACCAATCTTCCCTTTGGTCCTCTGGTTAATATATACATTTTAACAAAAGTGAATATTCAGAAAATGTATACAACAGTATCAATAAAATTTGACAGCTTTATAAACAATAATAGTGCATGAATTATGACTAAAAGTATCAATTATTAATGCAAATTTGGATTAACAAAGTTTAACATCTCGGTAATATCTTCCCAAAGGAAGTCAAGGTAGTATAATCAAAATAATAATGTTTAATTTTCACTTGCAAATGATGCCGTCACTACAGAAATATTTAGACAGTCAACAATACATTCAATGATTATCATTGACAATATATGAATCTATAGGCTGCAATGTGTATACAAGCTTCATGTTTATAAGACAATGATAGAAGTTGCTTTGTTGTGATCGGGGAATGTTATATTTCAATGTTATATAATATCTCTTAAATTCTTGAAATGATGAAGCTTAATCTGGAAGGAGATTCTACATTTTGTGTGGATTTACATTACATACCGTAAGAGTGTTGTGGTGTTTCTGAATTAGGATTTGGTACATGCAACTAATTATTTGATTGTGAGGATAAATATTCAGAATGTATACTTGGTGTAAGGGTAAAATTTATGTAGCAAATACTGTGAAGCTAAGCTGTAAGTGTTATTATTATATATCATCATGAATGCTTCAATCAGATTGGTCGAAACCCGAGCTATTCAGGTCAAATAAAATGAACTTATTCATTCAAAAATGAACTATTGACCACTTATTCTGTCAAAACTGGTTTCACCCGGTTGCCGAGTCAATAGTTCAAACGAAACATTCTTCCGTTTTCATGCTGATATTCCATTCAAACTCCATTTGCTCTACTCTATAGAATAATAGTTGAACTGAACTGTTTCTTATATTCCGAAACTTAAAACTGACACTGAAGTACCTCTTTTTTTCATGCTAAAATACAATGAAACCATTTTCCACAACTGATATGTTTATATTATGACGTCAGGTTGTATACGTATTGGCGTTGATGACGTTATTTTGATCAAGAGTGGATCCAGCATGTAACTAAATACTGGTGACAATGTACCTTGAATAGTTGGAAATATTTTAAGTCAGAGAATATATGATTGTTAGGAATGTAACCCTAATAGTTGAATTTGTTAGTGGAAAACAGACATACAAAGGCTACGAAAAAAATTAAATATGCTTTTCACACATCTGTTAAAAACACAATGAAAGTATCAATGAAGTGAGGTAAAAAAAAAATTCTAATACATTTGTAAGAAATAAAACTTCTTGACTTAACTATTATATTGTTATTCAAAACAATAAAACAAATATCTACCTTTTTAGTGGTCAATGGTTAAAATTATTTATCCTCTGAAAATGACTATTGACCCAAAGCAGTGAACTATTAACCTTGATTGCATCTCGGTCAATAGTTTCCTGCTTTGGGTCAATAGTCATTTTCCTTGGATAAATAATTTTAACCATTGATCACTAAAAAGGTAGATAGGTATATACTACTGACCTGTTCCAGGTGAGATACAATAGTTATCTTCTACAGAGTGACCATATGCATCATCCTCATCATAGTACTCTGAAATAACAAAATATATTCTTCTTTCATCTATAACAAGTATGTAACATACATGTACATATTATAAAGAAAGCCTTCTTACAATTCCTTATAATACTGCAATGTGGTAGAGTGCATGCAGAAGGTCATGGATTCCATCCCCAACCGGGACATGCCAGTCTTGACAAATGGTACAAGAAACTTCCCTGCTTGGCACTCAGCATTTAGAGGAGAGTTCTAGGTCTGATCAGCCTGGTGTCAGTATAATGGGATATAAAGGTTTGAAGCAAAATTTCTTGCGTGAATATGCCAGTGTTCACAAAATCTTAATTAGTTGCCCTTCCTTCTCTATATAATTCCTTGATATATTACACAGCCAGGTGGTACAAGCTAAATTTAATATTGTAACACTCCAGGTTGTGTTATTAGACAGGTGGCGAGCAAAATATGAAAAAAACAAGATTGGATGGCATTGATGATTTATCAGTTTATATGATTAGTTACCTAATAAGGCAAGACTATCTGATATAAAATCAATGAATAATATACTTTATTCACACGAAGGTTAAAATACCAGAAGTGATGGAAATGCTTTTCTTGATGTCTGCAACTAAAGTTAGCTGAAATCTAAAATTTTTAAGGGTTTCTATAGGCAAAAAGTCTGGGATTCTGGCACTTCTAAGCCAATGAAATGCGTGCATTTCATATCCACAGGTTTCCAGAATCTGGCTGATCTGGTAAATGTCC
The DNA here is from genome assembly GCA_029582155.1 of Panopea generosa. Classification (NCBI taxonomy): domain Eukaryota; kingdom Metazoa; phylum Mollusca; class Bivalvia; order Adapedonta; family Hiatellidae; genus Panopea; species Panopea generosa. Next base: position 31,900,796 of record CM055901.1, on the reverse strand, counting down.
GCCATGTTGCCAGATTTGATATACACGAAAAGTTCATTTTAAACAATAAAAACACAATTTCCGTATCATAAGTTAGCATAAAAAGGATTTCACAATGTCATAGTTCAGATGCAAATCATGCAAGTTATATCAAAACTCAAAATAAAGTAGAAATGAAAATGCCAGAATTTAGGTGGACAGATTTTTAAATCTTCCCACTCTGGCAACTTTCATGGAGGGAAATTCAAATAAGATTTCCTATGTGAGAATATACAGCACTATTTGAAGGTAAGACATTAATATAATCATCATCATAAATTATGTTTATACCTTGGGAAAGCTTTGCATTAGTCTGAAAACAGAGATCCAATCATTCTTGTTGACAGAAATCTGGCAGTAGATATTTTGGAAGGTCATTCAAGGGTACTCTCATCTATCCTCAGATTAATATAATTAAACTTGTAGACTGATTATACTTATGTTAAAAATAATCTTTATATTTAAAACACTATTTCACTTACACATAGTATCAAACTATACAGATATAATAACTGAATAGATACAGGTAGTTTTTGTTTACCCCACCTCAGTGCCAGATTTCATGTCAAATCAATATTTGGATTTACATACCTATAAACGTCGACAAGGAACAATGTATATTTATATTTCATCATACTGTTGAATCAAAAAACAAACATTTAATTCATTTCAAAGCAAAACAATAAGAAAAAATCAGTTCATTTTCCATCACATGAATAAACTTAGTCAATAATGAAATAATTTTAAAAACCAAAATGTATACTTTCTTTTTCCTTTCAGTGTATATATATATATGAATGTATGTTACAACTTGACTAATACATATATTTGTACGGTTTGTTGATGGATGGCCCATTCCGACTCTCACAGACCTATTATGGGGTGATTAAATGGATCACTTTTCAGTGATTGAAACTAAAAAAAAAAAAAAAAATATTTGGATTTATGATTGATATTTCAATCTACAGGCATAAGGTGAGTTCATTTAAAGTAAATATGGATGATTATGTATATAATCATTGTTGTTCCATGTAGAAATAGTCTTATGAATGGCATGCTTGTTTAATACAATGATTGTTTGTTAGTAAAATCAGACGTACAGTTGCAGTGTTCACAAGTGAGTCTTATTTAGATAGATTGTCAGCATGGTCCGGATCTTATTCTGTTACAATATTAAGAATTTCATCAAACTTTATTTTAATAAGTATTAATCTTGGAGACTAATAAATGATTATTTCTTATTTTGTACCCAGGAATGTGAGTGTGTGTCCGTCTCTTTTTTACACTTAATACATTTTCTGATGTATTGGAAAATTAAAAGATGTGTTTATTAGTATGTAGTTGATAAGTTGATTATATGTATAATGTTAACTGAATGTCACATGACACACGTCAAGAATTCTATCAATTATTTGCACCAGATACATACAAATGTAAATAAGTCACCTGGCTCTGTTTCACCAACATTTTTTTTAAATACTTACACAGGGTTCATACATATAAGGACCAATAAAATTCAAGCACTTTTCAAGGTCAAAATTTCAATTTCAAGCACTTAAATAGATGAACTCGCCATACATACTTACTGTACCTTACGAGTTCCTGCACAGCTATCTGAGGGGCTAGTTACAATATTGTGTAACTAGCCCAGCTGTCTCTCCCAATAAAGACAACGCAAACATATGAACAGCAACATAAGGTCAAAATAAATTATTTGCTAGATTATCATCTCCGCCAGCCCCTTAATTTGATTCCGCCCTAACTCTTTTTATTTTCATAAAAAAAAATATAAAAAAATAAATAAGAAAATTATTAGAAAAATATCAAAATTTTAAAAATAAAAAATAAAACTCACTCTCTCCACGTTTTCAAGAAAATTTTTTTTTTACAAGTTCAGTTAGTTTCACACAGCCAAGTACTCCCTCAGCCCTTAATGTTTCAGATCAACCTTTGCTTCCCATTTTTTACCAATTTCTTTGTACTACACAAGTTAATCTTGTGCTCATTTGCGAATTGTCAGCATGGATGTTTCATTTTTCTTATGTTTCTCGCTCTTATCGTGTAATTTCAGGGCCGAATACACACTTTCTTATCTGTTTATTTTTGATAAAATCATTGGGTTTCCCCAGATGATGTCACTAGTTCAGAACACAAGCAGCTGTTATTGTATTTGATTCTGTTCTCTGTAGGGTGAGGGTGTTATCGGCTATTTTTCTGCGCAAGTTATGGGAGAATTATTTATCAACTGCATTAAGTTTGTTTAGATGACAATCATACCATACCTATTTTTAAAATTAGAACAGTTGCGCACTGGTTCCCAGCATGCTGTACTGCACAATTACCGCTGGGAAACAGATTTGTCAAATTGAGTAGTCTCCCTTTTCTTGCATATAGTAAAACACGGATTAAATAATGGCGAAGATGGACATTTCATATACTCCTTTTCTATTTTTTAAATTCAAACTCTTTTAAATTCAAGCACTTTTCAATGATTTTTGTTCATTTTCAAGCACTTTTCCCACTGACATTAAAAATAAGCACTAAGGATGTTTTTAAGAAATAAGCACTTTTCAAGTCTGTGCGAACCTTGTTACACTTAATTTTGATCGATTATTTATCTGGTATATAACCAATATCAATGAAACCAATCTAATACCATGATTACTTGACTGCTTTTCTTAAGACTTAGCTTGAAGTTAGAAGTATGTGTTGGTGAAACAACAGCCAGATTGTATCTTATATATCTAATTAATCCATTAATCCAATCAAAACCATTTATAAAAGCTAATCACATTAACAGGGGAAGAATTAGTTAGGAAACTTGTCATTTAGTGGGTATACGGTACGACTTGTCTTTAAATATTGGACAAGTTATCTCAAAATGTGGGACTGAGATGTCTAGGACTTGTCCATAATTAGGTCATGCATGTTCCTGGTTTACATGTGTATTGTCAAAGCTGGGACATCTAACATGTAACTAGTCCTTTATTTGGTCATGCATGTCTCTAGATTACCTGTTTTTCGGTATTATCTGAAATGTAACATACTGTCTATTTGAAATATTCTGCGAAATATACTCGAGTTTATCAAGCCATTGTCAGAAGATGGATGTTTTGTAAAATCTGGGACATCTAAATGGTAGACACTTCCAGAAGGTAAGGCATGTCCAGGAAATTAAAGAATGTCACAAATCTTTTGAAGGCATGTCACATGCAATGTGTTAATGAAATAGGTACACAGACCAACATAATTACTTAAATATTGTTGAAATAAGGCACAAACTAAATCAAACAGCTATATAATTTGCTTGATAATTGAATAAGCATGATGTCTTTTTTAGCAAATGGTAAAGGAAGTAGGGACACTTTCATTTTCGGTCTAAATTTGAAACCGATTTCTGCCAGAATGTATGTACTTTGAAGTTTAAGATTTAAATGTCAACTACCTTCTTCGTAGTTTAATGAACGCACATTCCTGTGCCGTGACATCTCAATGTGTCTGTAATGTCTTAAACTTAACTTAAATCTGTTTTGGTCATTTTTTACGAAAAATTACCATTTACCAATAACGGTTTCTACAAGCCGATTATTCGAAAAAAGATAAATGAACCTATTTACTAAGTCTGTGACTCAATTTTAATATTTATTTATTTCAAATTTAATGATTAAGCAATTGAATGCTGTAACAATGTTATTCTCTTTTATATATTAGAAATATTTAAGAAATACTGAAATTAAAACTTCGAAAATTAGAATATAATAAAAATACTAAATATGGCACTACATCCGGCAACTCAACCGCTAACTTCCGGTGCATGCTTCGTAATCGTACACAATACATGTATACAGCATTTAGAGTAAATTGCCGTTTTTGTTATTTTTTATTTTGTTTTAAAACACTTTATTATTTATAATTTACAAGACGATTATACCACTGTTTCCTCTACATAAACATATATTCTCACAATGGGTGCAAGACGATTCGTACCCTGGACGTTTCGTACCCTATCCAATGTCATTGTTGGTTATCTATAATGATGCAACTCGATTAACAATGGCATTTAGAGGAAAATATCCTAACAGTTTATATATTTGTCATTTTCAAACTTGGAATGGCTTGTGCACATATTATTTTTTAGCTCGATTATTCGTAGAAAAGGGGGCTATTTTACTTGCACTGGTGTCGGCGTTGGTTTTTCAGGTAAAATATTTTTATCAGATAAGATATCTATGCAAACACTCATTTGATATGAATGAATCATCACATGTTCTGCATAGAACCATAACTCTGGGTTGCATTTTGGCAGTGTTATGGCCCTTTTTTTACTTAATTTTTTAGGTTATTTTTTTTTATCAGGTAAGATATCTATGAAACCATTTATTCAATTTGAATGATACTTCACATGTGTGTTCAGCATCATTAATGGAACACACAGACACAATAACCACAAGACTTGGTTACATTTTGGCAGAGTTATGGCCCTTTTTGGATTTAATTTTTCAGGTTAAAGTTTTTTATCAGGTAAGATATCTATGCAACCACTCATTCAATATGAATGAAACTTCACATGTGTGTTAAGCATCACCAATTGAACGCACAGAGATAAGAAACATAACTCTGGCTTGCATTTTGGCAGAATTATGGTCCATTCAGACTTAAAAAATTTGGTTCAAGTTTTTTTAGCAGGTTAAGTTTTTGAGCACGTTCATATTTCATCAACCTATAATTGAATGTATATGAAATTCATGTTGTGTTCAGCATCATCAACCAAATGCACAGAGATGAGAACCATGATTCTTGGTTGCATTTTTACAGAGTTGTGACCCTTTCTTTACTTAAAAAATTTGGTTAGAGATATTTAGCAGGTTGAAGTTTTTGAGTTGATACTTATTTCATCAACCTATCAGCGGACATTAATGAAACTTCACATGTGTGTTCATCGTGCTCTGGGAAACCCACAGAGCAGGAATCATAACTATTGATTGCATTTTGGCAGAATTATGTCCTTTTTAGACTTATAAATTTTGTTTTTAACCGGGTTAAAGTTTGTAGTACAAGGCGTTGAGCTTAGATGTTTGACAAATAGGGTCAGTTTGTGGCCCTCTCTCAAATATGTTCAAAATCATGACCTTGGGGGCAAAATTGGTCCGTCCTAAGGGGTAGTTTTTTTGGTTTTTTTATTAAGTTCCATCTTTTTTTCTTTTTTTGCCTGCCCTAAGTGGTAAAAAATTTTCACTTTTTTTAGATCCATTTTCATGAACTGGTAGAGATATATAGCCCTGTGAGGTGAAGTTATTGCATAAGCCTATATTGTATATATGTATAAAACTGAACAACTTGGAATGTAGAAGGATATCCAGCATTGATAAACTGTTTGTGTTGGTACAAGACTATAGATCCATGAACTGGTATATTACCATATGATTTGAAGGTAGTGCATAATTGTATTGCATATGTGAAACATTGATAAATTAATCCTGAAACAGAAGATCATCTCAACTATAGCTTACACTATACTGTATTTTAAAATCTTGCTGGAATTATTTAAGCAATAATTACAGCTAATTTTACCAGCTCTGAGTTTTAATTGTTTTAAAAGGGGTCCCTGTTCTCTGGATCTCTTAAAGTAATGCCTATTGTTCCCCAGATTTCCAAAAGTATTTGCCAAAGTTCTTCAAAAGTATTTTGTCCATGTTCCAGATCTCTAAAACTATTTCCACTGTTCCTTAGATCTCCAAAAGTTTTAAACATAGTTCCCTGGAAGTACCAAATAGTGTTTCCTTAAGTAAAATGTCTACTATAATCGTCTCAATTATTATTTACGCATCATCATAATAAGCAAAATCCATGTACTGTCTTCTTTTCCTTGTTTAAAATATCTATGGTCTATGGCTTGAACTTTCAGAGAAAAGTTGTTGTTTTTTTAAGTTCCATAAAAATGTGCTTGTAAGCCCTATAGCAGGGAGCATTTGTGGATCAATATGGTTAAACAAATGCTGTGCGAGTTTGGATAAAATTCTTTGAAAAATGTGGGGGGTGGCATCATACTATAGCTTCTACAAGAAAAAGATTAATGGATGGACGACAGACAATTTACCACGACATAGGCCCTGTTGGCCTTTGGCGAGAAGAACCACAGAAGATATCGATGGAAGGACAGAAGATATAAAAAAATTGAACAGCTGAACGGTTAATTTACAAAAGGCAATAAATACACATAAATAATTATAAATACACATAAATAATTGACTTTATTGTGTAAACACGATTTAATAAAAAAAAGTAGATGCCGGGTGTGATTGAACACCTGCCCTTACGATCCAAAATCGACGATACTAACCACTGCACTATTCTGCCTTTACTCATCAGTACTGTAAATATATCTTTGGTTGAAATTACAATCCAAAATATATTTCGGGTACATATGATTATGGGATGAAGTTGTACAGGGGCCCAGACTAACACGTAAGAAACCTCCAAAGCTGTCAAAAGCTGTTTCAAGCAGTCGAATTCTCATTTTAAAAGTAAATTATGATCAAGTATAAAAATTGTACATAAAATCAGTGACTTAATTACAGAGACTGGCAGGCTAATAGCAATATAACGTCCATGGCAATTTTAGTATTTCTATAATAACTCTTCGAATCTTGGTCTGAATTTAACAATTTTGGTGCCAAAGTAAAGCTGATATAAATAATGACCGATTCCAATTATCATTTATTTAATATATTCTTATGAATTTAAATCATTACGGATTTAAATCCAAATATGTTGAAATTTCACAAAAAAAAAAGATTTTTAAACAAAAAACAGTAGTCCTGATTTAACAAATACCATGTATATTTAAACAAAACACAATAAAAATAGAAATATTAGGTAGAAAGATGAAGCAGTAAGTTTTCCATAGGTGGCGAAAGTTTCATATTGATATTTATTCAAGTCGTTTTTCTTATTTCTTATTTCAAAAATGGGCTAAAAAAAAAAGAGAAAACCATCACACAAAAAAACTTTAAGCGTAAAATTCTTCGTTTCTTTAAATTTAAAAAAAAAAATTAATCTCCCAGATCAAGCCCTTTCTTTTTCCTTGTGCTACTTTTTGATTCATGATAAATGGTTAAATAATTTTTCTCAAGCTACTTTGCTTTATGATTTGATGACAATGATTGAACAAATGATTTGTGTTCAAGAGAAGAATCACATATTATTAACTCATAAATTTAAAACCAAATTACAAAGTTTTCAAACTAACGTTTCAAATAATACACTAAACAACCATGCCAAGAACTGTTTTATATATAAAACTAGTTCTGCAGCAATCTCAAACAAATGCCCAGGACTGTGTTTTTACTAAATAAAAGTAGTCCTGCAGCACTCAACTCGAAACCCCGAGCTGCATGTAAAGTCTCAAACTTGAGCCTCAAACTCAAGGACTTTGTTTTAACTTAATAAAACTAGTTCTGCGGCAGATGTTTCGAACCTGCTTCAACACTTGTTTGAAACAACCAATGGCACCCAACAGACTGCGACTGCACTGTTCACAAGTTTCAAAGGGTTCTGCAACTCTGAGTTTAAAACTGCACTTCTGACAATCCCTCATTCACTTGTGACATTCGGTTCAGAGTCCTAGTACAGTTTGCCATAATTAATCGAAATCTTCTTACAGCTCATTCTTTGTCGATTTGTAATACCAGACTGACTCAAAATGCTGACAGTGGGCTGCTTATTTAGCATTAGTCACATGTCTTCAATCGGGCATTTTTAGTGTTGTTCCAGTACATAATGATGTTCGAGATTCTATTGAATTAGCATAAACTTAATTAGACTATATTATAATTATTATACAGAATGAGATTTGTATATGCATGCAACCTTCATATCATATTTGTAATTAGTTTTAATGTTAATGTTGGTAATAATTTTTTCTCGATTTCACTTTTAGATAATGTACTTAACATTAAATATATACAGTTTCCAACTGCATATATGCCACCACCCTATCATGATGATCAGCATTGATTGGTGACCTGTTGTCACACATTATGGTTCTAAATTAATTTATAGGGTCTTCCGTGGCCGAGTGGTCTAAGACGCCGTCTCAAGATCACTTACCTCTCACCGCTAAGGTTGTAGGTTCGAGTCCCGCTCGCTCAAAAACCTTTATGTAAGAAAGTGTTCAGTTACTTGCAGAAGGACAGTGGTTCTACTCAGTGTCACTCAGTCTGAGGTCTTTTTCCACCAGTAAAACTGGATATGCCATAAAATGACATAAAAGCCCATTCCAAAAAAAAAAAAAAAAATCATTTATTGCTGTATTGATGACTTGTGTTTTTGTTAACAGAGGCTGGCCATGTCTCAAGCAAAAAGGATGAAGAAGCCAATAGTGATTGTGACGGGAAATAAAAACAAGCTCACAGAATTCAAACAGATTCTTGGTGATGATTTTCCACATGAGGTGAGTGAGTTATGTTGGCAGAATTTGTTGGTTTGAATTTTTAGCATCATTTTATGCCATCGAGGGTTAACAGGCAAACAGTTAATATAACTACTATTTCTCGAGATCCTGGATTGTTAACCAGCACTCAAGCATACCTTTCTTGCAAGTAACTGATAATGTTCCTACTTGAATTAGCAGTGAGAGACAAATGACAATGAGATATCATACAACGTTGTTTAATTATCAGTCATCACAGAGACTGAAACCAGAGGCAGAACAGGTTTCATGTTGTGAGGTGAATAAGTTAAAATATTTCGTTGGATGAGTTTAATTCATTTTAGTTTGAGTGTGATAAAAGCTCCGAGCGTTTAAGAACCAATTCCTGGTTAGAACCAGTTTGTTTGTTTTAGAGGCATTTGGTGAAGCTGGAAATAGAACTTGAAACCCCCGGCAAGAGTGGCAAACACTCTCCACTACACCCTGCAGATGAATTTGCATATTAAATTGGATTTTGTTATATTTTAAAGGTCTCTTTGAGGGCAGAATTATTTTATACATATTCTATAACTTTCATATGTTGGCAGATCTAAGTAATGGACTCTTTTAGTAATAACATTTACAGATCCTAAAACTGCTTTCATTAAAGACATGGCTCGATAGTATTGCTGCTGGAATGTCTATGACGGGTAACGATTGGGTACGGGCAAATTAAAGATAAAGCTGCTAGTCCAGCAAGACAGTTTCAAATACGAAATTTAACTGTAAAATATAACAATATACGTCCATGCTTGCAGAAAAAAATGTAATATAAAATGAAATGTTTTAAAGGCAAATTGTTTACAACAAAACATTTTGGTGAAAAAGTTCTTATGTTAACTTTTTAATTAAAGCTCTGAGAGAGTAATGCTTGCATCTTAATGTATTGTTACACATGCTCTATTGTAAAAGTGAAATCCCTAACTATACCTTTGGGAACAGAATAGTTAATTCAAACATTATTGTGTTAATTGTTTTAATTTTGTGTGTGAAGTTAATCTTTGTAACATTGTATGAAGTTTGCTAATTTATAAAGGAATTATACATAAAAATAGTTTGCAAAATCATGTTTATTTATATTAATAAACTATTTTTTTAATTTTTGTTTCTACTAAAAAATATAAAACAGTGTTGTTTTTTTCCCCAAATATTCTGCGAAATTCAGCCCCATTCCTCCCTCAAAATAATATGTCTTTTTCCCGCTTATGTCAGAATTTTTTTTTTTTAAGTGTGGTTTAATGCCAGTTTAATAGTTTAAAACAAAGAACAGGGATGTTGACCTGTTAACTGTTTTAAATATTCATATTTATGATTTCTTTTGGGTTTTTTATTTAACGACCTATCAAATTCCCCCAAATGCTCATTTTTCCCCCTTTAAAAGGCACCAACCCCCTTCCCCTAAAAGTAAAATAAAACACTGTAAAACATGAGATGTTAACAGAAGTCATTTTAATTTAATAATTCAGTTAAAATCTTTAAACTAATGCATTGAATATTTAAAATGGTTTGTGAAGTAGATTTATTTACAGATCACATATAAATATATTTCCTACATAAAAAAATGAAACTGTTTTAATAGAAGTTAACAGTGTTAAAGTAGTTGAAAAGATGCATTAGCCTTATGTTTATATCTGAATGAGGCATATTACTCCCCATGTATAATAATAATTATCCAGAATGTAATATTTTTTGAATGTCTTAGGTTACAAGTAAAGATATAGATCTGCCCGAATATCAAGGAGAGCCAGAGGATATTGCAATAAGTAAATGTAAACTGGCCGCAGAACACATCAAAGGGCCGTGCCTCACAGAAGATACAAGCCTCTGCTTTAATGCCCTGGGTGGTTTACCTGGTCCATACATCAAGTGGTTCCTAAAGAAACTTGGCCCAGCTGGTAAGTGTGCATCTTGTTAGGACTGAAACAGTCATCTGTTTGTGTTTAAGTTTTTATACTGGTTTTATGCTGTGACATAGTATGAAACTATGAACATATCTGTCTTAAGAACTTTAATTTACACAAGGGATTCATATGATAAACTATTTACTTGCATATAAAGGAATGTGAAGATTTCTGTTTGTTGTATGTTTTTCTCCTTTTAGGGGTATATGCTATAACTAGCTTCATACCCTTATTGATGAAGGCAAGTTTGTATGAATTGACCAGAACTTGGTTCCACTCATATTGCCCTAGGAGTCTCAGCTACTCTCCTCTAAAATGGTTTCCTTTTTACTGCTGAGGTTTGGGTAGAGATTGTCTACCAAACTGAAAGAGACAGCGGTAGTGCAGTTAATAGAGTGTTGGCCACTCACATAAGAGCTTGCAGGTTCAATCCCCAGCTCCATCCATCAGCCTCTCAAAAACTCAGACAGTACTGGTTCTGCCCAGGAAGGCGACTCGGGAGTGATTCATATAAGCTCTGAGCTTACTGTACAATCAGGCTGAAATAATATAAACTGAGATAGCAAGATAGTCACTTGCAATTCAATTCAGCTTTTTACGTTAAGTCATCGTTATCTGAGATTTATTTCTTGCTTTTTATTTAAAAAAATTATCATCTTATTCATTTATGTGAATAATATGTAAAATCTGCTTTAAAGTGATTGTACTCTTAAAATATATATTTTTAATGCAATTGATTTTTCTGTCTTTCTTTTTCTTTTTTTTTCATACTGCCTCGTTCAAATATGATCATTATGGGATAGTTGGGGGCAAGATAATTTTTTTTATATATTTGAAACAAATTCCCCCAAACGACACCTTAAAAAGGGACAAAATGAATTTAAACTTCATAAAATTGTTAACAACAAGTAGATCCAGAGATATAAATTTGTTTTCATACCTGGTCTGATTGCCTAATTTTGGGACTTCAAACCATTTACAATCTCCATGGTGACTGTTACTTGATATATTATTTAAGCATAAAGTCGTTAATCAAGTGATTTTGGGTTTCCCAAATTTATGAAAAGAACTGTTCATGTAATAAATGCAACAAACTAGATAACTGTCTCATAAACTTCCAATCGAACGATTTTTGTTTAATAATTGCAGTCTAGTTAACTATTCCAGTATATAAATAGCTTGTTTATTTGACCTCTGAGAAAGGATGAAACAAAGATATACATAAATAATGCATTATTTTAAATAATATGGAACAGATGTTTGTTTACAAATCAATGGTTGGCTCTTCCTGATTAACACATTCTGCATAAAACGGGTAACCACGAGTCCCATTTCAAACAGCGACAGGATAGTAATTTATGCGCATGTAAATTTTGTGTTCTTCAAAATGATGTTGAATGAGCAGTCTTAAAACAACCGAGTCATTATGGAATGTCAAAAATGCAAACAATAGTTAGAAGCTTGGTCCGCTCTTTTTCGAAATACGTATATGGTCAAAGTAATTTATTAACTCACTTTTTTTAAAAACAGTCATCAAGAGGTCTATATGAATGGTTTTAGCACTACTGTAAACACATTTAATTGCAATCATTTTTGTTGTCATCAAACATTTTTCATTTTGGAGGTTTAATGAGGCTTTAAAAGTTATGTTGTATGGTGTTTAGCGTCGCTTTCAACAATTTTTCAGTCATATCATGACGGTGTCTACTTGAGACAGTATTCTAAGCGCTGTCACACTGGAGTATCATGCCGCAGACACATGGTATGATACCCCACCCAGTCACATTATACTGACACCAGGCCAACCAGACCTTAGAACTCTCCTCTAAATGCTGAGTGTCAAGCTGAGAGGAAGCTTCTAGTACCATTTTTATTTAAAGGATTGAACCCACGACCTTCCACGTTCGAGGCGGACGCTCTACCACTAGACCATGCTGCGCTCTTTAAAAGTTAAATTGAGTCAGTATGTCAGAAACCACTTAAACAAATTCATTACTATGTACATTTGTATTGACTCTCATGCCACAATACTTCTTATACATGCACATGTACCATAATTATGTATAATTTTTTATGAAGGTTTGCAAATCTAGTCAGATTCTTACTTGTTTCTTTTCAGGTTGTTACCTAGGTAACAGGTAGATTTTGTGCTATTTTTCATAAAAAACACCATAACTATTTCTTATATCTTGTGCTAATTTATGATACCTGTATAGAAAATAATAAATGTAAAAACATGTTTCTCGTCTCCCACAGGTTTACACAAAATGCTGTCAGGGTTCGACGATAAAACGGCAGACGCCATGTGTATATTTGCTTACTCGTCAGGGGAACCAAATGCAGAAGTTGAACTATTTATAGGACGTACACCGGGAACAATAGTAGAACCCCGTGGACCTACTGACTTTGGCTGGGACCCTTGTTTTCAGCCAGAAGGGTTCACTGAAACATACGCAGAAATGCCAAAAGAACAGAAAAATAAAATTTCACATCGAGGAAAAGCTGTGGAAGCATTCAAAAAACATTTTATAAAAAAGTTGGATGGAAATGGTGATAGTTGAACAGAATATAAAAACTTTATGGAAATGAAGTCAGGGTTGACTAGAACGTAGAATGAACCTGCACACTTGTTGCAATCTACAAGATGCCGGAGTAGCATGTTTTACTGGTCAAAGTGACAAAACATGTTATTTGCATGAAGGATGGTCAGAAATGTTTACATAAGATGATGACAACTGCAATATCATGAGATTGTTATTTTTTTTTACTATTATTGAAATTTTTAAATACGACATGTTGATACATAAAATATATGGCAATTGTACTGCAATATTACATCATTGGTGTTAAAAGTGACTTGTATAGGATTTTAACAGATGCATGTATGGTATTTATGAGCATTTTTAAAAAAATCTTTGGGTGTCACTGCACTGTTTTCAAAAAAACAACACAAACTGGTCAACCTACCAGTTACTGTGCATTTTTTATATGCAGGTACATTCCTGTTATAAAAAAAATATTGAGAAAGATTCTATGTTGAAAATATTTTTTACTGTGGAAATTCTGGACCTTATTTTATATAGAAAAATTTTTTTTTAACCATGTAGTGAGACCTGAATAATTCAGAAGAATCATTGTAATCTCTATTATGGGAGATGCTTATACATGTACCTGTTTCCATGTCAGCCTCGTACCTCCCTGATTGAAAACAGATTGTTAAACATATTTCCTAGTCTATAAACATTGTTTATAATTTATCAGTCAAAATAGCAAGTCTTGGTTTTATGTTATGAACGTTATAAATTTTTGCAAATAAATATATTAGAATCATATTTAACCTTTTCCTTGTTATTAATCAACTGTTAAACCACTTTTCATAAATATTTTGACTCCTTGTAAATTACATTTACAGTTTTGTGATGTCAATTTAAGTTAACCTTTCAGAGTTTGGTACAATGAATTCTGAATTGACTTGCGTCCTATCAGTGCCATCAGGGGAGAATCCAGGATTTCAGTTTAAAGGCGGCGCAACACAAAATCTGAAATGGCAATATGTAAACAGTAGAAATATAATGAATTTTAATACATTGGGAGCTTAGAGGGGCGAACGTTGAGATTTTATAGAGTAAATATGCCATTGGCCATTTAAATGGTTTTGTTATGTCAACTCGAGTTTATTGTGCAGGAGTGTAGTCACTAACTTCTTTAAGGGATTGTGTCAGGAAAAAAAAACCTACATTAAATATCTTTAAAAAATTTTTTTAAGATGGATAAAAAGCATCTCAGTTTACATTAATAATAAAATCCAAACTGGTTTAGTATGACCCTTGCATCATCATTCAAACTCGAAGATGAAACAATGTTACTACGATTGAACATGTAAAACAGATTAGATTAAAATCGAAAATGATCACATTGCTCATTAAAATGTCACAAAACTTGTGGCAATTTTTAGCAGGAAATCTATATTAGTCTAACACAGCTAGTCTAACCAAGTTAGGAAATCCCTTTTCAATAGATTATTTTTGCATGTTTAAATAAAGATCCTTTTGGCTAAACAGGGTCAGTGAGTATATAAAGGCATGATATGTGGGGGAAAAAAATCTTTTAAGTAGCAATTGCAGGATGGAATGATGTAAACTTTCAATGGCTTCATGTGGCCAGTTATAACCTAAAATGTGTTGAAAATGGCGTTAAACCCCATTAAAAAAAAATACTAATCATTAGTTTATTTTTAAATATTTTTTTTTGTCAGGGTAAAGAAAAACTGAAACAAATCACAATTCCTAAAACCAATATATTAATTAAAACATTACCAGTTTAATAATTTATGCATGATGTAGACTTCAGTAAATAGGCATTGTTTTAATTTTTGTCTAATTTACTACTTTGACTATCAGGTTCAGGCAACCAGGCAATAACTTGCTTCGCACATTGGATGCATGTGTTTTAGCTCAGCTTGGTAAAAAAACTTCATGTGAGAAAGTTTGCCAATCTTGCAGAATGATGGTGGTGGTTCTACATTGATTTTTAGATCTGCAATCTACCACCACCAAAACAACCATATACATCAGTTGTTGTGTTGAATAGGACGTGTATGGAATGTGCTGTCGTGTATTAGAGCTTCAAACCCAGGATCAGAGGGTCGTGGGGTTGGTGTTCCCCCACGGCTATGGCTATGTTGTGTAAGCAAGACACGTTTACGCATGTGTTTAATGCTGGTTCTACTCAGGACGGACTTCGAGCTGTGATTTGTATAAGTTCTAACTGACTTGTTTCACAATCTTCTTCTTCCGGTAAAGTGCATCACCATATAAGTGGTATCCTCACACTGTAATCAATCAAAGTATAATAAGTATGTTTAAACTAATCTGACATTAAACTTCATTAAAAACTACTGTATCTGGTTCAGGGAAACTAGATGTTTTGTGTGGTCTCTCTGACTTCAATATACTAGTAATTAATTATATATTGTTCCACTATATTGCACTATTACTATACTGTGTCTTAGATCAAGTTTATTCTGTCAAAAAAATTAAATTGTTTAATTCTACTGCTGTAATTCTCAATAACTAGGTATCCGCTGATGTCTACGTCTGTCCCACGTTAGTAAGTCGCATGAGTAGTTTACGATAATCGCCGGAGGTGTCATCTTGTATAGCTCGAGACAATCCAACCTTGTATTTGGCTAAATACGCTTGTGCTATATCCTTTAGGTCAATCTAAAAAAAGACAAATTGAACAAGAATTTGTTACACAGTCAAAGTTAAAGTAAACTTACTGCGGCAGATTTTTAAACTTATTATATATCATTTATGAAGCAAATGACACGTATCATATATTTTATGCCCACTCACATCTCAATGCTGGGGTTATAGGTTTGAGCCCAGCTTGATCCACAACCGATATGTTTGAAAGATTGTCAGTTACTTGCAAAAAGACTAGGTTCCATTCATATTCATTCATTATATGCATACAAACAATGGTTCAAATTAGATTTTAACTCGTAAATAATAATAATTGATAACAATGATTTTATATTTGAACAGGGAGGGTACTCCCTTGACGACTGATCTAAGGTATCGTCTCAAGATCATTTACCTCTCACCTCTAAGGTCATAGGTTCGAAGTCCCGCTCAGGTCAAAATACTTTATGTAAGAAAATTTGCCAGCGGAAGGACAGTGGTTCAACTCGGCTTGATTCTGAGGTCTTTCTCCACCTATAAAACTGGATATGCCATATATAACCGGAAATGTGTTGAAAGTGGTGTTATCAAACCCTATTCAAAGTTGTGTGTGTTTTTTTTAAAAAAAGCAAGACTAACAGTCATTACTATATTTATCTTTTACGGTAATAAAACAAACTTCACAATGAAAATAAGTCGAAGCTTTAGTTCGTGATTTTCACAAAATAGAAGCAATAAAACGTGTATTTCATATCTTACCTACCTCACAATGGTTGACAACAAGCTGCATAAGTCGCTCATCATCCGTACCGGGACCTTTCATTGCATTATGAAAACATTCGGCAATGTAATCAACTGGATCTTGTACATTGCGAACTGAAATACAAAGTCATATAATCAGAATATTTATATTGTGATGCCAAGCACATTGAGAGATTATGCACATATATATATATATATATATATATATATATAATTGTATAGTTTTGATGACCACGCTGGCAGACGTCACTGAGATGTGGCTCCTCCAACTACATTTACAAACACTTTTGCAATTATGACATGAAACCATCATTATCAGGTGCCTGGCGAGGCACACCGAGTTACTGTACTGAGTAACATTTGAAATCAAAGCCTAAAATATAAAGAGCAGTCCGAGGAGCCATGTCCTGGCAGGATATTTCCTGCTGCTAGGAAGTGTTCCGGTCTGATACATATAATTATGTAATCAAGACACTGGTTCTGGCTTGAATAAAGCACAGATGTTGAAGAAGTCACAAGCACCCACAGTTTCGAGGGTTTAGTGTTAAACTAGTTTTCTTCCTAGTCTAGTTTGAGTTAGACAAATGTTGCGCTACACCCTCAATTTATACTTATATTTCTAAAAAGATCCCTGGGAAAAGCCCCCACGCACGTAGCCTAATTAAATAAGGCGTGACTGGTACAGCTTTTTATTATTTTGATATGTGATCTGCTGGCTCGGAAAATGCAAAATAAAAATCTTTCAAAGGCTCCATAGAGACGTGCAATATGTTGCACTATCACGCACATCAGTATCCCCATCAGTACCGTCCCTGCCGAATAGCTTCCAAATTCCCCTGACTATGGGCAAATTGATTTTCATACAGATCAACTAAAATGATATAGAATAATCAGTGCTCCAGATAAGCTTTTTTTTCAAATGGATATTTTACTCCTTAATTGCAATGCTTTTTGTCAAAATGTAAAGAGTAAAAGGAACATTTTAATCAACTTGGTATTTACAATAAAACCGCCGACAGTGAAATTGCCAGGAGTGCTTTTTTATTCCTTATCTTAAAATTCGATGATTTTGTTCGTAAATTTCAATGCCTAAATATCCCCAAATAGTTTTTTTTTATCTGGAGCACTTGGAATTTGAGTAATAGTAAGTGCTGTGAAATGACAATAGTCCAGTAATTCTCCAAGCTCCTACTCATTCTCCCAGATTACACATTGTATTTGCCTTACCGTTAGGTGTGTTTGCTTGTGCATATATTAACCTACCTATGGCCAAATATGCTTCTCTGATACAACCGCTTGTTTCCGACTTGATGGCCTCTTCAATGCCCTGTTGATCTTTGGCTATGTAGCTTGCGAACACTGCCTGGAGATGGGGACAGCTGCGACACACCAGAATTCGGTTGAAGACTGGATTCATCCGTACCTATTTTCTTTACACCGGCCTGTATTTTAATAGATTAATAATTAGAAAAAAACAAGGTCTTCTCTCTATATACCTTCATAGATTTTTTTTAAAAAAATTGTAGTTTATATAGAATTTCGCAAGCAGTTGTGGTGTATGTAATGATTTTCATTCCTTATTAAATGCATATGCTCCGATGAATAGGGCATCACCATTAGGTTCCAAGTCGACATTAGTATTCGCATTTAAAATCCATCTACATATCAATTCATTCCTTAGCATTACCTGTAGTCAGTTCCTTCCGTTCGATCGATCATTCATTCATACATTCATTCCGAACATGACTGTTTTCTCAAACATTGGAGAAATTAACTACTTTCAGATTGAAAACAAGTAATTTACAGATCCATTTATCCACTTCGGAAGCAATTCTGTTCTGGGACAATTTTATGTGTTTTATAATTGTTTTATATATCAATACATCAAGTTATATCGTTTAAAGAATACAAGTTGAGGTTATAAGGCTGCCAAACGCCAAAATTTGCTTAGTACGTAGCATAAGTAGGTGCCGCGTATATTGTATGCTGCATAAGTTGAGGCATTGTGTCATTCAGCGGTATTCTAATTACATGAAATACTACTTCTATCCAACTATTTGAGGGTGTTATTCAGTTTTTAATCATTTATAAACGCCATTATGCGACTTTCCCACGGAAGCGCATCCTGCTCCCAATGTGGTGCTATGCCACAGCGTATTAAACGTGCGACATTTGGCTGCAGATGGGTTTGCGACATTAACGTCTCACACCACTACTACATTTCACACAGGGCTCAATTGTAACATTTATGTCCAAAAACACAGCAAAAACATTTGCAGCATGTGTCTGGGCTCAATTTCTTCACTGTTTCAAGATCTGTAATTATGAAGGAAAAACATCCGAAGCACAGGGTAAATCTTTTCCACAAGTTAATTACACCAATTTTGATGGGTTATCCACTGAAAGAGTACCTTTACAGTTTTTAAAAAGAATAATAGGTGTTAAAAATTAACGCAGAATGATTTTGTACATTGTGAATTTTGCAGACTAACTCTAATTTGTCAACGATATACAAATATTATTAAATATTGGTTAAAAATACTGAAAACAAACGATTCAAAATACATTAGAATTGTTTATAATATGCTTTTAACTGATTAGGAGGTACATCCAAAAAAGACTACTTGGATTTCTTTATCGAAAAATCTGTAATGATGTGTGGTTACATCAAGGAACCGGATCACCGGAACTATTTATTTTAACAGTAAAACAACGTGTAAGTGATCAATTTATTCAAAATTGGTATATTCGTTTAACTGAGTCTTTTACAGTTGTAATTTTAATTTAGATTTCAGCCTTATTTAAATTGTATCAATCCTGATAGGTTCATTAAAGCTTTTGCTAAGTTACGGCTCTCGTCGCATCGATTAGAAGTAGAGGCAGGCCGTTGGATACGGTTAATTAGAACGAAAGTGCAAAGTATGTAATAAATAAAAGGATGAATAAATAAAAGAATGAATATCATTTTATTATTGAATATGTGCTATATTCCGATCCAAGAAAAGTTTATATAAATAAATATTATTGGGAAAGACCAAACATGCCTAAGTTTATCAATTTGTTAAATTCAGAAAACAACAGTACAATAAAAAAAAAACTTTGTACTTTTATACTGAAAGCTTTTCAAATCAGAAATATAACCATATATGTATGATTCACATGTATTTTCAATTACACTATTTATGGTAGGTAAGATCATGTTGCATTATATTTGCTTTCTGACATGACCTTTTTTTTCAAATAAGAAATATAGCCATATAGTGATTGTTTTAATACAACACTCATTGTTTTTTGTATTCATTGTGATCATAATTATATTCATCGATGTAGGAGCTTTTTAATTATGGGGGAGGGGCGGGGGCAACCTGAGGATAGAGTGGATGAGAAAGTATATGCTGTCCTACCTTACCTGAACATTAAACGGGTCACTATATTGGTCATCTGTGGTACATAGTACTGTACCGAAAGGTAAGCAATATGGACGGTTTTGTATCGGAGAAAGTATATAAAAGATGAGTAAGCACATCCAAGAATGAAAGATAGTAAATTTAGAGAAAGAACTTAAAAGCTTTAGGATGAAGAACGAACGTTTTAGCAGACAAATCCGAAACCAGAAAGGAGTACTATTAGTGTTTGAAAAAACAGTTGTCAGATATGATATCCATATTAAATATGGACTCGAACCGGTTTATTCTAACACAAGAACAGAAAGTTATGTTATTAGACATACGCAATATAGAGAGAAGACGGTGAAAGGCGCTCAATCCTCCACGACCGGTGATTGTAGTAATTGTAAAACAACCACATCCGACTAATGGGTTGACCTCAAGTCAATGAGGATTTCAAAATTGGACAACCACGTCCCACTGGATGGGTTAACCTCAAATCAATGAGGATTTAAAAATAAGGTTATTCGCAGTACTAAGTAACCGCCGAAACGTATGTATACAACATACACATTTCGAGGTATTTTATATTCACCAGCAAAAACTTTTAGTCGATTACCATTTGCATAACATCAAACGTATATCAAACGTATGAATTAATTCTAGTTCCGGTCAACTAGAATGACGCCACTTTCAAGACATAACAGCTTTAAAAGGTGTTAACTTTAACACGATTATTATGCTCCAAAGTGGTCTAATGATGTACGTCTTTGACTGTCACTCAGATTGCCGTATGTTCAAACCGCAGTCAATGCTAAAAAAATACAAAAATAATAAAACATTTATTTTATTTTTTTATTTACTTACTTTTATTTTTACTTACCTTTCGTAATTCGTGCACATCCTTGTTGACAAGGTCTTGGTTGATCACCTGTTCCTCGCTCCTGTTCGCCTGTAACAATCCAATCATCAGTTTCCGGAAATGTCCGCTTGTGTCGTCTTTCACGTCCTCCTCCAATATGTCTCCAAATCCTGTCATGGACATTTATCACATCATAGCTTACAGCTGTATCAATACAAACTAAATATGCAATTAACACCAATAATACGCCTCAAACTTATATATTATATTTGAGCTGGTGCTATATATACAACTTATTCATGTTATATTTTTTTCAACGTGCAAAAGCACACAAAAGTGTAGCAGATTGGCGAAAACTATCTCTTAAATAAGTTTTATAATAGTTTTAATGTCAAATTGTGCAATTGTTCTCCTTTATTAAGGGTTGCTGCAGTTTTATATAGAGAGATGTGACAGGAACATGAAATAGCTTAATACGAACAGGCATGTGCACAAGTAAACACTGATATAAAACAATTAAGTATAAAATAGATCTCTAACACTACGTAAATAGCATCTTGCTGGTAGCACAAGGGTTCTCCCTGGCAGAATATTCTAAGGCGCCATCTAAATATTGTTCTTGCCACAACTGAGGTCGTGGGTCGGTCAGCTGCTCGGTCCAAATATTTGATGTCGGAAAGTTTGCCAGTTATTTGTGAAAGGTAGGTTTTAGTCAGATAATGTATCATACCTCTGGGTGGAGGTCTTCCTTCACCGATGAATCGGATACCACACATAGCATACAGACTGTGTTGAAATACCATACAACACTTTTAAAATGGAAACACAAACTGAACGGTCATTCTGGTTGTAGATCTGGTTAAAAAAAGTAAATGCCCGCATTTGGGAAAATATTTGTTGTGCTTTTTAAGTCGGTCTTATGTTACTTTTAACTGTGCCCGTAAATTCGCTTTAAGAATTTGAGATTTGCTCTCTGGAATTGTTAAGAAGTTATACACCCATGACGTTATTAGTAATTAAAATTTAACGTACTCTCCTTGTATGCTTCCTTCATTCGGAGTATCTCAGTGTTGTTGCTGGTACACAATATCTCTATGAGGGTTGTCTCGTTTGTTCCAAGACCCTATGCGGTAAAAAACGCCAATGAACAAATACAGTTGTAATGACGCATATAAAGTCGGGCTGTAATGCAATGGTGAGAGTGTCAGCTGCTCATGCCGCTCGAGGACGTAGGTTCGATCCTAGACTAGAAACGCAACACTCATTAAACATTTGAGATCTTTATCGTTTTTTTTTTTAAATATTTTATTCAATATTTTACTGCTGTTTATCTGAGTGATGCGCTTCTAAAGTATGTCAGTGTAGAATATGCTTTTACTTTTGACGTGGCTAACAACATGTATAGCTAGGTTAACCGTATTATGTTTCAAAAAAACATGAAACGAGGTCGAGTTATTTCAAAATAAGTCCATGGAGAGCATGCTTAGAGTATACAAAGACACAATGTTCTTTATTGAGTGTGCAGAAAGGTAAAAACAATAAATAGAGATTGGGCGTTGTGTAGTATATATCCCCATTTTTACCTGTCCCGACAGTTTGCAGAAAGGTTAACAGAACAAGTATAGATTGGGCGTAGTGTAGTATATATCCCCTTTTTTACCTATCCCGACAGTATGCAGAAAGGGTAACAGAACAAGTAGAGATTGAGTGTTATGTAGTATATATCCTTGTTTTACCTGTCGCGACAGTTTGCAAAAAGGTTAACAGAACATGTAGAGATTGGGCGTAGTGTAGTTTATATCCTTGTTTTACCTGTCCCGACAGTATGCAGAAATATTAACAAAACATGTAGAGAATGGGCGTAATGTAGTATAAATCCCTTTTTAACTGTCCCGACAGTATGCAGAAAGGGTAACAGAACAAGTATGCAGAAATGTTAACAGAACATGTAGAGATTTTACGTTTTGTAGTTTATATCCCTTTTTTTACCTGGAAGTAGAATCTAAACGTGAATAGTTGGCCAGTTATCTCTGGTACACTACGCAGTGAAATGGACATGGCTGGACTTGGTAGAAAAGAAACACTAACCTCCAATGCTTGGTGCAGTATATATGCTTGGAAATGGGGGCGTGGCAGGAGTAGATAAAGACACAGCTTCTCGAAATGACCGCTCAGTTCGCTCTGGAAATCTTCCCCTAAAATCTAAAAAAAAAATGACGTTTTTATTATTTTGTTACCTCTCAATCTTTATGCCATGTTTGAGTCAATATCTGTCAGCAAGATTTATGTTGGATATAAAATAATGGAGTACCTAAATTTATTAATACATTACGTATCTACTGCTTACTAAATCATATATGTTCTAAGATTTAAATATAGAACTATTGATTATCGAAATTATGCTAATTAGCCATACATTTGTTGATTACATTTAATTAAATAATGTTTATATCTTTGAACATATATTTACCCTTCCGTAGCATGTCTTGTAGAAATCTTTAATTGTCTGCAGTTCATGGTTTGTATGTGTTCCCAGCACATCAATTATAACCTTTTCATCTGTACCTTTAAGTAGTAATAAAAATATTTCGACGGTTTTATGAATATATAATGCAACTAGAGTAAATATTAATAGTTAAATAAATTACAAATTATTTATATACAAGTTTCGTTTGGTCCACTTAATTTTGTTAAGGTGGTTTAACAATAGTTTTGCACATTGCATGGTACAGCATCCATTTATATTGCCAGAATACCTCAGAATGATTTTCTCACACAAGCAACTGGCAAACCTTCTCTTTGAACGTTTTTGGGACCGAGAATCCACGGTCTTAGCGATGAGACGTAAAGTCATCTTAAAGTGAATATATCATCACAAAATAAGCTATAAATGTCTTAAAAATAAAAATAAAAATAGATATAAAGCTCATTATTATCAATAAATAAATACAATCCGAATGGTTTTGTATAACAAATCCAACAAAACGTGACAAAATCGATGTTTCAGTCGGAGTGGTAAACTTGAACCGAAAACCCCATTCTAAAAATAGACGTCACTTAATATTGCTTTACTACCTTCATATCGTCTTTCAGACTTGTTCTAAGATGAAACAAATCTTAAACCTGTGCTGTATGACGTATCAAATTGAAAGCAAAATGAAATCCCGTGACCCATTTAATGCGTCACAAAATATGTTGCCTTTTTTGGCATGTTTAAATAGATATTAATTTGGCAATAGTACAGGTCAATGAGTACAGGCATGAAATTTTGGAGAAAAAAAATGATTTTGGTTAATTTCAAAATTTTGGAAAAATCCTGATATATTCCCTTTAAGGTTCTGTGACGATAAGAGAGAAGTTGTCATACATGTACATACCTAAACCCTTCATGGCATTTCTTAGTTTGGCGCAGGTTGCCTCTGGGTCTAGTTTCTCACCCTGACCGCCAACAGTGCCCTATAAAAAAAAATTTAAAAAAATTAATAGCTATAAATACCCCTCCACTCCACCCCGTCCTCCTGAGATTCAAAATCATGATAAAACGGCACATTTTCCCCGTCAAAATTATGATTATTTCATTATACATGTACTTGCCCTCCCCTACTTTGGTATGTGTGGACCCAAAGGGAATGACTTTGCCCTTCTCCCCCCATGTCAGAGTAATGCTGATAAAAATGAAATGGCGTAGCACCTATTAAGATGAGTCCATACCTACTTCCTCTTAATGAATATTAATGTTTATCTGGCCAAAACATACGCCGCCCCCAAATATATTTACCATGTATTTACTTTATTTACCATTCAGATATTCTTTTATTGTCCAGCTATCATGCAGTGTACGATTTCGCTGTCCAACTAACATCCAGTGTACCACTCCTGTCTAGCTGACATGCAGTGTACGATTTCACTGTCGAACTGGCTTCCAGAGTTTCATTTCACTATCGCCCAGCTGACTTTTAGTGTATCACTCCTGTCTAGCTGACATCCAGGTTTACGATTTCACTGTCCAACTGGCTTCCAGAGTTTCATTTCACTATTGCCTAGCTGACATTAAGTGTACCACTCCTGTCTAGTTGACATCCAGGTTTACGATTTAACTGTCCAACTGGCTTCCAGTGTTTCATTTCACTGCCAAGCTGACAATCAGTGTACCACTCCTGTCTAGCTGACACCCAGTGTACGATTTCACTGTCCAACTAGCTTCCAGTGTTTCATTTCACTGCCAAGCTGACATTAAGCCTACCACTCCTATCTAGCTGACATCCAGTGTACAATCGCACTGACCACTGGCGTCCAGCGTTTCATTTCACTACCGCCCAGCTGACATTTAGTGTACCACTCATGTCTAGCTTACATCCAGTGTACGATTTCATTGTCCACTAGCGTCCAGCGTTTCATTTCACTATCGCCCAGCTGACATTTAGTGTACCATTCCTGTCTAGCTGACATCTAGTGTACGATTTCACTGTCCAGCTTGCTTCCAGTGTTTCATTTCGTTGTCAAGCTGACATTCAGTGTACCATTCCTGTCTAGATGACATTCAGTGTACGATCGCACTGTCCAACTGGCTTCCAATTTTTCATTTCACTGCCATTCTGACATTCAGCGTACCGCTCCTGTCTAACTGACATCCAGTGTACGATTTCACTGTCCAACTGGCTTCAAGTATTTCATCTCACTACCAAGCTGACATTCAGTGTACCATTCCTGTCTAGCTGACATTCGGTGTACGATCGCACTGTCCAACTGGCTTCCAATTATTCATTTCACTGCCGATCTGACATTCAGCGTACCGCTCCTGTCTAACTGACATCCAGTGTACGATTTCACTATCCAACTGGCTTCAAGTGTTTCATTTCGCTGCCAAACTGATATTCAGTGTACCGCTCCTGTCTAACTGACATCCAATGTACGATTTCACTCTCCAACTGGCTTCAAGTGTTTCATTTCGATGCCAAGCTGACATTCAGTGATCCATTCCTGTCTAGCTGACATCCAGTGTACGATTTCACTGTCCAACTGGCTTCCAATTTTTCATTTCACTGCCAGTCTGACATCCAGCGTACCGTTCCTGTTTAACTGACATCCATTGTACGATTTCACTGTCCAACTGGCTTCAAGTGTTTCATTTCGCTGCTAAGCTGACATTAAGTGTACCACTCCTGTCTGGCTAACAAACAGTGTACGATTTAACTGTCCACTGGCGTCCATGGTTTCATTACACTACCGCCCAGCTGACATTTAGTGTACCTATCTTGTCTAGCTGACATCCCGTGTACGATCGCACTGTCCACTGGCGTCCATGGTTTCATTTCACTATCGCCCAGCTGACTTTTAGTGTACCACTCCTGTCCAGCTGACATCTAGTGTACGATCGCACTGTCCACTGGCGTCCAGCGTTTCATTTCGCTATCGCCCAGCTGACATTTAG
The DNA here is from genome assembly GCA_029582155.1 of Panopea generosa. Lineage (NCBI taxonomy): Eukaryota > Metazoa > Mollusca > Bivalvia > Adapedonta > Hiatellidae > Panopea > Panopea generosa. Next base: position 31,874,780 of record CM055901.1, on the reverse strand, counting down.
TGTACCACTCCTGTCTAGCTGACATCCAGTGTACGATTTCACTGTCCACTAGCGTCCAGCGTTTCATTTCACTATCGCCCAGCTGACATTTAGTGTACCATTCCTGTCTAGCTGACATCCAGTGTACGATTTCACTGTCCAACTGGCTTCCAGTGTTTCATCTCACTGCCAAGCTGACATTCGGTGTACTATTCCTGTCTAGCTGACATTCAGTGTACGATCGCACTGTCCATTCAACTGGCTTCCAATTTTTCATTTCACTGCCAATCTGACATTCAGCGTACCGCTCCTGTCTAACTGACATCCAGTGTACGATTTCACTGTCCAACTGGCTTCAAGTGTTTCATTTCGCTGCCAAGCTGACATTCAGTGTACCACTCATGTCCAGCTGGCTTTCAGTGTTTCATCTCACTATCGTTCAGCTGACATCCAGTGTACCACTCCTGCCCAATACCATTCAATGGTCAAAATTGTCATTCTCTGCACCTAAGTATAAATGTCCATTTTCCGTTAACTGGCTGTATTTCATTTGGCATTTATGAAAACATTTTATGTATAATACAAACTCGGTCTGCCTGCCTGCCTGCCTGCCTGCCTGCCTGCCCCCACTCTCTCACTCTCTCTCTCTCTGTCTGTCTGTCTGTCTGTCTGTCTGTCTGTCTGTCTGTCTGTCTATCTGTCTGTCTGTCTCTCTCTCTCTCTCTCTCTCTCTCTCTCTCTCTGTCTCTCTCTCTCTCTCTCTCTCTCTCTCTCTCTATTTCCCCCCATCTTCCACCGCTGATGTGTTATGCGAGACAAGACACCTGCTGTTAAATGGCCGACCGTTATATCATATCTATTACGACGAGCACTGGAGTACTTGTGATTTACGTCGTTAAGTAAGTGAGAAAATGAAAAGAAGGTCAGCGAATGCTTATAAATATAATATTGATATGATAAACAATAACTATAACTGACTTACCAGACAGTATCTTAAAGCCATGATAAACACACTGATAAAATTATGGTACAATGTAGTATAACGTTTTATTAAACAGCTTAATACACAACGAACATGTTTATATAGAGTGTTTATGCAAACTTTATAATCCAAAATCAATTTGCCCAGTTATCTATATTTAACACATTCAGTGCATTTCGATTCAACGTTTTCCTATAAAATCGATTTTTTAATCAATATACATTGAACGGACGTGGTACATTGCATAGATCACTATTATCTATTTATATACTTCTTCAGTTGAGTGAGCAGTTTGTCATCCACTGATTGAATGCCATCACGATCCATTTTTATTGGGTATTTTATAGAAATACGGTGTTTTGGTAAGGACACCGGTTTATTGACATTCCGACATCTCTTGAATAACGTTTAACTATTTATATGAGCATCTGCTTCTTAGTTGCTTTTTATGTAAATTGACTCTCTAAATCATCATCATTATTAATTACTTTTTATTCATTGATCAATATGTGGAGACGGAAACTATATAAGAATTATTTTCTTTCGTTTCAATCCTTTGACTATATATGTTGTGGAACATGTTGTACATAACTTATGAATAAAATATATTTAAACCAATATGACACCACCTCCAACGACAATAACAAAAACAACAAAATTAACAATCAACACTATCAATGACACCAACACTATCAGCAACAAATGTGGCGGCAATCACAATAGCCTTAGCAGATACAGATGTAACTGCAATAGCAGTTAAAGCAACAGCGGTACAAGTTTCAGCATATAACAACATTATCATCAACATCATCGTCATCGTCACCGTCATCATCATCATCATCATCATCATCATCATCATCATCATCATCATCATCATCATCATCATCATCATCATCATCATTTTGATTTATTTCAACATTACTACCGCTGACATAACCGCGATCACCATCAACGTCGTCATCACAAAACTGTTATGTTTGGTAAGTTCCGGTCTGTCCAGTGTTTGATAGATAACCTACTTTAAATGGAGGTTCACGGATTAACAGAATTTAGATAATATTCAATCCGATAATCCAATAAGCACACACTTGGGGGCCCGCTTAATAATAGTGTTAACTTTGTTTTTCAATAAATGTTGTTGGATGGTTAATAGATAAACCGTTTAAATATAAACTGTTTATTATTTTGACCGTTTCTTTGTTGGGTATTTTATTCAGGAACAACGGTGACAGTGCTAGTAACTGGAAAGGAAAATATTAGCCAAAACTATTCAGTTTGGTATTTCTTAAAAATGTTATTTCCATTCCCATATGCGAGCACATAATAAAGCAGAGTAAATTGACGACAACATGGCTATTGGCGAAACGCTTTTCGTCTAGGAACGCATTTTTGAGCGGCAATGACAACTCTTTTCGCACAACGTTTTTTCTTGTCCGTCTGTCAAAAATATTCTTGTCCATTGTTTTTTTTATCCATATGTGACAACGAGCGACAGCGTGGCGTCTCTGCTTTAAGGTATAACCCTGCTAATGTCGTCGTAAAGGTGTGCAGTCACTACCAAAATGATCATACGCGACAGGGACTACTTTTTATTTCTTGTGTTCCCCAACGTGTTCCATATATGCAACAAATCAACAATAAAACTATATTAAGGCCTTTGTATTATGTTATTTTTAAATTTGTTGCATACAATAAAGCAAACGCTAGGTTAAACCAATCAAATTCGGAATGTGTTTGGATATTTATTGAAGTCCGCCTATCAGTACTTGGTGTATCGTCCTCCAAATACGCCTGTTTCATTTTGGAACTATTTCAGTATAAGTATAGAAAAAGCACTTGATCTATCCAAAAATATTGTCATCGTCGGCGACATAAACGAAGATCAATTTAATATAAATAATTATCACTTAAAGAATGTCATGCTTATCAATAACTTAACTAATGTTATAACTGAACCCACCAGAACAACGCGTACCTCATCAACTCTTATTGACCCAATTATAATCTCAGACACATATACCAGTTTGAATTCTGGTACTTTAGATGTCCCAAACGAAATAAGTGATCATAAAGCTACATATGTTTTTATCCCTTTTGTTAATATTTTACCCACTATTGTTACTCGACAGGTTTGGTTTTATAATCGGGGTGATTATGAGAAAATGAACGAATTGATAATCAATTTTAACTGGGTTTTTTTTTAACACATGTTCTGTAGACTTGGCCTGCGAGCGTTTTACTGAATCTATTTTAGTTTTGATGCAATCTTGTATTCCTTCTAAAGAAGTACAAATTCGACCAAATGACAAACCATGGTATGACTCAGAAATAAGACGACATTCAAGACAACGTGACAGACAAAAGACAAAGGCCGTAAGGACTCAAAAGACAGAAGCATGGACAAAATACAAACAATTAAGGAATAAAGTTAATAATTTGAAAACACATGCTAAAGAACAATATTTTAATAATATTGAAAACACTGTTTTAGATGCGAATGTGTCAAATTCTAAATTATATTGGAAACTACTTAAACAGTTTATTAAATCTAACAAAAACTCAGAAATAATTCCTCCACTAAAATATACATCTGTTAATGGTGAGGATTCAGTCTATTTTAATGATGTAGATAAAGCTAACTGCTTAAACGACTATTTCGTCTCCATCTCAACAATAGATGAAAATATAAACAATAATACTCTACTTCCAGAGTGTATCTTTAAAACTAATAATACCATTGCAAACATGATCATTACTGAATCAGACATAATTGATATTATCGGTACTTTAGACCCAAATAAAGCTGTCGGAGAAGACAAAATTAGTCACAGAATTTTACAGTTTACTAAACACACTATATCTAAACCCCTGTCTATGTTATTTAATAAATCCTTACTTGAATGTAAATTTCCAGAGTCATGGAAGTCAGCTACTGTAATGCCTCTTTTTAAGAAGGGTCAAACAAACGTGCCATCTAATTATCGGCCAATATCTTTATTAAGCTGTGTTGGTAAACTTATGGAAAGAGTTGTCTACAAACATATTTATAATTTTCTGATTGAAAATAAACTAATTTACAAATTGCAATCCGGATTTCTTAAGGGACATTCGACAGTTTACCAACTCATAGACATCTATAACCAAATTGCTCAAGGATTGGATTCCAGACAATACACTTGTATGATCTTTTGTGATGTATCAAAGGCATTTGACCGAGTTTGGATCAAAGGTCTATTATTCAAGTTAAGGCAAAATGGAATAAGAGGAGATATATTGAAATGGATCGAAAGTTATTTAGTGAAACGGAAACAAAAGGTTTTTATTGGTTCAAGTGTGTCAAATATTAAGGAAACATCTGCTGGTGTTCCCCAGGGTTCGGTCTTAGGTCCTTTATTTTTTCTTGTGTACATTAACGATATTGCAGAACATCTCTTAAGCATAACTCGTATTTTTGCAGACGATACATCGCTTGCATCTACAGCTTCTAACTTACCAGATTTAGAAGGTATTCTTAATCATGATCTTACTGTCATATCGCAGTGGTCCAAGCAGTGGTTAGTAAATTTTAACCCGAACAAAACAGAAGCAATTATGTTCACACTGAATAAAAATGTTTCTTATCCATTTTTAATTTTTGATAATGTCCCAGTAAAATTTGTTGATCACCACAAACATTTAGGCATAACTTTTAGTCATAATGCAAAGTGGCACCATCATATAGATAACATTGTAAATTCGGCTTGTAAGATTTTGGGAATGATGCGTAAAATTAAATTCCTGTTAAATAGAAAATCACTCAACCAAATATACATTTCATTTCTCAGACCCACTCTAGAGTATGCATCAGTTGTTTGGGATGGTTGCACTCATTACGAAAAGGACAAATTGGAGAAAGTACAAAATGAGGCAGCGCGTATTGTTACAGGGTTAACTCGTTCTGTGTCTATTCAAAAATTGTATACCGAAATCGGATGGCTGTCTTTGTCAGAGAGAAGAAATTATCAAAAATTAATTACGGCATATAAAATTAAAACTGGCTTATTACCGGACTATCTTAATAATTTATTTCCTGAAACAATAGGTGTTAATATACCATACAACCTTAGAAATGCATCCGATTACATAGTTCCAAATATGAGAACACAATTATATGCAAATTCATTTATTCCCTCGTGTATTTCTTATTGGAACACCCTTCCTCTACACATACGTTGCTCAGAATCATTAATGTCCTTCAAACGTATTTTAGTCACCAATTTCTTTAACGTACAACCAGTGCCACAGTATTATCTTACTGGAAATAGAAAGTTATCTTTAATACACGCACGCATTAGAAATGGGTGTAGTAATTTAGGTTTTGATAAATTTACAAATCGACTAACAACAGATTCTAGATGCCCGGGTTGTGGTAACGAAAAAGAAGACGTCGAACATTATTTTATGAAATGTATTATATTCTCAAATGAACGAATCCGACTTTTTAGAGCCACACGTCGATTTCATCCTCTAAGTCATCATACTTTACTGTTCGGTAAAGACACTTATACTGACGATGAAAACTCATTTATATTCACATCTGTGCAGCAATTTATCAAAGACTCAAAACGATTTGATATTAATTAACTAAAGAATATATGTGCATAAAAAGTTGGCCTGATGACGATTCTTCTAATTATAGGGTATATTTAGATTATCTTATTATTATATCATACAACCATTATTTCCAATTTCCTTTTTCTTTCTTACTAAATCCTTTTTCTCTATAATAGTTATCTAATATCTAAACTGTTTTATTTATAATATGTTGTTTATCTGCAATTGTCATTTTGAGTATTTGTAATTCATTTTGTGTAGGGAAGGGCCGTAACTAATGTTGGTAGAACTTGTGGCCCAACCCTTTTTGCTTATATATGTATATATATATATATATGTTAAAAGGCAATAAAATATGTTTAAACTTTAAACTAGTACTTGGTGCTCTTTGATTATCTCGAACTTTGTGTCCGTCTATGACAGGTAGATTTGAAGCCCGCCACCTACATACGTGATAGACAGAAATATGATTGACATAAGCTACATCTGATAAAAAGACAAACCGCCTATCACAGCTCTATAGTTTTTCTAGAGAATTATTCTATAGTTTCTCTAGAAAATTATTCTACCGTTATAAGGGGAGTAATTTATATACGGAGTTACTCGTGTAACGGTGGCCTTAAAGGTAGTATATCTGTAAATATTATAATATTTAGTAAATAAAAATATTTTTAAAATAAATACAAAACATTTCATTATTATTTACAAATACGTGACAAATGAATCCGCCGATATGTGTCAAAAACAAATAAACGGTATTTTAATTTGAATATTAAAATTACAATGAATTCCCTATTGCGAAAATAGATATCACGCACCTACTGCTTGATGACCTTCTTCTCGTCATTTAGACTCTTTATAAGATGAAATAAATTATAAATTACAAACCAAGATATAGGAAACCCCTTTTCAATATATGATTTTGGAATGTAAAATAGATATCCTTATAGCAATAGTCTCGGTGAGCATATATCGTCATGATAATATGGGGGGGGGGGGATTTTTTTTTTCCAATTTTAAATTTTTGAAAAAATCCTGCTGTGCGTCCTTTAAGCCTTGCTGACTTTTATTCCATTATATTGTAAGCCGACTGCCTTAACTATGATGGAATGATTTACAACCTACCTGACATGTTGCTGATAATTATAAACTAGTGTAAACGAGTTTATCTTTACTATGATTTACCTTCTGCAGATATGTTGGGAAAATCGTGATTTTTAAATCAGACCAAGGAATGAGTATATGCGTGTTTAATTGCACATTTTAGTGCATGTTAACCAGAAAATAGTTGGTATTAAGAATTGAAAGGATGTACTTCTGTGCTCGTGTAAGGTATGTTATATGTATGTGTGTATGTGCGGAAAGGATAAAGAATTGCCGGATGGATATCAGAGCCGCATTAAGTAAGCGATATTTACAGTTTTAGAATATTGTATTATATGTTACGGTAGTTCATTAATTAGAGGTGTAACGATGCATCGATGGATCGCGATTCAACTTTCTGCCGATGTGTGTATCGGGTGTTAAATGAATCTTTCAATAGACCCCGATGCAATGCATTCTTTAGACATACGATGCATCGATACGATTGTCAAAAATCGTGCATCGCAATTCCATTCTTGTCGAAACAAAAATATATTAGATCTAGCTAATAAAAACTAACAAACTGAAAAGCACGTATTTTATATAAAAAAAGAAAGACGAATATTCGGATATAATCGCTTAACACGTGACGGATATTATCCTTTCCATCAATATTAGTTTCATCACTCTCGCAGAACTTTATGCAGTGTACCAAATTCAATTGTTCTCTGACTGTTAATAAAGATACTTTTAAGTTGCATACGAGCATAGTTATTACATACACCTAATTAACATTCTCATGGTAATTGCATAATATACAGTTTATAAACATCAGTATCGTGATGCGCATTGCATCGCGGCTTACATATTGCAATACGCATCGTCTTTTATTTTCACAGGAAATATGTATCGTGATACGCATCGTTCTGAAAATGAAGTATCGCGATACGCATCGCAGATGAAAAAAAATGCCAAATGCACAGCCCTATCATTAACGGTTTTGTCAATATGATCATTAATAATGAAAAAAAAATCGTTAATGAAATACCTTAACATATATATTCTAAAAATGTAAATATCACTTACGATGGTTTGATATCAACGTGGCTTTGAAATTCACCCGGCGATTTTTTCAGTACATGTATATAGTTTAATATATTTGGGGTGTGCTCGAGTACTGGTTAATCCCAGGAAACAGTGGTTAGGTTAACTGATCGTCTGTTAGCCGGCGATGGCATAAAAATGACGCTAAATATTCAATCAATCAATTCAATATAGTTTAATTTATGTCATTTTTGGCATTTATTTACCACAACAACGTTTGATAAATTTTCACATAGCACCCTAATATCTAAAATATTATCTTATTCAAATGTCATATCCTTGTACATTAATTTTGTCAACACCTAAATTTATTTTTATTGTGGAAAGGGGCATAACTTTGATAAGTGATTGGAACTTAAAATGTATCCAATTTCACACATATGTGCTCATCTATGACACAAATTTTAATTTTTTTAATTAGAATCTACATCGATTTTTTTATACGATAGAAATAAACATAAGGCGTTATAAATTTGTATTTTTAAACGTATTTTATTGCTATTTTCCAAAATAGCTTGACACCATTAGTTTTATAAAATAATTTATGGATAAATCTAATATCAAGATTAAGATTTTTATTCAACGAAAAAGACATACCATTTGCATGACCTCATTAATAACTAAGGGAGCTAACTACTACTAGTATGTGCATTTAATAAAGGTAAGCAATATGTTACTAAGGTAAAGAACAATATTTTTTGGAGCAAGAAAAGTTAAAGTATAGCCTCATGAGTTATATATATTTGTTAAGTATAAGTTTTTATATACAATGCATAGTGTTTAATGTGGCTGCATACTGTATTTCAACGGATTACAACTTTAAAACAATTTTTAGAAGAAGTTTTGATGACAAAAATGTGTTTTTCTTCTGTCCTCGTGGTAATTGCGGTGACGTACTTATACTGTTTAAGGACTCATTTAAGATTCACCTTTTTTATTTGTAACTTAAACATAAATGTTTTCATTACATAGTAACAATTTTATAAACTCTAAACACACGACAAGCATGAGTATATCTTATGACAATTCAACATTCGCAAGAAAGTATGCAGATTTATCTGAAGATATACATGTACATATCAATACATGTGCATGCATAAGACTATATACAATATTGTTGAATAAGAGGTTAAAACTGGTGGCAGGACAAAGCACTAACTGACAAAATTGGTGGCAGAACAATGCACTAACTGACAAAATTGGTGGCTGGACAATGCACTAACTGACACAATTGGTGACAGGACAATGCACTAACTAACAAAATAGGTGGTAGGACAATGTACTAACTTATGAAATTAGTGGCAGAACAGTGCACCAACTGACAAAATTGGCAGCAGGACAATGCACTATATGACAATGCACTAACTTATAAAATTGGTGGCAGGACAATGCACTTACTGACAAAATTTGTAGCATGACAATGCACTAATTAGCAAAATTGGTGACAGGACAATGCAAGTAACAAAATTGGTGGCAGGACAATGCACTAACTTGCAAAATTGGTGACAGGACAATGCACTTATTTATAAAATTGGTGGCAAGACAATGTACTAACTAACAAAATTGATGGCAGGACAATGTACTAACTAACAAAATTGGTGACAGGACAGTGCACTAACTAACAAAATGTGTGACAGGACATTGCACTAACTAACAAAATGTGTTGCAGGACATTGCACTAACAAAATTGGTGACAGGACAGTGCACTAACTAACAAAATGTGTGACAGGACATTGCACTAACTAACAAAATGTGTTGCAGGACATTGCACTAACAAAATTGGTGACAGGACAGTGCACTAACTAACAAAATGTGTGACAGGACATTGCACTAACTAACAAAATGTGTTGCAGGACATTGCACTAACAAAATTGGTGACAGGACAATGTCGTAACTAACAAAATTGGTGACAGGACAATGTCGTAACTAACAAAATTGGTGAGGACAATGTCGTAACTAACAAAATTGGTGACAGGACATTGTCGTAACTAACAAAATTGGTGACAGGACAATGTCGTAACTAACAAAATTGGTGACAGAACAATGTCGTAACTAACAAAATTGGTGACAGGACAAGGCACATATTAACACAATCGGTGGCAGGTCAAGTCACGAACGAACACAATTGGTTGCAGGTCATGGCACTACCTGACAAAATAGAAGGCAGAGCAAAAATTGGCGACAAGACAATGTACTAACTAACAAAATTGATGGCAGGACAATGTATATATTAACAAAATTGGTGACAGGACAATGCACTTACTAACAAAATTGGTGACAGGACAATACACTAACTAACAAAACTGATGGCAGGACAATGTACTAATTAACAAAATTGGTGACATGACAATGCACTTACTAACAAAATTGGCGACAGGACAATGTAGTAACTAACAAAATTGGTGACAGGACAATGTACTTACTAACACAGTTGGTGGCAGGACAATGCACTAACTAACAAAAATAGGTGGTAGGACAATGTATTAACTTACAAAATTAGTGGCAGAACAGTGCACCAACTGATAAAATTGGTAGCAGGACAATACACTAACTGACACAATTGGTGGTAGAACAATGCATTAACTGACAAAATTGGTGGCAGGACAATGCACTTACTCACAAAATTGGCAGCAGGACAATGCACTAACTGACAATGCACTAACTTATAAAATTGGTGGCAGAACAATGCACTAACTGACAAAATCTGTAGCATGACAATGCACTAACTAGCAAAATTGGTGACAGGACAATGCAAGTAACAAAATTGGTGGCAGGACAATGCAAGTAACAAAATTGGTGACAGGACAATGCAAGTAACAAAATTGGTGGCAGGACAATGCAAGTAACAAAATTGGTGGCAGGACAATGCACTTACTTGCAAAATTGGTGACAGGACAATGCAAGTAACAAAATTGGTGGCAGGACTATGCAAGTAACAAAATTGGTGGCAGGACTATGCACTAACTAACAAAATTGATAGCAGGACAATGTACTAACTAACAAAATTGGTGACAGGACAATGCACTAACTAACAAAATGTGTGACAGGACATTGCACTAACTAACAAAATTGGTGACAGGACAATGTCGTAACTAACAAAATTGGTGACAGGACAATGTCGTAACTAACAAAATTGGTGACAGGACAAGGCACATATCAACACAATCGGTGGCAGGTCAAGTCACGAACGAACACAGTTGGTTGCACGACATGGCACTACCTGACAAAATAGAAGGCAGAGCAAAAATTGGCGACAAGACAATGTACTAACTAACAAAACTGATGGCAGGACAATGTACTAATTAACAAAATTGGTGACAGGACAATGCACTAACTAACAAAATTGGCGACAGGACAATGTACTTACTAACAAAATTGATGACAGGACAATGTACTAATCAACAAAATTGGTGACAGGACAATGCACTAACTAATAAAATCGGTGACAGAACAATGCACAAACTTACTAAATTTGTAACAGGACAATACACATTGTAACAAAATTGGTGACAGGACAATGTACTAATTTACAAAATTGGTGACAGGACAATGTACTAACTAACACCATTGGTAGCAGGACAATGTACTAACTAACAAAATTGATGCCAGGACATAACTAACAAAATTAGTGACAGGACAAGGAACATATCAACACAAACGGTGGCAGGGCAAGTCACGAACGAACACAGTTGGTTGCACGACATGGCACTACCTGACAAAATAGAAGGCAGAGCAATAATTGACAACATAAACGGCAGTAGAAGGCCTTTATTGATAAAATCGGTGACATGACAATGCAGTAATTGACAAAATCGGTGACATGACAATTCAGTAATTGACACAATTGACGACAGGACAAATCACCAAAACACACTTTTCAGCCCTTTTCTTTAAATAAACAAATGAGTATAATGGTGAAATTGTAAATGCAGAAAATATAACAAAAGATGAAATATTTACTTATTGGTATGCTTGCATATGAACAATATTTTTTATCATTTTATTATCACGTTATGCAAATGTTTATAGCATGATAAACGTTTCATATTAGGTATATAAACGATCTAAAAATATAGTTGTTGATTGTTTCTTTATATTGCCGGCGGTTTACCATTTACGTGAATAACCCTTAATTTGAAATCCTCATTCATGAAGTCAACCCACTCACGGTTGTACATTTACAATTGCTTAAACACCGGTCGTGGATGATTAAGCGCCTTTCCTGTTTTCTGACAATTTTTTTCATTGCTGTTATGACTTTTTATTTCTTTCAACTTTATACCATGGCTAACCTTACTCAAACTAGTATGTTTCTTGTTACCTACTACTAATTTGTCATCATTTTTTCCATACTTACTCTAATTCCCGGCCCAAATTCCACTCGTTGGCAAATACTTAGGTTTCATTGCACAACTCAGATATCTTTTCCTGACCATCCCCAACTCAAAAACACCAAGTAATCTTGTTATCTATGCTTCTTTCAATGCTTCTCTAATCTTGTTTTTCATTCAGTACTTTCTTCATACTTAATTCTTGTATTTTGTTTCTATATTGTTTTTATTTTTGTTGTCTCTTTTTCTTTCCATTTTTTACTTCATAATTCATTAATTTTTTCTTTATATCCTTCTACGCTAGCTTCATGCTAGCTTCATGCTTATTTCTTTATTTTCTTTCTTTCCATACTGCTTGTCAACTTTGCTTCATACTTTATTTTTGTTAACTTTGTTTACCTATTTGCTTCATTACTGTTATATTTGTTTTACAAACTTAATTCATTCTTACTATCAAGCGTTTACATTTCCTTTAATTGAGCAAGTATCTCCCATTTCTTAAATATACAAAACAGAACTTTCTTTGAAATAAGTCATTTAACTTGGAAATTTGATATATATATCTTGGAGATTTGCCTATCTTTGAAATACATAATTAAGCTTTGATATTCAATTTTTGTATTTAAACTAAATACGTAAACTCGGACTTTTCCATGGAGAAACATAAATATACATAGACCAGCTGGGAGAATGATTCAATATTCTTTGAAATATACAATTCAATTTAAAGACTGAACTGTTTCTTGAGATCATCTTGGATGTGTTTTTTTACCACACCCGAAGTTTGTTTCTTGGTAGAACCAGTACTAAGCTTATGCTGGTAAAGTGTCTTACGCAAGGACACCATATAAAGCCGTGTCGGAGGATCGAACACACGACTATCCGATCCGGAGTCCGATGCTCTAACAATGGACCATAAACTCCTCATTAACCAGTCAAGGATTCCTTGTTTAGGTAGAATACCAGTATAATTGAGCGACGTACATAAACAACTCAAATCTTTAACTATCTCCAAAGGTTCATTGTATGTCTATTTATCATGCGAAATGCAACAATTTTAATATTTTAAGCACTAACTGTTTAATCCATATTTGGCAATATAACTATTAAAGATCAAGGCTATGTTAAAGGTCATTAGAAATGTTACCTATAATGACAACATCATCAGCAAACAGAATCAAAATAATGTGATATCATATTATGTTTAACCACTATTTGGATCATCAAGTAAGGATAATTCAAGCTCGTCTAAAAACAATGAATAAAAAAGCTCTGGATAAATTACCCCCCCCCCCCCCCCTGGCTTTAAGCCGATTCGTCCAACTAAATAATTCAGAACAACAGTTAAATCCCCGAATACGTGATATAACGGCGTGTTACGTGCCGGGAACCATCCGGGGGCGAGGATTACAGACGCAGCAATAGAACATAGTTTATATAAGGGGGTGGGTATCTATTTCCCATAGGATCACTTTTTGGTAATACAGTTAACACATTGACAGTCCCATTTCCAATCTAGTGCGACATTTACAATTGGCACCTACAACCCATCTGAAGTTCACCGACAGTTTTATGTGTAAAATATTATCAACATGCTAGTACTTATAGAATAGATCCACTGCATGTGTTCCATTTCCTGTCAAATTACTATTAAAATCAAATTTGATGACACATCAATCGTTTATTTGTATTAACCGGTAAGCACAGTCCTCGGAAGCACACCTGCTTTTACATCAATCCCACCCCTACACACACTGACGGTGATGTACTGAGGATGGTACGGTGGAAACCAAATCGGACAGGTGGGGTTTCTCTCATCCCTATCAAAATAATAATTATACATTCATCCGTACCATCGAGCACGTGGATTTTTGTGATTTGTCGACCCGGTGTCTGTTTAAAGAGACTGAAAGGTATATTATCAGGTCATTAAATGTCTCGCAACCTTCGGTGTGACAGCAGCAGTATGGTGCGACTTCATGTCCAACAATCCCGGCCCTGGCAGGGAGAATTTGTAGGAGTGGTGTTCGTATAGAAGCTGTTTTCAAGCTACTATAGCGTGCGAAACACGTTTTATTTTGCCAGTCGAAAGTATCAACATTAATATCTTGCAAGAATATTAGTAAACTGCAGGTGTGAATGAGAATTTTTTAAATATCTATCAGAATTCAATCAGGTATAGACTGTCCTGCCTATATCACTTTATTAAAAAATGAGGCTATGACGTTCAGTTAAAACTATTAATTCAGTTTGTAAAGGGCAATGTTATCTAAAAATAATGTATGTTTTTGCGTAACACTACCTAGCAAACAGTTATATATCGAGTGCAGTAGCTATGTGCCAAATAGAAAAGGGGCTATTAATGTTTATATGGGTCAAGGTTATTATCACCCGAAAAATGCTGCACGGTGTTGATTAGTAACACCCGTAACACAACTATATCATTCTCAAATTCTGTGACTCTGGATTAAATAGTTTCTTAAAAAGCGGAGGTGAACGTAAACACTTAACATATTGTAGTCCACGTGAACTATTCGTAGAGGTCAAAATCAATCGAAAAAAACATGAATGCGGTTACTACACCATAACACATAACACAGTTTTTGAGAAACACACCTTGTGTAAGCCAAATTATTTACATATAGAGGTCAATTTGTAGGTCATCCTAGAACATGTGCATGTTTTTTTTGTATGGACCAAAGTTGGTGAATCCAAGTCAAACAGTTTTCGAGAAATAGAGCGAAACTAAAAAACGTTATATAAGCCAAGTTAAAACTGGTACTCGAAAAAAAATGCTACATACTTTTGATTAATGCTGTCCAGAACATAATAACTATAACCAAACTAAAACCAAATTTGGTGATTATGGGCAAAACAGTTTATCCATAAATGAATAGCTACCCATCACATAACTATGGGCCAAATTTGGTGACTATAGGTTAAACAGTTTTTAATAAAAAGATCTCTTTTTTAAAAAAAATCAACATTGAATTGTTGATACCAATACCATTTTTTTGTTCAAAAAGAAGGCGAGACAAAAACTGCTCAAGACCAATTTTATGGCTTTAATGACGCAGTTTTTGCTTTAAAACTTGTTTATTCGATGCTAAAATAAAATACTTTGCTGACATATTAAATTGAGTTTATTTGAAATGAAAAAAAAAAAAAAAAACAATAGTAATATGCCTGATTGGACGAGGGTTTCTCGTTATTATCTCCATTTTGGTACTGTAATTGAATTTTTGATAACATAATGACTGATAAGCCTTTTAGACTGGGTTTGTCTTAACATTCGTTTACGTTTTTGCTTATGCTGTAAATCTAACATGTAGCGTGACTGTCATTTTAATAAATCACTAATACATTTAACCACTGTAATATTCATGTCTAGCCATAACAGATAGGCAAACAGATAACAATAGAGTCACGACCGATCACATATATACGTAATTATTTTTTTAAAAAATCAGTCAATGTCACAAGATCCTTTAATTGCCATGTGCTGACTGTGACAATGAATGGACATACTTTTAACTAAACCAGGTGTCGTCGTTGTTCTACATTCACCTATTTTACAACGACACTAATTCGAAACACAACCGTCCAATTATAAATCTACTAAATGCATAATTAAACAATTGCATATAATACAATCTATATATAGATATACCAGACTAGTTTTCGTCTGTAAAGACGTTGTCGCTGTATTTTCCAATTATTTTGTTAATTTAAAACTTTAAGATTAAAGAATTGGATTTACTTAATCTTAAAATGTAAATAAATTCAGGTTTTATTTTCTAATTTATTACACCATTTACAATGCAATTTGAATACACGTTTACAAAAACACGAAGTACGCTAACGTCGTCCGTATTTGTACAGATGTTCTCGTCTGTTTCAATTTTCAATTAAACATTTATTTATGAATACCATAAACTTCTGTATTGTGTTTTTTAAACTCTATAGGGGAGAATGCAAATACGATGTTTAATAGATAAGATCGACTGGCTGTTATTTGTATTGTTTCAACGAAACATTTAATCGTTAGTGAACAGCCATAACCCACCTTTGTTTGAGCATTTCAATAACTGTTGCATTGTTTACGAAAAGATCGAAATTGTAAGATAGCAAACTTTTGATATGGTTTGAACTAACATTAGATCGAAGCTAGTTGTTATAGCTGATCTGAAGGCTAAGGTGGCAATATAAATAATGCTAGGTCGCGTTAAATGTAAACAGTTGTGGAATCTATGTGCTTGAAGATGAAGAAATGGATTTTGTTATTCACCGAGTTGTTCAATTTATTTTTGAAAAATTAGAAATAAAAACGAAACTCACGTAGAATCGGATTATTCAAAAATCAATCAGGATCGGTTATTGTTTAAACCGGAGCGTAACGCGGAAACGGATATAGTTATATTTTTATACATTTAATATGACTTAATCGCACGCACGTGGGGTCTAATTATCGTTTTTATACGCTTTTGATTGGAAATTAACAAATTAACGCTGTATCTTACACACAAGTTATTGTAACGTTTTACGACAACCATCAACTGAAAATAAGAGAACAGAACTTAGTCTACAAGTGTAATTGAACGAGCAGAATGAAAGCATAAGTCGGTAAATGGAAGTTATAGAACAGAGGTTGTATCGATGATGGAATAATTGAAATTAATAGAACACAACCGTTTACCAGGTATCAATAAATGGAACAAACTGAACCGATTTCAAAATAATTGAAATTGACAAAATAAAACACAGAGTGCCTGTGTCGGTGATTGGACTATACAGAACATAGTGTTATTATATTAATTTTAGTCTCATCTATGTACATATTATATAATTAAACATATACATGAACGTTTAAACTTGTACATAACCATTCTTAAAGAATTATAAGAGACATTTTAAACATAGATATGCATACCAGTACAAAGCATATATTGAACTGACAGAAACAAAACAGCAGATTTGTCGATAATTGAGCCGGGCCCGATTAGCTCAGTCGGTTACGCGTCTGACTATCAATCCAGGGGTCGTGAGTTCGAATCCCCCGCCCGGCAACAGTCTCCGTGATGATTGATATACGACATTGTGTCTCATTATCATTTGTCTCTCACCACTGATTCAAGTGGGAAAGTTATCAGTTACTTGCGGAGACGAGGTGTGCTCGAGTACTGGTTAATCCCAGGAAACAGTGGTTAGGTTAACTGATCGTCTGTTAGCCCTCGATGGCATAAAAATGACGCTAAATATTCAATCAATCAATCAATCAATTGTCGATAATTGGAATATACAAAACATATCTTAAAATGATTGAAATTGACAGAATATGACAGAACACGTGTTTCGGTGATTGGAACAAACAGAACATATATTAAAATTGGAATTGACAAATGTAACAGCATATGGGCTGATGATTTTTGGATATACAAAACATATATTAAAATAATTGGAATTGACAGAACATAACAGCACATGTGTCGGTAAAAGGAACAAATAGAACACAGCATAGTATAATTATTTTGATAAATGGGACAGCAGAACATACCATGCGTAATACATGGAACAGCAGAACATATCATGCGCAATAAATGGAATATTAGAACATAACATGCGCAATAAATGGAACAGCAGAACATAACATGCGTCGATAATTGCTGTTTACAGAAGATAATCTATATGTGGACAATTTGAATAGACAGCACTGGACATAAATTTCGACAAATTAATCAACAAAACACAACAAACAAAAACGTGGATTTTATTATATACATTATATATAATAATAGATCAAAGTATGAATGTAGAAAAACACAACACTATACATGGTTGGTGTAATTTAAAACACATTTGAATTGGCTACTGTGGAGCAAAGTGTCCACCTTTAATTGATATACTTGAAAAAAGAAACAATTCAGCTGTAATTTTCAAAGTTTGCATATGATATACGATGTATGCTAACTAAACAGCATACCATTTCAAGTGGCTGCTAAAATGCTTTTTAATTAACCTGAGTGTGTACCAACGGCGTCAATAACTTTGCTAAAAAAATATTTGCTATACATACACGTGAAAAAAAAAACTGAGTCTGAAATTGAAAACAACTCAAAACAAACACTGCTTTTACAAAACAGATAATTAATACAACAAATGGAAATTGAATTTTTCTATTCTGCAGCTGTATACGTATTTCCTGCTTCGATTTTGTAATAAGTGCACGAACTAGAGTCCAGTTATGGCGGGAGCGGGAACGGTTTTTGTCTATACCCGATACGAAATCAGCGGCTATTTTATTGAGTTTCCATTGAACGCAACAAGAGCAGTTTCTACAGAGATTGTTTATAATGACACTCTCGTGTAGGTGATGCCAGTTTAACTACATCGTAATTTCACGCCTCGCTCAATACACACAACCAACGCTGACAAATCAAATGACTTAAAAAGAGCTTAACAGCGTTGAGACACGCGATTGTAATTGAAAAAATGTTTACATAATTATCAAATTATTTCTGCGTGAGGATATGCAGGAAAAAGTTCCAATTGTCTCTGATTTCATGGCGATTGTTTTATTCTAAGTTGGATAGGATACGACACTAAACAGACTGCTCCGATGGTGTGTTAGATAGGACACGACACTAAACAGACTGCTCCGATGGTGTGTTAGATAGGATACGACACTAAACAGACTGCTCCGATGGTGTGTTAGATAGGACACGACACTAAACAGACTGCTCCGATGGTGTGTTAGATAGGACACGACACTAAACAGACTGCTCCGATGGTGTGTTAGATAGGACACGACACTAAACAGACTGCTCCGATGGTGTGTTAGATAGGACACGACACTAAACAGACTGCTCCGATGGTGTGTTAGATAGGACACGACACTAAACAGACTGCTCCGATGGTGTGTTCGATAGGACACGACACTAAACAGACTGCTCCGATGGTGTGTTGGCGTTTAAATTATATGGAGTAGGATAGATTTCTGTTTCATGGCGATGACAATATATTTTCACGGTGATTAAAAGATGTACATGTAGTGTTGACTATTTTCGTCATCACATTTGAAATTGTTTTAATACAATAATTTGATTTACTGGATAATCGCTGTTAATAATCAAGGACGATTGTTTGGACAACAGTTGTAGGTTTTTAGTTTTTTTGCCAAAAAAATAAAATGGAGAAAACAAAAGTAGCTCGCCGACACGAGCATGGCTCATCGTCTGCACGGAGACCACAGTCTGTCCATGGTCCAATATTCCGCCATCTTCCGGTTGTCAAAGAGCCACATGACTATATTTGGATCACTCAAGACATTCTCGATGAGTTTAAAACGCGTGTGTTGAAATCAAACAAAGTGACATTAAAATTTAGCAGTCTGAAATGCAAGAACAAAAGTGCAAACTTCCATAAACAAAAGTTGCCACCATTGTTTGCAGAGCGGCTGCGCATGTTGCACAATAAGGCATCGACGAGCCTTGACCTTAGAGAGGTCAAACGCCGTCCGGTCAAGGTCATGGTAGATGATATTACACAATATAACAACTTGAAATGTGTTGATAATACGCTAAGGAATAAAGGAATAAAGTTTACATCGAGGTCGTCAGAGTTCACCCTGCAAAGGTAAAATAAATCCATTTTTGTTGTTATTAAAAACTAAGTGAAGTAACCATTTAAACACTCCTAATGTGCTTACATTCATTCAAATTGTATTTTCTATTTACGTCTTATACAGATCTACTTGTAGATGATTCTGCTCCGTTCCGTCGTTCCGTTCCTTTCCTTTCCATTCCTTTCCGTTCGATTCCATTCCGTTCCATTCCATTCCGTCTGTCCTGTTCTGTTTGATAGTCTATCACAGAACCTGATATCTCCAGAATCAGGAGAGCTGGGTTCATTCTACAGACTAATAAAATGAGCTTTTTGGATGAAAAAATGTCCGAACAGTCCAATTTCACCGATTTTCAATTTTGATGTAGGCCTTTGCAAAATCTCGCTTAAGCATTGTAAAGAAAATGAAAAAAAAATATAATAGTTCACTAGTAAACTAAAATAACATATTCGTAATAAAACATTTCTTGTTAACTCTTTGTTAAAATACAGTATACGCAGACAAGGCAAAATTAAAATATTTACATGAGTTATATTGACGGTGCGGTAAGAAAGTTTTAGTCTCACTACTTCATGTATAATTATACAAGTTAATATTTATCTAGGAATTGGTCATTTATGATCATAATTAAAAGCTGATATCTTAGTTAACTGAAGTCACAGTAGGAGTAAATTAGTTGGCAATTAGGCATGCAGCAAATAATGAGTATAAAGAATAGAAAGCAGGGTGATGTTGACCACTCATGCCAGAAGCCTGGTGTTCGATCACTGGCTCGATTCGATAGACTCTTAAAAACAACTTCCAGTAGTTGTTCTACCAAGGAAACGTAATCGAGAGCATGTGCCGTGCGTGCGCTCCGGTTGAAACCATTTCTATCGAGACTCGTGTTGCGTTGTAGCTAGGCGTGGTCGCCGTGCTTTATGTCCGGATGTTTGTGACTAGATGATTTAATATAAGGGACAGCTAAAGATAACGATTTAAGACAATGGACAAAGATAAAGATAATATAATTAATTGATGAAATTATTCTGTAAATTATGAATATAACAGATAAAGATGACGAAATTCATATTTTAATCAAGTAATTAATTCAATTAACGATGACGGCTCAACGAGTGTTGAACATATAGTTCTAGATTAATGGAAGGCCGATATTGTCATAGAGTTAACATTAGTTAACGAACAAAACAGTAATATTCTCATAATACGTTTTCCTCGGCGACGTAGGTATATAATAAAAGTTCAAATCCATGCAAAAAAAAAACACAAAAAAAAACAAAACACTTGAAGGAGGACATTTCAAAATGTTATCCCTATCAACATGTGTGTGGGGGTGGGGGTGGAGGGAGTATAATATATTATATGATATAAATGCTTGTTTGCAATTGTCCAATATTGATGCTGGGTCACAACTGTAATGAATATTCATAATTTTCAAAACAAATTTAATCGTTAATTAATTCACAGTGTTTTATTTAAATGACGGTGATTTATTTAGATTTTTTTTTAAAAAACATATTTTTTAAATGAAATTCAAATGTCTATCAATGACCTTTACACCTGCTCTTTATTTTTTTTTCTTGAAGTGCAACGCACCTTTAAAGCGATCATAAAAAGCTTTCAAACAAGTAAATTGAATTATTATCGTGATAATGCTAAATCACAATAAATATTTAAAATAACAAATTATAATGGACAGTTCCATTGAAATGTAGGATTACTTATAATAACAAGCTGTCCGTTTTTCTGAAGACGCGGTTATTAATATGACTAACATGTTGAAATAAAATATCCAACTGATATCTGCTAAACAAATTATAATACGGGTACATATTATACTTCAAGTAGCTATCAATGCTTTACATTAATTACAATCAAACTTGGTATACAAAGTGTGTGTATATATTATCATATAGCTTCTGATTTTATATGGGATATCTATGTGTGTAACTGAAATATTTTCATGGAATATGGAAATTAAATGATTTAATGAAATAAGGAAATGAGATATTATTGTGAAACATGAAATCAGATTAATTCTTAAGGATGATGTATCGATATCACGTGACACCGCAGTTAATATAAAGTTTATTTGATGTTTGGATTGTTGTTTGAGTGTTTATATTAAAGTATCACCGTGCTAATTGCAATGTTTCCTTTCTTGACTGAACGTAGACATTACTACGACTTGTTCTATGTGAAAGGTCGGAGGTTAATATACCGGTAAGTTGGTTGCCTTTGCTTTACTTTAAACACATTAAATAAACAAATATAAAACACATTTACAATATATACAACTTTTACGTGGATGTAATGGCTGACAAAGCTGGACGTGTTCATGGGCCTGCTCACTAGACTGGACAAGTAGCTTTTTTTTTAGGAAAAAGTTAGTTTTATTCATAATTTGGTAACAGCACGAGAATTGTCTAAAGAACTCACTCATTCACTCACTCACTCACTCACTCACTCACTCACTCACTCACTCACTCACTCACTCACTCACTCACTCACTCATTTACCGACCCTATCAACACCTCACCTCACACCACTCACCACCTCACACTATCACTACCTCACCTAAAAAATAACAACATCAAAACGATCAATCACCAATCTAACTTGCACGTATTTGCACTAACGTAGCACGTTCATTTGTGTTGGAGGGTAATGTTTTTTAATAAATGATTGTTGAGGCAAATAATTAAGTCTGGCATCTTAAACTACCAACGAGTTTGTTCAAGTGTTAAATATTATGCTAGCAATAGTTGTTTAGGCTTCACGAGTGGTGGAGATAACCATGTGACAAGTAACTGATTGATTTCTTTTATAATTGGAATCGATATTATATAAACAAGCTAACTGGAAGAATATACGCTCAGTTAATTTATACAATAAAAAAAACAGGCTAAAATTGTATGTACTGAAACATTTTGCCAGTGTTATTTGGAATAAACTTTGACATATTGCAGCACAACTAAAGTATTTTAAAAGTTCACATTAACAATGACATTTTTTGGCATGTCAGATAAGGACCATATTTGCCATTTGACAGGTGTGAGATCAGAGGCGTAGCTGCCCTAAAACCATGTAGGCCCGGGTCTACACCTTACTCCGAAAAATCAAAACATAAACAAAAACGCCAAAAATGCAATAAAATGTGATTGGGGATAGGTCTAAGGAGTAAAATGAGGTGAAAAATTGTGTTTATTGTTTGATAAAGCTGTAAAATAAGTGTCTGTGTATATTTGCATGTGAACGTACATTGTGCTCAATCGTCATATGAACCATGAGTAATAGCTGTAAATATGTCTTGAAATGCATCAGAAGCAACAATTTCAAGTTCGTATTTAAAAAAAAGTATGGAGGAACACGCCCCCAGACCCACTACACTGCCCGTGCCTACACATCCAACTTAAGCCAGCTACGCCCCTGGAGATGTGTCCATCTATGCGTGCGATATTTCTATCCCATCCCAGGGTCAAGATCAAATTCACGTACTCATAAATTGAACATGCGAGCATGACGCTGCGTCATACATTCTTAGAAGAGAGTCCAACCCCGGTACCACTGCTTTGATAGCAGAACCGCGGTTCCAATTTAACCTGACGACAGTGGAGCCCCGGGTTGGCATGTCCATAGTATATCTAATTATCCCGATCTCAACGTAGTCCTCATAGAAGAGTCTAATATTGATGAAAACGGTCAAACAAAAAAAAAACAACATATACGTGCATTTGAATTTTAAATGTAAGCATACTTTTTGCCGATTTTATTTCCTTTCTTGGTATCAACATTTTGAAACGATTCTAGAAAAAATAGAACCGAGGTTATAAAACTTTGCTCCATGCTCAACTCAGTCTAGGTCATACTCAACACATGAGCGAATTCACTCATTTTAGGAAATTAAATGTTAATACCGATAACATTCTACTTCAGATCTCTATCAATACTTTCAAATTCAAGGCTGGGTCTTAATGTTTATATTGTTTACCCTTCATGTTGTGTTTTATATCAAGGAATTATATCGAGAAGGAAAGGCAACTGAATGAAAACAAATTTGAGTTTAGCATGAAAAAAAGTTATAACCTTGGGGTCTTGGGTCGTATTCACCAACCATTCTTGAGAATATTCTTAGATTTGAGCTGAGCTTGAAAAACCCAAATTAATCCTAGATATCTAGTTTACTATGATGGATAGCATAATTATGACAGTTTATCTGATTGTATTTAAGGTGCCTCTACATGCTTGCAAATTTCGGTCTCAAAATGGCCTCTAAGCGTGTTCAGAATTCATTCTTGAGTTCAAGTCTTAGAATAATCTCAGTGCCCAACTTTCCATGTAGATACGCACCTGACAGATTGTTGAAAATAAAATTTATAGTCCAGTCTGATCGTGTCAAACTTAAAATCGGTAAAAGTTGTGTATACCCACATCTTATAACGGAAAAACGCACATTTCGGAGTAGAACTATGCGGACGATCTTTTAGACCAGGCTCCCCTGTTTCCCTAGTGCCGAAAGGTGGCGGAATTGGCCGAGTATATACGATTGGACTCAAGGCTCCATATATAGATGTCGTCTGAACGACTGACCCAGGATGACCCTATATTGCTTATTTAATTATTGTTTTTAGAGGTAAATAATACGGATATATTAGGACCGAATACATAAAAATAAAAATCCTTCCACGGATTAATCCATTAAGTGCCTTAAAGAATTAGCAGTACACAATACAATTGGAAACGGATCAACTGTTTTTAATAAAAATGTATATCAATTTCACCTAATGGCGAGATAGTCTTATCAGCGATCGCATAAGATATAATAAGACTAATTTGAAGGGCGTTAAATATATTCTGACGTTTATATGCAAATTTAAATATTTATAATAATACAACTCTTTTAAAAGTCGATCAATGTCGATGTTCTTAAAGTGCTTTCAAACTTATATTGATATTTTTTTGTGTACTTGAGTGGGATTTTATAAACGTTTTAAAATGAGTAATCGTTCGCTTTAAATCATAATTCATAAAGCATTGGGAAGAATAAAATGAAAATGAATAAAGCTAGTAAAAAATAAAAGCTTAGTGACAACTTATAGTATAGTGAAAACATTTTTAAATCCAAAATATTAAAGTGAGTTTTTGCGATATCTTTGAAAGAGACTGACAACTAAGGAATCCATTGCTAAAGTGAGAAGAAGCAAATGCCAAGATCATACATATGGGATAAAATGTGCAACACGAAAGGGAACTTTTATTACATAACTGGCGGAACTGACATTTATATTCATAAGTGGCCGAAACACCTTAAAGGTATAAGGTACGGTATAAACGTTGATTCTATAACCGGACTACGAAAGTGCGGTGCTCGTCACGTTAAAATGCATGTATTTATAACAAAAAATTGATTAAAAACATAAAATCAAAACTTTTTTTAGGCTGGATCTGTAGCCATTAAATTTAGAGTAGAAACGATTTTTTTAATTCGATTGCAACTGAATATTTATGTAAATATGTCATGAATTATTGTCTTTAACTTTTAACTATGAGATGTTGGGTCTTGGCGTGGCTTTTAATCCAGAAATTTCATAATTTTTAAAACCAGAAATGTTTTGCCTCATTATTGTCACTTCATTGCCTTGTATTTTCTAAAACTACTCTGTTAGTTTTTTAAACTTATTTATTTGACATAGATTGTGGGAAAACAATCTTATTTTCTTAAATCTTCCTTGTTGTATTCTTGTGTAGATTCAATACTATGCATGTGCGTATAAAATGTATTGCCCAACGACGATACTCATGTTCCCGGTCGGGAATCGATCTCACTACCCTCAGAATCTAGAGCCGATACTGTAGCACTACATAACACATTTAACTCTTTTGTTATCAAGTGAGTACTTTAGGTTTGGTGGTAAGTATATTATACATACAGTGTACACACGGTTCCCGGGACTGCGCGGATGTACATGGATTCTTCCACTCTAAGGTTCCCGTGACTACGCTGGTGTACATGGACTCTTCCATTATAAGGTTCCCGGGACTGCGCAGGTGTACATGGACTCTTCCATCCTAAGGTTCCCGGGACTGCGCGGGTGTACATGGACTCTTGCACCCTAAGGTTCCCGGGACTGCGCTGGTGTACATGGACTCTTCCATCCTAAGGTTCCCGGGACTGCGCGGGTGTACATGGACTCTTGCACCCTAAGGTTCCCGGGACTGCGCTGGTGTACATGGACTCTTCCATCCTAAGGTTCCCGGGACTGCGCGGGTGTACACGGACTCTTGCACACTTATGTTTATCTTATTGCCCATGCTATTGTCAGTTTTTTGGCAGTTGACAACCTCGTTTTATGACCACGGAAAAGCTTTCCATATACAGTTGTTCAAAGACTCTATATAAGTCCTTGATTTGATAAAGATTGTGTCATCATAAATAGTTTTACAGATTACAACGTGTATAAACGGTAAAGAAAATTAATGAAACTGTTTAAGCCTATTTCTCATAAAGTATGTCAGTTGGTACAGTGTTACATTGTTGTAAATTTATATATTAAGTTGAAAGTTAAGAACCACAAAACAACCAAAACAACATCACTGTATGTAGGTATGGATTATCAAGTTTTAAAGGAGCATGCGACATTGTCCTCGTATTTCACAACAAAATAATCTTCACGTCTCTCACAACTATTACATTTCCGATAGGGCTCCATTGTAACATTTAAAGTCCACAGTGAAACAAAAAATTGCAGCATGTGTTTGGGCTAAAAATTATTCACTGGTTCAAGATATCCACTTATGAAGGGAAAAAAGCTTACATTGACTAGTTTTTTTTTATATAAAATCATTGGTTTTGTAATACTTATCAATTTTAAGAGTTATAACATGTCAACTATTTACCCATTTTACGGTTCGTACAAACAACTCTGAAATGACACAGAATTGCCCAGAAATCTAGTATCAGCAACAAATTTTCAGTGATGATTTTTAAAATACTGACCATTCAACACATGGTAGGAAAAATAAATCACTGCAATACAAAGCCCTGAAAAAAGTAAAAAAAGAGAACGAAAGTTTTATTTCGACCTCCTTCATCTGCATGTCCAGAGTACTCAAGTGAGATAAAAGTAGTAAATATGCACATGTAATACAAACATCATATATAATGGATATTTTGTTCAATAATTTATATTGTATTTTGTCTCTGAAGTGTAAAATTATTTAATTTTGTTGATTTGGCGAAATAATCACGCATTTGACCAAATATCGGTTTATGCTAAATCTTCCACGAATAAAACGAAAAATGCCAACCTGTGTGTAAACGAAATTATCATAAATGAGATAAATTATAAGGACGAAATCAACTATTATCTTCGAATGGGACCTTCATCTTTGCGCTTTAATAAACTTTCCATCATTACTGAACAGGAAGTTATAGGTGATGCATATTAAAGAAAGTTCGAACAGTGCTATACATACAACTGGTAGTGTCACGTTTATTTTAAAATTTATGAGAAAAAAAATGATATTTCCTTGACTTTTTTGTATAACATACCGAAAATAGGTAATATTAAAGTACATTTACATGTATATTCAGTACTTTTGTCACAGTTCTGCGATAGGACGCCTTTCAGTCGATTTGCATCTGATCAAAATAAAAACGAAATTACGGATCTGCATACATACTATAGTATTTTGATTGCATTTTTTATCATGCATATGGATATCTATTTTCCTAAATATTGATAAGACTAAAGTAAAGTGAATATTTATAAAAGTTGTCCCACGTACTTTTAAGAGTTATTGATTCCAAGCGTTTGATGCGCCCTGCCTCTAGTTTCACAATACATTGCAAGGAGGTAGCTCAATTTATCGCGTTCCACAATACAGTACAGGGAGGTAACTCATTTCATCACGTTTCACAATACAGTACAGGGAGGTAACTCATTTAATCACGTTCCAAAGTACAGTACAGGGAGGTCACTCATTTCATCACATTCCACAGTACATTACAGGGAGGTAACTCATTTAATCACGTTCCACAGTACAGTAGATGGAGGTAACTCATTTCATCACATTCCACAATACAGTACATGGAGGTAATTCAATTCATACAAACCTCATAATCACAACTTTTTAAACTAACTTTTCGCTCAGTTATTTTCGTTTGCCTCTTAGTAGATTTCCATCGACATGGTAACAAAATCAATTAATCTTTTCAAGATACAAAACCAATTCGTCGTCATGTTTCGTTTTTAAATAATTATGCGGGATATGCCACATTGTATTAACACACTCATTACCACAGTCGTATTCTCCCTTTTGCCCTTTTTAGCCGCCATACTCAATATTGTTTTACGAATATGCCTGCCACGAAAATAGCGAATATGCCTGCCGCGAAAATAGCGAATTTGCCGCCAGGAAAAAAGTGAATATCTCCCCCACAAAAATATCAAATATATCCGCCACGAAAATATTGAATATGTTTGCCATCAATATAGCGAATATGTCCGCCACTAAAAAGTGAATATGCCTACCAAGAAAAAACGAAATATGTCGCTAGCAAAATAGCAAATATGTCTGCAACAAAAATAGCTAATATGTCCGCTACGAAAATGGCTAAAATGTCCGCTACGAAAATGGCTAAAATGTCCGTCACGAAAATAGCGAAAATGTCCGCCACGAAAAAAACCGAAAATATCCGCCAAGAAAAAAGTGAATATATCCACATGGCAAATGCTGGCTATCAATAATATTTTACGAATAATAATGATAATTGATATACAAGTATATTTAGTGCTGTGATATGTTCTCACGGAGCTCCTGTAAGCAAACTGTCCAAAGCAACTCCGGACACCATGTCTTTGAGATATGACCTTGACCTAGCAAAAAAAACTGTATCATCATGGTCTATATTTTGAAGTACGTGCATATCTCCCTTTTTTCCAGTGTTGTTGTCGCTGACTTTCACGGATTCCATTAATATTTGCTACTTATGCCTTTCAATGGCGATATTTGGTCGGGCTGATTTCGGTATTGACATTCAGAAGAACATTATGTGATCTGGGATAAACCCTGATAACCGTTATAAATGGGCTTAAGTGTGTTTGACTTACTTATCTGATATTATACTTGCTACGCCTTCTCTTTTGGCGAGCGCTGGTTTATAAAGAAAGTAAATGTTTAAACGTTGCATATGAGTATATATTTTTTGTAAATTTTCTTTTCCATAAGAGAGGTTTAACGTTATTTGCAACGTTTGTAGCCAGTTACGGTTGAGGGTTCAAGCCAAGTTCGCTCCAAACCGCATTTTATGAGTAACTTAGTTTATACAAATTTTTGCTTGATTGCGATGAAAGCTCAGAGCTTATATGAACCGCTCTCGAGTCCGCTTCTTGCATAAAACTAGTACTGAGTGTGTTTTTTTAAAGGCATCGGATCGAGCTGTGAGGATCGAACCCGCATCCATTACACTATCGCTGTGATGTATGCGTTGATAGCAGAAATCCGGCGGTTCTACTTAGATTTGCGAATATATATATATATATATATATATATATATAAGGTTTTTCTGATTAATAACTTTACCGCAGCGGTGGTCATGGGGTAGAGCGTCCGCCTCGCATGCGGAATGCCGTGTGTTCGATTCACGGCCAGGTCATACCAAAAAATTGAAAAATGGTACTTGAAGCTTTCTCGATTGACAATCAGCATTTAAAGGATAGTTCTAGATCTGGTCGACCTTTTGTCAGTATAATGTTACTGGGTGAGGTATCATACAATGTGTCTGCGACATGATACTCCAGTGTCAGTATAATGTGACTGGGTGGGGTATCATACAATGTGTCTGCGACATGATACTCCAGTGTCAGTATAATGTGACTGAGTGGGGTATCATACAATGTGTCTACGACATGACACTCCAGTGTCAGTATAATGTGACTGGGTGGGGTATCATACAATGTGTCTACGACATAATACTCCAGTGTGAGTATAATGTGACTGGGTGAGGTATCATACAATGTGTCTACGACATAATACTCCAGTGTCAGTATAATGTGACTGGGTGAGGTATCATACAATGTGTCTACGACATGATACTCCAGTGTCAGTATAATGCGACTGGGTGGGGTATCATACAATGTATCTGCGACATGACACTCCAGTGTCAGTATAATGCGACTGGGTGGGGTATCATACAATGTGTCTGCGACATGATATCCCAGTGTCAGTATAATGCGACTGGATGGGGTATCATACAATGTGTCTGCGACATGATACTCCAGTGTCAGTATAATGTGACTGGGCGAGGTATCATACAATGTGTCTGCGACATGATACTCCAGTGTCAGTATAATGTGACTGGGCGAGGTATCATACAATGTGTCTGCGACATGATACTCCAGTGTCAGTATAATGTGACTGGGTGGGGTATCATACAATGTGTCTGCGACATGATACTCCAGTGTCAGTATAATGTGACTGGGTGGGGTATCATACAATGTGTCTGCGACATGATACTCCAGTGTCAGTATAATGTGACTGA
Organism: Panopea generosa; assembly: GCA_029582155.1. Lineage (NCBI taxonomy): Eukaryota > Metazoa > Mollusca > Bivalvia > Adapedonta > Hiatellidae > Panopea > Panopea generosa. The sequence continues at coordinate 31,844,544 of CM055901.1, read as the reverse complement.
GTGGGGTATCATACAATGTGTCTACGACATAATACTCCAGTGTCAGTATAATGTGACTGAGTGGGGGTATCATACAATGTGTCTACGACATAATACTCCAGTGTCAGTATAATGTGACTGAGTGGGGGTATCATACAATGTGTCTACGACATGATACTCCAGTGTCAGTATAATGTGACTGGGTGGGGTATCATACAATGTGTCTGCGACATGATACTCCAGTGTCAGTATAATGTGACTTGGTGGGATATCATACAATGTGTCTGCGACATGATACTCCAGTGTCAGTATAATGTGACTGGGTGAGGTATCATACAATGTGTCTGCGACATGATACTCCAGTGTCAGTATAATGTGACTGGGTGAGGTATCATACAATGTGTCTGCGACATAATACTCAAGCGTGGCAGTGCTTAGAATTCAGTTTAGTTTAAACGTATTTATTTTACTTCGATTGTGAAACAAGTTCTTACAACTTAGACAAATCACTCTCGAAGTCTTCCTGGGTATAACCAGTACAAAGCACATGCGGAAAAGTGTTTTGCTCATGGACACTACACATAGCCGTAGCGGAGGATCGAACACACGACCCTCCGATCATGAGTTCGGTGCTCTACCATTGGACCACGCGCTCCAGAATTCAGTCTCAGGTGGACACCGTCGCGACAAAACTGAAAAAAAAATTGTTGAAAGCGACGCTTAACACCATAAAACAACAACTGATCAATAACAATGATTTCATGTATATCTTGTTATGTTGTTGAAAATAGCTGTTAAACATCATTAAAAATATTTCGCAAATGAAACTTTATAATTTAAACATTTTTTTCTTTATGAGAATATTGACAAAGGATTTATAACAATAACGCCATGAAACAGGATACCCAACTCTTTCTGATTTCAATATATCCAATAAATAGGTTATATATGGTAACTTTATGTAAATATTGACACCCGGGCGATTGTTTGTTTTGAATACATACCTTATAATCCGAACCTATATTTACTATGTCCCACTTCAGAGTATAATTTATTACAAATATAATTTAGAGAGTGTATTTTCTGTTTGAAAAGTAAACGTTAAACTTGTGAAATGTTTAATTTAAGTTATTCTCAATACATGGCTGTGATCCAGGCGAAGACACACAACTTTCTAGTCAAACATAAGTAAATTTTAACATGTGTGGTATATATATATATGTGTGGGACTTGAAAAAGACACGGTCATAATCAACAACAAACTCAATGCTATAAAAGTTACGAATAAACTTATTAATCTCTAAATTTATGAATATAAAACCTATCAGAGTTTAAATCTGCAGATTGGTATAGAGATTGTGGGATGATTTGTCTTATACTACAGGTATACTTTGATTGATCAGAAATTAATCGAAGTATCAAAAATAGACTTACCAATAAGGAGGGTATAGCATTGTAAATTGGAAATTTATTTAGCTAGACTCTTAAACAGCGATTTATTAGGTATTTGTGGATATGTGATTGAATGATTGTATACAAAAGGACATTTTAAAATAGTAACGTGATAATGAACACGGATTTGTCACCGTTCTGAACATGGACATGGATACAGAATGGTTTGTACTTTGTTTATTTGTTATTTTGTTTGTTTATTAATAACAACTTTACTCGACATAAATTATTTACTTATGTTTGTTTATTAATGCAAAATGCACGTACATGTGCAAGAATGGATATCTATTTTTGTCGTTTCACTAGAGAAAGAGTTATGTAGTAATGCATGCATGCATTGTTTATACCCTAACACGGACGTGATTTAACGACACTATCGATTATTCGAAGTACATGGACCACAAATGTTTATTTCGAATTGTGCATTTATTCGCATTATCTAAACAATAATGTGTCTGACCTGATGATCATTCAGCAATGACAAAACATGGTAGGGTTAACTCATTATTAGGAAGGTTAGATTAACTTTGACTGTTCCAGAGTAGGTGTGTCGGCTTGTCTCTGTGGTGGCTTCTTTGGGATTTTTTTAACTCACGACACCTATTTCTAAGAATGTATAAGATTTTAAAATCACGTGCTAGTATTAAATTTCCGCTGCTTATAAATATTATGTTCAAATATGTTAACATAAAACAGAATTTACTTTGCTTGCCTATTTCAAACAGTGGAAATAAATTCAATCTACCATGAGGCCCTCAACATAATTACAAATTACAGCATTAATTTAACATATAAACAAAATAATAAACAAGAATTGATATGCGTGCGTGCGTTCGTGCGTGCGTGCGTGCGTGCATGCGTGCTACCCGATTTATTAGAGTTGCTTAGCATTGTAACTCCATTGTCAATATAAAGCTTCTAACCGATTAATAGAATTTGCATTTGTTTATGCAAGACGGAATAGATGTCGTGATTATGACTTTAATATTGTAAGATATGTTTAATTTTATAATCCAAACCACCGAACAATATAAATACAATCAACTACAATAAACAAGCAAAAAATACAATTAATTATAAAACAATGGTAGACGCTCTATGGCAATACATGCGGTAAGCGTTTTGAAGGCAATGATCAGAGCCAGTGAATACCCTACTATTGTTTCGAACTGTTTGTACCTATAAAAGTGCCTATCAAAGCACTTTGTCCGACGATTTGATATTTTTTTTTAGTTGATCGTCTTCTAGTCTCACCCCTATTACGGCAATTGAATGAGACACTACCTATAATGGCTATTTACGACAGGTTAAAATATTAATGTTATTATTTTATATTGACTTTATCTGCCTGACTTCTTCTATAACGTCTGAAGTAAATGTAGTTTTATTGTGTTTGGCTTTATAGAATATATGATATGGCGTTCAGTAACATACACTTGTGAATAGCGTTCAGTTACATTAGTTATTTGGTGCGTGAGTAAGTGTTTGATAACAAAGTCAACTGAAAACGGGTTTGCTAACATCCGATACCTTTGGGAGTCAGTCACATGAGACGTATAAAGTGAAATGAAGTAACAGCGCTGAAGTTGTACGATTTTTTAGTCCCGTTTAGTTGCGGCGCATTGGTTTTTGGCAATACAATTAGACAATGTATAAGGTTAATGATCTCTGATCAGTTTTCTGTGTTGTAAACCATAAATGACTTTATTTCCAACAAAATTGCATATATACATGATAATGATAATGATAATGACAATGACAATAGTAATAAATATTTACTTAATGAGAGAATTCGTATGAATAATTCAATCTACCATGAAGTCTTCAAAATCAATTTCAAAGGGTTAAATATGCAAACGACAATGTTGACATGTTTATAATTAAAAATTAAATTTACTTCAGTTACCTTATACATCATACGGATACAAACGGATAAAATTAGATATTATTTAACTTTGATGTCAAAGATAACCATAAGTGTACGAATTACGACATATTCCAACCTTCTAAAAGTGTTTCATTCTAAATCAAGGGTATCAAATACATTAAATTCATTATTGCATCATGTGGATATACAATATTCAAAAACAAGTTGTGTGTCCTTCTAGTTTTTTTTCATATGGGATAAAATCAGGGTTATAGGTCATATTTAGAAGTATAAAACGAGACAGGAAACCGTTTTAAAGCATACTCAATCACGTGGATCCGCACTTTACATTACAACAATCTGAAATATCTTTGTTACGTATGTCGTGGTAAATTAATTACATTCGATTACAAGTAATAGTGTGTCCTACAGGAAATTAACTACGTCCGTGTACCCGCCTGTATTGAGGTACATGGTTTCTTGTATTGGTTCCACCAGCTGTTCTACAGACATGTCCAGTTTTATTTATAGATATTTATTAAGGCGAAGTTCTCCTCAAAGTTGTTCAACTTTATTTATTTAAGAAATTCATAATATTTGTCACTGATTACTATTTTTCAGTCTGTTTAGTTTATACAAATTCTTCATGCTGTTTGGTTTATAACATTTCATCATGCTGGTTAGTTTATACCAATTCTTCATGCTGTTTGGTTTATACCAATCCTTCATGCTATTTAGCTTATACTAATTCTTCATGCTGTTTAGTTTATACTTATTCTTCATGCTGTTTAGCTTATATCAAAATTCATGCTATTTAGTTTATACCAATTCTTCATGCTGTTTAGTTTATACTTATTCTTCATCCTGTTTAGTTTATTCTTATTCTTCATGCTATTTAGCTTATACGTATTCTTCATCCTATTTAGTTTATACTTATTCTTCATGCTGTTTAGCTTATACTAATTCTTCATGCTGTTTAGTTTATACTTAACTCATGCTGTTTAGTTTATACTAATTCTTCGTGCTGTTTAGTTTATACTTTTTCTGCATCCTGTTTAGTTTATACTTATTCTTCATGCTGTTCATTTTATATTTATTCTTTATGCTTTTTAGTTAATACCAATTCGTCATGCTGTTTAGTTTATACTAATTCTTCATGCTGTTTAGTTTATACTTATTCTTCATGCTGTTTATTTTATACTTATTCTTCATGCTGTTTAGTTTATACTTATTCTTCATGCTGTTTAGTTTATACTTAACTCATGCTGTTTAGTTTATATCAGTTCGTCATGCTGTTTAGTTTATACTAGTTCTTCATGCTGTTTAGCTTATACTAGTTCTTCATGCTGTTTAGTTTATACTTAACTCATGCTGTTTAGTTTATACTAATTTTTCGTGCTGTTTAGTTTATACCTTTTCTGCATCCTGTTTAGTTTTTACTTATTCTTCATGCTATTTATTTTATACTTATTTTTCATGCTGTTTAGTTAATACCAATTTGTTATGCTGTTTAGTTTATACTAATTCTCCTGCTGTTTCGTTTATACTTATTCTCATGCTGTTTCGTTTATACGTATTCTCATGCTGTTTCGTTTATATTTATTCTTCATGCTGTTTAGTTTATATCAATTCTTCATGCTGATTATCAACTCAGTATTGTCTTACTGTTTACGTATACACGGAATAATATTGCATTCTTTATCATGTTACTAAAACCTTACGGATCACGGACGAATTGATGATCCTATCAAAACCTCTATGGCGTCTCTATCATGGACACAGGCATACGTGCTTACATAGCGTTTTGCAATTGTTATTTCTGTATTTTTATTGGAGCTATGATATAAATATAATCACACGCACCGACGTCGTTGTTATAGTTGGCCATCCCAATTCATTAATGTTCACTATCGTTTTCCAATCAATCGGGAATGTCATATTTCACTGGTGATCAATTCGCTACGCTGGTATTAATTTCGGATTAGGTTATCTGGAATAAAGAAGACATTTGAAAATAAAAGCCATATCACATCTTTATGTGTGGCGTGCATGGATTTTGATATTGATTATATCTGTATAACTTTTTTCTAAATTAAGTTTCGACTTGAAATACTTTAAAATTATATAAACTTGCGACCAAGTGCACGGATGACAGTGTTATACAAGTTGTTTTCTATCTTTGAAGGAATATCTTAATCATTTTTTCTGAGCGGCGTTTGTGCTGTTCTGAATTATTGCCTTTAATCGGACCTACTGTTGTTGTTTGTTTGTGTTGTTGTTATTATTGATTTTGTTGATAATGGTGTCTTACATGAAATACAATTCACCATGTCTGATTTTGCGTTGTTTGTAACATGAGCTGCTACGTTCATTTTACGTTGTCTGTAACATGTGCTGCTACGTTCATTTTACGTTGTTTCTACCGTGAGCTGCTACGTTTATTTGACGTTGTTTGTAATATATGCTGCTGCGTTCCTTTTACGTTGTTTGTAACATGAGGAGCTGTTGCGTTCATTTTACGTTGTTTGTAACATGTGCTGCTACGTTCATTTTACGGTGTTTGTAACATGTGTTGCTACGTTCATTTACATTTTTTCTCACATGAGTTGCTACGTTCATTTTATGTTGTTTGTTACACGAGCTGCTACGTTCATTTTACGTTGTTTCTGCCATGTGCTGCTACGTTAATTTTACGTTGTTTGTAACATGTGCTGCTACGTCCATTTTGTACGTTGTTTGTAACATGAGCTGCTACGTTCTTTTTACGTTGTTTGTAACATGTGTTGCTACGTTCATTTTACGATGTTTGTAACATGAACTGCTACATTCATTTTTCGTTGCCTGTAACATGTGCTGCTGCGTTCAATTGCGTTGTTTGTAACATGAGTTGCTACATTCTTTTTAGGTTGTTTCTACCATGTGCTGCTACGTTTATTTTACGTTGTTTGTAATATATGCTGCTGCGTTCCTTTTACGTTGTTTGTAACATGAGCTGTTGCGTTCATTTTACGTTGTTTGTAACATGTGCTGCTACGTTCATTTTACGGTGTTTGTAACATGTGTTGCTACGTTCATTTACATTTTTTCTAACATGAGTTGCTACGTTCATTTTACGTTGTTTGTTACACGAGCTGCTACGTTCATTTTACGTTGTTTCTGCCATGTGCTGCTACGTTCATTTTACGTTGTTTGTAACATGAGCTGCTACGTTCATTTTACGTTGTTTGTAACATGTGCTGCTACGTCCATATTATATGTTGTTTGTAACATGGGCTGCTGTGTTCATTTTACGTTGTTTGTAACATGAGCTGCTGCGTTCATTTTACGTTGTTTGTAACATCTGCTGCTACGTTCATTTTACGTTGTTTGTAACATGAGCTGCTACGTTCATTTTACGTTGTTTGTAACATATGCTGCTGCATTTCTTTTACGTTGTTTGTAACATGAGCTCTTGTGTTCATTTTACGGTGTTTGTAACATGTGCTGCTACGTTCATTTTACGGTGTTTGTAACATGTGTTGCTACGTTCATTTTACGTTGTTTGTAACATGAGCTGCTACGTTCATTTTAAGTTGTTTGTTACACGAGCTGCTACGTTCATTTTACGTTGTTTCTACCATGTGCTGCTACGTTCATTTTACGTTGTTTGTAACATGAGCTGCTACGTTCATTTTACGTTGTTTGTAACATGTGCTGCTACGTTCATTTTACGTTATTGTAACATGAGCTGCTACATTCATTTTACGTTGTCTTTAACACGTGCTGCTACGTTTAATTTACGTTGTTTGTAACATGTGCTGCAACGTCCATTTTACGTTGTTTGTAACATGTGTTGCTACGGCTATTTCATGTTGTTTTACATGCGTTGCTACGTTCATTTTACGTTGCCTGTAATATGTGCTGCTGCGTTCATTTTACTATGTTTGTAACATATACTCCTACATTCATTTTACTTCATTAAAAACATGTCTGGCAAGAGCTTCTACGGCTACTTTCATTTTACATTGTTTACTAAAGGAATTTTGGCTAACATGAGCTGGTATGTTCACTTCGCGTTGTTTGTCAAAATTGTTTTGTCCAACATAAGCCGTTACGTTAATTTTACATTGTTTGTTTTTACGTTGGTTGTTTTTACGTTGGTTGTTAAAATGGGAATGTCCAACATGATCTATTACGTTAATTTTACTTTGTTTGTCAAAAACGGACATGAGCTTTTACGTTCATTTTACATTGTTTATGTTTACGATGCTTGTTAAAACTTTTTTTCTAACATTGGCTGTTACATTCATTTTACGTTGTGTGTTAGAAACGGTTTCGTCTAACATGAACTGTTACATTCATTTTACGTATTTAATTGAAATACGTTTGTCTAGCACTAACGCTTACGTTTATATTTGTGCTGTTTGTCGGGAAGTTTGTCAAGCACGAGCTGCTACATTCATTTACGTTCTTTTCTAAAAAGTTTTTTGTCGAACATGAGATGCAATGTTCATTTTTACGCTGTGTATTTATGTTTTTGTCTAGCATGAACTGCTACGTTCGTTTCACACTGTTTTAAATGTATTTATCTGGCGTGAACTGCTACGTTCATTTCACGTTGTTTTAAATGTATTTGTCTGGCGTGAACTGCTAATTTAAATGTATTGACTAGCATGAGTTTTTGTGTTCATTTCTACTTTTGTTTCATAAACAAGTTTTGTCTAGGATGACATAAAAAGCGTCACGGAACATAATAGTCTTATAGTATTTAAAATCAGACAGTGTGAAGTTATATAGAAAACGAAAAGTCGATATCAAAATTCATAATGTGTTACCTTTTCTTACAGTTTCATTAAGAATGGAGATAGTGTTACCTCTTTAGATTCAATAGGCCGAAATATTGTTTCTGAATAAAGATAGCAGATTTAGTGAATGATCATTTATCATGCTTTGTGCTCCTCTTCATCGCCACAATGAGTGTATCAATTGAGTGTTATAAGATTACATTGTTGAATGTGGAGATTTATACCAGAGAATCCAAATTTTTGATAAAATGATAAAGTTAGTAATATACTTACCAGGGCGTCATCTCAATGGATTATTACTAACATACCTTTCTCGCCTTGGCTGTTTTTTACGATTGTGAAGTATGACCTGTGCATTCATATAGGAATATAGAAGCAACGGAAGATTTGTTTTTGTTTAAATGGATTCATATTTAGTTTGTTTCTTTATTTTTTTAATCAATTCAAGCCAAATTAAGAGCTTTTATAACATAATCTGAAATAGTGTGAGTGGATTAACCGAAGTAAATTAGCTGTGAGATTCGTATTTATCAAGCTCACCGCCCGTCTGATAATGAAGCCAGCAGGAGAGCATATTTATTTATTTTTATTCCTTTGACAATTATGGTAATGTGAAAGCTGCACTATGTGGACGAGCCATCACAGAGTGTTGGTTGCTTTATAGTCAGCCATACTGGAATTGATTAAAAAAACTTCACTCCATACTTTGGTGAGAACAGCGCCATCACTCATAATATAGTCTGCTTAGTTTTCATTGTGTTGCTATTACATGTATATAAATATGAAGCGACAATGGCGACGTCGGACGTTCTGCATGCTGTCGGCTGTTCCGGTCGTTATGAACGACAGGATCACAAGTGTTAGGTATATTATATAAATCAGTGCATACACAGGAACTTTGAAAACGCACCACTTACGTACTCACAGGTAATTCACAGGCATCAATAACGAGTGTATGGACTATTTGCCCGGATACATACACTCGTTATTGACGCCTGTGAATTTTCACTTTTTAGGGTAGCTGTAAAAAGTTAATAGAAAAGCAACAAAAAAGTGTCAGTCATGAAACGTTGACAGGAGAAGACAGAGATGTCACTCTTAACGTATATAAACTTTATTTGAAATCAGATGACATTTTCTGCACTAAAATTACCTGTATGTAAGTGGTGTGTTTTCAAAGTATCTGAGTGTATATGGACTTAGTGGTGAGTAGGGAGTCCGACAATGAGTTAATTCAGTCAAGTACATATCCTCTACACTTGTTCTAAATGGGGCTTGAAATTTAACATTTTTGTATTATAAAAAAAACAATTCTTACTTACCAGACCATTTTTAAAGCATTGGTTGAGAGAGAACGTCTTGAATACTGTCCCCAGTATAATAAATATAAAAATGTTGAACAACTTGCACAATATGTAACATATAGCGTACGTTTTAGTACCTATCACATCTTACTTATATGTGACGAATATAATATATGCTTATAACGTTACGTAAATAACATCTTGTAAATGTGTACAGTAACGTATTCATCCTGAACGTATGCAACTAAATCAATATATCATGAATGAAGTATGACTAACGTAACGTGTACATTTAGATGTATGAATAAATATAATATAACTTCACGTTAGTGATAGTGTATACAATATAAAACATACATAATATATGAATTTCAATGTATGAATATATATAACTTCAAGTTAGTTATAGTGTAAACAAAATATAAAATACATAACATATGAATTTAGATGCATAAATTGATATGATATAATTTACGTTAGTGATAGTTTATACAATATTCAGCATACGTGACAGGTAAATTTAGATGCATGAATAGATATAATATAATTCCACGTCAGTGATAGTGTATACAATATTTAACATACTAACATTTACATTTAGATGTAATGATATATATATATATACTACTTCACGTTAGTGACAGTGTTTACACTATTTAATATACGTAACAGGTAACTGGTATAACATAAATGAATGTAACATATAGAACATTTTGAAATATCTATAAATGGCATAACACATAACGTGTTGAGTACGGTGGTGGTGGAGTGACAAGGGCTGTGGTCGACTGTAACCAGATATTGCGGTCTCGACATCAGGCTCGGCTCGATGACATTTCAAAAATAAAATATAGTACTGGATATACGCACAAACTGAAAAAAAGATCGAGTTAACAAGATCTAAACCTACTTTGTACTCGAGCTAAAACAGTCGAAACTCGTTATTTCGAATTCCTTGGGACATTAAATTTGAATAATTCGAAATACCAGGAATTCGATGTATCAGAAATCGAATTTTGTGCAACCTTTTACCGTTACCCCACCCACTTCTTATATCATTGAATGGTAAGCCTAACGAGTTTTAATTCTTTGTTATATTTCAGGAGCATGGACTCAGGCGGCGACGACGAACCCGACATACCGGCAGAAGATGCCATCGATTCCGTTGCAAAGGCTAATTCCGTGCATATTGAACATGCACACAACGTTTTGCCTCAGATCCGTGCAGCCCAATGTCCAATTCACACTAAAAAGGATCGCGGAAAGGCCCAGGAGCCTATATATTCAACAAACTCACATTTGAAGGAACTGAGGTCAGCGCGAATGCAGAACCCACACCCAATAAAAAATATAACAATTCAACAACACATTCCTAGTCAAGGACACCAACAAAGCTACATGAGGGGTACTAAAATGGACATTAATGTAAAAATTCCCACAGAACAATATCAGGCCAAAAAGCCATCGCTGCCTAAAAATTTGCCATCTAAAGAGTTTGTGATGACGTGGCTAATGCACGGATCGGCACCCTCAGGTTCGAACCACTTTCCGGATATCGTATCAACACAAACACATTTAAAACCTAAAACAAAACACACGCCACGCAAATCAGACTTCAGTGAATGATATGTAAACAAATAGTGTTTGTTTTTTTTGGTTATATTTTTGAAATACTACATGTATCACGTGGTGCACCGATTCCAGAAATGCGATTTATTATGATTGGCGAAAACATGATGCGTGTTTTGAAATACTACATGTATCACGTGGTGCACCGATTCCAGAAATGCGATTTATTATGATTGGCGAAAACATTATGCGTGTTTTGAAATACTACATGTATCACGTGGTGCACCGATTCCAGATATGCGATTTATTATGATTGGCGAAAACATGATGCGTGTTTTGAAATACTACATGTATCACGTGGTGCACCGATTCCAGAAATGCGATTTATTATGATTGGCGAAAACATGATGCGTGTTTTGAAATACTACATGTATCACGTGGTGCACCGATTCCATAAATGCGATTTATTATGATTTGCGAAAACATGATGCGTGTTTTGAAATACTACATGTATCACGTGGTGCACCGATTCCAGAAATGCGATTTATTATGATTGGCGAATACATGATGATTGTTTTGAAATACTACATACATGTTTAATATACAAATATACATTATAGTATTACCGATACGCATTTGATAAAATGTGGCATATGCCAGTGCTCATGACAGTATCACAAGCGTGATCGCAGTTGTTGTGTCAAGTTTGTGTTTACGGATAAATACAGAAATCCATATAATTATAGCAGACGGACAAAAATGTTATCTAAAGTTTACGTAGTTGTTAAAGCTTACGAGACAACACATTAATGAATACATGACAACAGTACAAAAACACTATATACAGTGCTGACAACTAGTCTGTCACAGTCTCTAAGATTCATTGAATCAGGTCTGTAAGCCACAATGAAAAATAAATGGGGAATTCCGTGCCTTTCCACAATGCAATAGCATTTGGAATAAACAATCACATTGACGGTCGACTTTATTAATTCAAAGATAAAACCTATGAGAAAAATGTTCAATATTCGCCATGTTACCTTGGTGACTATAAAGATAGTAATATGGGGAGAAATTCGAAATATCGGAATTTGAACTTAAACCTCACATTATTAGAGCGTTCCCAACGTTAAGTTAACTAACAAATCAGCTTGGTTCTATTATTACTACATGTGGACACTCCTGGCACTCGCCACGTTCTACTAGTAGTACAAGGGGTACTATTGCTATGGAAACATGACGGTGGTGAATAAAAAATAGATGTATAAAATACAATAAATATATGTTACTATAGTTAAAAGTAATATGTTCCATTAAGAATGACTCTAGCAATGGGAAACGACCGATTGGTTCTATTTCGTCTATTATAATTAGCTTGTGAAATAAAGTTTTAATAATTTGAACAAAGGTCGACCCAAAATAGATGATAATTTGTAATTTATGCCCCTGCATAAGTGATGAAGAGATGTTAAGTGTTACCTCTGTCCGTCCGACCGTCCATGCGTCTTAGGTAAACAAAAATGTTTCCTATATAAATAACTTATGAAGCTGGGATTTTTTTGTATGTTATCAATATTTCGTGAGTATATGTATAATTATAAAATACAGACAAAATTCGATATGTGTCAACATCTGTCAAATTTTACAGGAGTTATGGCCCTTTTGACTTATTTTCCGGTAAAAATAGTATCCTCTTATTAGCGGGGGTATTCTTGTCGACAGACACACTTCTAGTTTCATATAGTTACGTCATTGGTCGCAATTTTGCGGATCTTTAACCTTCTAGTTTGTATACCAAGTCGTAACCGAATCATGCATAAGACATCATTATAATATAATGCCAGAGCTGATACGGGTGTCAGCCATTTTACTGGTGTGAGAAATATAAAATTTATGCTAAATGAAATCCAAGTATACATTTAATTTTTAAATATATTTTATTGCCAATGGGTTGGACTACAAAATTCGACTCGTCTATCAGCATATACTGAACAGAACAGCTAACCGCCACTTTCGTATTTCTAATATATTCGTTGAAATATACTGAGTAACATGATTAGAGTTTATATACGACATATCTATTGATTTTGCTTTAATGTTCTTTCTTATTCAAGTCCACATTTCAAGGTAATTGCTTTGATGCGTTTTGAGAAATTACATGAAATGTCAGGTACGTAAAATGTCACGTGGTGGGTTAGCTGTTCGGTTAAATATATTATAAACAGTAGTTGACCATGGGTTTTGTATAGAAAATGGCAATTCACAATACGCACAATGGCTACACCAATATTGCGATGTATGGTTTCGATCAAGACGGTACTTGCTCGCTATGTTGGTATATCTGCTGTGATACTGCGATAAATGGTGAAAAACCAAACATATTTAGGGATTATATTGGCATAACGTCTGCTAAACTTCTGTTCCAATTAAAGCAATAAAATCTCGTGTTTGGTCATCCTTACCTCAGCGTAATAATCATACTCACGCACACCGGATATGGCACACCGGATATGGATATATGCCATCTCACCAATGTCACATACATGTATATAATTTTGACTATCACATATATGCTGTGATAGCGTTTTAGGAATAGTAAAAAATGGTGCTGTGTGACTACACTGATGTTTTATTGCATGTTATATATAAATATATAGGCCTACATTTACATGTTAAAAAAGTCATATGATAATTACATTATAATAAGCAGGAATTAAATATACACTTAAGAGATATAAAAAGGCGACACAGGGAAGATATATAAAAACGCAACACATGAAGAGATATGAAAACGCAACACAGGAAGAGATATAAAATCGCCACCGCAACACCGGAAGAGATATGAAAACGCAACCGCAATACAGGAAGAGATATGGAAACACAACACAGAAAGAGATATGAAAACACAACCGCAATACAGGAAGAGATATGAAAACACAACACAGGAAAAGATATGAAAACGCAACACAGAAAGAGATATGAACACACAACACAGGAAGTGAACAACGCAGGTTTTAGAGGGAAATTTACCCTTAATTAAAACCGTGTTTTGTTAAATTCAGTGTTCATAAAAGTCCCAGTCTAGTTGGATTTTTGCACAATGCGTTCATGATCGAGTGTTTCGTCACCATATTTGTATCACCATGGTAATAGAAACATAACTTACGTGGCATATAAGTAAACTTCAATTTAAGGCAAAAGAGTCTCAACTGGTCCGTTGTGAGTGAAAAGACTTGTTTTCATTTATAACAACTGATTTTAGCTCAATTTCGAAGTACTCACAGTCGGACTGTGCATTGGCATTTCTTTCACCTGCGATGTGTATCACGATACTTCATTTTCAGAACTATACGTACCACGATAGTTATTGCCAGCGGAAATAAAGACGATACGTACTGCAATATTTAAGTCGAGATGCAATGTGCATCACGATACTGATTTTTAAACTGTATATCATGCAGCCATCATAATGGCTTAATAAGGTGTATGTAATAACTATGCTCTTATGCAACCTAAAAATATATTTATTAACAGAGAACCACAGAACTTATTACACTGTATAACTGCGAGAGTGGTGAAATAAACATATTGGGATAATAGCTGATGGAAAGGCAGATGCTGTCGGATAATATTCGTCACGTGTTTAGCCAGTTTATATCCAAAAATTCGTCTTGGTTTTTTAAACCCGTTCTTTTTTGTCTGTTAGTTTTTATTAGTTATTTTTTTTCATGTTTCATCAAGAATGGAATTGCATGCACGATATCTGACAATCGTATCGATGCATCGTAGGTCTAAAAAATGCATCGTATCGCGATCTTTTGGTAGTTTCATTTCACACCCGATACACACAAGGTGAATCGCGATCCATAGATGCATCGGTGAATCGTTACACCTCTTAAATCTCAGGTCGTCTGTGAGCCGGTCTCGGGTACTGGACTGTTTACATGTGTGTGTTGCTATAATTTCTTTTATCATTGTTATTATATCGTTCATGCGTCACATTGTCATGCTTTGTATACATGTACGCTTATTACCGTAATAGATTCTATCTATCTATCTATCTATCTATCTATCTATCTATCTATCTATCTATCTATCTATCTATCTATCTATCTATCTATCTATCTGCCGTGTGTTTGAATGAAATTTGGTTGATAGAAATATTTAGAAAATGTGTTAGTTATATGTACATGTAGATAGACGATGGTTCTTCACGGAATCGTTCTGAGAACTTCCTAGTTCTATTTGGAGTCATTCTGAGGACTTCCTTGTTCTAGTCAGAATCATTCTGATGACTTCCTAGTTTTATTCAGATTCATTCTGATGACTTCCTAGTTCTATTTGGATTTATTCTGAGGACTTTCTAGTTCTACTCGGATTCATTCTGAGGACTTTCTAGTTGTACTCTGATGAGGCCGTCCCAGAGGGGGTCCCTGTTCTCTGGATCTCTTAAAGTAATGCCTATTGTTCTCCAGATCTCCAAAAGTAT
The DNA here is from genome assembly GCA_029582155.1 of Panopea generosa. Lineage (NCBI taxonomy): Eukaryota > Metazoa > Mollusca > Bivalvia > Adapedonta > Hiatellidae > Panopea > Panopea generosa. The sequence continues at coordinate 31,829,100 of CM055901.1, read as the reverse complement.
TTGCCAAAGTTCCCCAGAAGTATTTTCCATGTTTCCCAGATCTCTAAAAGTATTTGCACTGTTCCCTAGATCTCCAAAAGTTTTAAACATAGTTCTCTGAAAGTACCAAATAGTGTTGCCTTAAGTAAAACGTCTACTATAATATTCTCTATTATTATTTACACATCATCATAATAAGCAAAATCTATATACTTTCTTCTTTTCCTTGTTTGAAATAACTATGGTCTATGGCGTGAACTTTCAGAGAAAAGGTGTTTTTTAAGTTTCCTTAAAAATGTGCTTGTAAGCCCTGTGGCAGGGAACATTTGTGGTTCAATCACGCTGTTTCAAGAACTTCGAGAGTTTGTGATTATACAAATGCTGTGCGAGTTTGGGTAAGATTCTTTGAAAAATGTGGGGGATGCTATAGCTTCTACAAGAAAAAGGTTAACGGATGGACGACGGACAATTTACCACAACATAAGCCCTACTGGCCTTTGGCAAGTAGAGCCAAAGAAAATATCGATGAAAGGAAAGAAAAGACAAAAACAAAATGAATAGCTGAACGGTTAATTTACAAAATCCAATCAATACACATAAAGAATTGACTTTATTGTGTAAACACGATCTGTTTAAAAAAAAGAATAGATGCCGGGTGGGATTGAACACCAGTCCTTATGATCCAAAATCGACCACATTAACCACTGCACTATTCTGCCTTTAATCAGCAGTAATGCAAAGATATCTTTGTTCTGAATTACCATCCAAAATTTATTTCGGGTACATGAAGTTGTGCAGGGGCCCAGACTAACACGTAAGAAACGTCCAAAACTGTCAAAAGCTGTTTCAATCAGTCGGCATCTCATTTTAAAAGTAAATTATGGTCAAGTATAAAAATTATACATAAAATAAGTGACTTAATTACAGAGACTGGCAGGCTAATAGCAATATAATGTCCACGACACTTTTAGTAGTTCTATAATTAACTCTTCGAATCTTGGTCCGAATTTAACAATTTTGGTGCCAAAGTAAAGCTGATAAAAATGATGACCAACTAATTAAATAATTGAGTTTGTGTTGTTAATCAGCCATCCTTGCTGGTATTTACTTGTCATTGCGTTTAGTACGCACATAGAAGATATCATGTTACCCCTTACCTTCTATTTCCAACACAGAAACATCAACCTATTTTAGCAGTCGCATTTTTCATCAACCCGCCACCATCCCCTCTTCGCCGCCTGACTTGTAAAGAAATTGAGTTTGGTAGATTTATGCCTATACGTCTATATTATTAATGCAGGGACGGCTGATTGCTTACTTAACATTTCTTATGCCATACGAGTTGTTTGTTTTTAACTCTTTTTTGTATGAATTTACAATATTTGTTTTATCTACAGGGTGTTGATGGATAATTGCACACCTTTTGCTGCGGGAATGTTTGATTTAATTGCACAAATGTATTATTAAAATTTTCTAACTAGTCATGTTATGTAAGAATGTTAGTTAAATAGTCATGCATATAACATTCCACGCACATTATAATATAAAGTAATCCATCATATATCACATTATAGTCATTTTATGGTACAATAAAATGACATGTTCGCATAACATGGTATTTGTGTATCATTTGATTCCCATTTGCAAAACAAGCTGCATATTGATGTGGTTGGATACTCAACGTCTCACACACCAACTAAATTTGTGCTGTTCTACATATAAAGACATGCACTTCTGGAACACTGGATACATTACCAATGGTTCTTAAAGTCCCTTATTCCCATAGATAGTCCTCTGTTGGTCTAAATATGCAGAAAAAACATGGGGTTGACCCGGTTGCTTTTTCACAATTTCGATGGTTTCATGGCACCCCTTCATTTTTGACAATTCTGCCCATTTGTTGCAGTGTATCACTACGCATCTTTAAACTGTTATAGCATCATCAAACAGTTCCCAATGTCATCCAAACTTTGCAGAAATCGTGAAAATGTTCCAATGTTCCCGTATGCACAAAGAAATAGGACATTTTATGCATTTTCAACAACAACAAAAGATTGCCCAACAGCTTTACGCAGCTCTAATTTCTTTGGCGTAATAAACTTGCTACCGTCAGGTAAGGGAGGTAAGTCTTCAGTGAGACATTAAGAGAGCTGTATTAAGCAAGTACAAATACAGTCTATCGTTATTTATGCAAACAATGCAATACAACGCACGCATACAGCGATACAGGACTGAACATTGAAATAATATTAATATAAAGCCTGTGGTGTCACTCTGATTTAAATATCATACATAAAGAGCATATTTTATTGCTTTAAACATTTTACCGTTTACATCACATCCTGTTTTTTTATTCAGTTTCTCTTTGTATACAATCCTCTGTAAGCCGTCGATGGCATAAAAAATGACGCTAAATATGCAATCAATCAATCTTTGTATACATTCAAATGTTCGAATCCCCGCCCGACAACAGTCTCCGTGATGATTGATATACGACATTATGTCTCACTATCATTCGTCTCTCACCACTGATTCAAATGGGAAAGTTATCAAGTTATCAGTTACTTGTGAAGATGGGTGTGCTCGAGTGCTTGTTAACCTTTCAGCATCACAGGAAACAGTGGTTGGGTTAACTGATCATATGTTAGCCCTCGATGGCATAAAAATGACGCTAAATATTCAATCAATCAATTCAATCTTTCTTGAACCATCTAAATAGAGTTTAACAATTAATGGTGTATACAGCAGTATGCCCGGACACATGTTATGGTTCGGATATACTTTTTTCGTTTTTGAGTAGTTTTGGATACACTATATACTCTCTGCCTTTCTTGTTTATTACGTGCAAATAAGGCTTGTCTTCAAACTTACATGAATAGCTATTGATATTGTCATGGAATATACATGTAAAGTCAAATAGTAATATACATAATAATAATAATAATAATAATAATAATAATAATAATAATAATTATAATTATAATGTCCTCTGCGGCGAATGATTCTAATTTCACAAACTTGTTTCGCTGTTTTCTTAGTATATTTGCAGCAAGAGTGTATAACAAAATAAGAAATACAACTACAGGCTAAAGGTTGCATGAGCGAATATCGAAATATGAAATCCACAATTGATATGGACTCACACCGATATTTCTACAGTAAAAGTTTAGAAGAGAGAGATGCTTCCTTCCGAGTACATGACTGAAATGGAAGCACAAGTAGATATGAGAAGACAGTGAGACGACAGAAAAAGGCGTTCAGTCCTCCACGACCGGTGACTGAAGAATTGAAAAAGGCAACCACATCAGCTTGAGATGGGTTGACCCCACGTAAATGAGGATTTTAAAATTAGGCTTTTCGCTATACTAGCAAACCGCCAAAATAAAGGGGACACTATGTACGGATTTTAACGTGTTTTATATACACCTGCAAAATCTTTGAGGTGGTTACAAAAATTTGCATATATGTATACGTATATCAAACGTATGAATTAATTCTACTTCCGGTCAACTAGAATGACGCCCCTTTCAAGACTAACACCTTTAATAGGGTTTAAATGACCCTACGTAATTGGGACCCATAATAGCTCAGTGGTCTAGGACGTTAATTTGTCGTCCAGAAAGTCGTGTGTTCAAACCGCAGTCAAGGTAAAGAAAAAAAAAAGATTTTTTTTATATCATTTTTATTTGTCATTTAAGCAATTTACTTGTATCAAAAAAGTCTGACGATGTAAAAGAAAAAAAATAATTATGACATAGGACATACATAACTTATTTACGTTTATTATAAGAATATCAATGTCCATGGTATTTAGGAACCATTAGCTGGTGCCCAACAGCATCGGCGGAGTAAACTACATAATAATTATGGTTTCTTTTTTATGCCATCGAGGGTTGACGGATGATCAGTTGACTTTACCACTCTTTTCTGTGATTCTGGGAGATTAACCAGTTTCGAGAATACCTATCTCTGCAAGTAACTGATAACTCTTTACTTGACAGAACTGAGAGACGAATGACAATGAGACGCAATGTCGTATATCAATCATCACGGAGACTGTGGCCGGGTGAGGATTTGAACTCACCACCCGTCCAAGATTAATAGTTATACGTACTACCGACTTAGCTAACCGGTCCCGGGTTAACGAAAAGAAGTGTTGTCAAATCAACCAATCGATGAATTTAGCGGTGTTAGCGATTAACAATACGTTATATATGAAACTACCCAGGAGGAATATTATCAGCCCTTCTTAACTCGGCAACAACACTGCTGTTCCTTACGCATTTATATACACACTAAAAAAATGCACCAACAAACGAATACTCAGAATGAAATTAGAACTTTGATACCTGCAGAACAGCAGAGTTTTAGAACAAATATTCTCTGTGTTCCTCTTACGAAATATCAAACGAAGAAAAAGGTCGTTATAGCCAACGTCTTCATTAAGAAAAAAATTCACAGTTGTTTGTGTTTATTTCTTATGATGTCCTTGGTATTGGCGTGCATTTCATGGCCTGTTTACATGTGTGTGTTGCTATAATTTCTTTTATCATTGTTATTATATCGTTCATGCATCACGTTGCCATGCTTTGTATACATGTACGGTTATTACCGTAATAGATCTATCTATCTATCTTATCTATCTATCTATCTATCTATCTATCTATCTATCTATCTATCTATCTATCTATCTATCTATCTATCTATCTATCTGCCGTGTGTTTGAATGAAATTTGGTTGATAGAAATATTTAGAAAATGTGTTAGTTATATGTACATGTAGATAGACGATGGTTCTTCACGGAATCGTTCTGAGAACTTCCTAGTTCTATTTGGAGTCATTCTGAGGACTTCCTTGTTCTAGTCAGAATCATTCTGATGACTTCCTAGTTTTATTCAGATTCATTCTGATGACTTCCTAGTTCTATTTGGATTTATTCTGAGGACTTTCTAGTTCTACTCGGATTCATTCTGAGGACGTTCTAGTTGTACTCTGATGAGGCCGTCCCAGAGGGGGTCCCTGTTCTCTGGATCTCTTAAAGTAATGCCTATTGTTCTCCAGATCTCCAAAAGTATTTGCCAAAGTTCCCCAGAAGTATTTTCCATGTTCCCCAGATCTCTAAAAGTATTTGCACTGTTCCCTAGATCTCCAAAAGTTTTAAACATAGTTCTCTGAAAGTACCAAATAGTGTTGCCTTAAGTAAAACGTCTACTATAATATTCTCTATTATTATTTACACATCATCATAATAAGCAAAATCCATGTACTGTCTTCTTTTCCTTGTTTGAAATATCTATGGTCTATGGCGTGAACTTTCAGAGAAAAGGTGTTTTTTAAGTTTCCTTAAAAATGTGCTTGTAAGCCCTGTGGCAGGGAACATTTGTGGTTCAATCACGCTGTTTCAAGAACTTCGAGAGTTTGTGATTATACAAATGCTGTGCGAGTTTGGATAAGATTCTTTGAAAAATGTGGGGGATGCTATAGCTTCTACAAGAAAAAGGTTAACGGATGGACGACGGACAATTTACCACAACATAAGCCCTACTGGCCTTTGGCAAGTAGAGCCAAAGAAGATATCGATGAAAGGACAGAAAAGACAAAAACAAAATGAATAGCTGAACGGTTAATTTACAAAAGGCAATACATACACATAAATAATTGACTTTATTGTGTAAACACGATCTGTTTAAAAAAAAAAGAGTAGATGCCGGGTGGGATTGAACACCAGTCCTTACGATTCAAAATCGACGACATTAACCACTGCACTATTCTGCCTTTAATGAGCAGTAATGCAAATATATCTTTGTTCTGAATTACCATCCAAAATTTATTTCGGGTACATGAAGTTGTGCAGAGGCCCAGACTAACACGTAAGAAACGTCCAAAACTGTCAAAAGCTGTTTCAATCAGTCGACATCTCATTTTAAAAGTAAATTATGGTCAAGTATAAAAATTATACATAAAATAAGTGACTTAATTACAGAGACTGGCAGGCTAATAGCAATATAACGTCCACGACACTTTTAGTAGTTCTATAATTAACTCTTCGAATCTTGGTCCGAATTTAACAATTTTGGTGCCAAAGTAAAGCTGATAAAAATGATGACCAACTAATTAAATAATTGAGTTTGTGTTGTTAATCAGCCATCCTTGCTGGTATTTAGTTGTCATTGCGTTTAGTACGCACATAGAAGATATCATGTTACCCCTTACCTTCCATTTCCAACACAGAAACATCAACCTATTTTAGCAGTCGCATTTTTCATCAACCCGCCACCATCCCCTCTTCGCCGCCTGACTTGTAAAGAAATTGAGTTTGGTAGATTTATGCCTATACGTCTATATTATTAATGCAGGGACGGCTGATTGCTTACTTAACATTTCTAATGCCATACGAGTTGTTTGTTTTTAACTCTTATTTGTATGAATTTACAATATTTGTTTTATCTACACGGTGTGGATGGATAATTGCACACCTTTTGCTGCGGGAATGTTTGATTTAATTGCACAAATGTATTATTAAAATTTTCTAACTAGTCATGTTATGTAAGAATGTTAGTTAAATAGTCATGCATATAACATTCCACGCACATTATAATATAAAGTAATCCATCATATATTGTTTTATCTACACGGTGTGGATGGATAATTGCACACCTTTTGCTGCGGGAATGTTTGATTTAATTGCACAAATGTATTATTAAAATTTTCTAACTAGTCATGTTATGTAAGAATGTTAGTTAAATAGTCATGCATATAACATTCCACGCACATTATAATATAAAGTAATCCATCATATATCACATTATAGTCATTTTATGGTACAATAAAATGACATGTTCGCATAACATGGTATTTGTGTATCATTTGATTCCCATTTGCAAAACAAGCTGCATATTGATGTGGTTGGATACTCAACGTCTCACACACCAACTAAATTTGTGCTGTTCTACATATAAAGACATGCACTTCTGGAACACTGGATACATTACCAATGGTTCTTAAAGTCCCTTATTCCCATAGATAGTCCTCTGTTGGTCTAAATATGCAGAAAAAACATGGGGTTGACCCGGTTGCTTTTTCACAATTTCGATGGTTTCATGGCACCCCTTCATTTTTGACAATTCTGCCCATTTGTTGCAGTGTATCACTACGCATCTTTAAACTGTTATAGCATCATCAAACAGTTCCCAATGTCATCCAAACTTTGCAGAAATCGTGAAAATGTTCCAATGTTCCCGTATGCACAAAGAAATAGGACATTTTATGCATTTTCAACAACAACAAAAGATTGCCCAACAGCTTTACGCAGCTCTAATTTCTTTGGCGTAATAAACTTGCTACCGTCAGGTAAGGGAGGTAAGTCTTCAGTGAGACATTAAGAGAGCTGTATTAAGCAAGTACAAATACAGTCTATCGTTATTTATGCAAACAATGCAATACAACGCACGCATACAGCGATACAGGACTGAACATTGAAATAATATTAATATAAAGCCTGTGGTGTCACTCTGATTTAAATATCATACATAAAGAGCATATTTTATTGCTTTAAACATTTTACCGTTTACATCACATCCTGTTTTTTTATTCAGTTTCTCTTTGTATACAATCCTCTGTAAGCCGTCGATGGCATAAAAAATGACGCTAAATATGCAATCAATCAATCTTTGTATACATTCAAATGTTCGAATCCCCGCCCGACAACAGTCTCCGTGATGATTGATATACGACATTATGTCTCACTATCATTCGTCTCTCACCACTGATTCAAATGGGAAAGTTATCAAGTTATCAGTTACTTGTGAAGATGGGTGTGCTCGAGTGCTTGTTAACCTTTCAGCATCACAGGAAACAGTGGTTGGGTTAACTGATCATATGTTAGCCCTCGATGGCATAAAAATGACGCTAAATATTCAATCAATCAATTCAATCTTTCTTGAACCATCTAAATAGAGTTTAACAATTAATGGTGTATACAGCAGTATGCCCGGACACATGTTATGGTTCGGATATACTTTTTTCGTTTTTGAGTAGTTTTGGATACACTATATACTCTCTGCCTTTCTTGTTTATTACGTGCAAATAAGGCTTGTCTTCAAACTTACATGAATAGCTATTGATATTGTCATGGAATATACATGTAAAGTCAAATAGTAATATACATAATAATAATAATAATAATAATAATAATAATAATAATAATAATTATAATTATAATGTCCTCTGCGGCGAATGATTCTAATTTCACAAACTTGTTTCGCTGTTTTCTTAGTATATTTGCAGCAAGAGTGTATAACAAAATAAGAAATACAACTACAGGCTAAAGGTTGCATGAGCGAATATCGAAATATGAAATCCACAATTGATATGGACTCACACCGATATTTCTACAGTAAAAGTTTAGAAGAGAGAGATGCTTCCTTCCGAGTACATGACTGAAATGGAAGCACAAGTAGATATGAGAAGACAGTGAGACGACAGAAAAAGGCGTTCAGTCCTCCACGACCGGTGACTGAAGAATTGAAAAAGGCAACCACATCAGCTTGAGATGGGTTGACCCCACGTAAATGAGGATTTTAAAATTAGGCTTTTCGCTATACTAGCAAACCGCCAAAATAAAGGGGACACTATGTACGGATTTTAACGTGTTTTATATACACCTGCAAAATCTTTGAGGTGGTTACAAAAATTTGCATATATGTATACGTATATCAAACGTATGAATTAATTCTACTTCCGGTCAACTAGAATGACGCCCCTTTCAAGACTAACACCTTTAATAGGGTTTAAATGACCCTACGTAATTGGGACCCATAATAGCTCAGTGGTCTAGGACGTTAATTTGTCGTCCAGAAAGTCGTGTGTTCAAACCGCAGTCAAGGTAAAGAAAAAAAAAAGATTTTTTTTATATCATTTTTATTTGTCATTTAAGCAATTTACTTGTATCAAAAAAGTCTGACGATGTAAAAGAAAAAAAATAATTATGACATAGGACATACATAACTTATTTACGTTTATTATAAGAATATCAATGTCCATGGTATTTAGGAACCATTAGCTGGTGCCCAACAGCATCGGCGGAGTAAACTACATAATAATTATGGTTTCTTTTTTATGCCATCGAGGGTTGACGGATGATCAGTTGACTTTACCACTCTTTTCTGTGATTCTGGGAGATTAACCAGTTTCGAGAATACCTATCTCTGCAAGTAACTGATAACTCTTTACTTGACAGAACTGAGAGACGAATGACAATGAGACGCAATGTCGTATATCAATCATCACGGAGACTGTGGCCGGGTGAGGATTTGAACTCACCACCCGTCCAAGATTAATAGTTATACGTACTACCGACTTAGCTAACCGGTCCCGGGTTAACGAAAAGAAGTGTTGTCAAATCAACCAATCGATGAATTTAGCGGTGTTAGCGATTAACAATACGTTATATATGAAACTACCCAGGAGGAATATTATCAGCCCTTCTTAACTCGGCAACAACACTGCTGTTCCTTACGCATTTATATACACACTAAAAAAATGCACCAACAAACGAATACTCAGAATGAAATTAGAACTTTGATACCTGCAGAACAGCAGAGTTTTAGAACAAATATTCTCTGTGTTCCTCTTACGAAATATCAAACGAAGAAAAAGGTCGTTATAGCCAACGTCTTCATTAAGAAAAAAATTCACAGTTGTTTGTGTTTATTTCTTATGATGTCCTTGGTATTGGCGTGCATTTCATGGCCTGTTTACATGTGTGTGTTGCTATAATTTCTTTTATCATTGTTATTATATCGTTCATGCATCACGTTGCCATGCTTTGTATACATGTACGGTTATTACCGTAATAGATCTATCTATCTATCTATCTATCTATCTATCTATCTATCTATCTATCTATCTATCTATCTATCTATCTATCTATCTGCCGTGTGTTTGAATGAAATTTGGTTGATAGAAATATTTAGAAAATGTGTTAGTTATATGTACATGTAGATAGACGATGGTTCTTCACGGAATCGTTCTGAGAACTTCCTAGTTCTATTTGGAGTCATTCTGAGGACTTCCTTGTTCTAGTCAGAATCATTCTGATGACTTCCTAGTTTTATTCAGATTCATTCTGATGACTTCCTAGTTCTATTTGGATTTATTCTGAGGACTTTCTAGTTCTACTCGGATTCATTCTGAGGACGTTCTAGTTGTACTCTGATGAGGCCGTCCCAGAGGGGGTCCCTGTTCTCTGGATCTCTTAAAGTAATGCCTATTGTTCTCCAGATCTCCAAAAGTATTTGCCAAAGTTCCCCAGAAGTATTTTCCATGTTCCCCAGATCTCTAAAAGTATTTGCACTGTTCCCTAGATCTCCAAAAGTTTTAAACATAGTTCTCTGAAAGTACCAAATAGTGTTGCCTTAAGTAAAACGTCTACTATAATATTCTCTATTATTATTTACACATCATCATAATAAGCAAAATCCATGTACTGTCTTCTTTTCCTTGTTTGAAATATCTATGGTCTATGGCGTGAACTTTCAGAGAAAAGGTGTTTTTTAAGTTTCCTTAAAAATGTGCTTGTAAGCCCTGTGGCAGGGAACATTTGTGGTTCAATCACGCTGTTTCAAGAACTTCGAGAGTTTGTGATTATACAAATGCTGTGCGAGTTTGGATAAGATTCTTTGAAAAATGTGGGGGATGCTATAGCTTCTACAAGAAAAAGGTTAACGGATGGACGACGGACAATTTACCACAACATAAGCCCTACTGGCCTTTGGCAAGTAGAGCCAAAGAAGATATCGATGAAAGGACAGAAAAGACAAAAACAAAATGAATAGCTGAACGGTTAATTTACAAAAGGCAATACATACACATAAATAATTGACTTTATTGTGTAAACACGATCTGTTTAAAAAAAAAAGAGTAGATGCCGGGTGGGATTGAACACCAGTCCTTACGATTCAAAATCGACGACATTAACCACTGCACTATTCTGCCTTTAATGAGCAGTAATGCAAATATATCTTTGTTCTGAATTACCATCCAAAATTTATTTCGGGTACATGAAGTTGTGCAGAGGCCCAGACTAACACGTAAGAAACGTCCAAAACTGTCAAAAGCTGTTTCAATCAGTCGACATCTCATTTTAAAAGTAAATTATGGTCAAGTATAAAAATTATACATAAAATAAGTGACTTAATTACAGAGACTGGCAGGCTAATAGCAATATAACGTCCACGACACTTTTAGTAGTTCTATAATTAACTCTTCGAATCTTGGTCCGAATTTAACAATTTTGGTGCCAAAGTAAAGCTGATAAAAATGATGACCAACTAATTAAATAATTGAGTTTGTGTTGTTAATCAGCCATCCTTGCTGGTATTTAGTTGTCATTGCGTTTAGTACGCACATAGAAGATATCATGTTACCCCTTACCTTCCATTTCCAACACAGAAACATCAACCTATTTTAGCAGTCGCATTTTTCATCAACCCGCCACCATCCCCTCTTCGCCGCCTGACTTGTAAAGAAATTGAGTTTGGTAGATTTATGCCTATACGTCTATATTATTAATGCAGGGACGGCTGATTGCTTACTTAACATTTCTAATGCCATACGAGTTGTTTGTTTTTAACTCTTATTTGTATGAATTTACAATATTTGTTTTATCTACACGGTGTGGATGGATAATTGCACACCTTTTGCTGCGGGAATGTTTGATTTAATTGCACAAATGTATTATTAAAATTTTCTAACTAGTCATGTTATGTAAGAATGTTAGTTAAATAGTCATGCATATAACATTCCACGCACATTATAATATAAAGTAATCCATCATATATTGTTTTATCTACACGGTGTGGATGGATAATTGCACACCTTTTGCTGCGGGAATGTTTGATTTAATTGCACAAATGTATTATTAAAATTTTCTAACTAGTCATGTTATGTAAGAATGTTAGTTAAATAGTCATGCATATAACATTCCACGCACATTATAATATAAAGTAATCCATCATATATCACATTATAGTCATTTTATGGTACAATAAAATGACATGTTCGCATAACATGGTATTTGTGTATCATTTGATTCCCATTTGCAAAACAAGCTGCATATTGATGTGGTTGGATACTCAACGTCTCACACACCAACTAAATTTGTGCTGTTCTACATATAAAGACATGCACTTCTGGAACACTGGATACATTACCAATGGTTCTTAAAGTCCCTTATTCCCATAGATAGTCCTCTGTTGGTCTAAATATGCAGAAAAAACATGGGGTTGACCCGGTTGCTTTTTCACAATTTCGATGGTTTCATGGCACCCCTTCATTTTTGACAATTCTGCCCATTTGTTGCAGTGTATCACTACGCATCTTTAAACTGTTATAGCATCATCAAACAGTTCCCAATGTCATCCAAACTTTGCAGAAATCGTGAAAATGTTCCAATGTTCCCGTATGCACAAAGAAATAGGACATTTTATGCATTTTCAACAACAACAAAAGATTGCCCAACAGCTTTACGCAGCTCTAATTTCTTTGGCGTAATAAACTTGCTACCGTCAGGTAAGGGAGGTAAGTCTTCAGTGAGACATTAAGAGAGCTGTATTAAGCAAGTACAAATACAGTCTATCGTTATTTATGCAAACAATGCAATACAACGCACGCATACAGCGATACAGGACTGAACATTGAAATAATATTAATATAAAGCCTGTGGTGTCACTCTGATTTAAATATCATACATAAAGAGCATATTTTATTGCTTTAAACATTTTACCGTTTACATCACATCCTGTTTTTTTATTCAGTTTCTCTTTGTATACAATCCTCTGTAAGCCGTCGATGGCATAAAAAATGACGCTAAATATGCAATCAATCAATCTTTGTATACATTCAAATGTTCGAATCCCCGCCCGACAACAGTCTCCGTGATGATTGATATACGACATTATGTCTCACTATCATTCGTCTCTCACCACTGATTCAAATGGGAAAGTTATCAAGTTATCAGTTACTTGTGAAGATGGGTGTGCTCGAGTGCTTGTTAACCTTTCAGCATCACAGGAAACAGTGGTTGGGTTAACTGATCATATGTTAGCCCTCGATGGCATAAAAATGACGCTAAATATTCAATCAATCAATTCAATCTTTCTTGAACCATCTAAATAGAGTTTAACAATTAATGGTGTATACAGCAGTATGCCCGGACACATGTTATGGTTCGGATATACTTTTTTCGTTTTTGAGTAGTTTTGGATACACTATATACTCTCTGCCTTTCTTGTTTATTACGTGCAAATAAGGCTTGTCTTCAAACTTACATGAATAGCTATTGATATTGTCATGGAATATACATGTAAAGTCAAATAGTAATATACATAATAATAATAATAATAATAATAATAATAATAATAATAATAATTATAATTATAATGTCCTCTGCGGCGAATGATTCTAATTTCACAAACTTGTTTCGCTGTTTTCTTAGTATATTTGCAGCAAGAGTGTATAACAAAATAAGAAATACAACTACAGGCTAAAGGTTGCATGAGCGAATATCGAAATATGAAATCCACAATTGATATGGACTCACACCGATATTTCTACAGTAAAAGTTTAGAAGAGAGAGATGCTTCCTTCCGAGTACATGACTGAAATGGAAGCACAAGTAGATATGAGAAGACAGTGAGACGACAGAAAAAGGCGTTCAGTCCTCCACGACCGGTGACTGAAGAATTGAAAAAGGCAACCACATCAGCTTGAGATGGGTTGACCCCACGTAAATGAGGATTTTAAAATTAGGCTTTTCGCTATACTAGCAAACCGCCAAAATAAAGGGGACACTATGTACGGATTTTAACGTGTTTTATATACACCTGCAAAATCTTTGAGGTGGTTACAAAAATTTGCATATATGTATACGTATATCAAACGTATGAATTAATTCTACTTCCGGTCAACTAGAATGACGCCCCTTTCAAGACTAACACCTTTAATAGGGTTTAAATGACCCTACGTAATTGGGACCCATAATAGCTCAGTGGTCTAGGACGTTAATTTGTCGTCCAGAAAGTCGTGTGTTCAAACCGCAGTCAAGGTAAAGAAAAAAAAAAGATTTTTTTTATATCATTTTTATTTGTCATTTAAGCAATTTACTTGTATCAAAAAAGTCTGACGATGTAAAAGAAAAAAAATAATTATGACATAGGACATACATAACTTATTTACGTTTATTATAAGAATATCAATGTCCATGGTATTTAGGAACCATTAGCTGGTGCCCAACAGCATCGGCGGAGTAAACTACATAATAATTATGGTTTCTTTTTTATGCCATCGAGGGTTGACGGATGATCAGTTGACTTTACCACTCTTTTCTGTGATTCTGGGAGATTAACCAGTTTCGAGAATACCTATCTCTGCAAGTAACTGATAACTCTTTACTTGACAGAACTGAGAGACGAATGACAATGAGACGCAATGTCGTATATCAATCATCACGGAGACTGTGGCCGGGTGAGGATTTGAACTCACCACCCGTCCAAGATTAATAGTTATACGTACTACCGACTTAGCTAACCGGTCCCGGGTTAACGAAAAGAAGTGTTGTCAAATCAACCAATCGATGAATTTAGCGGTGTTAGCGATTAACAATACGTTATATATGAAACTACCCAGGAGGAATATTATCAGCCCTTCTTAACTCGGCAACAACACTGCTGTTCCTTACGCATTTATATACACACTAAAAAAATGCACCAACAAACGAATACTCAGAATGAAATTAGAACTTTGATACCTGCAGAACAGCAGAGTTTTAGAACAAATATTCTCTGTGTTCCTCTTACGAAATATCAAACGAAGAAAAAGGTCGTTATAGCCAACGTCTTCATTAAGAAAAAAATTCACAGTTGTTTGTGTTTATTTCTTATGATGTCCTTGGTATTGGCGTGCATTTCATGGCCTGTTTACATGTGTGTGTTGCTATAATTTCTTTTATCATTGTTATTATATCGTTCATGCATCACGTTGCCATGCTTTGTATACATGTACGGTTATTACCGTAATAGATCTATCTATCTATCTATCTATCTATCTATCTATCTATCTATCTATCTATCTATCTATCTATCTATCTATCTATCTATCTATCTATCTGCCGTGTGTTTGAATGAAATTTGGTTGATAGAAATATTTAGAAAATGTGTTAGTTATATGTACATGTAGATAGACGATGGTTCTTCACGGAATCGTTCTGAGAACTTCCTAGTTCTATTTGGAGTCATTCTGAGGACTTCCTTGTTCTAGTCAGAATCATTCTGATGACTTCCTAGTTTTATTCAGATTCATTCTGATGACTTCCTAGTTCTATTTGGATTTATTCTGAGGACTTTCTAGTTCTACTCGGATTCATTCTGAGGACGTTCTAGTTGTACTCTGATGAGGCCGTCCCAGAGGGGGTCCCTGTTCTCTGGATCTCTTAAAGTAATGCCTATTGTTCTCCAGATCTCCAAAAGTATTTGCCAAAGTTCCCCAGAAGTATTTTCCATGTTCCCCAGATCTCTAAAAGTATTTGCACTGTTCCCTAGATCTCCAAAAGTTTTAAACATAGTTCTCTGAAAGTACCAAATAGTGTTGCCTTAAGTAAAACGTCTACTATAATATTCTCTATTATTATTTACACATCATCATAATAAGCAAAATCCATGTACTGTCTTCTTTTCCTTGTTTGAAATATCTATGGTCTATGGCGTGAACTTTCAGAGAAAAGGTGTTTTTTAAGTTTCCTTAAAAATGTGCTTGTAAGCCCTGTGGCAGGGAACATTTGTGGTTCAATCACGCTGTTTCAAGAACTTCGAGAGTTTGTGATTATACAAATGCTGTGCGAGTTTGGATAAGATTCTTTGAAAAATGTGGGGGATGCTATAGCTTCTACAAGAAAAAGGTTAACGGATGGACGACGGACAATTTACCACAACATAAGCCCTACTGGCCTTTGGCAAGTAGAGCCAAAGAAGATATCGATGAAAGGACAGAAAAGACAAAAACAAAATGAATAGCTGAACGGTTAATTTACAAAAGGCAATACATACACATAAATAATTGACTTTATTGTGTAAACACGATCTGTTTAAAAAAAAAAGAGTAGATGCCGGGTGGGATTGAACACCAGTCCTTACGATTCAAAATCGACGACATTAACCACTGCACTATTCTGCCTTTAATGAGCAGTAATGCAAATATATCTTTGTTCTGAATTACCATCCAAAATTTATTTCGGGTACATGAAGTTGTGCAGAGGCCCAGACTAACACGTAAGAAACGTCCAAAACTGTCAAAAGCTGTTTCAATCAGTCGACATCTCATTTTAAAAGTAAATTATGGTCAAGTATAAAAATTATACATAAAATAAGTGACTTAATTACAGAGACTGGCAGGCTAATAGCAATATAACGTCCACGACACTTTTAGTAGTTCTATAATTAACTCTTCGAATCTTGGTCCGAATTTAACAATTTTGGTGCCAAAGTAAAGCTGATAAAAATGATGACCAACTAATTAAATAATTGAGTTTGTGTTGTTAATCAGCCATCCTTGCTGGTATTTAGTTGTCATTGCGTTTAGTACGCACATAGAAGATATCATGTTACCCCTTACCTTCCATTTCCAACACAGAAACATCAACCTATTTTAGCAGTCGCATTTTTCATCAACCCGCCACCATCCCCTCTTCGCCGCCTGACTTGTAAAGAAATTGAGTTTGGTAGATTTATGCCTATACGTCTATATTATTAATGCAGGGACGGCTGATTGCTTACTTAACATTTCTAATGCCATACGAGTTGTTTGTTTTTAACTCTTATTTGTATGAATTTACAATATTTGTTTTATCTACACGGTGTGGATGGATAATTGCACACCTTTTGCTGCGGGAATGTTTGATTTAATTGCACAAATGTATTATTAAAATTTTCTAACTAGTCATGTTATGTAAGAATGTTAGTTAAATAGTCATGCATATAACATTCCACGCACATTATAATATAAAGTAATCCATCATATATTGTTTTATCTACACGGTGTGGATGGATAATTGCACACCTTCTGCTGCGGGAATGTTTGATTTAATTGCACAAATGTATTATTAAAATTTTCTAACTAGTCATGTTATGTAAGAATGTTAGTTAAATAGTCATGCATATAACATTCCACGCACATTATAATATAAAGTAATCCATCATATATCACATTATAGTCATTTTATGGTACAATAAAATGACATGTTCGCATAACATGGTATTTGTGTATCATTTGATTCCCATTTGCAAAACAAGCTGCATATTGATGTGGTTGGATACTCAACGTCTCACACACCAACTAAATTTGTGCTGTTCTACATATAAAGACATGCACTTCTGGAACACTGGATACATTACCAATGGTTCTTAAAGTCCCTTATTCCCATAGATAGTCCTCTGTTGGTCTAAATATGCAGAAAAAACATGGGGTTGACCCGGTTGCTTTTTCACAATTTCGATGGTTTCATGGCACCCCTTCATTTTTGACAATTCTGCCCATTTGTTGCAGTGTATCACTACGCATCTTTAAACTGTTATAGCATCATCAAACAGTTCCCAATGTCATCCAAACTTTGCAGAAATCGTGAAAATGTTCCAATGTTCCCGTATGCACAAAGAAATAGGACATTTTATGCATTTTCAACAACAACAAAAGATTGCCCAACAGCTTTACGCAGCTCTAATTTCTTTGGCGTAATAAACTTGCTACCGTCAGGTAAGGGAGGTAAGTCTTCAGTGAGACATTAAGAGAGCTGTATTAAGCAAGTACAAATACAGTCTATCGTTATTTATGCAAACAATGCAATACAACGCACGCATACAGCGATACAGGACTGAACATTGAAATAATATTAATATAAAGCCTGTGGTGTCACTCTGATTTAAATATCATACATAAAGAGCATATTTTATTGCTTTAAACATTTTACCGTTTACATCACATCCTGTTTTTTTATTCAGTTTCTCTTTGTATACAATCCTCTGTAAGCCGTCGATGGCATAAAAAATGACGCTAAATATGCAATCAATCAATCTTTGTATACATTCAAATGTTCGAATCCCCGCCCGACAACAGTCTCCGTGATGATTGATATACGACATTATGTCTCACTATCATTCGTCTCTCACCACTGATTCAAATGGGAAAGTTATCAAGTTATCAGTTACTTGTGAAGATGGGTGTGCTCGAGTGCTTGTTAACCTTTCAGCATCACAGGAAACAGTGGTTGGGTTAACTGATCATATGTTAGCCCTCGATGGCATAAAAATGACGCTAAATATTCAATCAATCAATTCAATCTTTCTTGAACCATCTAAATAGAGTTTAACAATTAATGGTGTATACAGCAGTATGCCCGGACACATGTTATGGTTCGGATATACTTTTTTCGTTTTTGAGTAGTTTTGGATACACTATATACTCTCTGCCTTTCTTGTTTATTACGTGCAAATAAGGCTTGTCTTCAAACTTACATGAATAGCTATTGATATTGTCATGGAATATACATGTAAAGTCAAATAGTAATATACATAATAATAATAATAATAATAATAATAATAATAATAATTATAATTATAATGTCCTCTGCGGCGAATGATTCTAATTTCACAAACTTGTTTCGCTGTTTTCTTAGTATATTTGCAGCAAGAGTGTATAACAAAATAAGAAATACAACTACAGGCTAAAGGTTGCATGAGCGAATATCGAAATATGAAATCCACAATTGATATGGACTCACACCGATATTTCTACAGTAAAAGTTTAGAAGAGAGAGATGCTTCCTTCCGAGTACATGACTGAAATGGAAGCACAAGTAGATATGAGAAGACAGTGAGACGACAGAAAAAGGCGTTCAGTCCTCCACGACCGGTGACTGAAGAATTGAAAAAGGCAACCACATCAGCTTGAGATGGGTTGACCCCACGTAAATGAGGATTTTAAAATTAGGCTTTTCGCTATACTAGCAAACCGCCAAAATAAAGGGGACACTATGTACGGATTTTAACGTGTTTTATATACACCTGCAAAATCTTTGAGGTGGTTACAAAAATTTGCATATATGTATACGTATATCAAACGTATGAATTAATTCTACTTCCGGTCAACTAGAATGACGCCCCTTTCAAGACTAACACCTTTAATAGGGTTTAAATGACCCTACGTAATTGGGACCCATAATAGCTCAGTGGTCTAGGACGTTAATTTGTCGTCCAGAAAGTCGTGTGTTCAAACCGCAGTCAAGGTAAAGAAAAAAAAAAGATTTTTTTTATATCATTTTTATTTGTCATTTAAGCAATTTACTTGTATCAAAAAAGTCTGACGATGTAAAAGAAAAAAAATAATTATGACATAGGACATACATAACTTATTTACGTTTATTATAAGAATATCAATGTCCATGGTATTTAGGAACCATTAGCTGGTGCCCAACAGCATCGGCGGAGTAAACTACATAATAATTATGGTTTCTTTTTTATGCCATCGAGGGTTGACGGATGATCAGTTGACTTTACCACTCTTTTCTGTGATTCTGGGAGATTAACCAGTTTCGAGAATACCTATCTCTGCAAGTAACTGATAACTCTTTACTTGACAGAACTGAGAGACGAATGACAATGAGACGCAATGTCGTATATCAATCATCACGGAGACTGTGGCCGGGTGAGGATTTGAACTCACCACCCGTCCAAGATTAATAGTTATACGTACTACCGACTTAGCTAACCGGTCCCGGGTTAACGAAAAGAAGTGTTGTCAAATCAACCAATCGATGAATTTAGCGGTGTTAGCGATTAACAATACGTTATATATGAAACTACCCAGGAGGAATATTATCAGCCCTTCTTAACTCGGCAACAACACTGCTGTTCCTTACGCATTTATATACACACTAAAAAAATGCACCAACAAACGAATACTCAGAATGAAATTAGAACTTTGATACCTGCAGAACAGCAGAGTTTTAGAACAAATATTCTCTGTGTTCCTCTTACGAAATATCAAACGAAGAAAAAGGTCGTTATAGCCAACGTCTTCATTAAGAAAAAAATTCACAGTTGTTTGTGTTTATTTCTTATGATGTCCTTGGTATTGGCGTGCATTTCATGGCCTGTTTACATGTGTGTGTTGCTATAATTTCTTTTATCATTGTTATTATATCGTTCATGCATCACGTTGCCATGCTTTGTATACATGTACGGTTATTACCGTAATAGATCTATCTATCTATCTATCTATCTATCTATCTATCTATCTATCTATCTATCTATCTATCTATCTATCTATCTGCCGTGTGTTTGAATGAAATTTGGTTGATAGAAATATTTAGAAAATGTGTTAGTTATATGTACATGTAGATAGACGATGGTTCTTCACGGAATCGTTCTGAGAACTTCCTAGTTCTATTTGGAGTCATTCTGAGGACTTCCTTGTTCTAGTCAGAATCATTCTGATGACTTCCTAGTTTTATTCAGATTCATTCTGATGACTTCCTAGTTCTATTTGGATTTATTCTGAGGACTTTCTAGTTCTACTCGGATTCATTCTGAGGACGTTCTAGTTGTACTCTGATGAGGCCGTCCCAGAGGGGGTCCCTGTTCTCTGGATCTCTTAAAGTAATGCCTATTGTTCTCCAGATCTCCAAAAGTATTTGCCAAAGTTCCCCAGAAGTATTTTCCATGTTCCCCAGATCTCTAAAAGTATTTGCACTGTTCCCTAGATCTCCAAAAGTTTTAAACATAGTTCTCTGAAAGTACCAAATAGTGTTGCCTTAAGTAAAACGTCTACTATAATATTCTCTATTATTATTTACACATCATCATAATAAGCAAAATCCATGTACTGTCTTCTTTTCCTTGTTTGAAATATCTATGGTCTATGGCGTGAACTTTCAGAGAAAAGGTGTTTTTTAAGTTTCCTTAAAAATGTGCTTGTAAGCCCTGTGGCAGGGAACATTTGTGGTTCAATCACGCTGTTTCAAGAACTTCGAGAGTTTGTGATTATACAAATGCTGTGCGAGTTTGGATAAGATTCTTTGAAAAATGTGGGGGATGCTATAGCTTCTACAAGAAAAAGGTTAACGGATGGACGACGGACAATTTACCACAACATAAGCCCTACTGGCCTTTGGCAAGTAGAGCCAAAGAAGATATCGATGAAAGGACAGAAAAGACAAAAACAAAATGAATAGCTGAACGGTTAATTTACAAAAGGCAATACATACACATAAATAATTGACTTTATTGTGTAAACACGATCTGTTTAAAAAAAAAAGAGTAGATGCCGGGTGGGATTGAACACCAGTCCTTACGATTCAAAATCGACGACATTAACCACTGCACTATTCTGCCTTTAATGAGCAGTAATGCAAATATATCTTTGTTCTGAATTACCATCCAAAATTTATTTCGGGTACATGAAGTTGTGCAGAGGCCCAGACTAACACGTAAGAAACGTCCAAAACTGTCAAAAGCTGTTTCAATCAGTCGACATCTCATTTTAAAAGTAAATTATGGTCAAGTATAAAAATTATACATAAAATAAGTGACTTAATTACAGAGACTGGCAGGCTAATAGCAATATAACGTCCACGACACTTTTAGTAGTTCTATAATTAACTCTTCGAATCTTGGTCCGAATTTAACAATTTTGGTGCCAAAGTAAAGCTGATAAAAATGATGACCAACTAATTAAATAATTGAGTTTGTGTTGTTAATCAGCCATCCTTGCTGGTATTTAGTTGTCATTGCGTTTAGTACGCACATAGAAGATATCATGTTACCCCTTACCTTCCATTTCCAACACAGAAACATCAACCTATTTTAGCAGTCGCATTTTTCATCAACCCGCCACCATCCCCTCTTCGCCGCCTGACTTGTAAAGAAATTGAGTTTGGTAGATTTATGCCTATACGTCTATATTATTAATGCAGGGACGGCTGATTGCTTACTTAACATTTCTAATGCCATACGAGTTGTTTGTTTTTAACTCTTATTTGTATGAATTTACAATATTTGTTTTATCTACACGGTGTGGATGGATAATTGCACACCTTTTGCTGCGGGAATGTTTGATTTAATTGCACAAATGTATTATTAAAATTTTCTAACTAGTCATGTTATGTAAGAATGTTAGTTAAATAGTCATGCATATAACATTCCACGCACATTATAATATAAAGTAATCCATCATATATTGTTTTATCTACACGGTGTGGATGGATAATTGCACACCTTTTGCTGCGGGAATGTTTGATTTAATTGCACAAATGTATTATTAAAATTTTCTAACTAGTCATGTTATGTAAGAATGTTAGTTAAATAGTCATGCATATAACATTCCACGCACATTATAATATAAAGTAATCCATCATATATCACATTATAGTCATTTTATGGTACAATAAAATGACATGTTCGCATAACATGGTATTTGTGTATCATTTGATTCCCATTTGCAAAACAAGCTGCATATTGATGTGGTTGGATACTCAACGTCTCACACACCAACTAAATTTGTGCTGTTCTACATATAAAGACATGCACTTCTGGAACACTGGATACATTACCAATGGTTCTTAAAGTCCCTTATTCCCATAGATAGTCCTCTGTTGGTCTAAATATGCAGAAAAAACATGGGGTTGACCCGGTTGCTTTTTCACAATTTCGATGGTTTCATGGCACCCCTTCATTTTTGACAATTCTGCCCATTTGTTGCAGTGTATCACTACGCATCTTTAAACTGTTATAGCATCATCAAACAGTTCCCAATGTCATCCAAACTTTGCAGAAATCGTGAAAATGTTCCAATGTTCCCGTATGCACAAAGAAATAGGACATTTTATGCATTTTCAACAACAACAAAAAATTGCCCAACAGCTTTACGCAGCTCTAATTTCTTTGGCGTAATAAACTTGCTACCGTCAGGTAAGGGAGGTAAGTCTTCAGTGAGACATTAAGAGAGCTGTATTAAGCAAGTACAAATACAGTCTATCGTTATTTATGCAAACAATGCAATACAACGCACGCATACAGCGATACAGGACTGAACATTGAAATAATATTAATATAAAGCCTGTGGTGTCACTCTGATTTAAATATCATATATAAAGAGCATATTTTATTGCTTTAAACATTTTACCGTTTACATCACATCCTGTTTTTTTATTCAGTTTCTCTTTGTATACAATCCTCTGTAAGCCCTCGATGGCATAAAAAATGACGCTAAATATGCAATCAATCAATCTTTGTTTACATTCAAATGTTCGAATCCCCGCCCGACAACAGTCTCCGTGATGATTGATATACGACATTATGTCTCACTATCATTCGTCTCTCACCACTGATTCAAATGGGAAAGTTATCAAGTTATCAGTTACTTGTGAAGATGGGTGTGCTCGAGTGCTGGTTAACCTTTCAGCATCACAGGAAACAGTGGTTGGGTTAACTGATCATATGTTAGCCCTCGATGGCATAAAAATGACGCTAGATATTCAATCAATCAATTCAATCTTTCTTGAATCATCTAAATAGAGTTTAACAATTAATGGTGTATACAGCAGTATGCCCGGACACATGTTATGGTTCGGATATACTTTTTTCGTTTTTGAGTAGTTTTGGATACACTATATACTCTCTGCCTTTCTTGTTTATTACGTGCAAATAAGGCTTGTCTTCAAACTTACATGAATAGCTATTGATATTGTCATGGAATATACATGTAAAGTCAAATAGTAATATACATAATAATAATAATAATAATAATAATAATAATAATAATAATAATTATAATTATAATGTCCTCTGCGGCGAATGATTCTAATTTCACAAACTTGTTTCGCTGTTTTCTTAGTATATTTGCAGCAAGAGTGTATAACAAAATAAGAAATACAACTACAGGCTAAAGGTTGCATGAGCGAATATCGAAATATGAAATCCACAATTGATATGGACTCACACCGATATTTCTACAGTAAAAGTTTAGAAGAGAGAGATGCTTCCTTCCGAGTACATGACTGAAATGGAAGCACAAGTAGATATGAGAAGACAGTGAGACGACAGAAAAAGGCGTTCAGTCCTCCACGACCGGTGACTGAACAATTGAAAAAGGCAACCACATCAGCTTGAGATGGGTTGACCCCACGTAAATGAGGATTTTAAAATTAGGCTTTTCGCTATACTAGCAAACCGCCAAAATAAAGGGGACACTATGTACGGATTTTAACGTCTTTTATATACACCTGCAAAATCTTTGAGGTGGTTACAAAAATTTGCATATATGTATACGTATATTAAACGTATGAATTAATTCTACTTCCGGTCAACTAGAATGACGCCCCTTTCAAGACTAACACCTTTAATAGGGTTTAAATGACCCTACGTAATTGGGACCCATAATAGCTCAGTGGTCTAGGACGTTAATTTGTCGTCCAGAAAGTCGTGTGTTCAAACCGCAGTCAAAGTAAAGAAAAAAAAAAGATTTTTTTTATATCATTTTTATTTGTCATTTAAGCAATTTACTTGTATCAAAACAGTCTGACGATGTAAAAGAAAAAAATAATTATGACATAGGACATACATAACTTATTTACGTTTATTATAAGAATATCAATGTCCATGGTATTTAGGAACCATTAGCTGGTGCCCAACAGCATCGGCGGAGTAAACTACATAATAATTATGGTTTCTTTTTTATGCCATCGAGGGTTGACGGATGATCAGTTGACTTTACCACTCTTTTCTGTGATTCTGGGAGATTAACCAGTTTCGAGAATACCTGTCTCTGCAAGTAACTGATAACTCTTTACTTGACAGAACTGAGAGACGAATGACAATGAGACGCAATGTCGTATATCAATCATCACGGAGACTGTGGCCGGGTGAGGATTTGAACTCACCACCCGGCCAAGATTAATAGTTATACGTACTACCGACTTAGCTAACCGGTCCCGGGTTAACGAAAAGAAGTGTTGTCAAATCAACCAATCGATGAATTTGGCGATGTTAGCGATTAACAATACGTTATATATGAAACTACCCAGGAGGAATATTATCAGCCCTTCTTAACTCGGCAACAACACTGCTGTTCCTTACGCATTTATATACACACTAAAAAAATGCACCAACAAACGAATACTCAGAATGAAATTAGAACTTTGATACCTGTAGAACAGCAGAGTTTTAGAACAAATATTCTCTGTGTTCCTCTTACGAAATATCAAACGAAGAAAAAGGTCGTTATAGCCAACGTCTTCATTAAGAAAAAAATTCACAGTTGTTTGTGTTTATTTCTTATGATGTCCTTGGTATTGGCGTGCATTTCACTGAGATGGGTAGAGCAGAATGCTGTTTTTGAGAGGCCATCGAGTCAAGCGTCTGATCGAAGAGCGACCTCTTGCATTCTAAAAATTATCAACGATACCAGCTCCGACGTTGTCCTGTTTTATAGTATTATATACTGGTCAAACGTCGCTGATACTTCACACATGTAATTGCTATTACTCATCGAACTAAGGGAGGTAATTGGTAATTTTGACAATTGTACTTATTCTAACTAGGAAGACTTCGTGCGTGATTTGTCTACGTTGTAATAACTTGTTTCACAATCGAAGTAAAATAAATAAGTTTGAACTCAACTTTTTGGTCCGCGAATAGTAGAACTAGTGAAAATTAGGTCAAACTTTATAATTTAAGTCTATGGGAAACACAATGGTGGTGGCTGACCTAAAAGAAACCTCACACATACCTTTTGTGTAAGATTGATTTAGAGTCGCGAATTCTGATGACTGTTTACAGCAAATAATTCCATTTGCAACTTCTTGTGTTGTTTACAGGGGACCTGTCTGTAATTTTGCAGCGCCATTGAACGTTTCAATGGGAAGTTATAATTTATTACAATGATGACGTTCAGCGGCAGCACAGTCGAAATAGTCTGGTACCCTGTCCAAAAACATTCCCTACACTCATTACAAAGGTGTGAACATTGGAATAAAAAGATATTCGTGACTGACTGCAGCCGAAACACATATCAAAACATACATCAAATTCTAAAAATACATTTCACGCAGCAAGTAATGTTTAACCTGACACAAAGAAACAAGACGTATGTTCCTTTTACAACGATAGGATATAGTAGGATTGACAAATAGCAAAGTTACAAAGGCAAAATGTTTCATTTCACAAGAGTTATGGCGGTGACACCCTTCCATACTATTCGTCTATTAGCCCTCGATGAAATAAAATGATGCTAAATATTCAAACAAAACAGTGTTCTAATAACTGTTCTTTTAGCTGTTAAGAGTCGAAGATTATAAGAATCTATCATCAGGGCCGTAGCCACAGAGGCAAACGGAAGCAGCCTCCTGTAGAATTTGTGGAGAGTCACATGTTTATTAGTGGGTTTATAAAAGAATAAAGTAATCCCCAAAATATGAATTACTCTTGCAAACATGGCATATCCTTCACATACAACTAAGAGTTGATATGGACTGTTATGCTGGGTCTAAAAAGCCACCAATGTGTATTATAATAATGTATAAATGGACAAGTGTATAAAATGCAGTTTGTTTGATAGATTTGAACGGCTTAAAATGTCTGAAATATCAGAAAAATGCAGGAAATGCATACCATTAGCTAAATATATTTTCGTAGCAACATGCCCCTGGACACCCCTGGCAAATTTGGGATTCTGCCTCCTGTAAAATCAAACAGAACAATAAAATTGAATAACTACTTCAACATGTCCGATACCTCAGCATAATAAAATCGCATTCATACAAATATGTATACTTCTACATCACAGGATTTCGAGAGAGATTGTGATTTTGTCGTCGCTTTAAGTTTTGACATATTTTTCAAGTGTGTTAGTTGAATATTGGTAACAGTTTCAATAAAAATAATAATAATAAAAAAAGTTAATTAATATTTTTTTTAGCATTGACTGCGGCTTGAACATACGACATTCTGATTGACAGTCATAGGCGTAAACCACTAACCACTTTGGAGCATAATAATAGTATACGAGTTAACACCTTTTAAAGGTGTTAGGTCTTAAAAGGGGCGTCATCCTAGGTGACCGGAACTAGAATTAATTCATACGTTTGGTATCCGTTTGATGTTATGAAAATCGTTGTAACCGACTAAAAGTTTTTGCTGGTGAATATAAAATACCTCGGAATGTGTACGATGTGCCAATGCGTTTTGGCGGTTTGCTAGTACTGCGAATAGCCTAATTTTGAAATCCTTATTAATTTCATGTCAACCCATCCAGTGGTATGTGGTTGTCTAAAAATTGCTACAATCACCGGTCGTGGAAGATTGAGCGCCTTTAACTATCTCATCTCTATCTTTCTTATGTTTAATATGGTAACTCTCTTTTTTGTGTTTGAATAAACCGGTTTGAGTCCATTAATAATATGAATATCATATTTTGATAACTGGTTTTTCAAACACTATTCGTACACTGTTCCGATTTCAAATTTGTCTGCTGAAACTTTCTTTCTTCATTCTAAAGCTTTTTATTCTCTATATTTCCTTATTAGTTTGGATTCTCTAAGTTAAATCTTTCACTCTGGAGTCTGCTAATACATGTTCTGTATACTTGTTTCTATATATAACCGTCCATATTTCTTACATTTCGCTTGTTTTAGTTACACTATAGTGACCATTTTAATGTTAAAATTATATTGTGCCTTTACAAACATTTAAAGAATGAATGAATGTCAACACATACCGTAAAACACCGTTTACATTAAAACAAACACTTACAAAGAAAGAAAAAGCTGCATTAAACATACAAATAATCATATTTTTCGGACTCGTCGCACGGGACTTTATTAGTACTGTTTAAAATAAACACTTCAAACTTCGTTGAACAATTACGATACTGTTTATATACGCAAGCTGATGAGTGCAATACTATTTAATATATATATGATCACAATGAATACAAAAATAATGAGTGTTGTATTAAACAAGCACTGTTGCTAGGGTAGATCACTCTGGTAACGTTAAATGTCTCATCGACGCTAAATATCACAACCGACATTATATGCGGCAACGCTGACACCAACGCTAAAGGGCCCACACCACTATTATCTCCCTTGAGTACTCCAGATCTACATATGTCGAAATGAAACTTTAATTCTCATTTTATTTTTTTCCAGGGCTTTGTATTGCAGTGATTTATTTTTTCCTACCGTATGTTAAATGGTCAGTATTCTATAAATCACCACTGAAAATGTGTTGCTGATACAAGATTTCTAGGCAATTCTGTGTCATTTCAGAATTGTTGGTTCGAACCGCATCGTGGGCGAGTAGTTGACATATTATTTTTTTCTGCAAATTGAAAGGTATCACTAAACCATTGAATTAAAAAAACCTGGTCAATGTAAACTGTTTTTCTTTTATAACTGCAGGTCTTGAACCTGTGAAGAATTTGAGCCCAGGCACATGCTGCACGTTTTGTTTTTTCACTGTGTTTTGGACATAAATGTCACAGTTGAGCCCTATGGGAAATTTAATAGTGGTGTGAGATGTTAATGTCGTAAAACCATCCGCCACCAAATGTCGCACGTTTAACACCACACTGAGAACAGAATGCGCTCCCGTTGGGTAGTTGCATAATGGCGTTTATAAATAATTATTGTTCTTTCTTAAAAATGCATTTTCCTTATTTTAATGCTCTTTTCTTTTATTTAAATGGCATAGCTGGTGTATTTTGAACACTGTACACACTAAACAGAAAAAATCTCTTCTATAGAATAAAGAACAAAATCAATGGGTTTTTTACATGTTATGTCGCAAGGTTTGTACAACCAGTATATGCCGCAACTATGGGCATCGCTGGATGAAATGCTTCATGTTCGGTGTGCTAATAGTCGAATAGTACAACGTTAATAGTGTACATGTATTACATGAAGAACTTCGGGTCTGAAACAGCTGCGATATGTCATACAAAATAGTGAGATGGACGATAATGTTTTAAAATAGAAACATTCTTTATTTGTGAAGTGTAAACAAAATCTTGAATAACAACATCAAATAATTAGATACAAGTAGTATTTCATATAATTAGAATACCGCTGAATGACACAATGCCTCGACTTATGTAGCGTACAATATACGAGGCACCTACTTATGCTACGTACTAAGCATCTTTTGGCGTTTAGCCCCCTTATAACGTCAATTTGTATTTTTTACCAAATAACTTGGTGTATTGACATATAAAACAAATATAAAAGACATAAAATTTATAAAAGTGATAAATGGATCAATAAATTACGCGTTTCAATCTGAAATTGGTTCATTCCGTCACTTTTCCCGAAACGGCCATGTTCCCATTAAAAAATACTAGCTTGAAACTTAAATAGAATGCTGCTTGTATAAGTTAAATCTTTGATTTAAAAACGAAACAATACTATGTAAATAAAGAGGTTTTCTTAATACAAAAGTTCACATAGAAGGTGTGTAGGATCCCCAAATGTGAAATTAGTCACAAATGTGAAATAATATTACCACAAATGTAAAAACTTTCAACAAGTATGAAACCTAAAAATGACGATGGCCACACATGTCATGCAAACCAATTTTTAGTCACATGCATATAATTGATTGATTAATTGATTTAATATTTAGCGTCATTTTATGCCATCGAGGACTAACAGACGATCAGTTAACCTTACCACTGTTTCCTTGGATTAACCAGTACTCGAGCACACCCCATCTCCCCATTTCCTCCAGAAATATGAAACCCAACTTTGGTTGAAGTGCGTTTGTTAAAATGTTTAATGAAACTAGAACTTAAAGATCAGATTTTTTAAATTTTGTTTTCTACTTCATTTGTATCAAAGGAATATAATTCAGAGGCGTAACTTCCTATAGGCACTGTAGAAACGTGCCTACACTTTTTTTTAAGAAATCGAAAAATAAAAATGCAATAAAAGTCGGACTGCTAGTGTGATAAGAGGTAAACCATGAATTCGCCACAACTAATTATTGAATATGATCCAGATATTAAGCATTATTTATCAATTAAGATTCTATGTTGTTATAAAACAGTGAATTCACGGTTAATATAAAGGAAAACCAGGTATAACAAAAAAAAATTGAAATATACGCCAAAACGCACCACGACAGACCAGCTTGACAAAAACATCGGAGGAGCATGACCCCGGACCTCACTACAACTGTGACTACACATCGTTTCCAGCTAAGTTATCTCAGCAGCCTACCGAACATTGCTCTGTCACATGGTTGTACAATTCATACAGGATGCAGATCGGCATTAAATAATATCCATTGCTGTATTACAACATCAGGTAAGTTATCTAAACGTTTTGTTCGAAATTTGGTGGAAAGTCGAAACAACGTTGGTGAAAAATCGAAACAACGGTGGTGGAAAGTCGAAACAACGATGGTGGAAAGTCGAAACAGCGATGGTGAAAAGTCGAAACAACGATGGTGGAAAGTCGAAAGTCGAAACAATGAAGTCGAAACAACGATTGTGAAATTCCAACTTTTCACCATCATAGTTTTAACTTTTCACCATCGTGATTTTATTTCGACTTTAATTAATTTAGTAAATATACCGCGATGGCACCAAAGGACAACCCGATATTACACACACATACATGCATGCAATGTCATATAGCAAGTTTCATGATAATATGGTGAGGATCAGTGATGCCGATGCGGACAGGTACGTCTTGGTTATTGACGGCGCAAATTACGCAGCCTTTGTTATAAGTTATTAGAATGACTCGTCGTGCCGCACTACTTACGTTACATGTGCCGTTCATTTAGCCTTATTAAAATATCAAAGCTCCACCTGTACTGATAGGATTACCGGTAAATAGATATTCAGAATTTTACAAGATTTTTTTGTCAAACCTCGACCGCTTTTGTTTAAAGTCTATCAACTACTCTTATAAAAAAAGGGTAACCTTACTTAATTGCAAAAGCAAGACATTATAAATTTAATTCCTAAAAAGATAAATATTTAACATCATTAAACAAATGGAAGCATGTTTCACTTTTAATGCAGATTATAAAAAAGCTACAAAAATTTCGAACAGAATAAAAAATATACAACTTGATTACGCGCGAATTTGTTTTATAATAAACCGTTACATTGGTGAAAATGTAAGGCGTATATATGATGTACTCGATTATGTAAATGAAAACGACCACCCTAGTTTATTATTCTTTGCATTTGGCAATAGAGATCACAAATTCATTTATAAAACCCTCGATTATTTTAATTTCGGAGAATCAATTAAAAATGGATTTGTGATTTTTACGACATGCAAGATCGTGATTTTGATAATGGTTTTATGTCTCAATTTTTTTAAAATAGTGCGTGTTGCAAGACAATGATCCCCCCCTCTCTCTCTCTCTCTATCTCTCTCTCTCTCTCTCTCTCTCTCTCTCTCTCTCTCTCTCTCTCCATATTTATTGATATATCGATAGAAATTGTGTCATTATCTGTTAGTAGAAATCATGGCAAATTAATGAAAAGGAGATTAAAAAAGTACGTTTGCGTATTATGCAAAAGTACTAGAAAACCCACCGGATCACACAATAGAAATAACTAAACAACTTTATTCATTCTTACGCGACAATAAAACAGAATAACAAAAATACTACAAAGATGGGGATTTGAAAATGATATACACTTGAATGTATAGATCTATATAAACTCAATAAAAACAAGTTTGATAAAAAATAACTTTAAACAAAGAAAATTGCAGAATCTGGAAAGATAATTATACAAATGAAATTAACAAATTTTTAGGTGATTATTACCACAGTCAAACGTTACATATAAAGATATAACTTATAAATTAACAAATTTGGTGGTGATTATTACCGCAGTCAAACATAACATATAAAGATATAACTTATAAATTAACAAATTTGGTGGTGTTTATCACCGCAGTTAAACATTACATATAAAGATATAACTTATAAATTAACAAATTTGGTGGTGATTATTACCGCAGTCAAACATAACATATAAAGATA
Organism: Panopea generosa; assembly: GCA_029582155.1. Classification (NCBI taxonomy): domain Eukaryota; kingdom Metazoa; phylum Mollusca; class Bivalvia; order Adapedonta; family Hiatellidae; genus Panopea; species Panopea generosa. The sequence goes on along the minus strand of CM055901.1, from coordinate 31,797,013 downwards.
TAACTTATAAATTAACAAATTTGATTTGGTGGTGATTATTACCGCAGTCAAACATAACATATAAAGATATAACTTATAAATTAACAAATTTGGTGGTGTTTATCACTGCAGTTAAACATTACATATAAAGATATAACTTATAAATTAACAAATTTGATTTGGTGGTGATTATTACCGCAGTCAAACAATACCTATAAAGATATAACTTATAACTTATAAATTAAAAAAAAGAATTAAGGGTTGTTTTACAATGTAAAGGTAAACTTTAAATCAGAAGTTACAAATATCACAAATGAAATCATATGGAATAAATCATTTATACAAAAAAACAAAACAAATTTTTTTTATTGAGAATGGGTCTGATAAAGGAATAAATTGTATACACCAACACTACGATTACAGAAACAAAAACTTTTATAATGTTAATGAGATGAAACAACTACATAACCTAAAGAATTAAGATTTTTTAAAATTATTACTCATTAATTTCAATACCGAATTCTTGGGAAGAAAAACTTACACATGAAATATACAACGTCAATAACAAAACATTTGTTATTGATAGAACTTTAAAGGTATTGAAACCTAATAAAATTATATATGAGACATACATTTCAAAAATAACTACCAATTACAAATAAAGCTCAACACAATTGAATTTACTCCTATGAAAATATGAACTGAAAAAAATCTTTATATCGCAAATTATTTACTATTTATTCGAGATTGATGTTATTTCAATATAAGTATCTATGTAGAATTATGCCCACAAATAAGTTCTTACACAAATGCCATAAAGTGAGATCAAGTTTATGTCAATTTTGTAATATACATGTAGAAACAATGCAACATTTGTTTGCGCTGTGCTCATATACATTTCTGGGGGGAAAAATGTTTAATCACAAAACTTTTTTTTATTCAGAATTGTTTTTTTTAATTATATCATTGAGTATCCATGACGATAACACAGAAAAAAGGCAATAATACATTTTGTTATTTTTTCTAGCAAAATATTTCATTATTTTGTGTCCATGGCAAAATATAGATCAATAATTATTTTAGATAAATGATAATTTTGGTATAATTAGCTGTTTTTCATAAATTTTGAACATATAATATGTGTTTATATACTGTATGATATGTATATTGAATAAAACTACTACATAAAAAGTTGTTTTTACTTTTTAGAAGTTAACACATTTTAAAGCATAAAACTTATTTTAAATGGGTGGAAATCAATGCAAATTAATACTGCCAAGACAGCAAGCATTTAGATATTTTGCAATAACTTCTGATATATATATATAATAGTATTATAAAACCTTACTGCATTTCATGATATAGACATTTGATAATATCAAATCAAATTTTGACATAATTTTCTGAGAGAAAATCCAAAATTTCTTTCATCAGATTTTTGATTTAAACTTTGCAAGACAAAATTATCTTTTTTTTGTGATACAATATACTTCAAAAAGTGTCCAACTGAATTTGAAAAAAAAAGTATTGCAATAGAATATTTACCTGATACATAATGTATGTTTTTCCTTTAGAAGTTGAGTTGACAAAACAAAATAAAACTTTTTTAACGCCATTTTCAACACATTTCAGGTTATACCGTCCTTCCGTAATTAACTGGAAACTTTCTCACATAAAGTTTTTGGAGTGAGCGGGACTCGATCCGACGACCTTAGGTGAGAGGTAAATGATCTTGAGACGAGGCCTTAGACCACTCGGCCACAGAGGACCCTCTTGACTCCAACAAGTGTGCCAGACAAATGTCTGTTTATTTCTTTTCCGACCAGACATTGCCATGTTACAAAGCGATGAAGTAACGCGTGTTTTTAATGTCAAAGTCGGATGTTCACTGATGAAATGTTACAAATACAAGCTTGAGATAAGGGAATGGATCCAGCACATTTAATCGTTTAGAAATCACTTTCCTCTTTTGTGTAATCCTTGTAGTCAAGGGGTGTTTATTTACTTTTATGTCCAAAAGGTTTGAGTCTTGTTTCTAAAGGTAAAATGTATGCTGAGTGCGAAAATCCATTTCTTTCTAACAGACGTTGGGGGCGTTTTATCACAAATCCAAGATGGCTGCCAAAATGGTCGCCAAATATTAAAAATTTTGTATGGATGTTTTGAGGAGCTTGACATCATCGAGTCCCCAGTCCTTCCAGACTGTTGCACACTGAAAGGGCTGACCTGCAAACATGCACTACACTGTAGAATCAATTAATTGTTACCATTTTAGTTTAGTTCATATAATTTGTTTTATCTCGATTGCGATGAAAGCTCATAGATTAAATGAACCGTTCTCGAGTCTGCTTCCTGGGTAGAACCAGCACTGAGTATTGTTTTATGAGAGGCATCGGGTCAATCGGGGGATCGAACCCGCAGCCTCTGGTGTGAGCGGACAACACTCTATCCATTACACTACCGCATCGCTTAATAATAATCTTGATACACATGTATTTGGTAAATAAGGATTTAGAGTAATGATGACCCAATATCTTATGAGACATGTAAATCACATCGCCATAAAGCAGAATATGTTTGACTCAGTGGTGTTTTTGTAAAGAATGTGGGATAAAAGCCTCTTGTCCAAAATTCACTTGATAAAAAGTTACAAATTACAGGATTATCATGAAGGTTTACCGAAAACACTGATATGAAATGGTGTTAGGAAAGGTCATATACTGTTATAAGAGGCATTGGCATTCATGTCCTATCAATTTAGATCGAATTTATTGTACCAACAACAATATAAAATTGTGTTGATGGTTTGACGGCATATCTCAATTTGTTAAAGATTTCTATTTAAGTTTAAGTCTATTTACTTTAAGCAAATTTATTTTTGCTATAAACGGTGTTGTTTGGTCAAATATATCGGTTTTACAAATAGTAAACAACTATTATTGCACTCAATTTAAGATATGGAGTTGCATAGCGCCATTAGTGCACCAGACCTGATGGGCGTATTAGGATAGGCCAACACTTATAATACGTACTTGGCTTATATTATTTAGCTGCATAAGGTTAATAGATTCTTCATTTCATAATTAATCTTCAATTAAGTTAGATTGTTAAAAATCATATTTTTCATTTAAAAATAAGTTATCATAATATGACATTGTACTAAACTAAATAATTCGGCAAGCAAACTATTATAAATACAAGTTAGATGGAAGTATACTAGTTTTTAATATTTTTAAACCGCAAATAAAATATTTGTACCAAATTGAAAAAAAAAATATGCAAAACAAGATACATTTTTAACACATGGGGTCCGGACCCTTCTTAGCATTCTTGAAATACATGAAAAAATGGTGTAAAACATGCAAATTATTTGTAATTATAATTTAATAAGACTACATAAGTGAAAAACATCCCACCCATACTATGATACCAACATTACAACACTCTGCTTTTGTATCTAATATCTCGTTCGAAACATTTAAAGCATAATATTTTCAGTTTAAAGATACAAGACATTCTGCGATTACCTATACTTTTCAAAATGTCACACGGTCTCCCGATAATGTATTAGTACCGCCGACAATTTATTACTACCTCCATATTTTACTCTTTCCGCTCTGCGGAGGGCACCTGCTGTGACAGTGGTCTCCCTTGCATTTCAATTTATAACTTCCGTTTCAGTAGAGGATTGTTTTGGTTTTGGAAAGGTAAGTTATTTATTTAGCTTTTATGAGTAACTGTTAACCTAGTATAATTGTGAAAAGTTGAGTCATCTTTTTTCATTATTTAAACGATAATACCAGTATTTTCACTTCCAATATCTGTCTCTGCCATAGTATTTGCGTGAACTTGCTTCTTACTAACAGCATGTTATATAGATCTATTCCATATAGCCAAACACGTCGCGAGGGCATAGGCTTTGACATGCGTCGGCTGACAAAGGGAGTAAGATGATAAAAGCTCAAAAGAGATAATATACATTACATAACATAATATTTAAATACAACCTATATTTTAAAGCAGGTTAAAATCAGAGCAGGTTTCTAGCGAGACTCAACTTCAACCAGTCACACTGCCTGCAATTTTATTTATGTTGGTTCAAAAGCTCATTTAGAGCTATGTTATTTATTATTGTCTTGCCAATTTGAAATAAAACTCGGATCAATATGAGGAAGGTCAAATCGTCTTCAATTTTAAAGGTGCCACCTGTAATTTCAGCCATTTATATTAAACATTTAAATTACCTAATATTACCTTGCGGGTCAAACCGTCTCTGTAATTAAGTCACTGACAAAGCTGCACCAACAACTTCCAGACCTAAATATAGTAACAATTATAATCAGTAAAATATATATGACTGTAAGAGATATCCAACAAAAGGACTATGCTACTTTGATTGTGTGCAAAAATAGATAAAGTCTGGTTATCAAAAAAAATAAAATTGATAAAAGAGCATAATTTTTTTTAGGAAACATGCAGTGATGTTTGTTTATTTTCCATGTTTTATACATGCAGTATCATGTGATGATTAACCAAATGTATATCATTTCAAATGCAAGATGAGCATTGTTTATAATTGAATTATTACCATAGTAATATTATGAATCTTGAATAAAATCACCATCCTTTAATTGGCTAACTTTCTCACATACAACTTTTTGACAGAGCTGGAATCTAACCCAAGCCCTCAGTGGAGAGGGGTAAGCGATCTAAAGACAGGGCCATCCTTAAAAAATAAATTATTTGCTCCTACCTACTCACTCAAAATTGCAGCTACCCAAATTTCTTTATTGACTTTCAAAGCATTTATTTTTTCATGATTTCTGTCCATTTTTCTTTAAAATGACTATGCAAAATCAATATTTGGCAATAAAAAACCTACCTACCCACCTGAAAAATACTGGGTCAGAGCACAGCAAACAAATATTTTTTTTAAGGAAAGCCAAATGCCTTAAACAGATCATGTCTCATGAGACCCTGAAGAGGTTGTTCCGTCAGTAGCATGTCTGACTATTAATCAAGGACCGTGGGTTCGAAGCCCCTGTCCAGCCGTAGTCTTTATGATGATTAATTTATGTTATTGTCATTCGTCTGTCACAGCTGTTTCAGTTACCAGATTCTTGCGGAGATGGTAGTGCTCAATTACTGCTAACTGACCATCTGTCTGTTAAACGGCCTTTGATTTCATAAGAAGGATGCTAAATATGAAAAAGTTCTACTTTTAATTTTGTGCTGAAATTGCCTTAAAATAAACACATGCTCCTTTTTTCTAATAACTATATTGAAATGTACAGTAAAATGATTTGTTTATAAATAAACATATTTAATATAAATTACTTCAGTCTTCATGAACCACCACAAATGTAGAGAGATCAGATAAGAAAACACTTTCCTCTCTCTCTGCTACAGTTTTAGGTTCACTCAATCCAAAAGCTTTAGGTGAGAATATTTTCCATTAACTTGCGGACTGTGGTTCTATTCAGATTCATTCTGAGATCTTCCTTATTATGTAACCTGAACTGTGTTGAAGATGGTGTTAATCCCATTCTACTGGTCAAAGATCAGCAGGGCTTAATATGTACTGGTGCATCTTCCAACACTCATCCATTGTAAACTTTTGTTTGTGAAGAATGCTCCTCTGAAATTTTCGAGGATGGTGTACTGTTTTTCTATATAGTCATATAAAAAAATCAGTTTGGTCAGAAACCTAAGGTGACTGCAACAGTTGAAAAACGGAGTTCACATAACATCATGTTTTGTACAAACTTATCTAAATCATCATATATCATAAAATTGTTGACAGTCAGGAACTTTTTAGCACTGATAAGAATCAAATACAATGTTGTCATACAATACATTCTAAATGCTGAGCACCACTTAAGACAGCCAGTAGGTCTAAGGACTAAAGTAATATATTGTTTGTTCTGCTTCCAGGCTGACACTGGTTATTCAAAATGTTCCCAGCCCTTTCTCTGCATTCTTTAAGCAGGTAAAAGGATTCTCTAATTGATTTCAATTTTTTTACCTACCTGCCTACCTGTAAATAATATGAATCAGAAGTGACAAACAAACAAATTTTTAAGAGTGATCCAAAGGCTGCAGGGTCTATACAGACAATAATTTGTTTATTGGATGGACATTGTAGAATTAGGACACTAGTGTAGTTTGAAGTGTTTATGAAAGGACACTTCTTGTGTAGAGTGGAGGATTTACTGAAATGATACTTATGGAGATACATCATAAATTGTATTATCCCAGGCAGGTGTGTACTAATGACTATTTGTTGTACACACAAGTGATATTCAGGGGTGGATCCTTGAATGCAGTTTAGTGTGCGGTCATCAAATATTGGCATATTATTGCGCTGCCTTTTAGGCCATAATAAATTAATTGCTAGATTTATATCATCCCTGCCCAGCCCCTAATTTTCATGCCGCCCGACCCTTTTTATTTGCATAAAAAATATTTTTATTTTTTTTTATTTATTAAAAACATCAAAAAATTTAAAAATAAAAAAAATAAAATACTCCCCCTCCCCCCCCCCCCCCCCCCCCCATTTCCCCCTTGTTAAGAAAAATTTGGATGATAATCTAGCAATTAATTTATAATGGCCTTATTACTGTACAACTTGAAAAATAATTCTGTGAAGAAAATAAATAGATGTGCAGAAGAAGCTTTTTATACTTCCTAAAAACGTTCGCAGAAAACATGTAGTCACTGCTTTGTCCATGTGTGTCATCACTATTTCTCTACAACTTCTGGTTGGAATTTTATGAAACTTGCTAGGATGTGTCGCTACCATGCGAAGATGGGCATATTGGCTTTGTGTTTTGATTCATAGCCCTTTGATTATGTCCATTACCAAATCTTTGTCCGCACTATATCTTTACAATTACTAATTGGTAATTTATGAAACTTAGCAAGAATGCATCACTTCCAAATGAAGATGTGCATATTTGTCTTTGTGTTTCTGTTTGATGATTTTTTCACGGAGTTATGGCCGTTTGATTTCACCCATTATTCTTCTTTGATTATTTTTGTTCGTCCATGCTTTATCTCTACAACTTCTTGTTGGGATTCTATGAAACTTGCTAGGATGCACTACTACCAAGCAGAGATGTGTATGATATACTATATTGTCTTTTATGTATCGATCACAGAATTATAGCCATTACCAAATTATTGTTTCTGGGAATATGTATAAAGGAGCAGCCAATGTGGGGAAGTGCAAAGAAAATGAACCATAATTATACCTTGAATGATGGCAGAATTATATCCTCTGTTGTACTTTATTTTTGCTTGTCTGGAGCATATCTTCAAAAGTATTTAAATGTTTCCAATGTGACTAAGAACATGGATTATGGATAGAAAGCAATGTGTGAAAGTGCAGAGAGAAAATTTCATAACTTTTCTTGAATAATGACAGAATTATCTCCCCTTTATTTCAATACTTTGTTTTCAGTTATATCTACTTTTTTTTTATCATAATTTAAAAAATATGAAAGGATCTCCAACAAGACTTGGAACATGAATAGAGGTCAATGTGCAAACCAAAATTCTATTCTTAGAATTATTTTCCCATTACACCCCATTTTCCATTACAAATGCTGTAGCTTGTAACTGCTCAATCAAGCACTTGTTCGAGAAGAATCCACAGCGATATCTTGTTTTCTGTAAGCTTGTACATGTTTCGAACTTTGTAAGATTTAAGGGAGGGTAAATGTTTTAAGCCCTCCATCCTGAAACCACACATGATTTATATCTATTCATGGGGCAAGAATAGACAATTGGAGGTAACCTGGCACTACTGGGAGAGTCAAGTCTCGATTTCCCAAATACCTTTATCTTCCTGTATATTGTATACATATGAACATGAATATAATGCTTAACAATTTCAAAATTGATTTTAATTATTTTGTATTAATGGAACATGAAAAAACCAATGATTTATTGATGCTTGAGCAAATGGCAAGTTTTAAACAGTCACTATATTCAAAATCTCTGTTTGGGTGCGAAATCAAATATCAGTGTGGCATTATGTAATGTCCTTATAATTTTAATATTTAATACCCTGCTTGCATCCATCCATCAAATTGGTTTCTGATTAATAACCTCTGGCAGGATGTATGTATTTAATTAATTTCTGTGTGTAGCTGTGTAACATTGATAAAATACAAGTCGAGTTTGATATTGGTTATAGTCAGTCAATTTTTCACAGTAGCTGTGGCCCCTTTAAGGCTTAATTTTTGATAAAATAATTTCATTTGAAATGGTCTGTGTACTTAACCCTTTACTCCATAGATACGCATTTTCCCGCACCTATCACAGAAGGCCTTTGAAAACAGTGCAGGAAGAGTTCAGATTGCTCGTAACAAGCAATCTGAACACTTCCTGCACTGTTTTCCACTCTGTCAGTTAATATAAACATAATTTACTCAATAATTCAAAGCCTCTATATAAGGTGTCCAAAGGCGTCTATATTAGAGGTGTCCAAAGGTGTCTATATGAAGTAACGGGTTAAGTAACTTTTGTGCGCAGCTGTACAATTTTAAAATGCAGGTCTATTCCATATTGGTCAATATGATATAAAAAAGTAAAATAAAAAGCCTACTAGCCAATTCATATTTTTTCTCAAGTGAAGCAGTTAACACATCGTTCATTTGGTTTGGACTTAAACCAACAATAGACTTCTTCCATTTATATCTGAGGCTAAGTAAACACGATTTAAATCATTTTCTTTAAGTTAATATTAAATATAACTTGGTGTTTGTATGAAATTGTTACAAGGTCGTATTACTATAGAAAGTAAACATTGACTTACCTCAGACTATTAGAATATTTGGTAATATGGGTATATAAATAAGGTAAGAATCTTTTGATGTGGTAAAATGTCTTGTTTTCTTGTAACATTCATGTTTTTGTAAAAAAGCAAAATATTGACTAAATGGATTAAATTTTTCAATGCATTGTTGATCTTCTACTAAACACTGAATCATTGAATGCTCTGTAAGCATGTATAATGTATATATATGTGTCTATTGAAATACACTACTTACATTTATAATAACAAGAATAGATGGAGAGGGTACTAGATCATTTTTAACAAAGCTCTCAAATAACATCACACTTGGTTCAATTTCAGCCTAGCATGTTCGTTATATTAACATAATGTATTCAATATTTCAACTAATTACACCCCTCCCCTTTTAGACACTAATTCTTTTGATATAAGAACAAAGTTTTATCTTTAACCCTTTACTCCATAGATATGCGTTTTCCCGCACCAATCACAGAAGGCCTTAGAAAACAGTAACAAGCAATCTGAACACTTCCTGCACTGTTTTCCACTCTGTCAGTTAATATAAACATAATTCACCCATTGCTGATACGTGGTGAATTAATGCTTTCAATATTAGAGGTGTCCAAAGGCGTCTTTATGAAGTAAAGGGTTAAGGAAAGGACATTTCCTTGTATAGTTATACATGTAGTATCCATTAATGTAATTAAAGACTTTTCATTTGAATAAGACCTAACAACAAAATTGTATGCACATAGTTGTCATATAAAAGCAGATACGTATATGACAGGATACACATATGATTCTGATGTATAAGGATATGCATATGATTCTCCTATGAGTAAGGATACATATGATTCTCCTATGTATAAGGATATACATGTGATTCTGATGTATAAGGATATACATATGATTCTCCTATGAGTAAGGATACATATGATTCTCCTATGTATAAGGATATACATATGATTCTGATGTATAAGGATATACATATGATTCTGATGTATAAGGATATACATATGATTCTGATGTGTATTAGGATATACATGTGATTCTCCTATGTGTAAGGATACACATGATTCTCCTATGTATAAGGATATACATGTGATTCTGATGTGTATTAGGATATACATATGATTCTCCTACATATAAGGATATGCATATGATTATCCTATGTATTATTATATACATATGATTCTCCTGTGCATGATGATATCCATATGATTCTCCTATGTGTAAGGATATACAGGTGATTCTCCTATGCATGATGATATACATATGGTTCTCCTATGTGTAAGGATATACATGTGATTCTCCTATGTATGATGATATGCATATGATTCTCCTATGTATGATGATATACATGTGATTCTCCTATGTATGATGATATACATGTGATTCTCCTATGCATGATGATATACATATGATTCTCCTATGTACGATGATATATATACTTATGATTTTCCTATGTACGATGATATATACATATGATTCTCCTATGTATGATGATATGCATATGATTCTCCTATGTATGATGATATACATATGATTCTCCTATGTATGATGAAATACATATGACTCTCCTATGTATGATGATATACATATGATTATCCTATGTGTAAGGATATGCATATGATTCTCCTATGTATGATAATATACATATGGTTCTCCTATGTATGATATTATACATGTGATTCTCCTATGTATGATGATATACATATGATTCTCTTATGTGTAAGAATATACATAAGATTCTTATGTGAAAGGGTATACATTATAATTATCATATGTAAGGATATACATTATGAGTATTGTATGTGGCACCATTTCCTGTATTGACACCTCTGTGATTATTGCAGATATGCCTGAAAGACTGTTGATAGTGATGTTAAACATATACAATACAATACCACTCTCTGAATCAATATGCAATTGCATACATATAGATAGCACCACTTTCTCCTCTGCGGTTGTTATAATGTCCCAGTCTCTGTATAGACAGCAGTGTCATGGTTATCTTATAGAAGATAATACTTAAACTACCTGACAGCAAGACGAGACCGGCCACTTTGTCACATACAACTGTATCCTGGTTGTTTGTGTGCGGACAAAGCAGGATGGTCTGATGATGTTAATCTACATTAATACACCCTGGGGACACCACTTAAACTAGAGTCAATTAAATTCCCTACCATGATGATGAAGATAATATTCTATTATTGTATTGTTTGGAAACAGCTCTAGGTGGCCAACTTGTAATTTTCCAGTTTATATGATTGGATGTTAGAAATTTTAAGTTGGAAGAATAAGTGGTAAAAAAACTAAACTTGTATATTTTATTGATTTATTAAGCAGGCAGGTGACAGTTTGTTGGCTTGTGTATGAAAACTGGAGATTTATCACTATATATACATATTGTTATGTTAATTTGGATAGCCAAATGCCTTGAATTTTAATTCTATGAAATCTGAATGTCCTTAATTTTGATTTTATGAATTTCCTTCTACAAAGTTTTAAGTGTAAGTTTGCTATTCACACACACACACACACACACACACACACACACACACACACACACACACACATATATCACTATTATCATTCAGCAGAATTTCAGCCTGCTAGCAAAGGGTCTACATTGTTTGGTACTCAGTCTGTAAATTATCATTAAAGGAACACTGCAATAATGATATAAATCAACCTTAACATCTATTAATGTATAAACATATTACACTATTCCTCCCAATAAAAATGTGGGTGTTTATTTTAGAGTTTTACACACAAATGCATGTTATAAATAAGTTTCTTTTAGCTGATAACTGTTCTTTTTTTTTTTTAAAAAAAATATAAAAAAAATGGACCTAAATGATTTATTTTGGGGAATACGGTACTCTCTAAGTATCTGAAACATCACATTTAAGAAATTTTTAATACTTTTATAGAACTGGTAAAGAGTTGATAGTTTCGAAAATATGAATAAAAATTGTTAAAAAATACAAGCTGATATTTATTTCCAATTAATTATTTCTATCACACTGCTAAAAAGTGGTGAAAATTAACATATTTATTACACTTTTTGTCATACCTGACAATCAAATGCAAAATATGATGCCTTTTGATTATTTAAAAGAGTTATGCCCCTTCCTAAAATACAAACAGAATTAGGGGCCTTAAAGGTAAATAAATATTTACATCATGTACATATATTATTATTTTCAGAAATATGTAACGTTAAAAAAAATGTTAAAATCTGTCAAAATTGATGTGTGTGCCTTTAAACCCCCCCTCACTCCCTTTTTTTATATGAAAAGTTAAGGATAAAAGAGCCTGCTATAGAAATTCAGCTTAAAGTTAAAAAGCTAAATACAAAATACAGGTATTAATACAAGATTAAATAACGTAGCATAATGTAGCTTGTATATAATCAGCACCGGCCGCATTTATTGACTCTTTAACTTTAATCAGTGGTCACGTCATCCTTATCCACTGCCTACTTTAGATACCTTCAGTCTGTTCAATGTTATGATTAGAATTATGAGTCAGGTAATGGTTATTTTGCCATACATGACAATAATACAGACCGCACACTGGATTACTAAGCGATATCTATAGAGGTGACCTGGCAGTCTTACCCTCTACTTCCTTAAGTGACAGGTATGGGAAATCAGTACTATATAGTTGTGGGGTATACTTTTCACTGCTTAGTTCACCGGTATAGGTAAATGTGAAATAGTGTGTGTGCGTGTTTTTAAAAAAAATATTTTTAATGGTTCACCTTTGGTGTGAGGTAGGTTTCAGTTTCGTAACATGTTTTTAATGATTGCCGATTAACTCGGTTTACTTACTCGTGGCATACATTGGTGTATGTCAGGTAGGTATAAGCTTAAGTTGTTATTGAATTGCTATATATCCATATCTTTCTGCATGTTGTAGTTTCGGAGGTATGTGTTGATGTGGATGGTTTCTGAAATACTTCTGTTAATGGGTAGGTGTCAGTTTTGTTTATTGAATCACCTCAACAAATGGGGTCCTCCTTGGTTGAGTGGTCCAAGGCGCTGTCTCAAGGACACTTGCCTGTCATCGTTGAGGTTGTGGATTAAAAAAAACAACAGTTACTTGCGGAGGGTGGTCGTTTTTTCTTAGACTCACCTTGTGGTCTTTTATACTTTGTTTTGTGCAGAAATTGGCATTAGATTTCCCATTACATGACAAAACTTTAATTAATTGTTTTTAAAAACTATGAAATATTTAAGTATATTTGATCAGTTTCCACTGTTTTTGATTCAGCGGTTTTAATGTTAAAAGTGTTGTTTTTTTCAAATTTGTGTTTTTGTAAATGTTCTTTCAATTGCTTGTACACCATAAGGCAGGTTTCGGTTCTGATTGAATCAATGAAATAAATTATCTTAAAAGGTTTATTGTGTCTTTTATCAGTATGATCACATTCTTTTGTGTAAAAATCTTCCTGTACACTTGCTTCAAATGACATTGTGCAGTTATAATGATTTCTTCCTCATAACAGCATTAATTTCTGGCTTACAATTACAAGTGTTTGTTAATCATTCTATGGGTAATCATTTCATTATTGTGTTCTATTGAGTATATTTCAAAATGTTGTCAGCCTTGTATTTTGTAATACCATCCAGCGCTCTTTTTAATTTTTTTTTTTTTTATAAATGTCATATCCTGTGCTGATGTATGTTTTGTTAATTTAAGTCCATGAATATATTTCGTCACCCTCAGGCCTGTGGATTTTAATTTATGATTTGTCTTTCTCTGAACTTATTTTGTCTTCGATCCATCATTCCATGGACTTTTAGTGTTGACTTTCAGTGGATTTTGTTCTGTAAATCTGTAAATTGACAGGTATGGGCGCTATCTGGACAACTTGTATTGTGATTCTGTGCATTTTTTTAGGCATCATTATTGTGTTTCTGTGGATTTAGAGCTATTGGCAATTTTAGTCACCATGCATTGTGATTTTGTAAATTTTAAAAGTATAGGTAATTTTAGACATCATGTATTGTGATTTGTAAATTTAAGGGTTTTGTATCTTTTTGAACTTTTGTTTTGTTATTTTGTGAACTTCCAGTGGACTTGCATCACCTGTTGTATTTTTAAGAGTTTTTAGCGCATCTAAGCAAAGCTTAGGATGAGCTATTGTGATCTACCATTGTCTGTCGTCCTTTGTTAACTTTTGCTTCAAACGACTTCTCTGAAACCACTTGACATATTTTCACCAAATTTTGTGTGAAGTCTTCTCGCACAAAGCTCTCTCAAGTTTGTTCAAATGATGACTCTCGGGTAAGATTTTGCCGCACCCCAGGGGTTAATCAGTACTTTTTTTTCAAAAATCTTCTCCGAAAGTTCAAAGCCCAGAGTTTTGATATTTTGCATGTAGTATCATCTAATGAGTTACTATCAAGTTTGTTCAAGCCATGACCCTAGGGTCAAAATTGGCCCCGCCCCTGGGACATGTCAGTTTAACATAGGGAAATTTACATGTAAAAGTCTTCTTCTGAAGAACCGTTCAATCGACTATGACTAGGAGTTTCAAATTTGTTCAAATAAAGGGGTTAGGATTGATTGTGGCCCAATAAGGGGACTTTGATTTTTACATAAGAATACTATGTGAAAACGGAAAATGCTGCTTATCTGATCTATTTTAGGTATTATTTTAATTTTCTTCATGTCTGGACCATTGCTTAGACATAACAATTGAGACAGGGTCCTAGGGATTTTATATAAATAAGGGACCGGCAGGGGCCCAAAAAAAGTTGTGAATTTTCAAAAATCTCCTCAAAAACTTATGAGCTAAATGTGTTAATATTTGGTTTAAATGTTCCGTATGAGTAGGGGTTTCAAAGTTGTTAAAATCAAGGGGTTAGGGTATACTGGGATCCTGTACATAGGAATACAATGTACTATAGGAAAACAGATAATTTTGTTTTTCTCACTTATTTTACATATTATTTCAATCATCTTGAGGTCTGGAACATGTTTTAGTCATAACAGTTGAGATTTTGTCCTTTAATGAGGCTTAAATATCCATAAGGGGTCAGCAGGGGCCTAAAAAATTACTAAATTTTCAAGAAATTTTCTTCTCAATAACTGTTTAACCAAATCCATTCATATTTGGTTTAAATAATCCTTATGAGTAAGGGTTTTACGTTTGTACAAATGAAGTGGCTAGGATCTATTGGCATCCAGTAAGGGGACTTAGTGCTATGAGAAAACAGTTAATTTTCATTTTTCTCATTTTCTCATCTATAACTGTAATAAGTTCTTTATAGGCTTAGTCCATACAAAATTTTAACCGTTTACTCCATTGATACGCGTTTTCCCGCACCAATCACAGAAGGCCTTTGAAAACGGTGCAGGAAGAGTTCAGATTACTCGTAACGAGCAATCTGAACACTTCCTGCACTTTTTTCAACTCTGTCAGTTAATATAAACATAATTCACCCAATAATTCAAAAGCCTTCTATTTTAGGTGTCCAAAGACGTCTATATTAGAGGTGTCTATATGAAGTAAAGGGTAAAAGGAAGCGACATGAAACCAGATGAGCGACTAAGGCCCATCTTGGGTCTCTTTTTATTTATATCATCAAAACTATTTAAAAAAAATAATACCTTTTCAATATGATTGTAATATTAATTACTTTCAAATCTGAAAATCATTCACATTTAGCATGGGTGCAGCCATAATGTTTTTGTTGCAACAATTATAAACGTGTGATAATTATCGCACGTAATATTGGGATCCCAGCTAAATATAGATTTTTTTCTGGTTATATAGACTTCTACTTTTTACAATTGTCTGATTGGCTGGCATAAAGGTCACTCTGAGGTGACATTCTATGCGACAATGTCAGATCTACTGCGAAGAGTATGGAAGCTTCAAATTGATCTGATTTTGATGAGATTGTATATTTTCCTGCATAGTAGTCATAATCCTACTAAAGATATATTATAATTTTATTTCAGGATTGACCAATGAAATGAAGCCACCTGATGATCTGTAGAAGGAAAGATTATTTAGTGATATTTAAGTGTTGTAAGGACAAAACCTTTTTGGTAATTATGGAAATGAAAGTTTCTGAACATTTTAATGTGCCACTCTCCAAAATGGTGCTTTAATAGTATCAACGTATGTATCTATGAAATCTCCACATATGGTTTCTGTTGGGGTGGCCATGGCAACAAAGTGTTCCAGTGGTGTAACCATGACAACAGACTCACCTTCAGTACATATGAGGTCACACAGAGGTCATCGGAATGCGTATGGTATGTGAATTTGTATTAATTAAAATCTTCAATGTTCCAGTTTTTTACGTCTACAGAATATGGTAAAAAATAGTTTCGTTGTTTAACAAAAAGGTAACTTACTACCAGTAATACTGTATAGATATTACAAAATTGTATATGCAATAACAATATTTTTCTGTTTAAAGTATTGTAGGTGTATCAATTCTATGTCCACTTTCTTATGTATGATTTTAACATAAGATTTTTAGTATTCTGTTTAGCTGGGCCTGGTTAGCTCAGTCATTAGCGCGTCCAACTATCAATCGAGAGGTTGTAAGTTTGAATCCCCTCCCAGCCACAATCTCCGTGATGGTTGGTATACAACATTGCGTCTCATTATAATTAATCTCTCACTGCTGATTCAAGTGGAAATGTTATCAGCAGAGATGGGGTGTGTTCTAATACTGGTTAACCTTTCAGGATCCCAGGAAATAGTGGTTAGGTTAATTGTCTTGTTAGCCCTTGCTGGCATAAAAATGACACTAAATATTCAATCAATCAATCAATCATAGTATTCTATTTAATTCTCTAACATATAAAAGCAGACATATACTAGTATATGAAGGAATGTTACCTCCTACATTTAGATAAGAAGCAATTAGACCAAAGTGCCTTTAAAAAAAGAGTGGAGCATGTGGTCTAATGGTAGAGCATTAAACCCAGTATTGGAGGGTCGAGGGTTCAATCCTTCGCCACGGCCATGTGTGGTGTCTTTCAGCATAACACTTTATCCACATATGCTTAGTACTGGTTCTACCCAGGGAGACCTCTAGCATGATTTGTCTAAATTGTAAGAAGTTGTTTCACAGTCAAGGTAAAAGAAGATTTATTTGCACAATTTCAGACAGACTGTCTCTACTTTGCTGACTTGACACTAATCAGGAGCTGACTTACTCAATATCTTGTTAACACCATTGTGTGGGGTTAATAATACCCTTGATCTTCAGGGTAGTATCAAATAAATGTATAGCAATATTATAAACACCTTACATAGGCCAACATTAAAATAATGTTTCATTGCTATATAACCATTTTCAAATTTGGTAAGTAAGTATTTTTTTTTTTTTTTCTCAAAATCAAAAAATATTATTACTGGTATTAAAAAAATACAATGATTGTCATGCATTTGCCTAGATGAATATACAACAACCTGTCTCCTTAACAGATTATTTTAATAGACTATATTTTTTAATAGGTAGGGAGAGATTAAACAAACATTTTTTTAATTTTGGCCTATATAATACCATCATATTAGTCTCACTGGTCTGTCCTTGTAAATTCAATAATTTCATACATGTTTAACCTTATGAATTGGGAACTTTTATGGTCATTATTTGACTGCCAGCTTGCTATATGTTTTGGGCCAGAATATTACAGATTTAATTTTGTATGTTTTTTTTTCCTCTGACAAAGCATTAAAGAGACACACTGCAATTTTGATGAATTTTCACATAAAAAGACAATTTCTGAAAAAGACATACCTATACAATGCAAAATAAGATTAGAATACCGGTATCTGGGTATGTATGCAGATCCTTAATTTCGTTTCTGTTTTTTGAAAGGACATTAATCTTGTAAATGGTTGAAAGGTGTTACATTTCGCATATTTGTATTCATCCATGTGTGTATATGACAAAGAGTGTTACAAATATTTTATTTTCATCAGATGTGAAGGTTGACATGATGTGTGAATTTCATTTTCAACATGGTCGTTATGTTCCTTTAAGATTGTAGCAGTTTTACAGAATGTCAACTGGTGGCAAACATACATATATATATATATGCCGGTCCTGATTAGCTCAGTCATTAGCGCGTCTGACTATCTATCAGTTGGTAGCGCGTCTGAATATCAAACCAGTGATTTCGAATCCTTGCTCAGCCACAGTCGCTATGATGATTGATATATGGACATTACGTCTGATTGTCATTCGTCCCTCACGCTGTTTCAAGTGGGAAAATTATCAGATACTTACCAAAATAGGGTATGCGCAAGGTTCTTGTTCTTCAAGATCCCAGGAAACTGATTGTCTGTTTCACCAGAGTTACAAAAAGTCTTGTATACATTATGCTATATATGTATAAATTATTCCCAGCATGTTTGGACATATGGTAATATCAGAAATGAATTAATGATTGTTTGATCAAATCTTTCTTACACAATTGCATCTAAGAAGTGTGGGATGGCGAAGTGCAAGGCTATTAAATGTAATCAGCTGTAATGTAACTTGGGTGTAGTGTTCCAAATACACAATTATTTAATTATTTATTCATTGGCATATTGATTAACTAATTAATCTAATTGTGATAAGAAGGGCAAACTAGTACATAGTGTTTATACTAATTTATAATAGCTTGATAACAAATTAATCTCAGAGTCTACATTAATTGGGTTCAAGTCTTGTTTTCTGAGTAGAACTCCAGTACTGAGTGTTGCTTTTGAGAGGTCAATGGGTCGAGCCTGGGCTCAAACCCAGAACCTAGAAGTTGACAATAATTAAAAGATGCCATTAATTTTTCTGAAAATCTGGGCACCGTCACCTGGCAAACGTCACCTCTGTAACCAAAAAAAGTTATTCCCTTCTTAATAGAAAATCACAATGATAGTGTAGTGGTACAGCATCTGCCTTGCATGTCATGGGTCTGATCCCTGGCCAGCTCATTCCAAAATCTTGATAAATGGTACTAGAAGGCTTCCTTGCTTTGAGCTTATCATTGTGAGGATAGGTTGTAGGTCTGGTCAGTTCAGCATCAGTATAATGTAAAATAAGCTGTGGGTATCATACCATGTGTCCATGGCACAATACTCCAGTGTAGCAGTGCATAATATATCAGTAGACAATGTACCAGATTTTCATTATTTTTTTTTTAGGGTTTTTCTTCATCAAGAGATGCACTCTAATGTCGCTTCGTACATACATTGTGTCGTTGTGGCTTTGGGCACTGCTTTGATACTGTCAGAGAATGTCTCATTTATCTAAGTTGGCCCTCTAAGTATACATAATATATGTATTATAAATGCTTGAATTTAATTGTGTGTTCTCAATTTCCTGAGTGTGTCTTTCATCTCTATCTGCATGCCAAGTCTATATAAATCATCCAGTATATATTAATCAACCGTTCTATTAGAAGTGCATTCAATTTACTTTTTTCCTTTAACTGAAACATGGCCACAGTGTCTTGTCTGCCTTTTAATGGGGAACACTAGTGCAACTTCGGCAGATGTATGTACCTGCCACTGTTGTAATGTCACTTACATGGAGTGAACAATGGAGGATAGTGACATGTTACCTGCCAGGGGTTTGGGAGGGGAGGTTTGTTCAGAGAAAAAAAGTCTCAGTTTCACCGTGAAAATATCAGATGTGCATCCAAGATTGAGTAATGAACTTGTATGAACCTTGAAAAATTACTTACAAAAATATTCTGTCTACAAACCTCAAACTGAATACTAGTTAATGATAAATAATAATATAAAAATTAAAATTTAGGATGTTCCAGTACTTTCTTCCATTATCAATGGGATATGTAAATTAATAACAATTCCCATGATAAAAAACACAGTTCGGTGTATTTCATTAATCCCAGCAATGTACCCAGTGTGTATACACCTGGATCTGCCCCTGTTTTCCCCAGGAAGACATTTCTTCTGTATTTGGCAATTTTCTTCAGTTGGTTTAATCTTGTTTAGGATCATTTATCTGTCTGTTGTAAAGTATGCTATTTCAAAGTAACTTTTTTTGTGTTTTTGCAAACATTATGTAGATATGATATACTGATGTGTTACACCAGGTTACAACTTGTTATGAATCCTTTATGGGCATTTACCTGTATGATGGCAAGAGACAGGTATACCTACAGGTCTCACTGGCATAGGGAGAGGTTGGGTAGACTGGGGTCTGTACCCTGCACATGCACAGACAGACAGACAGACAGACAGACACACACACACACACACACACACACACACACACACACACACACACACACACAGACAGACACACACACAGACACACACACAGACAGACAGACGCATGCACGCACGCACACACGCACACACGCACACACACACGCAAACATTTGTCAAGTTTTCTTTATTGAACTTTATCCAAAATTACATCCCTTCTGTGACCCAAGACAAGTGTGTAAAAAGAGAATTTTTAGTTTAACTACCAGGGGTATATATGTATACTTTTTATGTATCTCTTTATTCAAAATGTTTAACCTAGTGTCTTGAAGCGCTTGAACAATTGGGCTATGTATACAATATATGAACACGGAGAGCAATTGGTACAGTGAAAGAATGATCAGTCAAGGGAGAAGATAAACAGAGAATAATTGCAATTAATGATTGTCTCCCTTTCCTCAAAATGTAGACCTTGGATCCCTTTAGTAACTCAATACCAGTCATTCTCCTTTCAAAGTTAATGATCGTGGCAGGTCTCTGTCAATATCGGTTTTGATGTTTTGAAATAAATAGATTAATTATGAAAGGGTTAATATTCTGTATGTAATATTAATAAAAAATAAAAGTGTGTTTAAAGGGATTATATTGGCATATTACCATCAATTCCCTGTCTTAAATACACACGCCCAGAATGAAGAGACACTTATAACTTAGAAATATACACGTCTAAAGTGTCTTATTGCATAACCTCTTTATTACATACATCGGGATTCTGAAGCCACAGTTTTGTTTTTGTTTACACTTTGCCATTTTCAACGAACTGCTTTCAGGTTTCCAATCAATCATCGGATAACATCGTGAAGACTTGTTCCTGATCTCGTTTTCAAGGCTTTGTTCGGGAAGTTTACGGGAGTTCAACAGTTAACATTGTGGAATACTTTATTGCGGGACGTATTAAAGTTTTGGCTAATATTTATTTACTGTTAATTTGATAACTTTTAAGTAAATAAAGGTTATACATCGTATATACATAAGCATTATTTTGTGCACACTGTATACAGGAAAAGTTTGGACTAACAGCGTGTTTGTGTTACTGGGAAAGAATTGTATTTAATTTTTATTAATTTTATGAGAAAAATCAAATGGTTCCCAATGAGATGGTTCCCATTGAGGTAGAAAAATTCTTGTCAGTTATAGCTGTACTTGTATCATTTTACAGATGTGACTGACAATCATTTTTAATGATGAGTCATTATTTCAATATTTGCACATTATATACCTTGATATCAAGTACAGGTATCACATATAGGAGGTTTATTGATTGATTGGTATGCCAGCTATTGTTTTACAACCCCCACAATAAACAACCATATTGGTGATTCATTCAGTTCTGGCTTGTTTACTTGGAAGAAGTTCAATGCATTTGAAAAATTATCTGAACTTGACAAAAAACTGTGACACAAGGGAGATAACCTTGGTATAAAGGCATTATACAAAAATTGTAAAAGTTTTCTCCCCTATTTCTTATCTCCAAATTTTACAATTGATAAAAATAGGTTTTAATAAAAAAAAATCCAATAGAGAATAGGTTACATCTGGTACCTTCCCTTGAAAGGATGGATACTTTACAGAGTCTTCATATACTAGTACTTTTGGTTACTTTACAGAGTCTTCATATACTAGTACTTTTGGCTACTTAACAGTCTTTATATACTAGTACTTTTGGATACTTTACAGAGTCTTCATAGACTAGTATTTTTGGCTACTTTTGGCTACTTTACAGAGTCTTTATATACTAGTACTTTTGGCTACTTTACAGAGTCTTTATATACTAGTACTTTTGGCTACTTTACAGAGTCTTTTATTTACTAGTACTTTTGGATACTTTACAGAGTCTTCATATACTGGTACTTTTGGCTACTTTTGGCTACTTTACAGAGTCTTTATATACTAGTACTTTTGGCTACTTTACAGAGTCTTCATATACTAGTACTTTTGGCTACTTTACAGTCTTTATATACTAGTACTCTTGACTACTTTACAGTCTTCATATATTAGTACTTTTTGCTACTTGACAGAGTCTTCATACTTTTGGCTACTTTACAGAGTCTTCATAGACAAGTACACTTTGGCTACTTTACAGAGTCTTCATAGACAAGTACTCTTTGCTACTTTACAGAGTCTTCATATACTAGTACTTTTTGCTACTTGACAGAGTCGTCATATACTAGTTCTCTTGACATCTTTACAGAGTCTTCATATACTAGTACTCTTGGCTACTTTACAGAGTTCATATACTAGTACTTTTGGCTTCTTCACAGAGTCTTCATGTACTAGTACTTTTGGCCACCTTACCGAGTCTTCATACTTTTGGCTACTTTACTGAGTCTTAATATACTAGTAATTTTGGCTACTTTACAGTCTTCATATACTAGTACTCTTGGCTATTTTACAGAGTCTTCATAGCAAGAGCTCTTGGCTACTTTACAGAGTCTTCATATACTAGTACTTTTGGCTACTTTACAGAGTTGTCATATACTAGTACCCTTGGTTACTTTACAGTCTTCATATACTAGTACTTTTGGCTACTTTACAGAGTCATCACATACTAGTACTTTTGTCTACTTTACAGAGTCTTCATAGACTAGTACTTTTGGCCACTTTACAGAGTCCTCATACTTTTGGCTATTTTACAGTCTTCATATACTAGTACTCTTTGCTACTTTACAAGTCTTCATATACTAGTACTTTTGGCTACTTTACAGATTATTCATACTTTTGGCTACTTTACAAAGTCTTCATAGACTAGTACTCTTTGCTACTTTACAGAGTCTTCATATACTAGTACTCTTGGCTACTTTACATAGTCTTCATATACTAGTACTCTTGTCTACTTTACAGAGTCTTCATACTTTTGGCTACTTTACATAGTCTTCATAGACAAGAACTCTTTGCTACTTTACAGAGTCTTCATATACTAGTACTCTTTGCTACTTTACAGAGTCTTCATATACTAGTACTTTTGGCTACTTTACAGAGTCTTCATACTTTTGGCTACTTTACAGAGTCTTCATAGACAATTACTCTTTGCTACTTTACAGAGTCTTTATATACTAGTACTCTTGGCTACTTTACAGAGTCTTCATATACTAGTAATCTTGGCTACTTTAAATAGTCTTCATATACTAGTAATCTTGGCTACTTTACAGAGTCTTCATATACTAGTACTCTTGGCTACTTTACAGAGTTTTCATAGACTAGTACTCTTGGCTACTTTGCATAGTCTTCATACTTTTGGCTACTTTACATAGTCTTCATAGACAAGTACTCTTTGCTTCTTTACAGAATATTTATATACTAGTACTATTGGCTACTTTACAGAGTCTTCATATACTAGTTAACTTGGCTACTTTACAGAGTCTTCATATACTAGTACTCTTGGCTGCTTTACAGAGTTTTCATAGACTAGTACTCTTGGCTACTTTACAGAGTCTTCATACTTTTGGCTACTTTACAGAGTCTTCATAGACAAGTACTCTTTGCTTCTTTACAGAGTCTTTATATACTAAAAATTTAGGGGTCATTTTCAAAATTTTGGGGTCACCAATTGACTAGTTTTAAACTTAATCAACATGAATAAATGGAGTTAAAAACATATTTTACTAAAACATTTTTACTTCCTGTTTCACACAAATTTCTCAATCAAAACTGCAACATAAGATAACAACTTCAACAATTTTTAGCTCCAAACGAATGTTTCAATTCTGGCAATAAGTTACAACAACTTGAAACTTAGTAGTTGTTTTTATGATTTTGGTCCTTTGGTTGTGAACATTTCAAATGTCATGGTCACTGAGCTCAATCACCAAGGCCCTAACTACACTAAAATTCTTTTAATATCTTATATTTGCTAGCTATACATGTTTAGCATTATACTCTTTGGAAAACAAAACTTTGTTTTTCTTTTCTTTTTCCCAAAGCATTTGTCTTCAAAGCTAGACTCATTTTAATGAAACTTTATCTTTAAAAAATAATATAAAATACATTTTAATGGTAATGTCACAAAAATTAATTAAATTTTTGAAATTAAGTAATCATTTTTCAAAAATATTTAAAATTAATTTCTTTTTTTCAACAACCTTTTAATTGTCCATTACAGAAACATATATACGGCGCCGGGAATACTGCCCTAAAACTTGGACCGGCCGATGTTTAAACTGGTATTAAAATGTCGCTTCCACATTTCATCTTCATATACAAACGACCTAAAACTGGGTATATGTCAGTACTATTGTTGCAGGGTACGTTTGTTTTCACAGATGTTGTCTTCAAACAACACTATTGCTTCGCGGAAAATAATGTATGTGATCGTAATCACCTATTACATCAATAAAGCTTTCATAACCAGTTAAAGCGTTTATTTAACTTGGTATATATAGAATCGCATGACCGGGATTGCCCTGAATCAGACCACGTGATCTGTCAAATCAGCTGGCATTGTAAAAATAACTCTGAAACCAGCTTGCCGAAACAAAAATGCGTAATTTGAATTTCTGTATTGTTAAGGTTGCATTATAGTGGACGCACTGAACAAAGTTGATTGCGTCAGATAAGAATTTATTGCCTCAAAAATGCAAGAAACGCGTTCTGGAGAAAACACTGTTCATATTCTAGTACTCTTGGCTTCTTTACAGAGTTGTGATATACTAGTACTTTTGGCTTCTTTACAGAGTTGTCATATACTAGTACTTTTGGCTACTTTACAGAGTTGTCATATACTAGTACTTTTGACTACTTTACAGTCTTCATATACTAGTACTTTTCATTGGTTACAAGTTCATGCAAATCTCTCTTGGTGGTACTTATAGACTTTTGGGTCTTCTAGTGTATTGTACAGTGAGTTGTTCCAGGAAACATGCAGGGCCCGATTAGCTCAGTCGGTTACGCGTCTGACTATCAATCCAGGGGTCGTGAGTTCGAATCCCCCGCCCGGCAACAGTCTCCGTGATGATTGATATACGACATTGTGTCTCATTATCATTCGTCTCTCACCACTGATTCAAGTGGGAAAGTTATCAGTTACTTGCGGAGATGGGGTGTGCTCGAGTACTGGTTTATCCCAGGAAAAAGTGGTTAGGTTAACTGATCGTCTGTTAGCCCTCGATGGCATAAAAATAACGCTAAATATTCAATCAATCAATCAATCCAGGAAACATGAAATAAAAAATATATATTGACAGAACAGTCAAAAAGTATAGAAAATTCAGGGCAGGGCAGGTAGATAATATATATTTGATTGGTTTTACTTTAAGGGAGTATACCAAGAAATAACGTTATGAATGTCTTAAAAGAATAAAATAATTTTTAAAATGGACAATGGGCATATCCTAATCATTAATAAAAAAAATCTGAATGGTTTGGTATGCCAAATATGGTAAACTTGAACTGAAATCCCCATTCTTAAAATAGACAGCATTTAAATACTGCGTAACAACCTCAATGTCACCATTCAAACTTTTTCTAAGATGAATAAGGTGGATCAAATCAAACTCCAAATGAAATCACGTGACCCATTTATTATGTCACCAAATAATAATGCAATTTTAGCAGGAAATCTATTTATGTCTAACCTAGGTGCGTAGTCGCAGGTTTGGAAACCCTTTTCAATATATTATTATTTTAGCATGTTTAAATAAATATCCTTTTGGCAATATAGGATCAGTTAATAGATAATTATAGACCAGATATATCTTGAAAAAAATATTTATAGCCAATTTGAAATAGGAAAAATCATGATAAATTTCTTTAATGGACTGCTTCATATTCGTTTTGAAGGAGATTTTAATCAAAATCTTCTGACTGAGAATCAGACAATGCACACTTTGACCTGGCTGCGAGATGGTGCAAATGATATCATTTATGTAATATGCAAATAAAGCGTTAAAATTTGTGTAGACTGTAAATCAGTTTTCATATTGCGCCTGACACGCCATCTTATGTCCCCGATGGATGGTTTCTGCTCCATTAGTCATTAGTTTACTGATGGTTATATGCATATTATAACATTAAGTTATGATTAGCATCAGCATTATTATATTATATAATGCAGCCATAGCTGTACATGCATATTACAGTGTCATGAAAAGATGTGCATGTTCGGCAAATCAGGAACTAGCAGATATGGAGAATGAATAGCGAAGTTCATCATTGAAAATCACTTCAATTTGACTAATTTAACCACAGTCGGATCTCTGCTTACAACATAATAATTATGCAATCCTCTGGGTGATCCAGAATGAGATATCAATACTACCATAAATGTGAATTGTGCCTTATTCGGTTATGTTTGCATGTTTGGTATGTGCGTATTGCCTGTCTGTCGCTCTTTGTACATTAATTGTGCTCTAAATCTTGGTATAAAATGGTATTTTATGTGTGTAAAGATTTCCACTGAAGTTTGATGCAGTTCATTTAAACTAAATCTGACCCACAAGCTTCTTCATACACAAGGTTGGTGTCAGTGTCTAGGTGGAGCCCTATAGCTATTAGATCATTGGGCCACAGACCTGATCACCAAAAGTTTGTGTCCTTAAATGTGACTTTTATTCTGCAGAAAAAGGACACAAACTAGGTTAATATAGTTTGAAAAATGGCCCTGTAAATATGAGAATTTTCCATGTTTTAAGGTATGAAAGCTGTTTGATTTGTAATGAAGGTATTCTTTCCACCAGCTGAAACTTACATTATTTATCATTTGTTAAGTATATGAGCAATGTGTTTTATTTTTGTTAGATCACATGCATGCCTTTTTATCCAAAAAAAAAGAGAGAAAAAAATGAATACAAACCTTCTTAAATAAAGACAACTTGTATCTTCCAATTGTATTTTGTTGAGATGTATTGCTTTCATCAATTTTTCAGTCATATCACAACAGTGTTTGCTTGTGACGGTATTTTAGATGCTGCCATAGACACATGTTAGGCTTCCCTGCTAAGTCACATTATGCTGACATCAAGCTGACCCAAGCTAAAATTATACTCTAAATGCTGAGCACAAATGAAGAAGCTTCTTTAAGTTCCATTCTTCAAGTCTATGATATGAACTGGCCTGAATCTAAACCCACCACCTTCGCTGCATGCCAGGTGGATGCTCCACCACTAGACCACCACTGTGACATGGTTCCATGAATGAATCCAATGTGAAAAATGTATAAAGTTAATAATCAATGTAAAATGAAAATGATCAAAATATTTTGAAAAATCCTGATATACTTCTTTTAAAATAAGTAATTTATAGGTAATACTTCTAAATATACACTTCTTTTATTTTTTTCTACAAAGAAGAAGTTCATCACGTAAACACTACCCTGTTGTCAGTGTCATAAGCCTAGTAGTCACAGGCCTGTGCAGATATAGGTGTTGTCTTCCCTGATCCCACTGTAGAATTAATTACTGGGGAATGCCTTGCCATGTTTCTGTTCCATTACCAGTCCCCCCTGGCATAATGTCAGCCAGGAACTCTTGTATAATCATTTACAGTCTGAAGTTACAGGCACCTCAGCTGCACGTCTACATTTTATTATCTAAAACAATGAAAAGCTAAAAGCTTAAAAGGTTTTTGCATATTTTTTTCTGATCTATGATGTCCTGTTTCAGTGTTAACAGCCTTGGATTTCTTATGTTAACATGGCAACCAAAAACTGTACTTGAAACTTCTAATTATTTGGAATAAGAGAACTCGTAATTATGCTCGCAATGAATCTGAAGGGGCATGCAATAATTTTAATAAATGTTCATGATACAAATATGAAATTAGAGTAACCCAGTATGTGTGCAGACCCTTACTTTGGTTTTTATTTCACAAAGGGGCAGAACTTTTGTAAATGTTTCAAAGGCATCCTATATGCATATAATGTCATATATGACAAAAAGTGTAATACAGTTTTATAAGCATTTTAGATGAAATTCCAGGGAAATATCAGTTTGTTTGCACCAGTGTCTCAAAATTATTTGTTTTGTTGTGTGGTACGGGTACGGTTACTCAAAGCCATGCAGCATTATTTTGGATGACCTTGACCTTTATGAACAGTAGGATAATTTCATTTGGCTCCATTTGTTTGAAACTGTTTGTCCCAGTTATGGGGTCTTCTGTAGCTGAGTGATCAAAGGTGTCCTCTCAAGATCACTAACATCCCACCGCTCAGGTTGTAGGTTCGAGTCATACTCGGTCCAAAAACATTATGTGAGAAAGTTTGCCTGTTACTTGCGGAAGGATGGTGGTTCTGCTGATTCTTTCCGAGGTTTTCCTCCTACAGTAAAACTTGATATGTCATATCTCACCAGCCATGGCCCGATCAGCTTAATTGTTAGTGCATCTAACTATCAATCCAATGGTTGTGAGTTCAAATCCCTGCCAAGCCACAGTCTCTGTGATGGTTGATATATGGAATTGCATGTCATTATAATTCAGTCTCTCACTGCTGAT
This sequence comes from Panopea generosa, assembly GCA_029582155.1. NCBI lineage: Eukaryota > Metazoa > Mollusca > Bivalvia > Adapedonta > Hiatellidae > Panopea > Panopea generosa. The sequence continues at coordinate 31,768,544 of CM055901.1, read as the reverse complement.
TAAAGTGGGAAAGTTATCAGTAACTTGCGGAGATAGGGTGTGCTTGAATACTGGTTAACCTTCAAGGATCTCAGAGGTAATAGAGGGTAGGTTAACTGATCATCTGCTGCTAGCCCTCGATGGCATAAAAATGATGCTTAATTTGCAATCAATCAATCAGCCATATTTAACCTGAATTGTGTTGAAAATGTTCTTAAACCCCATTCAAAAAAAAAAAAGAAATTGGCCCAGTTACCGAATTTGATTCATACTTGTGCAGTAGGTAAAACTGTATAGTGGATTTTAATTGGTTAATTCTGTTCTAAACCACAGTATAACAAGCTTTGTCTTATATTGCATGTATATTACACTTTACCGTGGAAATAATGGAATGATGTTAAAGCTTAGTTTTCAGTTTAATTAAAACTGTCCTGTGATTGCTGAGTTGGTAATGCACTCACAATAATGATAATTATTATTTGCAAAACCAGTTAGAATGGATTCCATTGATTTTCAGTCTGTGTGTCTGTTTATGTTTCCTTAATTTGTTTGAAGAGCTCCATTAGCGATTGATCATTGCTGACGATATGTGAGAGAACGTAAATTTACAGACTTTCATTATTTCAAGAACCGGCAACTCATTAAATGTTTTACCATTTATATAAAAATCGATGTAATAGACAGGCAAGTTTGGTTGAACACCACTTTATTTTACAAAAATATTTTAGAGGAGATCTATACTTTTGGTATTGATGTACAGAAAATGTCAGGGTTGTGACTTCATTTTAGGATCACTGTCAAGTTTAACGACCTCTGTGCTAGACAGTAAAAAAAACAATAGTTGATTAAACAATGCTCGTACTCTTTGACGATGGTTAAAGTCTGATATGAGGAAATTTGTTCGTTTTGTTTACAAAATTTACAATCATTCTTATGCTATCGAGGTATAACGGTTGATCAGGTCAACAGTTCATTCTTTCTCATGATCCTGCAAGGTTAACTAATACTTGAGCTCACACTAGCTGGGCAGGTAGCTGATAACTTTCTCTCACTTAAATCAGTGGTGAGAGACAAATAACAATGAGACATTAAGTTATATATCAATAATTACAGAGACAGATGGGACTTCAAACTCGCAACTCATAAATTGATAGTCATATGTGCTATCGGCTAGGCTTACCAGGACAGGCTTTACATTAACGCTTGCCCAACCGTCCGGGACAACGGAATTGGGGGTTCAGGCAAGTTAAATATAAGGCTGCTAACTCGACTGGACAAGTGAAAATTTAGAAATTAAACACAGAATCTCGTTTTTTGCACATCCCCTGTTTTTTTACTTTAATTAGTTTAATTTAAACAGTTTATTTAGTTATTCTTAATTTCTATCCATAGTACTAGTGCCGGACCGCGGAGTTGTTTAGTGGTAAAGCGTCTGCCTCGCATGCGGAAGGTCGTGGGTTCAATCCCCGGCCGGGTCATACCAAAGACTTTAAAAATGGTACTAGAAGCTTCCTTGCTTGGGGCTCAGCATTTAGAGGACAGTTCCAGGTCTGGTCGGCCCGGTGTCAGTATAATGTGACTGGGTGGGGTATTATACTATGTGTCTGCGGCATGACACTCCAGTGTGAATGCGCTTAGAATACTGTCTCAAGTAGACACCGTCGCGATATGACTGAAAAATTGTTGAAAGCGACGCTAAACACCATGCAACAACAACAAGTACTAGGGCCATAATTCTATATTAAAGTAAGGACAAGTTGTAATTGGTCAGGTTAAGCAGATTTAGAAATATTTGTCTGACTGGACAAGTGAAATAAAAAATTAATGTAATGGCCTGCTAGCTAATAAGAAAACAGATGGTCTTTTAATAATGATTATTTTTAATTCAATTTTAAATTAGAATCTGTTTCCCTGGAGGTCAAAGGTATAAAAATGATTTTACTTTTTAGTGACTTGGAATAAATTTCTTTATTTTTTCCATTAAGGTACCTATAGGCCATTATAAATTAATTGTTAGATTACCTTCCAAATTTTTCTTAACAGAAGGGGAGGGGCAAGATTTTATTTTTTTATTTTATTTTTCAATTTAAATCGAGAGTCTTCTCCCTCCAATAAAACTGATTCCATTATGATTTATTATCTATAAAATTTTGAAAATGAAATTTAACTCAATTTGTCTTGAGATTTTGGTGTACTGTTCCTTCCAATATACCTGGAGTACATTTCCTAAGAAACCTTATTCATACTAAGCATATTAAGCTTGATTTATACCTGCCAGGTATCTGTCTTAAAACCCTTTACTTCATATAGACGCCTTTGGACACCTCTAATATAGACGCCTTTGGACACCTCATATACACGCCTTTGGACACCTATTATAGAAAGAAGGCTTTTGAATTATTGAGTGAATTATGATTATATTAACTGACAGAGTGAAAAACAGTGCAGGAAGTGTTCAGATTGCTCGTTACGCAGTGTAGAGGTAGAGCAGTGCAGTCTAGGATTAGAGCATCTGCCTTGCATGTTGTGGGTCCGATCACTAGCTAAGTCATTCTAAAGTCTTGAAAATGGTACAAGAAGTTAACTTGCTTGATGTTCGGCATTATGAGGATAGTTCTATGTCTGGTTGGCCCAGTGTCAGTATAATGTGACTGGGTTGTGATATCATAACATGTGTCTGCGGCATGATACACCAGTGTGGCAGCGCTCAGAAAACTGTCTCAAGTAGACACTGTTGCAATGTGACTGAAAAAATTTTGAAAGCAACGCTAAACACCAAACATTATGACAACAAACTTTCTGATGTACTTTTTTTTGTTTTGAATACATCTAACAAATGCTGTATATGTAAACAAACTATGTACGTTTCAATCTAAAGTACCCAACAAGGCCCATGTTATGTACAAATTGCCTAACAGGGGTTTATGTATGAATAACATTTTGTAATCTACCAAATGATGCCCTGTCCATTTGTTTCACCTGGCATGTCTTGTGTCTGTTGTCAGTCTTACTTTCCAGAGAAACAAGCTCTGTTCTAAACCTCATATTGTGGATTTGATTGAAAACCATCCAAGCAGAGATTTGTTGGATAGATTTGATCCTTAAAAACTAACTAAAGGGAATGTCTGCTGCCAAGGTAGTTGTCAGACATTCTCTTCATGGATTGGAGAGTATTGGCTCTCGAACCTGTAGTCAAGTTATAAAGGTGTGTAACTGTATATCATTCTTGTTTCATAGCTGCCAGCTTTAGTGTTTTATCTATCTTTTTTGTTGCTTTGATAATTTTGAAAACTTTGATAGCCTGAACTCACCTGTAGAAACTCCGAACAGGAAATATTTCATTTCGCTTTGGATGTACATGTTGTGCTAGACTAGTAAAGAGCGTTTTAAAGTTTTTATTTTGAAAAAACAAAAACAAAAATAAAACAGCTAACAAAGTTAGAAATTGGATGTTTAATTGTTTGAAATTGGGAATTAGAGCTGAGAGTTATTCGGGGAGGATTTAAATGTGTAGTCCATGATTTGAAGATGTTTTGCAGCCATTAAATTCTAAATGTGAAAATTTAATTAATTTCCCAGGAATTGAACTGTTTTTTAAATGGCAACAACGCAGCAATGAGGTAATTTCATTAATATTAAATACGATGTTACTTCTTGTTCAGCGCATGTAAGGTCATTTATTTTGTACAGTCCAGCATGCTTTCAATTATGGCAAAAGCGCTTTAACCTCAAATACCGGTGAACTAACCCTTGCTGGAGAAAGAAATGGGATGCATTTTCGTAATTAAATTCTAGTTAATAATATAAAGTGTAAAATGATACCAACTGTGATGATTGATTGAATATTTAGTAATTTTATGCCATCAAGGGCTAATAAATAATCAGAGTCCCCGGACAATAACCATTAGACCATCAAGTCCCTGAACTACAATCATTAACCATCAGAGACCCTGGACAACAACCATCAGACCACCAAGACCCTGAACTACAATCATTAACCATCAGAGACCCTGGACAACAACCATTAGACCACCAAGACCCTGAACTACAATCATTAACCATCAGAACCCATGAACCATCATCAAGACATTGAACTACAATCATCAACCATCAGAGCCCCTGGATGACTATCATGACCCTGAACTACAATCATTAACCATCAGAGCCCCTGGATGACTATCAAGACCCTGAACTACAATCATTAACCATCAGAGACCCTGGACAACAACCATTAGACCACCAAGACCCTGAACTACAATCATTAACCATCAGAGACCCTGGACAACAACCATTAGACCACCAAGACCCTGAACTACAATCATTAACCATCAGAGACCCTGGACAACAACCATTAGACCATCAAGACCCTGAACTACAATCATTAACCACCAGAACCCATGAACCATCATCAAGACATTGAACTACAATCATCAACCATCAGAGCCCCTGGATGACTATCATGACCCTGAACTACAATCATTAACCATCAGAGCCCCTGGAAGACTATCATGACCCTGAACTACAATAATTAACCATCAGAGACCCTGGATGACTATCATGACCCTGAACTACAATAATTAACCATCAGAGACCCTGGATGACTATCAAGACCCTGAACTACAATCATTAACCATCAGAGACCCTGGACAACAACCATTAGACCACCAAGACCCTGAACTACAATCATTAACCATCAGAGACCCAGGACAACAACCATCAGACCACCAAGACCCTGAACTACAATCATTAACCATCAGAACCCATGAACCATCATCAAGACATTGAACTACAATCATCAACCATCAGAGCCCCTGGATGACTATCAAGACCCTGAACTACAATCATTAACCATCAGAGACCCTGGATGACTATCATGACCCTGAACTACAATAATTAACCATCAGAGACCCTGGATGACTATCAAGACCCTGAACTACAATCATTAACCATCAGAGACCCTGGACAACAACCATTAGACCACCAAGACCCTGAACTACAATCATTAACCATCAGAGACCCTGGACAACAACCATCAGACCACCAAGACCCTGAACTACAATCATTAACCATCAGAACCCATGAACCATCATCAAGACATTGAACTACAATCATCAACCATCAGAGCCCCTGGATGACTATCATGACCCTGAACTACAATAATTAACCATCAGAGACCCTGGATGACTATCAAGACCCTGAACTACAATCATTAACCATCAGAGACCCTGGACAACAACCATTAGACCACCAAGACCCTGAACTACAATAATTAACCATCAGAGACCCAGGACAACAACCATCAGACCACCAAGACCCTGAACTACAATCATCAACCATCAGAGCCCCTGGACAACAACAATCAGACCACCAAGACCCTGAACTACAACTATTAACCATCAGAGACCCTGGACAACAACCATCAGACCACCAAGACCCTGAACTACAACTATTAACCATCAGAGCCCCTGGACAGCAACCATTAGAATATGATTGTCCTGGACTACAACAATTATACCATCAGAGCCCATGCACAACCATCAGGGCCCTTGACTACAACCATTATAAGGCCAATATCTAAACATTAAAACCATGTGAGCCAGAAGTTTTGTGTATAATCAAGATTTTATAGTTCAATGTTCTGCAAATGCTGGAATCAGTGGGAGGATATCCATGCTGTTTTAGAAGTACAGGATGTTGAAAAGATATAAAACAGTAATCACTATCAAAATTAATCTATTTGATGTTAATCAGGTAAACTGTTTGGTGAGAACATTTTACTGTGCAATGGTAATAGGTGCTTATTTTGTTATGTTGTTTTGAAGCATGTTTGGGTCAGTGGTTTTAAGGGTTTATTGTGGAAGTTCAGTATTAGAGCATCTGATTGAATATTTGATAATCTGTAACCACTTAAAGGCAGTGTATTGGGGAAAATCCCTATAATTGTCTAAAAATACAATTATTTTTAAAATTAAGTACATGTACTTGAGCACACCCATCTCAGCAAGTAACGGATAAGTTTTGCACTTGAATCAGAGATGAATGGCAATGAGATGCAATGTTGTATATCAATCAAATAAGAGATGCCAGCTAGAGATTCAAACTTAGGACCCCTAGATTGATAGTCAGGTGCATTACCAACAAAGCTAACCAGGCCCAGCACTTGAACAAGTAAGCCTACATAATAGTATACTATAGTCATGTACTTTGTTTGTAGGATATTTTGCAAGCCACATCGTTAATGTTAAAATCTACTCTTAGCATGCATTTGGTAAGATTATAAACAGTGTTAACTGATATCAGACCGATTAACCTACAGTGTCTATACATTGTTTGAATCTCTGTCAATTTCTTTGAACACCTTTTTTTTTTTTAATATTAATGGAATAGTACAAACACAAGGCTGTGGATAAGTTGGCATGTTATATGTTGAACATATTAGGCCATTATAAATCAATTGTTGATTATCATCCAAATTTTTTCTTGAAAAGTGGAGGGGGTGGGGAGGATTTTTTTTTTATTATCTGTTGCTTTTTTAAAAGAAAAAAATTTCCATGAAAATAAAATGGGTCGTGGCGTTATGAAAATCAGGTGCGAGGTGGGGAAGATAATCTAGCAATTAATTTATTATGGCCTTACAGTGCAATTTTTTTTATTGGTGCAGGTTCTTCTACCTGAAGATGCATTGAAATGATTTAATTGTGGTAAGGGGTGATTAACCCCCACCCATTTAATTGCAAACACAACATTGTTGAAGATGTGCAAAATTGAAACAATATCTGGAAGTAATTAGCTGATTCCAGACTTTGCATAATTGATGTGTTATGTCTAGTGTTGCTACAAGTTTTAAGGAACATTCCCGGAGGGTAGTTATGTTGTACAGTAATTACTCTGGCAGTAATGCTATAAGCTGGAGCTGATTTAAAACTAAATTTTAAACCTCAAATATGTATGAGTTTGTTTTTTGTGATCTACAATGTGATAATATATGTGTCTGTGATAATGATAAAAAACATTGTTTTTTTTGTATTTAAATCCAATTTTAAAACCATCCTGGTGGCTTGGTGGTAAAGTGTCCATATCATGTATGATGATTATTTAAGAGAAATAACTCCTTCTTCAAAATATAAAGTTTGTTTATATTTCAACTTCGATTCTGGGATTCCCCAACTCTTCAGACAAATTAAACTCTGTCTTCAAAGTATAAAGTTTGTTTAAATTTCTTCTTGATTATGTGATGACTCCCCATGGCTGGGAGGTCTTCCCCATGGCTGGGACATCTAAGGTGCTGTCTCAGTATCATGTTCCTCTCATTGCATAGGTCATAGGTTCAAGTACGGTGCAATCCAAACAATTTATGACAGATGCGGATGCTCAGAGGTTTCACTCTGATACATGTAAATGCGTCTTCAGGACTTCCTCCGCCAATACTGGAGTTGGTTAGCTCAGTCAGTAGCAAGTCTGACTATCAATCTAGGGGTCATGAATTTGAATTGAGTGGTTAAGTAAACTGATTGTCTATTATCCGTTGATGGCATAAAAAATTACGCCAAATATTCCTCCACCATAAAACCATATCGCCTGTTATGACATTAAACCCCACTCAAAAAAGTAATCTTTATATGCTCTTTTCTGTTTGGTCTAAGTCAACCTTGTTATTTCTTAAAAAATCCAATTTGTGAAAAAGTGACATAACTAGCAAGACTTCTGATAGCACTGCTATTCTGTGAGTGTATCGCACATACCAGCTAATCCAAGTATGAGTATCGTGCTAATGCTTTATTTTGGGTACTAGAAAAAGTACAGGGCTGGTTTATTGCACCAATTGAGTGAAAATAAATTTTAAGAAACATTCCCAATATATATACACATGTAGAGTGTGTGGGCATCTGAGTAGCTGAAAGCGTCATGCAATATTCTGTGCGAGACATGAATAACAGAGACCAGATAGGCAAAACAAAAATCAATTGTGAAACTTCCCATGTCTGCTCCGAAGGGTAGTCAATCGCATGTAATTTGAATTGTGGATTACCTCATCTGTAGTTTAATTTGTGGATTACCTCATCTGTAGTTCAATTTGTGAATTATTTCAGGTGTAGTTTTAATTTGTGAATTACCTCATCTGTAGTTTTAAATTTTGGATTACCTCATCTGTAGTTTAACTTGTGGATTATCTCATCTGTAGTTTGATTTGTCAATTACCTCATCTGTAGTTTAATTTGTTCATTACCTCATCTGTAGTTTAATTGGTGGATTACTTCAGCTGTAGTTTTAATTTGTGGATTAACTTAAGTGTAGTTTGAATATTTGGATTTTTTCATCAAGTTTAATTTGTGGATTACCACATTGGTAATTTTAATTTGTGGATAACTGTATCTGTAGTTTTTATTTGTGGTTTACCACTTCTGTATTTTGTATCTGGCATCCTGTGAATAAGTCCATCTTTAGCTTACATTGTGGATGGATTCATCTGCATTATTGGATTATTGTATATTTCATCATACATAAACTCATCTGAATCTTTATGTGATTAATCATAAATAATTTTCATAAAATTTTTTTTATTAAAATAGAAAAAGGTCAGGGCAGCATGAATATTACGGGGCAGGCGAGGGTGATAATCTTGCAATTAATTTATTATGGCCTTAATAATCCCATCTGCTTTTTAAATTATTTTATTATTTCATCATAAACAATCTCATTGGTATTTTAGGTTATTTCATTATTAATAATCCCATCTGCTTTTTAGGTTATTTTATTATTTCATCATAAACAATCTCATCGGTATTTTTGGTTATTTTATCAAAAATAAAAATATAATGAATGGATTATGTTATTTGTAGTTTTAGATAAAGGATTATCGCATTTTAGCTTAAATTATGGGACTCTCATCTGTATTCAATACTTTTATTATGAACTACTTCTCCCACTTGCATTTTGGTTGTACATTTTAATCTTGTTTGTGCAATCAATGCAATTTGAATAAAGACATTGCCTGTATTTAACAGCTAAATGTTGTTGCATAATGTTGTAGTTAGGGAACAAGTTTTGTCTTTAAAAATACAGGGTTTTTACCCATGAGGAAACTATAAAAGTGGATCATGTATATATATAGGAGAGGGCAGGCGCACGATAGCTGTGTTGTCAAGTAGGTGATCGTTTACCGATACATGTACAAATCTTCATAGACAGAGTTACCATTAACAGATATTTTAATCCTCATGATCTGTAGCATAAATTTTGTTAATTATAAATTATATGTGCATGATCAGGATAGGTTTGTTTATTTTATAATATTGGTATTTATAGTTGATGTTGTTAATTTCTAGCTCTGGAGCTTTCCTTTGTTTTAACCTGGGAAAAACTTACATTGTTCATTTATGTAGTTAGGGTCCACATGCATGATTTTTGGCTGTGTTAAAAATATTCACAAGTTGAATAAATTATGGTAATTAAGTAAACTCTGTTTGTGTCTAACTTTCTAAACGCGTAAATAAAATTCAGGAAAAAAACTTACGTAGTATAAACATCAATTAAATGTTTAGTGCATAAAAAATGTTCAGAAAAGTGATCTGTGAAAACTGACGTTGATGTGGATATAAAACACGCCTCGCATACATATACCAGTGAGTCATTGAAAGCCAATAATGGGATATTTCATTCAATGTTTTTTCAGTTAAAATATGGAATTGTGCAATAGTTTCTGATAGGATATAAACATTTTATTCAGAAGGTTTGTTAAACATATTTTTATGTCATGTGATTGTAACTTGTATGGCCAGCTACCTCTCACTGCTGAAGTCATCAGTTTGAGCCCCAGCTTGTTCCCAAAAATGTCGGTCAGTTACTTTTGAAAGGATGGTTGTTCTACTCAGATTCATTCTGATATCTTCCTCCAACATCAAACTTAGATATGCCATATAAATTATAATCTGTTGTAAGGAAAAAGGTGATAAACCCTATAAAAGCAAACATGCAAGCATGTGGCAGGAGTTGATGTGGCCCCTTTTGTTGGGGCAGGGTACAGTGTTAGTGGGTCCAGTTGTGGCTGCTCCAGTTACAGATCGGGTCCAATAGTAAAATTATTTTTATGGCAATATTCATATCGATTTTTTGTTATATCAATTAAAGTGTGATTTAAATAGAACAGATTTAGGTTTTAAGTTTTGAAAATTATTCATATTTTCAATGTAAAATTATATTTATGTGTAAATGATTTTATGGGGATTTTATGGGGAGAAAAAAAACTTTCTGAAACATTAAGTTCAATTTGGAGATATGTTGTACTTTTGTATTGATTTATCTGGAGCTTATTTGATTTTTTTTTTTTAAAATGTGATGATAAATATGATATGCAAACTATGTGCATCCAAGTTACAGTTTACAGTTACAGTTTTTTGTAGGGTGTGTAAAATATTCAAGATGGTGACTATTTGAGCATGTTCACAAATCTATAGAATAATTTTGATAATCACTATTTTACAACAGTGGATAGAGCTCATGATCCAAGATGTTAAAAATAGACTTAACCTGACAGTTCTTGTCATGGCCATCTTGGTCTTTTTAATCTTGCAACATATTTGCTAACTTTGCTATATGTTGCATCACTGTTTTCTTAAAGGGACACACAACAATGTTGAAATAAACTTTAATGCTATGTATTCATTACCATGTGAAGATACTGACCTCCAAGTATTACTATCTGAAATTCATACTTTAGAAATAATTAACATTCTTTATAAACCTAATCATGTTAGTTTCGAAAATCGGAGTAAAATTCTTAAAAAATTACAATTTGCTGTTTCCATGGATTTTTTTTTTGTTCATACAGATAAATATTGTAAATAGAGAATTATTAGTTATACATTTTGTCTCGCATTTTTGAAGAAGAAAAGAGAGCTAGGTGTTACTTTTCCATTGGCATCAACATTCAATGTTAAGATTTCACATTGAGCTCTGTTTCTTAGAAACCAATTTGTTCTATAGTTGTGTCATGCAACATTTTATTTGATAACTTTGACCTATCTAATGAATAACTTAACCCACACAACATTGTGTTTTTGCATTTAATTCCATTTCTAAAAAAAAAATTCAACCTACAGTCACCAAATTTGGTCTACATTTGTATTATGAATAGTGCTAACCAAAACCGTGCAGCATATATTTAGATGACCTTGACCTTAACTTCTACAGATGGATAACTTAACTGACATGTTATGTTTTTGTGTCCAGCCCATTTCTCAGAATCTTGTATGGCCTAGAGTTCCCAAATTTAGTTCATTATGAGTTGTGTTGAAGATAGTACTTCTCAAAACCATGTAGCATTGTTTTGAGTGACCTTGACCTCTTAAGATGAATATCTTGACCAGTACACTATGAACTGTTGCAGTTAGCTCAGGTCCTAAAAAAACTGTCCCAGAGTCACCAAATGGTTCATAATTGTGTAATGGGAAGTACCAATCAAAATCATCCATATTTTTTTCGGATGACCTTCAGATCTGACCCCCATGAATAGTTAACTTATCCTAAAATGTATTTTTTTCTATTACAGCTAACCAGCGCAAGAGAGCAGTATAGTTGTTATATAAATATTATTCTGTTACAGCTAACCACCACAAGAGTGCAGTACAGTTGTTACATAAATATTATTCTGTTACAGCTAACCAGCGCAAGAGTGCAGTAGAAATGTTACATAACTGTTATTCTATTACAGCGTACCTACGCAAGAGTGCAGTATAGTTGTTACATAAATATTATTTTATTACAGCTAACCACTGCAAGAGTGCAATAGAAATGTTACATAACTGTTATTCTGTTACAGCTAACCATCGCAAGAGTGCAGTTCAAATGTTACATAACTGTTATTCTGTTACAGCTAACCACCGCAAGAGTGCAGTAGAGTTATTGGCAGCATCCAAGGCAGAATATGTCAAGAGTACACAGGTGCTGAATCATAAACAGGAACTGAAACATCCGGAAAACCTCTCAGTCGGCAACAGGTAGGGTGATTATGGTACAGCTCCATATATAACATAGAACACCACATGTTAAACAATCTTTAAAATAAACAGAATAGAGTTGCAGGTACGTAGTCAGGTCTAGCAAATCGAAATTGTTTGTTAATTCATTTTTTTTTTCAAAATTGTATTCAGTGTTGATAATTCATATTTGGTTTTTACTAATTTATTTTAGCTTGATTGTGAAGAGAGCTTAAGCTTATTAAGTGAACCGCTTTCGAAACCGCTTCCCGGGCAGAACAGTTACAGAGTGTTGAATTTTTTGAGAGTCATCATGTTACAGAGTTACATCCCTTTGGTAGTAATTTTATATCAGGTTATGTCCCTTTTGTAATTTCAGAAAGCTGTTTTAACATAATTTATATACCTCAATAAAGATTCACAGACTACTATGGGGTAAAATATTTACTTCAGTAAATATTCTGAGACATGATGGAGGGATTTATATACCTCAGTAAATATTCCCAGACATGGAAGGAAATATATAATGCCCCTTATAAAGATGCACAGAGCACGACATTACATTGGTTTCAAATAAGAATCAATCATAGACTTCTTCCAACACAATCATTTCTACACAAAATAAATATAGTAGATTCTCCACTTTGTAAATATTGCCAACAAGAGAAAATATTAGTCCACATGTTATGGTCATGCACTGAAACACAAACTCTGCTCAAGAAACTAAAACACTGGTTGTTAACAGGCAACATTAATATGCTACTTATTGAAGAAACATTTATATTTAATATTGGAAACAATCTATCTCCTGCAAAACTGTATATTATTTTAGAAACTAAATACTATTTTTTTAGTGTTAAACGTATACACAACCAACTAAGTATTGAAGCTCTTCAAAACAGAATAAAAAAAGCCTTGCAAATGTCTTGAATGCATTGCACTGGGAAATAACAATTTTGCAGCATTTCAAAAATTATGGAAGGAATTTAAAAATATAATAAAATAATTATCTCGAACATTTGGACTACCTGCAATCCTGACACCCCCCACCCACTTAACCAAAGTGCACATAAATACAAGAAATAAAAATACCATCTAATTCAATAACAGTTTGGAGGTTAAAAATAGGGATTAAGAAATCAATTTCTTCTCTCTTTTTTTTTTTAAGATTATTTTTTTTTTCTTATATAAAAATTATTGATTAAGCCTTAATATTAATAATGAGCTATTCCCCAAGAATAATGATGAAGTACATGTATAGTGAAGGAGAGAATGAGTGCAAATTTTTATTTATCTATACTTACATTGTAAAGTTTGCAGTTGGATGGCCCACCCAAACCCACACCACACTTATTCACGGGTGAATAAATGGGTTACCAATAGGTAACAGGAAAAAAAAATAAAAAAAATATTTACTTCAGTTTATATTCTGAGACAGGATGGGCGTGATTAATATACCTCAGTAAATATTCCCAGACTACATTGGGGTAAAATATTTACTTCAGTATTTATTCTGAGACATGATGGGGTGATTTATATACCTCAGTAAATATACCCAGACTACACTAGGGTAAAATATTTACTTTAGTAACTATTCTGAGACAGGATGGGGGAGATATATAAATTATTATATAGTTGAAAATAAAGTAAATTTGGGTGAAAATTATATCAATGTCAATGGTTGTGCTAGCTTCTTTGGAGTCAATGACAAAGATATTAAAGTTTGGACTTTTCTAAAATTCTTACAGACCTAACAAAAAAATTGCTGGAAGATCCCCAGACTTTCTAGTAAAATCCATTATTTTAATCTTCTGAGTCATGAACTTCAATAAATATTTTGGATATATGAATGTGCGGAAAATATACATTCATGCTCTATAAACTTTTCTTAGCTGTAATTCTAAAGACAACTGTATTAACAAAAATAGAAACTTTATATTGGATGCATGTCAGACCAAGTTGCAGCCTCAATTTGTTTGCATGCCATAGTTTTTCCCCCGTCAGCCTTTCTGTGTTAATGAAATTTTATTGATTCCGCTTTTACTTAATATGAATACTTGCTGTATTGTCACATTTGCATGCCTAATGCAAAATCTTGATTTGACGGGAACGATGGCTGTCATACAACACCAACTCAATATATATTATGAAATTACTAATGAAATTACTAATGAATTTACTGCAATTTTTGAAATGTGAAACATGGTGAATTCAGTGACTAGGCAGGTCAGACCAGTTAGTTTTGAATGTTTGTGACAATTCTTAAAATAGTTTATATCAAAGTGAAACACTTGAATCTTAAGTTTGTAGTGCATCCATCGTCAAACTTGAAAATGTGGAAAAATTCTGATTATAAATCAATGAAAACTGGGTATCAGAAAAGAGACATGTGTGAAAAACTGGCCCTTTAAAGTTTTTGCTGCAATCCATTACTCATTTAAAACTGTTTTCAATGACTGTTGTACATTTTATTATTTGACTATGTTCATTAAAACTATGTTGATGGCCAAAAAATTGCTAAAAACAAACTCCTCTAAAGAATTGATAAAAACACAATTGATAACAACAAACTCTGCCAAAGAATTGGTAAAAACAAACTATGACAAAGAAGTGGTAAAAACAAACTAGCTCTGACAAACAATTGGTAAAAACAAACTAGCTCTGACAAACAATTGGTAAAAACAAACTCTGCTAAAGAATTGGTAAAAACAAATTCTGACAAAGAATTGGTTAAAACAAACTCCAACAAAAAATTGGTAAAAACAATTTTGACAAAGAATTGGTTATACCTAACTCTGCTAAAGAATTGGTAAAAACAAATTCTGACAAAGAATTGGTTAAAACAAACTCCGACAAAGAATTGGTCAAAACAAACTCTGACAAATAATTGGTTAAAACAAACTCAAACCAAGAATCATGTTACTACTCATTGACTTTGAGAAAGCATTTGACTCGGTCGCCTGGGCTTTTATTTTTGCTGTTCTTAAATTTTTTAACTTTGGTCCATCCTTTATTAAATGGGTCAAAGTATTTTATACAAATATAGAATCATGTGTAATAGTCAATGGCCACTTGTCAGAGTGGTTCTACTTACAGAGAGGTTGTAGACAAGGAGACCCATTATCCCCATATATATTCATTTTATGTGCAGAGATCCTCGCTGTTCTAATCAGAAATAACCCTAATATAAAAGGAATACAGATTGACAATACAAACTTTTTAATTTCACAATATGCCGATGACACAACACTCATGCTTGATGGTTCAGAAAAATCACTTGTAAACACACTTCAAACACTCAAATTCTATGCTGAAATCTCCGGCCTTAATATCAATGTTGATAAAACTAAGGCAGTGTGGATAGGTTCAAGGAAAAATAGTAATATTAAGTTATGTGAAGAATATAATCTTTCTTGGGACAATGAATTTACTGTCCTTGGTATTCGATTTTCAGTAGATTTAGATAAAATGATTAATGTGAACTTTGATGATAAAATACATGATATAAAACAACTTCTTATCCATTGGTCAAAACGAATATTAACACCAATTGGTAAAATAACAATCTTAAAAAGTTTAGCCATATCAAAAATTAATCATCTTATCTTAGCTCTACCAAACCCTAACTCTGATAAAATTAAAGAGATTAAAAGCTTATTTTTTAAATTTATTTGGAATGATAAACCGGATAAGGTGAAAAGAACTACAATTAGCAACCCTTACATAAAAGGGGGCCTCAAAATGTTTGATATAGACCTTTTTATTAACTCATTAAAACTCACATGGATAAGACGCCTTTTAAACTCAAATAAAAAATATCTAGATATATTTAACTCCATGTACCCATTCATGTCAAATGTTGGCGCATATGGCCCAGATTTTATTAGTAGACACATAAACAGAATACATAATCCCTTCTGGAAAGATATTTTTAGAAGTTATCAAACATATTCAAACCTACTAAAGCCTGCAAATTGGTACACATTTCAAAAAATTCCAATTTGGTTTAACCCAAACATTAAGGTCGGAGGCACAAGTATATTTTATAACCATTGGTTCTCTAAGGGTGTTTTATTGATAAATGATATTATGAACGCAAATGGTAATTTTTACTCATTGACTGATTTTATTAATAGGTACAACATAAATACAAACTTCATAGAATATGAAGGATTGCTAGCATCTGTTAAAAGGTACTTATTTAAACTTTCTATTGTTCATTTAGCTAGTAATGGAGGGGCACCTACATGCCCTTTATCAATATCAATAATTATGAAAGATACAAAAGGATGTAGGGCAATTTATCAGTCTTGTATACAAGAAAATATAATCCCTCAATCCGCTGCAAAATGGGAAAATGATTTGGATATAAGAACCAGTTTCGTTGAAACTAAATTTTACTGCCTTCCATTTAACATAACAAATGATACAAACTTACAATGGTTTCAGTACAGAATAAACCACCAAATATTAGGAACCAATTCGCTTCTTAAAAAAATGAAAATAAAGGATTCTGATATTTGCAGTTTATGCAACAGAGAAATAGAAACAATTAAACATATTTTTATCGAATGTGACATTTCTAAACAATTTATCTCCTGTTTGATGAACCATATTCGTGAAAAATGTATAGGCACTAATTTAAATTGGACAAATACAAACATTATGTTCGGAAATAAAATTTTTGACAAAGTTTTGAATAAAATAATATTAATTGCAAAGAAATTTATTTACACCCAGAAACTTAAAACAGTTAAACCTACACTTGACAACTTTAAAAAACATATTATAAATCTGTATAATACAGAACGGTATCTTGCAACAATAAATTGTAAAATACACGCTTTTGATATTATTTGGAATGACTATAAGCCACTTATATCTTGATACAAATTTGAAACATTTTTCATGTTACTCTTTCAGTTTTAATTTAGACACATTTGTTTGATTACAAATACATATATATTTTGTAGATAATTAATTATATCAATCCCCATCCCCTCCCCAGAGTGTTTTTATTTTTTCCTTTTTTTTCTTTTCTCCAATCAACTATAATATTTAACTGCTCATTATCAAGACTAGACCTGCAATAAGAATAATTATTTAATGTTATATACATCAATAAAGCATTACTTTCTTCTCAAAATAATAAGTTTACAAAGTCAGATAAAAGATTCAAAGCGGATTGTTTTATGACAATTGGATTGGTTTTTTTATGCATTCATCAATCATAAATAAATGAACTCCAACATTCAATTTAACATGTATTGTTGCTTTTTAGTGTATACGTTACAACAAGTGAAAAGCATTTTGATAACGTTACAAAGTTGACTCTCATCGATGTTTGTTAGACTGGATGAGTACTTATTAAAGATTTGTAGATGAAATTTTGCACTTTTTAAGTTGTGTAGTATTTTCTCAGGAATTTGCAGAACTTAAGCTTATACACTTATTGTTTCAAAATATCTCTAATACAAATGATTAACCGGCCAAATGTTTAATGATATTCCACTATATAACTAACTACTTTATATTAAATTGTGAAAATTGATTTCAATTACATGTATATTGTTCTGCACGTCTACAAATGCATATATGTACAAGTTATCTTAATGTCTGGTAGCCATTGAGTTGTTGACCCCGGTTTCACTAATTTAACATATTTTGATAGTTTCCTCAGCGATACTTTTAAATGCTAAAACATCACACTTACTGATTATGTTGCAAGTTATATTTTATCATTACGTACAGAGGTGTTAGGACTGTATGTGATAAATTAACTGTGAAGTATTTCAAATAATAATTAAAAGAGAAACTGAAATTAAATTGTTTGGGGGGGAATTTCGGTTTGAACATTTTTATTAATCTCGATAATACAGCCCTTGAGATTTAAACTACACAAACAAACTATCTGGATTTACCTGGGCACTGTTTGTTACTCATTCATTTCCCACAGACAGTGAGACACTCAATGGCTATTAGAAATTTCTAAATGTATATATAATTGTCATGAACTATTTTGTATCAATATTTCTGTTTTTGTACAACTAAATTGAAATAAAAGTTACAAAATTAAAAAAAAAAAAAAAAAAAAAAAAAAAAAAAAAAAAAAAAGAATTAGTAAAAACAATTTCTGACAAAGAATTGGTTATACCTAACTCTGACAAAGAATTGGTAAAAGCAAACTCGGCCAAGAATTGGTAAAAACAAACTATGACAAAGAATTGGTCAAAACAAACTCCAACAAAAAAATTGGTTAAAACAACTCCGACAAACAATTGGTAAAAACAAACTGCTAAAGAATTGGTAAAAACAAATAATGACAAAGAATTGGTCAAAACAAACTCCAACTAAGAATTGGTAAAAACAAACTTTGACAAGCAATTGGTAAAAACAAACTCTGCTACAAGAATTGGTAAAAACAAACGCTGACAAAGAATTGGTTAAAACAAACTCTGACAAAGAATTGGTTAAAACAAACGCTGACAAAGAATTGGTTAAAACAAACTCTGACAAAGAATTGGTTAAAACAAACTCCGACAAAGAACTGGTAAAAACAAACCCTGCTAAAGAATTGGTAAAAACAAATTCCGACAAAGAATTGGTTAAAACAAATGGTTACAACTAACTCTGACAAAGAATTGGTTAAAACAAACTCCAACAAAGAATTGGTAAAAACAAACTCCCCTTAGGAATTAGTAAGCACAAACTCAGTACTGGGTACTGTGTTAACATTTCCATTGATATCATTGGTGTTTGATTTAACATAAAGTGGAGATTATCATGCAAGACAAAGTAAGATTGGTACATTGTAGCTTTGTTACTTCCCCATTACATATTTTCATTTGTGATGAGAGGGTCGTCTGTGGCTGAGTGATCTAAGGCACCATCTCAGTATCACTTCACCTCTCACTGCTAAGGTCATAGGTTTGAGTGCCACTCGCACCCAAAAACTTCATGTGAGAAAGTTTGCCAGTTACTTGCAGAAGTACTGTGGTGCTACTCAGATACATTCTGAGGTTTTCCTCCACCAATTATACTAGATATGCCATATATATAACCTGAAATGTGTTAAAAATGGCATTTAAAAACAACCTTTGTGATGTGACTTCTTCATTCAACCTGTATATAAATTTGTCATTTAATACATCCCCTGAAGGCATCCCTGGGAATGATTCTTTTTAACTTCTAACATATTTTACAATAAGAGCAGTTGTATAATACAATAAGTTCTGATGAGTCTGGATCCCGTTTCAGCAAGTAGTAATTGTAATAGCTGTTGGAGCATGACTTGCTGTACCATCAACCCATCCTGTACCTTCAAATATAATAATTAATTTGCAGATGAAAGGTCTGGAAAATTAATAAATTGCACATGTTTTTGTTAGAATTGGTGCATTATTAATGTAAATTAAAGGATTGAAC
The DNA here is from genome assembly GCA_029582155.1 of Panopea generosa. Lineage (NCBI taxonomy): Eukaryota > Metazoa > Mollusca > Bivalvia > Adapedonta > Hiatellidae > Panopea > Panopea generosa. The sequence goes on along the minus strand of CM055901.1, from coordinate 31,749,165 downwards.
TTTCAGTAGAAGCATGCAATGAGCAAAATTTCCACATACCGATACATTTTATGTAAGTTCATAGGTCATGATCATGCAACAAATTAAATTTATTCCTTAGGATGACAGACTCAAGATTGGTCAGCCTTGACTTAATTTCATCTCAAGTGTTTTGAGTCTAAAATTCAGATTTCAAAACTCAAAATCTGAAATTTTGTAATTTGCCTTAAAAATGATTATATTTTCTTGCAAAAACTGTCAATTTCACTGTTACATTTTCAGAAATTTTTTTAAAAAAAATGCATTTTATAACTAAGCGTTTGTTATTAAATGGTATTTAAAAATAGGCTATTTTGAGTCGAGGTTTTACCGTAGACTAAATCAATTTTAGAGCTGTTCTCCCATACATTGCTATCATGCAAACTTGAATAAATGTTCTCTTTGTGAGAAATGAACAACCATAACAATTCTTGGCACAATGTTATTACAACAACAAAATTTCTATTAGCATCAATGTCAAAGTTTCTGACCGAGTTCATCCCAGCTTGTAAGACTTTCAAGAAACCATTCCAGAACATTGCGTTTGTAAGACAGACATTATGATATCGTCTGACCCGGCACAATCAGCAGTAATAGCTATCGACAGACATTATATACCATAGTCCTCGTATTATAGGCCATAAAAAACCTCTTCTACATTTCCGTAGACAGAACCAGAAATGAAGTTGGTATTTGCAATCAATACAGAACAATTGGTTAGCAAACAGAGTACCTCTGTTGGAGTAGTTTACAGAGATTAAGTTCCCACGCTGAACAATAGTGAATTGAAATCTGCAAAATTTAGACTTGGAATGAAATAAATTTGTTATATTATCCTTTATTTGGCATTGATTGTTAAAACTCTTCTTACAAATTATTCAAATCATGTTCAATGTTTCCTGGATATTTTTTTTACCAATTATACAAATCACATTCGATGTTTTTATGGATATTAACCATATAATTTATTAAAATCACATCCAGTCTTTTCCTTGATAATACTTTTACCAATTATACAAATCACATTCCATGTTTTCTTGGATAATACTTTTACCAATTATACAAATCACATTCAATATTTCTGGGATACTACTTTAACAATTATACAAATCACATTCCATGTTTTCTTGGATAATACTTTTACCAATTATACAAATCACATTCAATATTTCTGGGATACTACTTTTACCAATTATACAAATCACATTCCATGTTTTCCTGGATAATACTTTTATCAATTATACAAATCACATTCAATATTTCCGGGATACTACTTTTACCAATTATACATATCACATTCAATGTTTTCCTGGGAAAAAAAAAAAGAAATTCTGAGCTTCTGACGCCTATAAACCTGTACTTCATGTATTTCTTTGCATTTGAACCATTCCATTATTGTTGTGAATTGAATGAATGGAGACCAGTCAGACTGTGAGTCACTTGTTCCTTTATTAATATTGTGCTGATAGCCCTCAATATTTGGCAGTTACTGGTACATCAAAAATGTCAAATTTCTTACATTAAATACAAGAACAGTATTTGTAGAAGATTGTTTTTGTAAAATGACTATGCTGATCAAGGTGTTGAATGAGAACACAGCCGGGTCCAATTAGTTCAGTCGGTTATACGCCTGACTATCAATCCAAGGGTCACAAGTTTCGAATCCCAGCCGGGCAACAGTCTCTGTGATGATTGATATACAACATTATCATTCGTCTCTCACCGCTTATTCAGGTGGGAAAGTTATCAGCTACTTACAGAGATGAGGTGTGCTCGAGGTCTGGTTAACCTTTCAGGATCCCAGGAAACAATAGTTAGGTAAACTGATCATCTGTTAGCGTTCGATGGCATAAAAATGACGCTAAAAATTCAATCAATTCAATGAATTAGCACATGACCAAGTCTTGAAAATCAATTTTAATACAAAATTTGGTAATTTATGGTAATTTATGTTGTTAATTAACTCTACAAGAGAATGGGTCCTCTATGGCTGAGTGGTCTCAAGGCGCCGTCTCAAGATCACTTACCTCTCACTGCTAAGGTTGTAGGTTCAAGTCCTGCTCACTCCAGAAACTTAATGTGAGAAAGTTTCTATTTCTTGCAGAAGAATAATGGTTCTACTCAGTCTGACTCAGTCTGAGGTCTTCCTCCACCAGTAAAACTGGATATGCCATATATAACCTGAAATGTTAAACCCCATTCTACAAGATCAAACTGTTTTACATTTCCAGTATTTTGCCAATAGAATATCATGCAGAACAGTATGAGTGCCAGCTACACTCACGTTTTATTTCATTTATAACCTCAATACAAAACCACGGCCATGTTTTCCATGTTGTTATTTCATTCCAAAACAAAAAAATGGCACCAAGAAGCATAATTCACCAGACACGCCATGCTAACATGCAATATTTGGTAGTACAGCCATTATTATTAATCAATATGACAGATATTGGGATTAACTACATCAATATGGTGTATTATTCGTGGAGGGTTTTGAAAGAACCTTTGAACTACATTAACATCTGATAGATGGAGAATAATGGAAAAAATAGTTCAGCAAACGTCTGATGATCATTTCCCCCTCCATCTTTATTAATTTTCATTAAGGCATGATTTTTTATGGCACTATTGAAATCATTTTGAAAGTTAACATAAACTTAGGTATTGTTTTATGTTGTTTCTTAAATTAAAGAAAAATAAAAAACAATGACACAAACTTATTTATTACCCATATATAATAAATATATTGGTGTATATCAGTTTATCATCTCGGGTTTATCAGTTTTGATATTCAGAGACTCAGTGAATTGATATTTCGAGAGCGTCGGTTTTATGCCATAGAGGGCTAACAGATAATCATTTACCATAACCACTCTTTCCTGGGATCCTGGAAGGTTAATCAGGCACACCCATCTTTGCAAGTAACTGATAACTTTCCCACTTGAATCAGCAATGAAAAATGAATGATAATGAGCCGCAATGCTGTATATCAGTCATAACGGAGACTGTGACTCGACGGGAATTGAAACTCAGCCATCCCTGGATTGATAGTCAGGCACACAACGACTGAGCTAACCGGGGGTGGCTATATACGCATCATGAAGAAATAAAATGATAAAATGACTGATGGATATTATCTTGGAGTCACGGAATGTTTTGTAACAGTTTTATCAATAAAGGTTTTGTAATATTGCTCTGCTCTGTGCCGACCATTACATCACTGACTTGTACAAATCTACATTGGAACTGCAGTTAGAGGCTTTGTATTGAAAATCAATTGATACGCTGGGGAAATTTCTGCAATAAAAATGAATAAAATGCGAATTGAAGGAAACATGTTTTTAGTAGAGATTGGTATAATCCATTAAATGTTTTTTTTTAATCTTATAATTCTTTATCAGTAGTGACTTGAGAGAAAATGGGATCGATTAATAGAAAATTATTTTATGTCTAATTGAAGGACTTAACAATATATTTGAATGATACAGTGAGACTTACAGCCTTTGAACATTTGTACATTGAAGGTTTTTACTAACAACATAAGTATTTGACTGATTAACTTTGAGCATTTTAGGCTTTATGGAAGATGAGCGTTTTGTACTGTGAAATTGAATGCAATATGTGGTTTATAAATATAACACTATAAATATAGTTATATAATCTGTGTATCCCATTTTACATGGAGAGGGGAATCAGACATAAAATATGGAATCAGACCTTGCTTATACGGAGCCATATAGAGAAGCGCCATAGAAAAAGGATGTGTATACATACATGCATACATGTGGGAACCTAGACCCTATGTATACATAGAGTAGCACCAATAGAGAGGGGAAGTGTATATTAAAACTGCAAACACTGAAGTGTCTTGTTCAGGACCAATGCTTTGTTCAAGGTCACTGTCTTGTTTAAGGTCATGCTCTGGAAGACCAAAATCTTGTTAAGGTCACATTCTTATTCAATGTTTTGCTCAAGATCCCACGGTCTTGTTCAAGGTTTTGTTCAAGGTCCCAAGGTCTTGTTTAAGGTTTTGGTCATGGTCCCAAGGTCTTGTTCAAGACCAACATCTTGTTCAAGGTCACAAGGTCATGTTCAAGGCCGACATCCTTTCATGACCATAATGTTACATTCTTATTCACTGTCTTGTACAAGATCATAATTAATCATTCTTCAAGGTTACCTTCTTATTCAAGGTTAAGTTCTTTTCAAGATCAAATTCTTGTTCAAGGTCACATTGTTCAAAGTTACAGGAAACAATAAATGACAATAGTGACAATAACCCTGCTTGCTTGAATGATAGAATGGTCTTGAACATCTGTAAATAAAAAAACAGAATAATTATCAAACATAAACTATTGGCAATTTGTAAAATGGATTGATTGATTGATTGAATATTTAGCGTCATTTTATGCCATCGAGGACTAACAGATGATAAGTTAACCTAACCACTGTTTCCTGGGATCCTGGAAGATTAACCAGCACTCGAGCACACCCCATCTCGGCAAGTAACTGATAACTATCCCACTTGAATCAGCAGTGAGAGACAAAAAAAATGAGATGCAATGTCGTATTTCAATCATCACAAGCTCGGATTCAAAGTCACAACCTCTGGATTGATAGTCAGACACGCTTACCAACTGAGCTAATCGGGCCCGGCTTGTAAAATGGAAACTACCTTAATTATTTATTACTGTGTACAAGTACTGAGTGTTTTTTTATGGATTTCCACAGGTCAGTCTTAGGCCATTATAAATTAATGTTAAATTGCTAGATTATCATCCAAATTATTTTTTTTTAAAAAAGGGAAGTGGAGAGGATTTTATTCTATTTTTTTTATTTATTTATTTTGATTTATTATCATATATATGTTAGTTTGTGGGATATTTAGCCAAGTGTTAGAGAGTTTAGGATATGAGCCCCTGTCATGACTTATGGGTGTTGTGTCCAAATGTATAGCCTGACTATTTCTATGACTTTATATCAAAATGGAACAATTTGAGCAAGATGCTAGGAGAAGTTTACATGGTTTAATTATCAATTATTTATAATTAAGGTAGTTTCCATTCCTAAACCTGAATAAGATTATGATTAAATTATATAAACCTATGAAATAAAACTAAATATAAATTTTAGGTCTTCTGTTATCTACAAACTATAAGAATTTAATTCTATGTAATTTTGGAATGTCTCTAGTCCAAAGAACTATAGACCTGAAAAGTTTTTGGTACAAACTGCGAGTAACTTAATCCACATAAGCTTTGTACTGGTTTATACAAGTTAAAGAAAACTTGTTTCACAATCTATGTAAAATAAATATGTTTTAAACAATAATGATAAATTTTTTTAATGTATTTTTCAGAGAGCTATTATCATTATCATTATCGCCATCACAGAACCTGTCTCTTGATGATGAAACAAACCATCTGACAGAAAATAACAACAACAACAGGAAGTCCTCTGGGGACAGTTTTTCCACACCAAGCAAAACAGTTCCTCTAGATCACAACCATCCAAATCATCTTAGTCATAACAACACCCCTTCAAAGAATGATGAGAACTCAACTGCGGTACATACATCCACAGGTTCACCCCTGCCTTCAAGCTCCCTAACCTCACATTCCAGTAGTTCAAATGCAGACGAAAATAGATCTACATTTAAAAAGCCAGTTACACCTCCAAAAATCCCTCCTAAACCAGTACCGGTAGTGCCTCCAAGACCTGCGTCTGCTGTTAAACCTACAACTCCGCCTAAACCAGCACCAAGAACTACATCCCAACTGAATCCAATCACTCCAGGTAATGTAATACCTTTCATTGGTCAATTCAAATCACATGATGTATTTATATGATTTTAATTGGTTGATTCATATCATTTGATCTCTCACCATTTTCTCCCATTATGACAACAGTACATTTAGTATTGTGATGCTTGACATAGAAAGGAGTGGCAGTGAATTGTTGTTTTAATTTGGATAATTCATATTAATGAGTTTGACAATTCATAAATACTGTCTCTTGTAATACTATGTTGTACCGTAATACTGCAGCACTGGTCAAATTGTAAAACACTTGTCTTGCATGTGGAAGGATTTGGGTTAGATTCCCAGCCAGGGCATACCAAAGACTTTTAGAATCAATTTATTCTGTGTCAGAATGATGTAACTGGGTGGGGTATCATACCGTGTGTCTAGGACATGGTACTCCTGTGTGGCAGCACTTGGAATATTGTCGTTTAAAGCAGACATTGGCACGATGTCACTGAAACTAAAAACTACATTGTATAGGTCATAAAACTGGTACAGGGCCCTTGTAAGAATGGTAACACTAGTCATTATTTATATCTGTATGTTTAGGGGTATTCCATGACTGAGTGGTCCACTATAGTCTTGATCATATGCGATGCTTGCTTTTCTAAAAGACAAACGTTCGACTGAGAATAAAAGTAGAAATATTTTTTAGCAATTATCGTATAACATTTTTGATTGGTTGATTCAAACAAATGGACTACCTCAGAGTTTTCCATAGTATTTCAAAAGAATATTGTTTGGATGTTTATTTCTATATTCATTATTTTTATATCCAGTCAGAAAATAAGACTTACCGTAGGCTTAAAATTTCAGTTTAACATGTAAACTGACAGTTTTTTAAGTTTTTCAATTAAAATTCCACTTATATTGATGACTTCTGCACTTAAATGTAGTATTAAAGGTTTCCATAGATTTAGGGGGTTTGTTGTTGTTTAGGAGCTGAAAGACCTGGAGTCTATACACTGATGAAAATGGAAAGTTGCAAAAATCTTAAAAACTATTACTGCAATTGCTTTATTAAAACATGTGATGATCACAATACTTTCTGTTAAAGTTTCATTAACATTGATTGCACATGAGTCTAAATCTCAGACTCGGAAAAGAAATTCAATTTCAGTGCACCGGGTTACAATAACATTTTTGGAGAAAAAAATCTGACATTTTTGTTAAAGTGCCATTATTGTTATTGGTGATTTCTGAAAGAAAATGAAATGAAATTATTCTACAGTTTGTTATAATGTTAACTTAAACTTGTTTAGGTTTTAAGTTTGAATTTTAGACCCAACATTCAATGATAATTTTAGACCTTGGGGCTGGTTTCACTAGACATCTCAAGTTGAAATTTTCCTCATTTAAAAAACTCTCAATTTCTCAAAATAATTACTTGAACTTTTAACACATTAAATAATCACACAGAATAGAAGTTGAAACATATCTGTACTCATTGGTACAGGATAACATGACCAATAGTCAAATTTGAATGTAAAAAAAACAACAAATTTATTTCAACAAATTGATTTGAGCAATATCTCAAGTTGAGATGTTAAGTGAAACTATGGATTCCTCCATGGCCGAGTGGTCAAAGGCGCTGTCTCAAGATCACTTATCTCTCACCACTAAGGTTTGAGTCCCGCTCGCTCCAAAAACTTTATGTGAGAAAGTTTACCAGTTACTTGCAGAAGGAAGGTGGTTCTACTCAGTCTGTGTCAGTCTGAGGTTTTCCTCCACCAGTATAACTGGATATGCCATATATAACCTGAAATGTGTTGAAAATGACATTAAACCCCATTCCAAAAAAAAATTTAGTGAAACTAGACCCTGGTCTCAAGGTTATTCAATTTATTTTCATGCTCAACTCAAATTCGGACTCAAATTAAATTTCCAGAATTTATATAAAATACAAATTAAAGTGAAGACACTTGACTCAGCCAAGAATTTGAAAGTATTAATCTGAGGTAGAAAGTTACACATATTTACATTTATTTTGTTATAATGAGGTAATTCATTTTTTTTAGTTGAGCATGAGATATTGAGTTGAACATAGAACAGAGTTTTGTAACCTTGGGGCCAATGGTGGTGGTATTCACCAACCATCCTTAACAATATTCTGAAGACTTGAACTCAAGAATGAAGTTTTCATACTACACTTGGAGACTTATTTTTGAGACCAATATTTGCAAGCATGTAGCGGATAAAATATATATATGTATATATTCAAATGAATTATCATACATGTTCTTTCTGTCATGGCAAACTAGATATCTAAGGGTGAAATTTTGATTTTCAAGTTTAAGTCTAAGAATATTCTAAAGAATGGTTGGTGAATATGACCCCATGTCTACACCCTGATATGTCAGGTACCGAATGAGACTTGTATAGAATTATATATATATATATATATATAGTGGTAATTATTGATCAAGTTTGCTGCTTTAAAAAAATAAAAAAGAATTGTCATGTTAGCTTCAATCATCAAACTTCTGAAAAAAAATTTTTTTATTAACAAATCTTTTATTTTTTTCCCAAAAAAGATTTACTTTATTGATAATTGCCAACAAAAATGTGATTAACAAAAATTAAAAAAACAAACTGAAACATGAATCTCTTACAAAAAAATGATCCCAAAACATAGACATAATTCATAAAAATGTTTTACTGATATTTTTCAGGAACACCTGTACCTCCACCGCGTCCAAGTCACAAACCCAGATCAATCAAAGAGGCTGTTGCTGCAGAGGCTACTGATCCACCGTTGGCTAAAATGTCTGTGACATCGAGTGATAAACATGTTGTCAATTGCAACTCTCCTGGTGCTACAAACAGTTCTACTTCAGGCGCCAGTCCGGAATTAATTACTAAACGTTTTTCTTCCTTGTCAGCACATGCTACTATAGCAGTGCCAAAGCTTCTGAATGACCAGGAGGAAAAGGTGCAAATGACATCCAGTGCCAGCTCAAAAAGTCGAGAAACCCGCAATAGCCTTAGTTCGCAGAGTGACAGTTTATTGAAACCACTGTGTACCAGTGCACTGAGCACCTCAGTTGGAGTGCTTGTGGAAAAGAAGCGATGTCCCGTACCAAAACCTCGAGTTGATAAACAATTAGATCAGGGGGAGGTTCCCCCACGACGCCAGCTGCATCGGTCACATTCCGACTTGAGTAGCTGCAGACATTCCAGGACAAGTTCCGACTTTTCGGATCTGAGCTCTCGTTTATCTCGAACTAGTACAGAAGTGGAAAGGTTCTTTAATGAGATGGGAATAGACAGAATTGTGCTTGAACCTATGCGAAAACTAGCATGAAACTAAACAGAAGGATTTCCTTGATAGTTTAAGCTCTTTAGATTCACAGGATGGACATAGTCTGTCGAGTCGGTTATCTCAGAATGACTTAAATCAGGTTCCAATGGAAAGTGAGCAGGATTTGATGGAGCGGAGTACAGCAGTCGGGAACTACCTCCATTGTTGAGAGGAACGCACGCATTATCAAGTGGCTCTGTAATGTAAAGAAAGCTCGGACGGCACCCTCCAAACAGTCTAAACCTGTCTCTGGAAAATCTTGACAGAAATCAAGATCCAAATTGTAAGATTACTCAGATATTTACTTAAGAAATAAATGTTATTTTTTGAAAGTTCATGAGATATGAACCTACATGTAACATAATAAAGGTGAACCATACATGACTAATTGCCTTCTTGGTGACATCATTTCTATTCAATTTTTACTATTTTCACTTTTGTTGCTTTTGGTCATAAATGCATTATGATATCGAAAAATGATGTTTTTTCTGCTTTTTATTATTCATTTATTTGCCCAAAAAAATATTTTTATGGAGTGGTATGCTAGAAAAAAAAATTTTTGTGTCCTGTAAAGGGATTTTGAAACTTTTAAACATTTATTTCCAATATTTCATGTCTATAAACTCACTGACCCCATATTGCCAAAGAGATATCTATTTAAACATGCCAAAATAATATATTGAAAAGGGATTTCTCAACTTGTGCTACGTACCTAGGTTATACAAAAATAGATTTCCCACATAAAATTGCAACATAATTTGTGACATATTAAATAAGTCATTTTGATTTCAATTGATCAGTTATACAAGTTTACTCATAGTAATCAAAGCACTACAGTGTGATGTTTTCGGAGCATATAAGATATAAAATGTCGCTATTGTTTTAGACAAACAGGTCAGTTTGCATAGTTGAATTCTGATTACCTTTGATTCTTATACAGGTCAGTTTAGTTTAAACATATTTTATTGCCAAATAAACACATATTACAATATTTATCATACATATAAGTCAAATACAATTTAAGGCAAAAGGGTCTGGCTACAAGTTCTCTCAACATTATACAGGTCAGAGTTCAAGTCAGAGAATGTAACTGAATGGTTTGCTTTTGAAAGTGTATTTTCTGCTATAGTAGGAATATCAACTCTTAAATTTGGCAAATGTCCAACTTCAAGATATTAGTACAGCTCAATGATATGAGATTTGTATCTTCAACTCAACTCGGTGATATTTTCAGAAATGACAAGCTTTCTATCATATATATATATATCAAAGTGCTCTGAATCTAGCATGATGAATTCCACTTTGAGTATATTTATTTACTATTTTCTTTATTGATTCCTCTAGCGCAACAGTGAAACAATATGTTTAAAAGACGAAAAGTAGAAATGTGTATGTCAACATTAATAATTGATTCTTACATAAATATTTTCTAGGGGCCCTATATCACCCCATAAACGGAACCACACTAACCAAAATGTTATGGCGCCGAATTTTAGACACATCTGGATGTTTGTATATTTTTGCTACGGAAACACAAATGGTTTACTCTTATATGTTGAAAGGAAGTTATCTAGTTATTTAGGAATACAAGTCTATTTTAAAACATTTGGGAGAAACCGCAAGTCACATGACGACATTAGCATATCTCTATTTTTAGAACAAGTATTGATTGTTTATTGGCATAAGCAAGGAACTATAGAAGTATAGTTCCTTGGCATAAGGGACAGATCTAGAAAAGTTTCATTCCCTTATTCAATGATAAATGGTAAATATGTTTATGACTAATAGTTAAAAACGCAGTTGTCTGTCTTGAAATGTTGTCCAAGATGGCGTCCTGAAAAATCGTTTGGTCACGTGACCATAGTTCAGTGCGTCTATTCATGCACTTTAATTCTTTTGTGCTGATAAATAGCACTGAATATAAACTTGGAATTTATATGATACAATTGTTTATAGGTATAAATCTTCGCTGTCTGTTATAATAATATTGTTTTCGTTGAAATAGGCGAATCTACTGTTTATAGCGACTTCGAACACTTATCAGTGGGTGGAACTTATTTGCTTGGTGGTTGTCAGGTTTGTATTAACACGATACACGGTTGTAGATCTGCGGTATAGGAAAAAAATTATATTATCATGTTCTGAGAGCGGCTGCTAAAGCACAGCCCCCAAAAATTGTTTCATCTTTAAAAGAGTCTGAATAATGATGCGAAGGTTGTCAAGCAGTATTTAAATACAGTCCATTTTTAGGATGGGGATTTCATTTCAAGTTTACCACTCCAGTTTAGATATTTGATTTGTCACGTTTTGGTGGTTTTGACATTACAAACCAAATGAATTTTATTTATTAATGATTATGAAATGCTTTTATTTTTTAAGACAGTTTATAGAGTTTTTCCAGATATATACCATAAAGGAAGGTTAAAATTGTGACTTTAACTAGACATTATTTTTTTTTGTGTATGAGTTTTTATATGTGTTTTTTAATAACATTTTTAATAATATCTGGAAAAATGATTCGCTGACTTAAAATATTTTTAATTACTTGGTATTTACTTTGGCCAGTATTTAAATACCCCCTGAGCTGACCAATGTCATTAATGTCATGATGTGTTTCAATTGATATCATTATAAACTCATTAATCACGAATGGGAATAGTCGCTCGTAACTGATGTCCTCCCGTGACACCCTATTTATAAATGACTTTCGAACTACTTTTGAGAAACAGAAAACTACAATTGAACATTGTGTCTTAGTAGAATTAAGGCAACACATCATTCCACAAAATTCATTTTATTATGTAACAATGTTAATGCCTGCCATTAATTCCAGATAAGCACAATTGGTTTCCATCAATGTTGAATTTTGAAATGGATTTTCTCAGTTGTAATTTAATTTTCTTTTCAGATGAATGGTATGTCATCCATAAATATTGATGCTATGGTCCTTCATCCAGAATTTACCATCGAACCTGTATATGAGAGTGGTGAAACAGACACCGAACACATTTTAGTATTTTAGTGCTGCAGTTTATGGAATCAAGTTGGCATGTATTTGGTTGTGATAAAGGAAGCCAGTCGTATCTTCATATTTATGATTTCTAAGCTTTATTAATGGATCGTCATTAATTTTGCATACCTTATATGGTTAAAACAGTATGACATCTTGTTTTAGCTTCTGGGAAAGTGTTTTGTTACATTTGTTAGCATCCTGAATCAGCAGTTTATTGAATGGTTGTTAAAGATGGAAATGTTTATTTATTTTTTAGGAGGATTATTTTAGTTATTTTTTCATTTTATGAACACAATTTATGGAGTAAAAACATAAAATATGTATCATACTGAACAATTGACTTGGTTGAATACTTGAAAGTATCATAAAAAGATGCTTTTGATTGGAAAATACAACAATTTCTAAAATATTTTTTTCCGATATTTATGTTAAAACTTGATTTCTTTTCACCTGTCAGAAGTTTTTGTAAAATATCTAAATCTTTGCGGTTTTGAGCATTCATTTTTACTATTCAAAATCTCTTGTGTGTAAAATTTGTTTTACTTCTGACCAATTTTCAAAACATTTTTTTTATTTACCACTAAATTAACTTTCTAATACCTGAGATAAATATATGACTTGTATTGTATTTGTGAGATCAATATAATGTATTAACGGGGAGAAAATATTGGCTGAAACATAAGTTTTTAACATTTAATATTTGGAAATTAGGAGAAGAGACCATTTTCTCACTGTCCATATCTCTCAAAGAAATGGACAACCTGAGTGTATAAAAGGGAGTTTGTTCATTTCCATGAATAGTCGGTGATAAAATTAAAGGTTTTAAAAGAAAAAAAAGGAAAAAGTAAATTACTGAATTTACAACAGAGTTACTGTTATTTTCCAGCTGAAACCATCACATATGCATATACAATTAGAATCTCACAAGTTTATTTACTGTTGTCAAGGACTCTATAGTTTAGGACATTACAACTTAATTGCTAGATTATCATCCAAATTTCTCTAAAAAGGGGGAGTGGGGCATGGAGGATTTTTTAGAAAAAAAATATAAAAAGGGTCGGGGAGACATGAAAATTAGGAGGCGGGTGGGGATAATATCTAGCAATTAATTTATTATGGGCCTTACCAACATTTACCTTAACTAAGTAAATATTTAAAAACTTAAACTGTCAATATTTTATATAGCCATTTAAGTTTCTTTTATTTAAATCTGTATACATTGCTACATTTCTGCATGTTTGAAGTTATGCTAATGTTGGTGAGAGTGAGTCTAGGTTTATCCTTAGCTGAGTGTTCTAAGGCACCGTGCTCATGCTCACAATCTCCCACTGCTGAGGTTGTGGGTTTGAGTCTAGCTCTCTCCAAACACTTTTTATGAAAAACAAAATTGGCTGTTGTTTGTGGAAGGACGATGATTCTACTCAAATTTATGTATCGGTATATGTATCTGATGCCAACCTCCACCAATTTAATTGATAGGCATGTATAACTTATGATGTGATGAAAATTGCATTAAACCTCATTAATAAAAAAGTATACAACTGATTGTGTAATAAGAAATGAAAGATAAAATGCAAAATTGTTCTATCACCTTCCTTTATATATTATGCAGATACAATAGTTATGCATTGAACCATCTTTATATACCTTTATAATATATACTAACATTAATGAGTGATGGTGTGACACCTAACGTGGAGAAACTAAAGGTATACTGTACACTTTTCTATCATCTTCCTTTATATACCAGTAGTATGCAGATATGATAGTTCTTACATTGGACTACCATATTTATATACCAACATTGATGAATGATGCTGTGTACAAGATGTGTCATGTGAGGGGAGAGTCTGGCTGCCAAATGAACTTGACCCGTAATACAATTAAGTCTTGCGGAAATATCCATTATCAGAGAACAATGCTAGAGCTTGGGAAATTGTTAATTATTAGTTATGCTTTTTATAGTTTTATGTGGGAGTTGAAGATGTCATTTTGTTAAGTCATTACAAACTTGAGTTTCATGTAGATCATTAACCCCATGGCGTATTGCTAGAATTAAATATGTGATCATGTATTGTACTGTATAGGTGCTTCATTTTTCCATCTTGCACTCATTATAGAGAGTCTGCATTTATTCACCTTGTGACCTCATTGGCAATTTAATATCAAAACCAGACTTCAATTGATAGGTTTTGCATATCCTGTAAAGATATTCAGACTTGGGTATGAAATGAGATTTCATGCATTCTCTGGTTGTTTAAATTGAATATTCAAATCAGTATGTTGGTTGTTAGTGATAAAAAAAAACATGGACTTCCACAAATTCTTTGATTGCTGAAATGTTACATAAATAAATGTTCAGATGCCATAGTGAATTAAATCTAACCACAAAACCATTTTTATTGAATATAGAGATTTCACTGCACTCTAGCAAATGCTTTTTTTTAAACCAGTACTTTTATGTAATTTTATTTTCTAAATTATGCGAGTGCATTGAAATAAATCAGTAATTCTTGCTTACATGACATTGTCATAACCATATTATTGTTATTTTGAACATTTTCTTTACATTACAATTTAAGTTTGTAATAAATTTAATAACACGATGCTTCAATTAGTCCATTGTAACCTAGTGGTGAAAATCATTGTCTCTAGATCATTTACCTTTTATCACATAGGTCACGAGTTTGAGTCCATCTCAACCCGAATACTGTATGAGAAAGTGTGTCAGTAACTTACAGAAGGAGGGTTGTTCTATTTAGTTCATGTAAATGTATATGAGTTCTTCCTCCACCAATAAAACTGGATGCTGCTTGCAACGTATAATGTTTCTTTAAACATCATTCAAATTCAAAGGAATTACATTGATAATAATATTAAGTTAAATCCATTAAATTTTCATTATTAAAAAATAAAGAATCTAATGAAATTCCGTATATCAACTTTTAACGTGCGAGTGAAATGAAAGAAAAATTGAGCTTTAGGCTGGTAACTCCACTAGCGAACAACTATCCAAATAAGCTCAGGTATTCTCTGCCATTTTATCTATACATGTGGCTATAGGGTATGTTTCAAGCATGGATAGGTGACATTTTTAACTCATTGTAGATGTTGATTTTGGAGAAGTTGACTTCATGTACTTGCTGGCGTGAATCTCTAGTATATAACATTAACGGCATTTTGGATAAATTTTATTTTTATTTTTTAGTCCTTATACAGGTCAGTTGAATGTCATTTTTATGGGGTCCTGAATGGTTAACCCATACTCGAGCCCACTTCATCTGCAAGTAACTGATAACTTCCTCACTTGAATCAGCGGTGAGAGACAGATGATATTGAGATGCCATCTCATATATCAATCATTAAAGAGTGTGGCTGGGCAGGGATTTGAACTCATGAACCCTGGATTGATAGTCAGACCTGCTTCCAACTGAGCTAACCTTTATAGAGATTAGAAAAATATTATTTTTCTGAGTTCAAATATAAAATTGCTTTGGTATTTATTCATTTTTGTATGCATTACGAAGATGGTTATGATGTATATTAGTTTTGCATCTTGTATCTTTCTGTTTAAAGAACTTGTTTTCAGCAACACAGTTTGTCAGATAAATAAATTAATGTTTTTGTATCATCCCTCGACCTATATTGGCCTTCAAGCTGAAACTCTTCATAGATTATAAGAATCTGACATGGGTTTTAAGTTCTGATAGAAACTTCTGTCACTAGGGATAACTGTATTGACAGCTTTGTTCCCACAAAAACAGTTATATTTTATATTACACCAAAGATGGTTCCAACATCACAGCGCGAGAATATTATCTTGGCCCTAGCGTGAGATAGAAATATCTAACCCCAGTATAAATGCAGACATTCTTATCTGTATGCAAGAAAATTGTAGCCTCAGTACATACTGGGGCATATATGTATGTTGCCACAGGGCGTTATTTGAATAAAAATAAGTAGCAAAATAAACTTTCCTTTGGAGTATCAAGATATTATAATTGAATAAAAAAAATACTTCACAAGTTTCATGTTATATCGGATCTGCTATATCGGGACCCAAGAGTATGTATTTATAAAAATACTAAAATAGTGTCTTTCCCTGCAAAGTTTTTACATTCAAAATGAAAATGCAACAATGGCTAGGTAGAGGCATACTTTGTTGTATTTTCTCAGCTTCACCTAATAAACTTGTTAAAGAAGGGCACTAACTTAGTATTCTCTATATAATTATCACCCATGCTGCCTTCATTATATATATACAATATATACAATGTACATGTATATACATATATATATATATATATAACATTGTAGATATTGTTCGCAAACTGTTGTTAACAGCGGTAATAATAAAGCAATTGTTTTAAACTCGTTAAATCACTAATTTTACTATGCATATACGTTATTAATTTTTATTAAACATGTTGTTTATGTTATCATTATACAATGGCATTGAGCTAAGCATTGTTGTGTTTTTTATTTGCTAAGTGACGAAATATACATGTATTTGTAATGGTGAGTAAGTCCGAAATCTTCATTTCAGTCAGTACTAGCAGTATATAACTTGTTGTCTTTGGCCATAACTCTCGCATTCTTTTGGTTTATTATGAAACTACTGTAATTCTCATTATCATATATTTTTAGTATGATTAAAATCAGTAATAAAATAGATTATTTGAAAACAGTAATTAAACACACATTCCATAAATTCTATTTCAAACTAATGCTATTGAAGGTAATCAGTTGTCAACTGATTTCCCATAGGACTATGAAATAATTATCAATGAAAGAAAGCACTAAATATGCCCATTTTCATTTCCCCGATATTAGTTGGAGAAATTAATGGCAAGAAAAAGTTTTGTGAAATTATTGTTTTGCAATAAAAGTCCTCTAACTTTATTTAACAATCGGTAGTTGAAACTTAAAAGTGGATAAAAACATAGTAGTCTTTGTGATTTGTTCAATATGTATATGGAAACATTGGAACAATTGTCTAGAAAATGTCCAACTACACAAGTGTTATGTATTTGAATTGTGCATGGCATTTTTTTATAGCAAAAATCTCTACTATTACTGAATTTTTTAGAAGTTCTCATCAATTTAAATACCAATAGCTGGTGTACTGTCATGGAATAGGTTTGTATGCAAGGAGAGTCAAAAAGTAAATTACCAGCTGTATTATGGACTATTTATTAATTATCATAGAGCCATTCCAGGTCACATTTTTTTTTGTTACACTGAACTAGGTAATAAATCACAGGTCATTAGCTCTTCATCTGGTGAACAAAATTGTATTCCAGACTTTATGTGCATTTATAAATGTTTTGTATCTTCAGTCAGTGGACACTCTCTACCCTTTTTCCCACCCAAAAACTTAAGAAAGAAGAAAATCTAAAAATTTCACATTTTCTATACCTTTTATACAAAATACAGCATTTGTACATTTCAATTTGGTTAAAAAAAAATTGTCACCTGATTGATATATGTTATACAAGACATGCATTGGAAAAAAACAAATCAAGAATATGCCCATTCTCTGACCAAACACCAAACCAATGTACTGAAACTGCATGTGCAATTTTACCAGAACAACTGTGTTATACCAGCATTTTGAACTAAAACCTTTGCAAATACATGTACAGGTCAATATGTTGCCATAACAACAATTTAGTGATGACAGCCAAATAGTTGGCAAATACTGACCATACAATCGCCTTACTTAGTGTAGTGTTATTATTGCTTTCATCTAGTTTTATCATGTCAACGTATCTTGTTAAAAATACATTCGAGTCATTTATGAAGTTATATTATTTTACTTTTTTATTTTCAGAACTGTATCATTCATACGTATCAGTTTTGTTGAAACATTTTTATTGATGCAATAAATCAAAAATGTTTTTGCCAGAGTTGTTTGTCTATCCATAGCCGATTCAGAGAGTATCAAAAGAAGCAGCTGTACACTAAACACAACACTAACATTTTAAACACATACTTGTTTATAATGTTCTTGTTGTATGTCATGCCACTACTTTAGTAAATCCATATTGGTCCAGTTTTAGGTCCAAGAATTGTCACTTTATAAATGACAATTGTATTAACACCCAGAAATAGTTGTACTTGAAATAGTGGTTCCGGTTAATGAATAGAATCACTGTCAATCTCTACAGAGAGGTAGGAATCCTCTGAATAGGTGTCATGTTCATTTGATCATTTTTGTCATGTTCATTATTGTGGTTAAATTACCAGCCCGTTTGGTTCCAGGGAGTCGTATATGAGTGATGGCAAGAATAGGACCACTGTGGCTCGTGCGTGTTGTAAGAAGCGACAATTTGAGTAATATAATAGAATTTGCTGAAACTCTTCAGTTCTGTAGGTATCAAGGTTCTAAGTTCATTCTGCATATTTTTATCTGTGAATTTGTTTTTCACATGGAGAGTGAACCTGGAATCTTCCTTCCTGTTGGTGTCGAAAACCTATAATGTGTTAGTATGTCTTAAAACTCCATTTATTCATATTGGACTTGTTTTTCATATTGGTGCAATTGTCCCGCAAGAGTTGATGTGTAAAGTGAGCATTTTCTTCTATGGTATTGGCCTCGTCATCCAATAATAATGTTCCTACTAGACCAAATTGTAACCATTTATGCTATTTCACCATCACTTTGGGAAAATATTACCAATAATTGGGCCAATATGCAGGGGTATGGCTTGTAGGTCTGGACTGGGTGTGAATCCTTAGACAAGCTGAGAATTTTCAGATAAGCTGTAGGCCCCAAAAGCAGCTACGCCACTGATATGAAGTCACTTAATAAAAACTATATTTGCTGTTTCAAAACAATTGACTGGCACGACTATCATTTTCACAAGTTGGCAAATTAACATTATCCCAAAATTATATTTTAATTTATTATGGTTCCATCAGTAACTTTATGGGAAATAAACTTCCCTTTTTTAGGAAATGTCATATAGACACAAGTCTATCTTATATTGATTTATTTTAGTTTACTTTTTACTCAGATTTTTGTGGACATTGTTTTTTTTTGAAAATATAAATGCGACAATCAAATATATACAACTATAACTAAAGTGTAGGTGTTAGCAATTTGAAGAAGATGGACAAGGAACAACAGAGAAAAACAATGTATACAGTCAGTAAACTTCACAGCTTTATTGATTCCTTTGGTGCTAACATAAAAATCAACAATAACAATTATAACCTATAACAGTAACATGGGTTTAAACAATATCACAGATAAGCTTGGTGGCAATCAGACACTACAAGAAGGTTATTAAACATAAGAGTCACAATGGTCCCAATTCGCTCACCAGAAACTTGGACAATTTGCAGCATTATGGAACTAACTTAAATTTTGAAATTGATCATAACATATACATGTACAGATATTTCCTTGCATGTCTCATTTCACTCATATATAAAGAACTACTGGTTTCAATAAATAAGAACAAGCTAGTAGCTATTGTTTTGGGTACATGTTGTAGCCCGATTTCTTAATTTATCTTGTGAACAAAATGTTTGTAAGAAAAACAAGAATTATGAATCAGTTCAGGTCTTAAGTGGTAAACATTTTTTTTAAATATTACAAAAACATTTATTTCTCAGTTTCTACTATAAAATTAGTTTTATTAGTTCTTGTATTAAACAAGTCCAATAAAAATCCTGTTTTAGATATTGTAAAACTTCTTTGTAAAAAGTGTACACAATAAAAACATGTGAAATGAACCAATGACAGGCGCTCAGTGACCTGAAACTCTCTTTGAGCCATGGACTCAGTCGAGTTAAAATTAACTAATCGTTGTAAAGTAACAATAACAATTAATACTTGCCAGTATGTGTAAACAGCATAAACTTAATACACGTATTAGACAATTAAAACAAAAAGTAAATTACACTAATATATCTATTCCCTAAATGTTTTTACTATGATACAATGTAACTGTAAAAAAGAAACGATGATGAAAATAGTTCCATTATGTACAATAACAAAATAATATCTACACTCAACTTAATTCGATTCAATTTTGCTCATTGATCTTGTGGAGGGTAGAAAATATTTTTTTCTGAAATGAAAATTACAAAAATCAGGCATTTTCTAATATTTTCTGACTACCAAGTCCAGGTGATAATAAAAGTGAGGCTTGCATAAATGACATATTTGGAATATAACTATCCAATCACATGGATCATGTTTAATAAGATTTATAATTTGTATATATAAATATATATATATATATATATATATATATATATATATATATATATATATATATATATATACAGTTACAGAAATTTTCTGTCAAGCACTCATGAAGACTCTAAAAATGGGTGCACCTCTTTTAAGAAAATAATTATTTTAATTAAGAATATATTTATAACCTGCATATAAAATAGGAAAGCAACTGACAACGGTGTTTATATTTATTGATTTTCATTACAACACTGCAAAAAATGAGTACATATATGTAACTTTAACAAGAAAGACAAATAGTTTACACACAAAATGACAACAAATAATTGCAAAAGGTTTCAAAAGTTTTGTTTTAACAGAGAAAGAATGCTTCTAGAATCAATTGGTCAAAGCAGATTGGAATTGGTTATGCTTTTGATTATACCAAAACTATGCAAGATTAATAAAAATTTAATAACCAAAATATCTGTAAATTGAGTTTAAATTTCTGCAGATTGATGGTTCTTGCACTATGCACTTGCTCTCATTCCCACTTTCATTGCATTATTTTTTATTCAAATAGATGTGTTGTTTGAGAGTTCTACTTCAAACAAACAGAATCATGTAGCATTAACTAAACTTGTGTGCAAAAAGGGAAACAATCCTGTTTTAAATCTGCACACTTTCACAACTCTGGTGCTCTGCACATTGCTCATGTCCATGTCTAAAAAACAATGCAAGCTTAAAGTTATAAATGTAAACTGCATGTGAAGCCATCCACCATTAGTGAATGAAGATAAATGTATACTACATTACTCTTTATGTTCACGTGGGATATGAGACTCAACATGTCTCAGCAATTTCTGACAAATAGAGGCTAGTTTTAACTTATCAACTCAATTCAAGTCAAGTTAAAAAACAACAAAGTTGGCAAGTCAAATAACAAATAACATTAGCTCTAGATGAGTTTTTGAACCGGCATACATTCAGCATATCAATCAAAAACATTATACAACATTGTGATGACTGCTGTGTAAGTCAATTCAAGATTCAGTGAAAATGGTGGTGCTATGTGTAAACAGCAATAAATAATATTTAAAATGAAGCCTATCTCAAAAATTCAATGCACAGTTTGAGTGGCTGACTAGTGGTTACTGAGATTCTATAAAACTGTCACCAAATTTCTAAATAAAGACAAACCTTTGCTCTGAACGCATAGAAATGGGATATAGCAAATGCAGCTGCTTAAGACAAGTGGCTGCTTAATAGGTGATTGCTTACACAGGTTTGACTGTATAATTAGGGAGACAATTTTAACAAAAATATAACTGATGCAAGAAGTTACCAAAACCACATTTTCTAAGTACAAAAGGGGCAATAATTCAGTCTAGTTTCGGTGTTATCCCACTTATCCCCTTGAGTTCCCTTTATGGAGGTGAATACACATATGAAGTTTCATAGTGCAAATTTGAAATTGCATGAGATCTACAAATTAGACAGTATTATCAGATTAAGCCATGTTGAAACATTTAATGTATTACGCAATTTACTAGGTTATACATTATTATAAAACAATAAAAAATGACGTTAAAGCCTGACTTATCTATTAAACAGTCATCATTTTTGTTTCATCATAAAATACTTAAAATAGTAATTAAGTCCCTGAAAGAGCTAGTCCTCTCTGCTGCTATTATACCCTTTTTAGAAATCAGAAAAAAATACACATCAAGAAATCATTGAAACGACTACCAATAGATAATTCCAACAATTTATATAGTTGCTGGATACAAATCACTGGCAAGTGATATTGAAAGTTTTAATGAACTGGGATGCCTCCCACTGCTAATAAATGTTGCACATTTAGATGAAGATAATGGTGCTGTTGAAACCCTTATAAAGCATGAGGCCAAGTGGCACAAGTTATGTAGGAACAAATTCAGTAAACTAAAAATAAATTAAATGGTTTAAAGAAAAACGAACAAATGATAAGGATGATTGTGGCAACTTGACCACACCTTTTAAGACGACTCATCATACTAGTGGATCTGATGTAAAAAATATTCAGGGAAATTGTTTTTTCAGTGGCAATATTAGTAGTTTGAACCAACTTCATCAAGCATTAATGTTTGCAATAGACAGCAGGGTGAGACATTATGCTCTTAGCCTACAAGACACTGTGCTATTAGCTAAACTTAGTGCTGGTGGTCTTATTTCTAAAGAAGCTGTGTACCATTTAAAGTGTTATACAGCTTTATATAATTATACCAGAATGGTAAATACTGATGTCGATTTAGACCAAACTAACATGCAAATACAAGGTATAGCTGTTGCAGAATTGGTAGCATATATTGAGGATTCGTGTACCGATTCCAATGTTATCCAAATTTTCAACTTTCCTATTTGGCAAAATTATATCAGGAAAGATTACATCAGTTAGGAGTATTAGATGAGCAACGTGTTCACACAAAGAAACTTAAAGATCTGATCTTGGCAAACATTCCATACCTGCAAGCCCACAAACAAAGGCGAGAAATATTGCCGGTCTTTAACAAAGATATTGGCGATGCGCTTAAGAAGGCAAATGAACATGATTTTGATAAGGAAGCAATGATGCTCGCAAAAGCTGCAAATATTTTATGCAAAGATATGTTTAAACATGAAAAGCATGCACTTAATAGTACATTTGATGAAAGTTGCCAATAGGACTCGGTACCCCAGTCACTTAAAAGCATGGTTGGAATGATTCTTGGTATTCATACACAATCATGCAAATTGCTAGAAGCCCAAGCTACACTAACTATATCACAACTGATCCATTTTAATTCTGTTATTCATAGCAGAAAAACATCAACAGTGAACTATCACACAAAAGATCACAAAACACCTCTTCAAATGTCAATGAAGCTTGAAAAGAATTGTTTACACAGAAAGGTAGATCAATTGAAGGGGTTTTCCCAACACCATCAGCTCTGTTCAAACACACAAAATGAGCAGCTTACCAAGCTGTATTTTATTGGGGTCAGGCTCTTATTTCATCACCGGAAATGCTTAGTCCAATAGACTGGGGATGGAGAAAAGATGCTACTAACAAATGGGAACCACCGGGTCATGTCTACCTCAAGCTTCCATGCATTGTCAAGAGCTTTTGAAATGTAGATGTAATCTGAGAAAGGATGTTGCGGAAGATGCAAATGTATGAAAGCCCAATTATTGTGCACAGTACTCTGCCAGTGCGGTGGTAACTGTGATTGTGGGTGACATAGTTAAAATAAAAAACAGACCCATGAACTGTACTCTAATGAATACCCACAAATTTTGCGGCCATCCTATCAGATGTTGAGTACAATTAAAATAAATATTTTTTAAAATAAAACAACAAATTAAACCATGAGCCTTAACTACATTATGTAACCAATAGTCATAGGGAGCTATCAAACTCATTAAATACTGAATATATGTGGACAATTATTGACTTATGGAATTATTTAAAATTTGGCGGCTATCTTGGATATTTCCGCCATTTTGAAAATCTCAGGGTGGGTCTCGATGGAATTATAATCAGTTGACCTTGATCTTTCTTTGTGCCAAGTTTGGTGCTTTTCTCAAAAAAAGGCAGAATTCTGTCATATAGTACACCATATTGCCCCACTTAAGGGTCTTGTTGTTGTTAAAGTAAATATCTGATTGGTTTATGGATTTTATTGTTTGGTGGATTAAATTATAAACAATGATAAAGCATCCAGATGTATCATCCAGAAAAGAAAAAAGTTTTCAACAAAACCATAAATCTCAGTTGTACCATCTCTTAGCTCAAGCCAACACAGGCTGACCAAGTAATAATAACATAAATTACTTGGGGGGGGGGTCAATGAAAAACCATATCTCCCACTCAACAATTGTGAGAATTACCGGTATTTTATGTTCAAACTGGCAAGTTTTAGAACTGAAGATGGGGTGGCCAGAAAAATACGATACCAAAAATTAAGTGGATAAAGACATTTCACATCGATCATTTACACCAGGTTTTGTCAAAACATAGTGAAGAACTAGATATCATACTGTTCCTTCCCAGCAAGTTTCATTGAAATGTGATGTTGAGATTTTTAAATCCCAAAAATTGAAAGAGCAGTAATTCAATCAAAAATCCTTGAAAAGGATGCCAGTCTAGAATGCACACTTATCCTTCCCAACAAGTTTCAATGAAATCCGATGGTTCAAGAGAAAAAGTGTGGAAAAGAGATTTTATTCTTACAATGAAAAGGTCTGTAACTTAGCAGAAAATCATCAAACTGGAACATACAGGGGATATGCATAACATAAAGGGGATATGCATAAATAGTTTTCATACTGATAACTAGCATGTTTCAATGAAATGTGAGTTTTGGTTCAAAAGTATGAACAATATTTTTACTTTTTAAAACTACAAAGGGCCATAACTCAGTTAAAAATTATTGAATCGGATCACACAATCAATATGTGCAACTAGTCCTTACCAGCAAGGTGCAGCTAAATCCGATGTCATGGAAGTTTTGAGGACATGATTTTGTGGCAGACGGATGGACAGAAAGCACAAAAACAATGTCTTCCAGTGAGGGGGGGAGACATAATATGTGTGGTACATGTATATATGTTAAAAAGTAGAATGATTTGTTAATGCAATGATTATCTATGGCAAATGCAGATTAGATGCCTGAAAATTACTTCATATGTCCTAGTTTATGCAAGCTGTGGATGGGTTGCCTACGAGAGAGCCCAAGTCTGATAGGCTTGCTGCATGTCTTGATAGGAGTTATTCTCACAATCTCATTCTCATCCTCAAGGACAGGCAGGACTGTATCTGTGTCAAGGTCACAGGAGGGTGCATATTTCCATTTGAAACACTTCTCATGTGATGGTAGACATTCTGCAGTATAGTTATGCATGTTTAAAATATCTACATTAATTTTTTCTAAAAAAAGCTCTCTGTTGTTTGAGAGTATGCCAGGAGTTTTAGCAACTTACATCTACCATAAAAATAAATTCTTAACATTATTAAATACCTTGCCTAATATGTCACTGTTAAAAAAGTAATCTATTGTTTTGAATTATTTTTAAATCACATGCTGGAAAAGAAATAGAAGGTACCAAATTACCAAACACAATACTAGTTAGTGAATGCAGTAAACAATTGTTTACGCAAAAGGTTGCAGGTTTGATCCGCAGCTCAAGTCAATGCCTCTAAATAAATAATGCGCAATACTGGTTCCTCTCAAGAAGCCGTCTCAAGAGTGGTTTATATAAGCTTTGAGCTTTCTTTGCAATCAAGCTAAAATAAATTATCATAATAAAAACAAATGGAGGTAAAAAATAATATATATATAAGCAGCTAGGGCTCTTGTTCAGACTTTACCTGTTTTATAAACTGGTTTACACAGAGGCTCATCAGTCTCATCACACATGTCAACATCACAGGAATACAGCTTCTTTTTGGTTTCTAAAATAAACATAAGAATTCCAACTGAAGTATATGTGTGATGCACATGGTCTAGTCGTGAATCATCATACCAAGGAACAGAGGGTTTTGGGTTCAATCCCCCACCACAGCCATGTGGACTGTCTTTGAGCGCAACACCTCATCTGCATATGCTTAATACTGGTTTTATCCACAAAAGACTTGAGCATGATTTAACTAAGTTACAAAAACTTTTTTTCAAAATTAATGTAAAGTAAATAACTTGAAACTAACTGAATTATATTACTAAAGAAGCAGAATTGGCAAAAATCTCCATAAAAGACTTTTACTTGTGACTTTATGTGCCGGTACATGTATATAAGCAACTAGCTTAAACCCTCACTACTACACCCAAACAACTCTTTATTTGCTCCAATATCAGTAGCACTATATTACCAACCATTACAACCATAGAGTGATTTTCCTTGATTTATGTCCACTGGTTGCTCTTTTTTGAAGACCTTATCATTGTCAGGAACCATCTGATCAATAACACTGCCCGCAAAAGCATCCAACTTTCCTGAAAATATAGTGGTTGAGAATAAATTTGAAAAATAAGGTCATTGATAAGAATATGAATTGTCAATATTGAGAACATATAAATAAAAAAATAGAGAATGGTTAAAACAAATCAAGTCACGACAGTAATATCAACAAATGACTTACCATGACATCTGTAGTTCAAGCCTTGAAAAAAGTTTACCCTAACAAAGGATGTTCCGTTTATTCAAATTCTGTACACCCATTAATTTTAATACAATATAAAACATAATATTTTTACAGAATGATAATTGTTTCATGCATCTCAATTTGGAAAGTTAACCAGTACTCAAGCACACCGAGTTTCCACAAGTAACTGATAACTTTCCCACTTGAATCAGTGGTGAGAGACAATGACAATGTGACATAATGTCTAATATCAATCATCATGGAGACTGTAACCAGGCGAGGATTCAAACCTGTGACCCTCATGCACAATAGTCAAGTGTGCTACTAACTGAGCTTACTGCATGGGCCTGGCTCATATATGTGATAAATATATTTATATTTTAAACGGCAATGCAAGAATATTAATTTCCCACCGGATGCACACAAATACAACCTACAATGAACCCTGATGTGTTGAGATAATGAAAGAGTTAAATATAAGACATGTGGGTATTTTCCAAAAGTTTACCTCACACAATGACCCACATTACACGTTCATAGAAGTCACCAAGAGTGCGTTTTGTTAGCTTTGTAGTTGCTAAGTTTTCTAAATGATGTAAAATAATTAGATTATAAAACTGGACACTGACCTATATCAATGTGTTCCTCATGAAGCATTTCTGTCATCCCATCAGCTCTCTCAGATATGTTCAAAACCTCACAGTCTAAGCCATTTCCAGTGACATCTTCAACATCTTTAGTCATATATTCTACTGATATTTGATTTTCAGTAAGTTCAAACTGATTTTTAATATAAGGGATACTCTCTGAGGAATTCTCACTGCCACACATATTTTCATCATGAGTGGATTGATTTATATCAAAACCTGTACTACTGTTTTGTGATGTGAATTCTGTTGCTGTGATAAAACCTGGACTACTGATTATATCTGGGCAATCTGGCATATTTGTTTCAGCTTCTCTGTCATGTCGACCAATCTGTTCATCATCGTTATCCTGCTCACCCTCTGTAACAATGTCACTTGTTATAAACTCAGTTGAAGAACTGGTTATTTCATTTTCTGAAGTGCAAGTTCCTGTCATCCTCTTCGTCATGTCCAATCCTATGGCACAATTTACAGCTGTTTGTAATTCAATATTGTCTATTATCTCTGTGTCTGAACTACGAGCACTTAACTGGTTAACTTTCCCTCTCATGTTTGTTTCAGGAATATTTTCGTTGGATATCTCTTCACATTTGAATGTCATGTTCCAAATATCATTTTCCTCCAAAGAGTATAATTTTTCAGCTGCAATACATTTCAATTGTTTAGGATTATTTCCAACAGTAACATTTCCAGGAACTTGAATTTCGTTGTTGAATAATTTTGGCCTTTTAGCTAAGATGATTTCTTCTACATTTTCTTTAAATAATGGTCTTTTAAATGTTTTTTTCTCTCCTTGTAAACTGAAATTTTCAGTTCTTGGTTTCTTTCTTTGAACCTCATTTAAGCATGGACTGTTTTTTTGTCTTTTATAATAACTGTCAGTACCTATCACAATAGCAGCTGCATCATATCCTTTTTGTTTAGGTTGAACCTTTTCATCACCAACAATGGATAAGTCATTTACTGAAATACTTGCAACTTTATTAGCATTCCCATAACTTGCAGTTTCATCAATTTCTTGACTTAAGTTTACACAGTCTCTCGCTTGATTTTTCAATTCATCACAGCTTCCCTTGCCTTCCAGATTACCTGATGATTTATCATTGGCAGACTGAGATAGCAATTCCACACATTGATCACTGCTACTACAGCCAGTGGCTGTATCAACTGTCACATTCATCACACCATTCATTCCATTTTCTAAATTTCTGTCTGTTCCAATCAAAGGGCTACACAATGAATTTTGCATGGATATATATTCTGTATTGTTAATATTGACATTCAGCCTTGTTATATGCTTGTTTGATATATATATCTGTTTATCACTGGATCCAAAAATATCTTCATCAGAGTGCAAATCTGACTTTAAGCTGTCAGAATCAGAGTCTTTGTCTTCAGATTTCTTAAACAAATCCTCTTGTGAACATTCATATGCGTTTAGATTTTCTTTATCATTCTGAGCACTTTCATTATTTCCATATGATACATCACAAGTTCCACTAGAACTATCCAGGCCACTGTTACTATTTTTTGTGTCACAAAGTTCATTCCTTACATAAGTACTTGCATCAACATTATCTTGATTTTTGGAAACTTTTATCCTTTTTAAATCATTATGCATACTCATGATATCTGTTGAATTTATATTCATGACCATTTCTAGAGATGGATTTAAGTTATCTTTCGGGACATCATTTACTTCCAAGAAAAGATCAGGAGAATTATTCATAATCTCTTCATTTGAATTATTAGTTGGAAGTGCAACTTTCCTGAAAACTTCTTTCACTTCAAAGGTAGTCAGGTTTTTTCTTATTTTTGGGATATGCATTAAATCTATGTCACTTTTGCATTCTGCTGGTGAGTTTAAATCTTGAATACCAAGCTCAGAAGAAAATGCCTTTTTAGTATTATTTTTTTCTTGTATATTTTCCAACTTCTCATCTGTTTGTAATTTCATGGTATTTGTTTCTCCTGCTAATCTGCTGGCAGTATCTGCTTCAAATAAAGGAAAGTTTAAACTTATAGAAGCATTGTAACTGTCACCACCTGGAGTCATCATATACATGTTGGCAGGAGCAGGTTGTCTATATCTAACTTCTGTAACACAGTTTCCACTACGTACTGGTATTATAGATTCATCCTCTTCATTGCTCCCAAATTCTGATGACATTTCACTAGTTTCAATTTGTTTATTTTCAGGCATTTGTTCATCAATAACAAGTTTTCTATATGATATTTCAGTCTCTTCAGAATCTGTATCAGATATTATACTCACTGTACTTTGTGAGGATGCTTGACTTATAACTGTGTATTCATAATACACAGCTACTGGAGAAGAAAATTGAACAGTTTCCTTCTTTTCTCTTCTTATGATCTTACTAATATTACAATCGTCAACATCCATAGCTTTAGAGTTAACGATTGGTAATGTCTCATCACTTACTGTGTCAATCAATTTTAATCTTTTCTCATCTTTTGGTTCTAAGGTAGAAATAGCTGTATCTTGATCTAAATTTTGGCTATATTTTACTGAAGTTTTAATTTCATTATTATTTTTACTTATATGGCTAGTTTCAACTTTCTCTAATTCCTTGCCTTTTTCATTTTTGATTGATGGTTTGTTTAAATTAACAATCATTTTGTTTCCTTCTTCAATAATCATAGACTTAAGATTCTCTTTTGCATTACTTTCTGTCTCTTCTGTATTTGTGGGGCTTTGATTAGTTTTTGAAGAACAATGATTTTGTTTATCAACATAACTTTTGTTTTTTTCAAGCTTTTGCTCTCCTATGTCCTCTATCAGTGAAAGAAGAATTTGCTTAATGATAAATTTAGACTCATTACATTTAGTTAACTGTTTTCCATACTCATCCAACTGGTGTATAAGCATCAATGCATTTAAATTCTTACCATGTGCAAGTTTGCAATCTCCAGGATCATTATCAGTTTTCACAGTCAAATCAACATCATCATCAACTTTCATTGTTGTCAAATTCTCTATATCAGTATCACCTTTCACAATTGTTAAATCACAAACATCAACATCACTTTTTACTGTTGTCAAATCACCAACATCAGCATCATCTTTCATTGTTGTAAAATCATTTACATCAGCATCACCTTTCATTGTTGTCAAATCACCAACACCAGCAGCATCTTTCATTGTTGTCAAGTCCTCTATATCAACATCACCTTCAACAACTAATAAATTACAAACACCAACATCACCTGTCACTGTTGTCAAATCACCAACATCAGCATCATCTTTCATTGTTGTCAAATCACCAACATTAGCACCATCTTTCATTGTTGTCAAATCATTTACATCAGCCTTATCTTTTACTGTTGTCAAATCAACAACATCAGCATCATCTGTCATTGTTGTCAAATCACCAACATCAGCATCATCTGTCATTGTTGTCAAATCCCCAACATCAGCATCATCTTTCATTGTTGTCAAATCATTTACATCAGCAGCATCTTTCATTTTTGTCAAATCACCAACATCAACATCATCTTTCATTGTTATCAAATCATTTACATCAGCAGCATCTTTCATTTTTGTCAAATCACCAACACCAGTGTCATCTTCCACAACTGTTAAATCACCAACATTATCATCGTTTTTCACTGCTGACAAATCATTTTCTTCAGCATCACCTTTCACAGCAGTCAAACCACCAACATCAACATCACATTTCCCATTTTTTAAATCACTAACGTCAGCATCACCTTTTAATGTTGTCAAATAATTAACTTCAGCATCATCTTTCACAGCAGTCAACCCTCCAACACCAGCATTTCCTTGGATAATTGCCAAATCACAAACATCAGTATTGTATGTCACAGCAGCTAAATCACCAACACTAGCACTACCTTCCAAAACTGTTAAATTGCCAATATCAGCATCACCTCTCACTGTCAAATCATTTACATTAAGATCACCTTCAACAACTGTTGAATCACCAATACCACAATTATCTTTTACAACTGGCAAATAATTAACATCATCATTACCCTTCAAAGCAGCAAAATGACCAACATCAGCATCACCTTTCACAGTTACCATATCACCATCACCAGCATCACATTTCACAGTTGCCAAATCATCAACAACAGCATCATGATTCACAGTTGAAAAATCACAAACACCAGCATCACTTTTCACAGTTGCCATATAACCTCTATGAGCATCACATTTCACAGCTGCCAAATCATCAACACCAGCAACATGTTTCACAGTTGTAAAATCACAAACATCAGCATCAACTTTCATTACTATCAAATCAGCAATATCAACATCACTTTTCATCACTGTCAAATCACCAATATCAACAACATTTTTCACATTGGTCATCTCACTTTCATCATTATTAATATCAGTTAAAACAACTGTTTTTAAATACTTATCACTTCTTCTGACTGTCAACAATTTGCCAAGGCACTATCAATATCACAAAGGCTGTCAGATTTCTTCTCCATCACTTACGTGTCTACCAGCAATCATACACTATCTGCCAAAAATAAACAAATATTTAGAGATGTATTATAAGTAAGATACTCATCTATTATTTTTTTATTGATACCGAACATTTGAATTAGCAGAACAACAACAGGTATTTTGTTGCAATTTGTAGCAATATCACAGACTAGCTGTCAAAATGTGCTTTCAGTGGAGGTATTTTTTCGTGTATGGATAGAAATTTTATAACCATATCATGTATGCCAACATATTCCATTTATTCAAGTGTCCATCTATGGGAAAGCATCAGCTAGCCAATATTAGCTGCTCTGGGGAAGAAATTGGCTGTTATATAAGTTCCCAATCAGTCTTGGATCACTAAATTAGTAAAACAATGAGAAAAACTTCATCAAATACTTTAAAACATATAATTGTTTAGAAAATAGTTTCGGTCCATTCATCAGACATTTCTACTTCATGCAGCAGTTTTTTGTGGATTTGTGTGGAGCATGTGGTCTGATGATAAAGCATCAGATCCAGGATCAGTGATTAATCCTCGACTATAGCTATGTATGCAATCTCCTTCACCGAGTTATTGTTTGTTACACTCATTCACTAAATCAATGAATTATATAGAGAAGGAAGACCAACTGATTGAGTGTTTTTTAACGCTGGCATATTCGCTCAAAATATCTTGTTTTAAATTATCTGAACTTCCATTCATCTCAGGAACACAAATCAAAATTCTTACATTGCATACTGAAATTGTCATCAAACCAATACCATTCCCATAACTTTGTGTTAAAAATTATTGAAGTAAGTAACCTGTGGTTACAAAACTTCAGTATTACAGCTAAATTAACGACAAATAATATTTTCATTAAACTTCAATATTTTTAATTCAAGAGCAATTTGCGTGATTGAAACATGTTTAAACATCTAAGATTACATACAACTTCTAATTTATGAAAAGAAATCAATTGCCTGTGAATTATGAAAGATAAATTTGCAAATTATGAATCCCTTGTGTGCTGTTTCATCAGCATATAGTCAGGAAATGCAAGTTTCCTATCCTTCTATACAAGTCCTTGAATAAATGTAATGAGTCAAATGTGCTGTTGTTGTTGCTGTTTATCCTTTATGTCACTTTACAGCTGACCATTGTCTCGGTGTGTTTATTCCTCTTTGTGCTTTACAACTATGTGAATACTAACACTAAATAGTCACTGAGTGGAGTTAGTTTAAATTTGATCTAGATTACATGAAACGTTTTGTTGATTAAATGTGTTAGAGAGTGCTATGTATGGTGTCCTTCAGCAAGACACTTTATACACTTATGCTTAGCACTGGTTCTACCCAGGAACTTTAAGTATGATTTGCCTAAGTTGAAACAAGAAATGTCACTGGTAAGTGTCGCATGCTCCCCAAATGGTCTGTGAAAAATAACAATATATGTTAAATAGGTTGCGATGTATCCATGAATGTCAAGAGTAATGAACTGATGTTTCAGACTAGACTTGCAATTTCATGGTTTTTTTGTTGTTTTTTTACATTAAAACATGACCTTGACCTTGACATCTGATGTAATGGTCTGGGTATTTCAATAGTTAAATGCAGGTGAAACATCATGACATGCTGATCACTTGTGTCAAGCTATTTTAAAATCCCTCAGTGTAAGACAAAGTTACAGATCAATTGTTGATCATTTGATATATTGAGCCAAGTGTTTTTGAATTCCATCCATGTATGATAAAGTTCAAGGACGGATTAGAAATCTCAAACAGATTCAAAGTGTTGTCATACATACTAAAAGTGTGACCTTGATCTTTGATGTACGGGTCTAGGTCTTACTTATGGCACATCATGTCATCTTCTTCTTCCGGTTAAAGGTCAGGAGTCTTCTTAGACTGTAAGGTTGACCTGGTTAGGGGGGTGAAACAGCCATCCTCCTCTAGCTTATTTACAATTAAAAAGGCCCGATATATTACAATTAAAATCATATACACGACAGCTAACTCCTACGGACCGACGAAGAAGGTTGCTGGGACTGCGACTAGGGCAACCTTGAAGTCTTCGATGGTGGGGTGATCGCTGATCGCTGTGGGAAGCCTGTTCCATTCCTGTATGGTCCTCGGATAGAAGGAGTACTTGTACACTCTCTGGGATGCAGTAGGTTGGTAGAATCGGTGACCTCCTCTGGTACGCATGTCGTTGCGCCTGAGTATCGGTCCTGGATCGACATCTACCAAGCCTCCTTGGATTTTGTAGAGCATTGTAAGTCTCTGGGTTCTCCTTCTATGTGCAAGTGAATCCCATCCTTGATTGATTATCATGTTGGACACACATCCTGGAGTCCTCTCCCAGTAGTTGCGCATTACAAAGCAAGCTGCCCGTCTCTGTACCTGTTCCAGCCGGTTAATGTCAGTGGTTAGGTGGGGATCCCATGCTGATGAAGCATACTCTAGCGTTGGTCGTACCAGTGTATTGTAGGTTGTCTCGCGTACCTCTTTAGTGCAGTGATGCAGGTTCCGACGAAGAAATCCCAAAGTCTTTGACGCCTTGGACGATATGTTGTCGACATGGGTCTTTGGTGAGAGATCTTCGCTGATGGAGACACCAAGATACTTGGCACTGTTGACTGCTTCTAAAATATGGCCATGCAGCATGTAAGTTGTATCTTGCTTGAACCTCTTGTTGGTGCAAATCCTAATGACCTGACACTTCTCTGGATGGAACTTCATTTGCCATCTATCCTCCCATTCCTGTAAGGAATCTAAGTCCTGCTGTAGCTTCAGGGCATCATCAGAGTCCTTAATGTGACAGTAAAGAAGACTGTCATCTGCAAAGAGGCGTGTCTCTGATGTTGTAGATTCTGGGAGGTCGTTTATGAATGCCAGGAAAAGGAGAGGTCCTAGTACCGTTCCCTGGGGTACACCTGAAACAACATCTGCTTCTGATGAGCTGATTCCTTCTAGTGTCATACGTTGCTTTCTGTAGCTGAGGAAAGACTGTATCCAGCGAAGGGTGTTGCCTCGTACTCCGTAAAACTCTAGTTTGTGTAGCAGGCGTTGATGAGGGACCTTGTCGAAAGCCTTTGAAAAATCTAGGAGTAAAACATCAACTTGGTCTTTTCCTGTTCGTAGTTGACTAGTGATTCCCTGAAGAGTGGTGATCAGCTGAGTTTCACAAGAGCGTTTGGCGCGGAAACCATGCTACTTGTCACAAAGGATAGTGTGCCGGGTGAAATGCTGCATTATGTTACTGTGGACAATATGCTCCAGTATCTTGCAAGTAACTGATGTGAGTGAAACAGGTCTGTAGTTAGACGCCTGATGTCTATCACCTTTCTTGTAAAGAGGTACAATGTTTGCGCTCCTCCAATCCGACGGTACATCTCCAGAGTCGATCGATAACTGAAATAGTCTTGATAGTACAGGTGACAGTTCCTCAGCAGCTACTCGTAAAATAAATGTTGGTATACAATCGGGACCGGCTGCCTTGTGTGGTTTAAGGTTACCAAGAAGCTTTGCGACTCCGTTGGGGCGGATCTTGAGTCCCATCATAGTTGGGTCCCTTGATAAATTGAGCAAAGTTAAAGACAAAGTCACAGACTAGACATGCAAAATCAAACAAATTGAAAGTGTGACCTTGACCATTGAAGTGGGATTCTGGGTGTTACGTGCGACACATCATCGTGTAGATAGTATTGATCAGCATTAACAAAATCCATTTATGCATGACAAAATTACAGGCCAAACACAAAATCGCAAACAGACTGAAAGTGTTGTCAAGCAAACTCAAATTGTGATCTTGACCTTTGAGGTACATGTGTAAGTATTACTCACAACACGTTGTAATGTTATGTTGATCATTTGTAGCAACTATCATTAAAATCCATTTATGCATGACAAAGTTACAAGACGGACACAAAATCAAAGTGTTGTCAAACAATCTCAATTTGTCACCTTGACCTTTTAGGTATGGGTGTGGGTCTTACTCGCGTCACGTCTTCATGTTATGTTGATCATTTGTAGCACGTATCAACAAAATCCATCCATGCATGACAAAATGATACAGGCCGGACACGAAATAGCGGACGGAAGGATACTGCGATTACTATATGCAACAAAAAAAATGGGGGTGGGGGGGGGGGGATGTTTCAAAATCAATGTAAAATAAACAAATTTAAAATAAATAATGCATATAGATTGAAGTTGCCCATCCGAATTTTGGAACTATCCGAAATCTACTACATATCTGAATAGTTGCAGACGACACGATGTGCTGATGGTTTGAAAATGGCCTGTATATTATTATAGATATTGTATACTTATAATTACCAACTGTATGTGTATATATAACGAGATCAATATAGTTTTGCAGCGCCATTGTGAAGTACGCCAATCGTTTTACATAAAAATCTATTTTGTATTTGTCCATTTACCAAGTCTGTTTACTTTAACGAGATTCTCGCGAAGCTTGCGAGAATATGCAAATTAATGGCAAAGCGCTTAATTGTTTTATTTTTTTATTATTTGTTATAATATGTGAGGACTTAAACGATATTATTTCGTATTGTGATGTTTTCATTATTTATCAATCGAATATATGAAAAATATTTTGACCCATTTCCTTATTTGGATATGACGTCCATTGACCCGGAAGTAAGTCTCACCAATAAACCTCAAGGAACAAAATAGTATTTTGTGTATTTTTTGGATTCTTATTACTCCACGGGTGTTCACCTGAAAGATTTTGATACACATTTCATTTTCAACAGGTAAATAACACGACAAAAGTGCATTTTTTTTCTTGAACGTGATATTCACATGAATTGAATACAACACAGGTTCGGTCTGATACATTCATTTGACTTGCAATTCTCAACATTTCACTGTTTTACAAATAAATCATGATCTACTGTACTTTATCGTTATTTATCATAATATCGACGTCATTAAGAAAGTCAATATAAAATGTTAGGTTTTGTGGCAGATCTATTTAATTTATGTGTCTGAATTACTTTTTAGTAGATACAGAGTATACCGCAATTGTTGTTTCTTTTTCAAACCTTTATGCATGGTCAGTTATGAATGTATCTGCTTTATAACAGTGTATACATTTATATTTATGCATTTGCATTTATTCATGTAACAAAACCACACCTATTGCCAGTGTTTATGTAAATTGAATAGCAAATGTAGTCGACTATTTTAAAAGAACATTTTATTTAGTTGTTTGGTTTGTGTGTTTTCATTGAGGACATGTAGGTTTAGTAGTGTTGTACTACTAATCTTGCCTTAGAACTTGCAATGTGGAGCGGTAGTGTTATAGATTGTTGGTCACTCATGCAGGAGGTTGAGGGTCTCATCCCCAGCTTAACCGAATGCCTCTCAAAAATGCAACACTTGGTACTGGTTCTACCCAGGTAGCATATCGTAAGCAGTTCATATAAGCTCCGAGCTTTTTCTGCAGTCAAACTAAAATGAATTAGTATAAACAAACAAACATGCTTTTATTTTATCACAAGGAAGTGTTATAACCTTCCACAAGGCAGTTTGGTTTTAAAAAAATCTTAGGCTGCTTTTATCTCTTTATCAGATGATAATTCATAAAGACATAAAAAAAAATTCTCACATGTTCTTAGATGTTCTTTATTGTGTTATTAAACTATCTTGATATGTGTAGTGTAGTAAGAGTAGTAATTATCATAGTAACATAACAGCAAGTATATGAAGTTGCAATTGCAAATGTTTGTACCATTTCAGAAAGAAGAGTGATTTACAAAAAGAAACAACACATTTTTGCTTTTTAGTTTAAAGGTCTTCAAGCACCTAAATGGAGTATATCATGATATTATGAAATTGGCCAAAAAATGTTTTCCGATATATCATTCCATATAATATTTATACTCAATGACCCCAAACTGTAAGGATTTACATCATTTTGACCCTGTATTGCCAAAAGGATTTATATCTGTAAAGGGATTTCTTAACTTGGGCGGCTCACCTAGGTTAAACTAAAGTAGAGTTCCCACTTAAAATTGCAACATGTTTTGTGAAGTATCAAATGAGTAACATGATTTTGATTTCAATTTTATCCTTCGTACTGGTTTAAAGTATGTATAAAAATAGAAACTAAAAGAGTCTCGTCTCATGACATGATAATAATGACAATGATGAGTCAATGAAAAATGAATGTTGCATATTTGCATGCAAAATGAAATGGTAAGTTTGACTGGTTAAATTGCATACCGGTTTAAATTAAGTAAATAAATTAAGGCAAAATTGTCATAATTGTCTTAAAATATTATTTAACAATTTCAGTACAACTGTAAAATATTCATAAAGGTAATTCTTATTGACCAATTGAGTAACAATTAAGATAAACTACGATCTATGATAAAAAAGTAAACAGCATTTAAAATAATTTATGGAAAGGAGCTGAAGTTAGAAGCAAATTCTGACTTGACAATAGCTCATAAAAAAATTATGGCATGATGTAAATGAAAAGCATATTTGAATACTGGTTATGTTTATTGACATACATATAGATTAATTTATTTTGTAATAAATTAGCTCAATATTAAAGTGTCATAAATCAAACCCCAGACCAACCTGTAATATTTATGGATCTGCCGCTGGAAATCACAATAAATAAATAAAAAAAGAAGCAAACCTTTACTTTTAATACTGGAGTGGAATGATCTTGATAATTTAATCAGCCACTTTAATACTTTAACATAGATATCTGCAAAATGGAAAGATAATAATATCAAGGGAAGAGTGCAGGTATTTTATAATGTAATCATTATAAGAGAAGACGTTTTACCTGTGTTTATGTATGCTGATAAGAAAGATATTTGTCAGCCAGGAGTGATAAAAATTCAAGAAAATAAATGATCCTCTCTGTGTCCGAGTGGTCTAAGGTGCTGTTGTCTAATTATGACCACTTACCTGAGATTTAGGGTTTGAGTCAAGCTCGGTCTAAAAACTTTGTTAGAATATTTGCCAGTCACTTGTAGAAGGATGGTGATTCAATCGTATTCATTCTGAGATTTTCCTTTCTAATAATATGCCATATATGACCTGCATGTGTTTAAAATGGTGTTAAATCCATTCAAAGAAAGAATAATTTTCATCAGCCTACAAAGATTTGTGCTGCCTTAAAGGTAGAATATTAGGTAAAACGCTATAAATGTCTTAGAAAATTTTTAAAAATTTGAAATGGATACATTGTCATAAATAAATCAAATCCGAGTGATTTGGTATATCACATCCACCAAAACGTGAGAAAATCAATATATATATATATATATGTATATATATATATAAACTTGAAGGGAAAAATCCCCTTCCTTAAGATAGACAGCACCTGACTATTGCTTGACAATCAATCTCTTTCTCAGATGAAACAAATTCTACATGGAAACCCAGTATGACGGTTTAAATTATTGAATATTGATTGATTGATTGAATATTTAGCGTCATATTTATGCCATCGAGGACTAGTAGACGATCAGTTAACCTAACCACTGTTTCCTGGGATTAACCGGTACTCGAGCACACCCCATCTCTGCAAGTAATTGATAACTTTCCCTCTTGAATCAGTGGTGAGAGACGAATGATAATGAGACACAATGTTGTATATCAATCATCACTGAGACTGTTGCCGGACGGGTATTCAAACTCACGACCCCTAGATTGATAGTCAGATGCGTTGCCGACTACGCTAATCAGGATTAAGTTAAAATTACATGACTCATTTAAAACATCACAAATTATGTTGCAATTTTAAGCAGTAAATTTATTTAAGTCTAATCAAGACTCGTAGCCCAAGTTAGGGAATCCTTTTTCAATGTATTATTTTGTCGTGGTTAGATAGATATTTTCATGGCAATAAGTTGTCTGTGAGTATATATTCCTGATTTTAATATTGGAAAAAAATATTTTAAAATTTTGAAAAAAACTTGATATTTTCCTGAAAAAGAAGTATTTTTTGATGACATTTATGTAAATTTATGTTAAATACTGGTTAACCACAAAGAAGATATATCTGACCACAATCTGCTGTGGAGCTTGTGAAATGATATAGCTATAAATAAATAAACTGGAGTGTATTTCATCGTGACATCTACTGTTTTAACACGCTTTGCTGGTTGTATTGCATTTATTTATTTAGGTGTATGCGGGTACATTGTCTGTGTTATGTATACATTCCAACACTTAGCTGTGTTTTAAAGTATATATATTTTTTTTTTTTTTAAATCATTTTCTTTGGAGTTATTTTAAAATTTAAGAAACAAGCTGGGCCCCGGTTAGTTCAGTCAGTTACTATCAAGCCAGGGGTCCCAACCGACCGACAACAATCGCCGTGATGATTGATATACGACATTGTGTTTCATTGTCATTCATCTCTCACCGCTGATTCTAGTGGGAAAGTTATCAGTTTCTTGTGGAGATGGGGAGTGCTCGAGTACTGGTTAACCTTTCTGGATCCCAGGAACAGTGGTTAGATTAACTGATCATCTGTTAGCCCTCGATGGCATAAAGATGACGCTAAATATTCAATCAATCAATCATCAAGAAATAACTAATGCTTACAATTTCTATCTGCATAAGGTTACACAAATTAAGGTATGTACACAGATGTAAAAGAACTGGCCCAATATTTAGTGGCTGCAAACAGTTTTAAAAAGGATAAGAATTTATCATGATTATCTCATAAATGATTATGAAAGTATAATACAATTTTATGAAAAATTTTTTTAATATACCTGTGTATCAGATGTACTTAAATATGTGTAACAGATATTTAAATGGGAAATTTGTGACTTTTTTATTCAATTTTTCATTTCATTTTACCAGTAACAGCATCTTTAAAAGTTAACAAAAATCTTACTTTTAGGGATTTAATATGTTTAGAAAGATGTCCATTGGGTAATTATTTAGAAAATTAGTTTTGACAGCCATGTAATAACATCCTTAATTTTTTTTGTGAATAAATTCAAGGACAGATTGCCACTGATAGTAGGTTCAAAGTTCTATCCAATTTCAGGTGGATAATACATATCATTACAATTTTTGGAGGTCACATCATGACATGTATGTAGTTCTTGAACTTGGGTGTAATGTATTATCAGCGCTCTATATATAGGTTTCTTAGTCAGTGGTTGATTTTCATTGGTCAATAGCAGTCACATATACAATTTGTTACTAAAATTAGAAACAGAAATGTACTACTTCAGGTCATATTTGTAAGTTCTATTTTGATTTGCTAATCGATTACATGACATGCATGCTGACTGACATATTTTGCATCTGACTACCAGTTCAGGGATTGTGAGTTTGAATCAGCACCTGGTCAGTCTTTGTGATAATTGATACACAACAGCATTTCATTGTCATTCATCTCTCACCGCCAAATCTGATTCAAGTCAGAAACATTCATCTCTCACCGCTGATTCAAGTCAGAAACATTGATCTCTCACCGCTGATTCAAGTCAGAAACA
Organism: Panopea generosa; assembly: GCA_029582155.1. Lineage (NCBI taxonomy): Eukaryota > Metazoa > Mollusca > Bivalvia > Adapedonta > Hiatellidae > Panopea > Panopea generosa. Next base: position 31,708,058 of record CM055901.1, on the reverse strand, counting down.
AAGATCTCTCACCGCTGATTCAAGTCAGAAACATTGATCTCTCACCGCTGATTCAAGTCAGAAACATAGATCTCTCACCGCTGATTCAAGTCAGAAACATTGATCTCTCACCGCAGATTCAAGTCAGAAACATAGATCTCTCACCGCTGATTCAAGTCAGAAACATTGATCTCTCACCGCTGATTATCTCTCACCGCTGATTCAAGTCAGAAACATTGATCTCTCACCGCTGATTCAAGTCAGAAACATAGATCACTCACCGCTGATTCAAGTCAGAAACATTGATCTCTCACCGCTGATTCAAGTCAGAAACATTGATCTCTCACCGCTGATTCAAGTCAGAAACATAGATCTCTCACCGCTGATTCAAGTCAGAAACATTGATCTCTCACCGCTGATTCAAGTCAGAAACATTGATCTCTCACCGCTGATTCAAGTCAGAAACATTGATCTCTCACCGCTGATTCAAGGCAGAAACATAGATCTCTCACCGCTGATTCAAGTCAGAAACATTGATCTCTCACCGCTGATTCAAGTCAGAAACATAGATCTCTCACCGCTGATTCAAGTCAGAAACATTGATCTCTCACCGCTGATTCAAGTCAGAAACATTGATCTCTCACCGCTGATTCAAGTCAGAAACATAGATCTCTCACCGCTGATTCAAGTCAGAAACATTGATCTCTCACCGCTGATTCATTCAAGTCAGAAACATTGATCTCTCACCGCTGGTTCAAGTCAGAAACATTGATCTCTCACCGCTGGTTCAAGTCAGAAACATAGATCTATCACCGCTGGTTCAAGTCAGAAACATTGATCTCTCACCGCTGATTCAAGTCAGAAACATTGATCTCTCACCGCTGATTCAAGTCAGAAACATTGATCTCTCACCGCTGATTCAAGTCAGAAACATAGATCTCTCACCTCTGATTCAAGTCAGAAACATTGATCTCTCACCGCTGATTCAAGTCAGAAACATTGATCTCTCACCGCTGATTGTCAGAAACATTGATCTCTCACCGCTGATTCAAGTCAGAAACATAGATCTCTCACCGCTGATTCAAGTCAGAAACATTGATCTCTCACCGCTGATTCAAGTCAGAAACATAGATCTCTCACCGCTGATTCAAGTCAGAAACATTGATCTCTCACCGCTGATTCAAGTCAGAAACATTGATCTCTCACCGCTGATTCAAGTCAGAAACATTGATCTCTCACCGCTGATTCAAGTCAGAAACATTGATCTCTCACCGCTTATTCAAGTCAGATACATAGATCTCTCACCGCTGATTCAAGTCAGAAACATAGATCTCTCACCGCTGATTCAAGTCAGAAACATTGATCTCTCACCGCTGATTCAAGTCAGAAACAAAGATCTCTCACCGCTGATTCAAGTCAGAAACATAGATCTCTCACCGCTGATTCAAGTCAGAAACATTGATCTCTCACCGCTGATTCAAGTCAGAAACAAAGATCTCTCACCGCTGATTCAAGTCAGAAACATTGATCTCTCACCGCTGATTCAAGTCAGAAACATTGATCTCTCACCGCTGATTCAAGTCAGAAACATTGATCTCTCACCGCTGATTCAAGTCAGAAACAAAGATCTCTCACCGCTGATTCAAGTCAGAAACATTGATCTCTCACCGCTGATTCAAGTCAGAAACATAGATCACTCACCGCTGATTCAAGTCAGAAACATTGATCTCTCACCGCTGATTCAAGTCAGAAACATTGATCTCTCACCGCTGATTCAAGTCAGAAACATAGATCTCTCACCGCTGATTCAAGTCAGAAACATTGATCTCTCACCGCTGATTCAAGTCAGAAACATTGATCTCTCACCGCTGATTCAAGGCAGAAACATAGATCTCTCACCACTGATTCAAGTCAGAAACATTGATCTCTCACCGCTGATTCAAGTCAGAAACATTGATCTCTCACCGCTGATTCAAGTCAGAAACATAGATCTCTCACCGCTGATTCAAGTCAGAAACATTGATCTCTCACTGCTGATTCAAGTCAGAAACATTGATCTCTCACCGCTGATTCAAGTCAGAAACATAGATCTCTCACCGCTGATTCAAGTCAGAAACATTGATCTCTCACCGCTGATTCATTCAAGTCAGAAACATTGATCTCTCACCGCTGGTTCAAGTCAGAAACATTGATCTCTCACCGCTGGTTCAAGTCAGAAACATAGATCTATCACCGCTGGTTCAAGTCAGAAACATTGATCTCTCACCGCTGATTCAAGTCAGAAACATTGATCTCTCACCGCTGATTCAAGTCAGAAACATTGATCTCTCACCGCTGATTCAAGTCAGAAACATAGATCTCTCACCTCTGATTCAAGTCAGAAACATTGATCTCTCACCGCTGATTCAAGTCAGAAACATTGATCTCTCACCTCTGATTCAAGTCAGAAACATTGATCTCTCACCGCTGATTCAAGTCAGAAACATAGATCTCTCACCGCTGATTCAAGTCAGAAACATTGATCTCTCACCGCTGATTCAAGTCAGAAACATAGATCTCTCACCGCTGATTCAAGTCAGAAACATTGATCTCTCACCGCTGATTCAAGTCAGAAACATTGATCTCTCACCGCTGATTCAAGTCAGAAACATTGATCTCTCACCGCTGATTCAAGTCAGAAACATAGATCTCTCACCGCTGATTCAAGTCAGAAACATAGATCTCTCACCGCTGATTCAAGTCAGAAACATTGATCTCTCACCGCTGATTCAAGTCAGAAACAAAGATCTCTCACCGCTGATTCAAGTCAGAAACATTGATCTCTCACCGCTGATTCAAGTCAGAAACATTGATCTCTCACCGCTGATTCAAGTCAGAAACATTGATCTCTCACCGCTGATTCAAGTCAGAAACATAGATCTCTCACCGCTGATTCAAGTCAGAAACATTGATCTCTCACCGCTGATTCAAGTCAGAAACATAGATCTCTCACCGCTGATTCAAGTCAGAAACATAGATCTCTCACCGCTGATTCAAGTCAGAAACACTCATCTCTTACCGCTGATTCAAGTCAGAAACATTCATCTCTCACCGCTGATTCAAGTCATAAAGTTATCAGTTACTTATAGAAATAGGGTGTGCTAGAGTATTGGTTAACCTTACAGGATCCCAGGAAAGAGTGGTTAGGTTAATTGATTATCGGTTTGCCCTAGATGGCATAAAAATAGGCTAAATATTCAATCAATCAATCAATCTGATGCAAAGGAGGGTCATCACACAATTAGTTTAGTAGACAGTTACAGTATGATGAGAGAATTGTTAAAAATTCTTAACTTTATACATAACTCTTCAATTATATTATCAGAGAGAATGTGCAGTCAACTTCTGTAAGTCATCCTATTATCCTTATCATATTTAATGTATTATTACCATATTTAATTTGACAGATTTGCATATCAATTTGCATTAAAATAAGGTAAACAGGCAAACATAAACATGTATAATTAGGAGACCTGCTTGACACAGTACCTATGTTGTTATTTGAGGATTAATTAACATTTAGATGGAAACATGAAACTATATTGAACAGTAAGGCAATGTTGTATTCTGAAAACTAATAAAACAGTTAATATGGTTGAAATCAAATTCTTGTGTATACCTGTACCATATCCTGTATAATAAATGTCACATGTGGGAAGTCCCCAAATTGCTTTTGAGAAGATACGAATACACATTAATGGATCAGATTCAAGATTTAATATAAGAGGGCGGTACAGTTTTGTCAAATTTTCAAAATGGTGGATATAATAAGTAGACCCATTAATTTAGAATGGGTAAAATATACTTTTTTTTAATGAGAATAACAATAATTACAATGTGTTTGGGTACAGGACCATGATACTTTTTTGACTGTTTCAGTCTGGTGTGAGCCAGTTCTTGTGACGGATTTTAAACTTTCAGGGGAGTGTGCATCAGCTCTGGTGACAGATTGCAAACTTTCTGGGGAGTATGCACTGACTCCTGTGCAGGATTGCAAACTTTCAGGGGAGTGTGCACTGACTCTGGTGACAGATTGCAAACTTTCAGGGGAGTGTGCACCGGCTCTGGTGACAGATTGCAAACTTTCAGGGGCATGTGCACTGGCTCTGGTGACAGATTGCAAACTTTCAGGGGAGTGTGCACCAGCTCTGGTGCTGGATTGCAAACTTTCAGGGGAAAGTGTGCACCGGCTCTGGTGACAGATTGCAAACTTTCAGGGGAGTGTGCACCAGCTCTGGTGACAGATTGCAAACTTTCAAGGGAGTGTGCACCAGCTCTGGTGACAGATTGCAAACTTTAAGGGGAGTGTGCACCGGCTCTGGTGCTGGATTGCAAACTTTCAGGGGAGTGTGCATCGGTTCTGGTGACAGATTGCAAACTTTCAGGGGAGTGTGCACCAGCTCTGGTGCAGGATTGCAAACTTTCAGGGGAGTGTGCTATGGCTCTGGTGACAGATTGTAAACTTTCAGGGGAGTGTGCACTGACTCTGGTGTCGGATTGCAAACTTTCAGGGGAGTGTGCACCAGCTCTGGTGTAGGATTGCAAACTTTTAGGGGAGTGTGCACCGGCTCTGGTGACAGATTGCAAACTTTCGGGGGAGTGTGCACCGGCTCTGGTGACAGATTGCAAACTTTCAGGGGAGTGTGCACCGGCTCTGGTGACAGATTGCAAACTTTCGGGGGATTGTGCACCAACTCTGGTATCAGATTGCAAACTTTCATAAGAGTGGTAAAGTGCACCAGTTCTGGTGCCAGATTGCAAACTTTTAGGGTAGTGATGCAGTGCACTGACTCTGGTGCAAACTTTCAGGGGTGTGTGCATCAGCTCTGGAGCCGGATTGCAAATTTCAGGGGAGTGCTACAGTGCACTGGCTCTGGTGCTGGATTGCAAACTTTTAGGGGAGTGAGCACCGGCTCTTGTGCCAGATTGCAAACTTTTAGGGGAGTGTGCACCAACCCTGGCAAACTTTCGGAGGAGTGCTACAGTGCACCGGCTCTGGTGCAGGATTGCAAACTTTCAGGGGTGTGTACGTGCACCAGCTCTGGAGCCAGATTGCAAACTTTCAAGGAAGTGTGCACAGGCTCTGTTGTTGGTTTGCAAACTTTCAGGGAAGTGCTACAGTGCACCAGCTCTGAAACTGGATTGCAAACTTTCAGGGGAGTTCACACCAGCTGCACCCCGCTTGATCCACTTATGATTAATTAATTATTTAGAGACCTCTGGTTTGTCACCATTATTTCTCAAACTACCTGTTCACATTCCTACATCCGTTTTATAAAAATGAGAGTAATAAAGTGCAATTTGACAGTAAACAATCACATGACACTGTCATATAACTTGCTAATATAAAACATTTATTTAAAGTATTTACTAAGCAGTTTTCAACCGCTTGATGTTGACCAAAAATCATGTTATATTCAGCAAGAAATGGTTGACTGGGTCGTTTAATAGGTGAAACACATGTTTCATCCAAACAAAATTGAGAGTGATCAAATTAAATTTGGACAGTGTAAATTTCTCCTAAATGTAATGTTACCCCATCAAAGTAGTGATGGGAATTTCTTACCGGCAGCGCAGTACATGTAAGTCGTTAGTTACAGTAGGAAATATGCAGTAAAGAGAAATTCATATAAATTAAAATCCCAAGTCAGATGATTACAGTCGTGGTTTTGAATAGTTTATTTTCACTCAGTATGGGTATGTGATTGGAATGTAAAAATGGGAAATGGTATATTGTCTGGCTTTATGAAAGGATATAGTAAGTACATGTACTTAACAATGCTTGTCACTAATGTTAGTATATTGTTATTTTAACTTCCTGTTTCTATTTGAATAATATAACTAAGTATCAGAACAGGATCTCTGGATTTCCCTGTAAAAGCACTGTTGCACTGGTATGTAGAAACTACATGTACCCTGCATATCACTGTGTTTATACTCACCTCATTTCAACAGTATCATGTAGAGAAGGTGTGGTTGTGGACAATTTTTTAATTTTTTTTTGCCAAATGGCAGCACGTTTATTTTTTTCATTTTCACATTATCAAGTTATTATATAACAATATACATTTATAAACATGAGTACTATAAGCAGTGATGTGAAAATGAGAGAGAGAGAGAGAGACAGACAGAGAGAGACAGAGAGACAGAGAGACAGAGACAGAGAGAGAGAGAGAGAGAGAGAGAGAGAGAGAGAGAGAGAGAGAGAGAGAGAGAGATGATGATGATGAATCATGTTCATTGTAAGATCAATACATATATAAGATCAATACATATTGATGTTGATTATATAAATTTGCATATTTGATTATTCAAATTTTATTGAATGCCATTTTCTATTATGCGTTTCCAGTTTGGATCTGCTTGGGCTAAGATTTGTTCTATATTTTTACACTCTTTCAAATATCTAAGACAGTTGTCAAAGCATGGTATATCGCTTTGCATTTTACATTTAAAAATGAAATATTTTGCTAAAAAATAACAATATTTATTATTGTTTTTTGTTTTGTGTTGTCGTCATGAATGCCCAATGATATATTTTTAAAATTAAAAGCTACATTAATACTGTTTTGTGATAAGAAATCATTTGTTTTTGTCCAGAAATGTTGTACATGAGCACAGTCCCAAAATAAATGTTGTACTGTTTCTACATGTGCATATTACACACTTGACATAAACTTGAATTTACTAAATGGCATTTGTGAAAGAATTTATTTGTGGGTATAATTCTTTATAAAGACTACATAAAGATTATGAAATAATCTCAATCTCGAATAAATAGTACATGTAATCGGTGATAAAAAGATTTTTTTCCAGTATAGGTTTTCATAGGAGTCATTCCATTTTTGTTGAGCTTTATTTATAACATTGCTAGTTGTTTTCGAAATATATGTCTCATATATAATTTTCTTTGGTTTCAGTACCTTTAAAATCCTGCCAATGAAAAAAGTTCTGTCGTTGTTGTTGTATGTTTCATGTTTAAGTTTTTCTTTCCAAGAGTTCAGTATGGAAGCAATTATTGAGTGGTATTTTAAGAAATCTGAATTGTCTAGATTGTAAAGTTGTATTATCGTATTAAAATTATAAAAGTTCCTATTTCTGTAATCATAAAGTTGTTGTTGTATATATTTTATTCCTTTATCTAGTCATTCTTTATAAAATATTGTTTCATTGTTATTTTGTATAAATGAGTTATTCCATATGATTTCATCTGTGATGTTTGTTACTTCTGAATTAAAGTTTACCTTTGCCCAACTTTGTAAAACATCCCTTAAGAAAATATTTTTGAATTTATTGGTTATATCTTTATACCCTATATTCCCTTATAAACCTCCCCACTCTAATAAACGCCTCCCACCTATTTTTCTGAAAAATTAAAAAACAAAACGTATATGCGATTTGAGTGCGTATTCGCCCATCTTTCCCTGATTGATTATTTTGTTACACAGTCAACAATTTGCAAAGTGTTTATTACCTTTGGGCTCTTTAACCCATTGTTTATATCTTGGGTGACCACTTAATCACTTTTGGTTGAACAAATACTTCCCCATATTTGCTGTTTAATACTAGTGAAAATGCCGTCTGCCGATTAAAACATTCCAAAATGTCGGAAAATGCGGTTGATAAGAGCGTCCAAGTGATTTAAAGTGAAGAGTACAATGACCATAAATTCGGATATTCCAGTATGCAGACTAGTAATTTCATACAGATTTTCAGCTTTTTTTCATCCTATGTCGATTATTTCATTCACTCTAAAATAATTCAGAACCACTTTTTCAGGGATTTAAACCGGATTTAAGTTTTTTTCCATGGTTTTATTGGTTTTATTGTATTTTTAACTGTTGTTAAATTTGCTTTTTTCTAGTCTTTTATAAACGCCCCCACCTTGTAAAATGTAACGCACTCGGGGGCGTTAATTAGGGAATATACGGTATGTTATGTTTGATTGTAATAATAATTTCCTACCAAATTTGTTAATTTCATTCATAGAATTATCTTTCCAGATTCCGGTATTTTCTTCGTTAAAAATACTTTTGGTCCAACTTGCTTTTATTGAGTATATATATGCATTCAAATCTATCATTTTTAATCCCCCATCTTTATAGTCTTTTTTAATTATGTGTCTTGCTATTTTATCTGGTATATTGTCCCATAAGAATGAATAAAGTTCTTTAGTGATTTCAGTTATTGTGTGATCCGGTGGTTTTTTTTTGTACTGTCAATGGGTATTTTTTTTTTTGGCAGGGCAAACGTTTTTATGACTGTTATTTTTCCTAAAAATGATCAATCATGTTTCTTCCATTTTGTAAGACATGAATATATTTGGTTTATTTTAGTATTAAGATTGATTTCTACTCGTTTTGCTTTATTACTTGTGAAGATGATTCCTAAAGTGACTGCTTGATTAGATGTCCATGTAAATTTTTTCATTTTGCAATAAATTTTGTTAGTATTTTTTAGGGATCCTGCTCTTAATACTGTGGATTTATTTAGGTTCAATTTAAGGCCAGAAATTTTGCTAAATTCCTCTATAGTTTTAATAGGAGTATTGAAAGTTTTTTCCGACCCAATCAGTAACGATATTGCATCATCAGCAAATAGGCTTTTTTTAATTTCTTTTTCATTAAGTTTTAAACCTTTTATATCTTTATTGTTACTAACAGCTAATGGATAAAATTTCTATCGATATAATAAATATGGAGAGAGAGGGCATCCTTGACGTACACCACGTCCTACTTTAAAAAAATCAGACATGTAATCATTATTAAAAGAGCACAAAATGTTAGAGATTCAATCTCTGGTCCATTAATATCGAAGACTTTTAAAATACATGTTGTATTTGTGGCTTCCTTGGTTAGTCTCAGAACTGGGGTCCTGTTAGCTCAGTCGGTAGCAGGGGTCATGAGTTTGAATCGGGACCAGGTCACTGTCTTTGTAGAAGCTTGATATATGACATTGTGTCTGATTGTCATTTCTCTCTTGCTACTATGTCATGTGGGAACATTGTAGTTAACTTGCAGAGATGTCTAGGTGTGTTTGAGTAATGGTGAATCATCCAGAATCCCAGGAAAAAGTGGTTAGCTTAACTGATTGTCTGTCAGCTGTTGATGGCATAAAAATAACACTTACTATTCAAACAAACAAACAATATTTCAATGTAATGTAGAGAAAGTCATGCTGTATTTTTGGCTTCCTTGCTCAACTTCGCATTTATTATAAAAAAATTATGAAATTAGCCTTAGTGTCTGCAAATAAAAGAGACGGGAGTTATGTCATGTGACTAAGACATGATACGTAATAATAATTTTGGTAATCTTAATTTAGACCATTGTGGTAAAAGTAAAAATAACACTAACACCATATAAGATACAATAAACAGTCAAGTTTAATGAAATTTGTATTAAAAACAAGAATGTCTTGCACACAAGTTGAGTGAAATGTAATATGCAATAAGTCTTTATCAGTGTGGTTCGAAATTTACAACTTGGAAATTTTATTTCTTCTAACTACAGAATATTTTTATTGCATGTTCATGTGGGTAATAAAGTTTTGCTGATTAGCTTCCTCACTTGGAGTTTCATATCAATGTATGTCAGGGTTAACCCTTACTTTTATCACATCCAGGGAATTCCCCAATCCTGAACCGGTGTAATACTCCAGCATTGAATGATACAGCTTTTTGGTGTAAAAAGGGGATTGCTACACTGAATGAATCCAGATTTGGTCTGTGTTGAAACAGATACCGTTGGATTCTAGTTAACTTCCTTCATACAACTATTGTTAAGGCTAAATCTGCTGAATTGAAGCTCTGTTGGTTTGATGTCACCATGGCTTTAGTCTGTCCCATTATCTGACAACTGTTGACTCAGGTCGGTTGTACCCTAATATACATGCATAGAAGTCCCTGTCTGTCTTGCAATTCAAAGCGCTCCAACGCATTTACCAACTTACGACGAAATTTAACTTCATTTGAAGCAACTGACCAATCATCATGCTCATATGTCACTGTAATGTAATGATCCCTAGCCAGGAGATTTTCCTATATCTTTGTTGAGCCAATCTTTGGGTATAACATGGGCTGAGCAATATAAATTTGGTCCTTCATCTTTGTTGAGCCAATCTTTGGGTGTTACATGGGCTGAGTAATATAACTTTGGTTCTATGTCTTTGTTGAGCCAATCTTTGGGTGTTACATGGGCTGAGCAATACAACTTTGGTTCTATGTCTTTGTTGAGCCAATCTTTGGGTGTTACATGGGCTGAGCAATATAACTTTGGACCTATATCTTTGTTGAGTCAATCTTTGGGTGTTACATGGGCTGAGTAATATAACTTTGGTTCTATGTCTTTGTTGAGCCAATCTTTGGGTGTTACATGGGCTGAGCAATATAACTTTGGTTCTATGTCTTTGTTGAGCCAATCTTTGGGTGTTACATGGGCTGAGCAATATAACTTTGGTCCTATGTCTTTGTTGAGCCAATTTTTGGGTGTTACATGGGCTGAGCAATACAACTTTGGTCCTATGTCTTTGTTGAGCCAATCTTTGGGTGTTACATGGGGTGAGCAATATAAATTTGGTCCTACATCTTTGTTGAGCCAATCTTTGGGTGTTACATGGGCTAAGTAATATAACTTTGGTCCTATGTCTTTGTTGAGCCAATCTTTGGGTGTTTCAAGGGCTGAGCAGTATTACTTTGGTCCTTCATCTTTGTTGAGTCAATCTTTGGGTGTTACATGGGCTGAGCAATATAACTTTGGTCCTATGTCTTTGTTGAGCCAATCTTTGGGTGTTACATGGGCTGAGCAATATAACTTTGGTCCTATGTCTTTGTTGAGCCAATCTTTGGGTGTTTCAAGGGCTGAGCAATATAACTTTGGTCCTATGTCTTTGTTGAGCCAATCTTTGGGTGTTACATGGGCTGAGCAATATAACTTTGATCCTATGTCTTTGTTGAGCCAATCTTTGGGTGTTTCAAGGGCTGAGCAGTATTACTTTGGTCCTTCATCTTTGTTGAGCCAATCTTTGGGTGTTACATGGGCTGAGCAATATAACTTTGGTCCTATGTCTTTGTTGAGCCAATCTTTGGGTGTTACATGGGCTGAGCAATATAACTTTGGTCTTATGTCTTTGTTGAGCCAATCTTTGGGTGTTACAAGGGCTGAGCAGTATAACTCTGGTTTTATGTCTTCGTTGAGCTAATCTTTGAGTGTTACATGGGCTGAGCAATATAACTTTGGTCCTATGTCTTTGTTGAGCCAATCTTTGGGTGTTACATGGGCTGAGCAATATAACTTTGGTCCTATGTCTTTGTTGAGCCAATCTTTGGGTGTTACATGGGCTGAGCAATATAACTTTGGTCTTATGTCTTTGTTGAGCCAATCTTTGGTGTTACAAGGGGTGAGCAGTATAACTCTGGTTTTATGTCTTTGTTGAGCTAATCTTTGAGTGTTACATGGGCTGAGCTATATAACTTTGGTTCTATGTCTTCGTTGAACCAATCTTTGGGTGTTTCAAGGGCTGAGCAATATAACTTTGGTCCTATATCTTTGTTGGGCCAATCTTTGGGTGTTACATGGGCTGAGCAATATAACTTTGGTCTTATGTCTTTGTTGAGCCAATCTTTGGGTGTAACATGGGCTGAGCAATATAACTTTGGTCCTATGTCTTTGTTGAGCCAATCTTTGTGTGTTACATGGGCTGAGCAATATAATTTGGTCCTATGTCTTTGTTGAGCCAATCTTTGGGTGTTACATGGGCTGAGCAATATAACTTTGGTTCTATGTCTTTGTTGAGCCAATCTTTGGGTGTTACATGGGCTGAGCAATATAACTTTGGTTCTATGTCTTTGTTGAGCCAATCTTTGGGTGTTACATGGGCTGAGCAATATAACTTTGGACCTATGTCTTTGTTGAGCCAATCTTTGGGTGTTACATGGGCTGAGCAATATAACTTTGGTCCTATGTCTTTGTTGAGCCAATCTTTGGGTATAGCATGGGCTGAGTAATATAACTTTGGTCCTATGTCTTTGTTGAGCCAATCTTTGGGTGTTACATGGGCTAAGCAATATAACTTTGGTCTTATGTCTTTGTTGAGCCAATCTTTGGTGTTACATGGGCTGAGCAAAATAACTTTGGTTCTATGTCTTTGTTGAGCCAATCTTTGGGTGTTACATGGGCTAAGCAATATAACTTTGGTCCTATGTCTTTGTTGAGCCAATCTTTGGTGTTACATGGGCTGAGCAAAATAAAGTTGAGCCAATCTTTGGGTGTTACATGGGGTGAGCAGTATAACTTTGATCCTATGTCTTTGTTGAGCCAATCTTTGGATGTTACATGGGCTGAGCAGTATTACTTTGGTCCTATGTCTTTGTTGAGCCAATCTTTGGGTGTTACATGGGCTGAGCAATATAACTTTGGACCTATGTCTTTGTTGAGCCAATCTTTGGGTGTTACATGGGCTGAGCAATATAACTTTGGACCTATATCTTTGTTGAGTCAATCTTTGGATGTTACATGGGCTGAGCAATATAACTTTGGACCTATGTCTTTGTTGAGCCAATCTTTGGGTGTTACATGGGCTGAGCAATATAACCTTGGACCTATGTCTTTGTTGAGCCAATCTTTGGATGTTACATGGGCTGAGCAATATAACTTTGGACCTATGTCTTTGTTGAGCCAATCTTTGGGTGTTTCATGGGCTGAGCAATATAACTTTGGTCCTATGGCTTTGGTGAGCCAATCTTTGGATGTTACATGGGCTGAGCAGTATAACTTTGATCCTATGTCTTTGTTGAGCCAATATTTGGGTGTTACATGGGCTGAGCAGTATAACTTTGGTCCTATGTCTTTGTTGAGCCAATCTTTGGGTGTTACATGGGCTGAGCAATATAACTTTGGACCTATATCTTTGTTGAGTCAATCTTTGGATGTTACATGGGCTGAGCAATATAACTTTGGACCTATGTCTTTGTTGAGCCAATCTTTGGGTGTTACATGGGCTGAGCAATATAACTTTGGACCTATATCTTTGTTGAGTCAATCTTTGGATGTTACATGGGCTGAGCAATATAACTTTGATCCTATGTCTTTGTTGAGCCAATATTTGGGTGTTACATGGGCTGAGCAGTATAACTTTGATCCTATGTCTTTGTTGAGCCAATATTTGGGTGTTACATGGGCTGAGCAGTATAACTTTGGACCTACGTCTTTGTTGAGCCAATCTTTGGGTGTTACATGGGCTGAGCAATATAACTTTGGACCTATATCTTTGTTGAGTCAATCTTTGGATGTTACATGGGCTGAGCAATATAACTTTGGACCTATGTCTTTGTTGAGCCAATCTTTGGGTGTTACATGGGCTGAGCAATATAACTTTGGACCTATATCTTTGTTGAGTCAATCTTTGGATGTTACATGGGCTGAGCAATATAACTTTGGACCTATGTCTTTGTTGAGCCAATCTTTGGGTGTTACATGGGCTGAGCAATATAACTTTGGACCTATGTCTTTGTTGAGCCAATCTTTGGATGTTACATGGGCTGAGCAATATAATTTTGGACCTATGTCTTTGTTGAGCCAGTCTTTGGGTGTTACATGGGCTGAGCAATATAACTTTGGTCCTATGGCTTTGGTGAGCCAATGTTTGGGTGTTACGTGGGCTGAGCAATATAACTTTGGACCTATATCTTTGTTGAGCCAATCTTTGGGTGTTACATGGGCTGAGCAATATAACTTTGGACCTATGTCTTTGTTGAGCCATTCTTTGGGTGTTACATGGGCTGAGCAATATAACTTTGGACCTATATCTTTGTTGAGTCAATCTTTGGGTGTAACGTGGGCTGAGCAATATAACTTTGGACCTATATCTTTGTTGAGCCAATCTTTGGGTGTTACATGGGCTGAGCAATATAACTTTGGACCTATGTCTATGTTGAGCCAATCTTTGGGTGTTACATGGGCTGAGCAATATAACTTTGGACCTATATCTTTGTTGAGTCAATCTTTGGATGTTACATGGGCTGAGCAATATAACTTTGGACCTATATCTTTGTTGAGTCAATCTTTGGGTGTTACATGGGCTTAGGAAAATAACTTTGGTTCTTTGTCTTTGTTGAGCCAATCTTTGGGTGTAACCTGGACTGAGCAATATAACTTTGGACCTATATCTTTGTTGAGTCAATCTTTGGGTGTAACGTGGGCTGAGCAATATAACTTTGGACCTATATCTTTGTTGAGCCAATCTTTGGGTGTTACATGGGCTGAGCAATATAACTTTGGACCTATGTCTTTGTTGAGCCAATCTTTGGGTGTTACATGGGCTGAGCAATATAACTTTGGACCTATATCTTTGTTGAGTCAATCTTTGGATGTTACATGGGCTGAGCAATATAACTTTGGACCTATATCTTTGTTGAGTCAATCTTTGGGTGTTACATGGGCTGAGGAAAATAACTTTGGTTCTATGTCTTTGTTGAGCCAATCTTTGGGAGTTACATGGGCTGAGCAGAATAACTTTGGACCTTTGTCTTTGTTGAGCCAATCTTTTGATGTTTAATGGGGTGAGCAATATAACTTTGGTTCTCTGCATTTATTGACCCAAATTGTGCTTAGCAATTTAATTATTGTCCCCTGCTTTTGTTGACCTATTCATTGGGTTTTATATCATCTGATTATCTGCTTTTGTTGACCCAATTCTGGATTCAATTGACCTGAAGCAGGCTGTCATTCAATTAAATCGATTACCCAATCAGCATTCGATTTTAGTGGCCGTGCCACCATTTTCCTTAGACAAACAAACAATATCTAAGTAAACACTGACAATGACACCAGACCAGTGGGCAGAGTGATAGTTGTTCTAGTGTCAAGTCAATTAAGATGTACTTAGCAATATTTCATTGGTCCTCTGCCATGTTGATTCAATCTTTGGGTGTTTCATAGGCTATAAAAACAGTGGCATAATCTAGTGGTAGAGCGTCCGCCCGCATGTGGAAGGTCGTGGGTTCAATTCTCGGCCGGGTTATATCAAAGACTTAAAAATGGGTACTAGTAGCTTCCTCACTTGAAGCTCAGCATTTAGAGGAGAGTTCTAGGTCTGGTCGGCCCGGTGTCAGTATAATGTGACTGGGTGGGGTATCATGCCATGTGTCTGCGGCATGATACTCCAGTGTGACAGTTCTGCAAATACTGTCTCAAGTAGACACTGTCGCGATATGACTGAAAAATTGTTGAAAGTGATGCTTAACAACAAACAACAACAACATCATAGGCTATGAAAAGTAACTTCAGACCTCTACTGTGTTGAGTTGATCTTTAAGTTTTAGCTGGGTTGATTGATTAAATGTTTAGCATTATGCTTCTGCCATCAAGTGCTAACAGACGAATAGTTAACCTAATCACACTTTCAGGTTAAGCAGAACTCGAGTACACCTATCTCTGCAAGTAACTAACTCTCCCACTTGAAGCGGAGGTGAGAGACGAATGATATCGAGACACAGTGTCATATATCACTCATCATAGAAACTGTGACTGGGCAGGGATACAAGCGTGCAGCCCCTGGATTGACAGTCAGAAACACTACTGATTGAGGTCATCGAACCCGACTGCACAGAGTAACTTTGTGCCTCTGCCTGTGTTGGCTCGGTCTCTGTCTGTGTGGGCTCGGTCTCTGCATTGGCTCAATCTTTGCATGTGTTGGCTCGGTCTCTGCATGTGCTTTATAAAGTTACTTCAGACGTACTGTGTTGATCAATAAATCTTTATTTCATGAACATGTATTATGTAACAGTATAGTCTGATATGATTTGAAGTTGTTTGGAAAGTGTTCATACTTAAAAAGTGTATAAAAATAATTAGATCATAAGTTTACATTTTCAATATCACTTCAAAAACATAAGTTTTTAGCTGGGTTATAAAATTTTGATTATCTGAGAAAACCTATTTTTCCAAAGAGGTTGTTCAGGTTATTAAATATGTCTGTAGAAGATAAAAATTTGGGTACTTCAATAATAATGATAAAACTAGGGCACATTTATTTATAATTTTGCTGAAAGAGCATTTGCAACTTTACTTTCATATGTTCAGATTTGCCAAATATTATGATAAAAGGAGTCAAATTGTGTACATGCTTCTGAAATGTTTGGTATTGGCAGTCATTGTACTGAACTGCATACATGACCATGAAACTCAGCTGCAACCATGGTCACCAGAATGAATTGCAGTCTTAGGCACCACTCTTGTTGTAACAGTTTAATGGATTTGAAATACCAAATCCATTGCACTTTATTTTATTTATGATAATGAAACGCTTTGTATCCATTTTAAAAATTCTTTTAGACATTTATAGCTAGTATTCATAATAGACAAGGTTTTATTATATCACCGCAAATGAACTTTGATAGTGGGGTATATAGAAGTCATTGTGTTGGCTGGTCTGTTGGCTCGTCAGGCAGTTTGCTTTTTCCACAGTTGTCAGGCGATTATCTTGAAACTTTGCATACATGATCCACATGAAGTGTAGGTGTGGGTGATACAAGTTTTAATTCCATACAGGGTTATTGCCGCTGCCCTTAAATTTTTTTGAGGAGTGATCTACTTCCACATTTTTCTGAATATTTATTTCAGACCAGACATAAATGATCAACATCAAGTGTTGATGTGCATGATGCAAATTTTGTGACACTGACTAAATTTTATGCAGGGTTATTGCCCTTGCACTCATTCAAATTGCTATATAAACCATATTGCAATTTTTGTGGAGCAAACTACTTCCACAGTTTTCAGGCGATTGACTTAAAAATTTGCATACTGGTTCATCATCAAATTGTGTTTTACACTAATATTGCGATGCTGACGTTATTCATGCAGAGTTTTATTTACAAGGGTGTTATTCCGCCAATGCCTTATTGCACCATTGCCTGATTATTTCGATAGGTTGTTATTCCCCATTGCCTTATGATTTAGATCTATTAACTATTTAGTTAAGGTGTTACTCCCCATTGGTTTACTATTTATATAGGTTGTAACTAACCATTGCCTTACTATTTAGCAAGGGTGTTAATCCTCATTGCCTTATTATTTAGCTAGGGTGTTATTCCCCATTGCCTTATTATTTAGATAGGGTATTATTCCCCATTGCCTTATTATTTAGATAGTGTGTTATTCCTCTTGCCTTACTATTTAGATAGGGTGTTACTCCCCATTGCCTTATTATTAAGATAGGGTGTTACTCCCTATTGCCTTACTATTTAGATAGGGTGTTACTCCCCATTGCCTTATTATTTAGATAAGGTGTTATTCCACCATTGCCTTATTATCTAGATAGGGTGTTATTCCACCATTGTTTTATTATTTAGATATGGTGTTTTACCACCATTGCCTTATTATTTAGATAGGGTGTTATTCCACTGTTGCCTTATTATTTAGATAGGGTGTTATTCCACCATTGCCTTATTATTTAGATAGGGTGTTATTCCACCATTGCCTTATTATGCCATTGCCTTATTATTTAGATAGGGTGTTATTCCACCATTGCCTTATTATTTAGGTAGGGTGTTATTCCACCATTGCCTTATTATTTAGATAGGGTGTTATTTCACCATTGCCTTATTATGCCATTGCCTTATTATTTAGATAGGGTGTTATTCCACCATTGCCTTATTATGCCATTGCCTTATTATTTAGATAGGGTGTTATTCCACCATTGCCTTATTATTTAGATAATGTGTAAATAATACCAATTTTCTGACTGCGAGCCAAGTAGTGTAGACCCTGACCAGGTAGTCAGATAAAATCAGATTGAACTGGATGTACATTGTTTGCACATTGACGGGAACAGCAGCATTACAGTTAAAAAATCATTACACGCACATTGGAGCAATAAACATTATGAACTAAACATATTAGTGACTGCTGTTCTGCACTTGTCTTCCAACAAACCTTTTAACAGATTGGCCTTTAAAACAAAATTACATTTTAAGGATAAATTTAACAAGGGGATTTTTTTGGTGTTTGTTACAATGTAATTATAGGTGAAGGCTGTGACAAACACAGATCGGGATTATGTTTAAAATGTGAACGATGGGTGAGAGATAAGTCTGTATGAAACTGGTGTACTTAAGGATAGTGCGCTTAAAAGGAGGAAGTTTCATGAAGGAGGGACGTAACTGAACTTTAATCGTGACCTTGCTCACAAGGAAGTTATATAAACGGTGACGATCATACAAATAAAGTGGTGGAAATTATTAAGAAAGATCGATACTTATCTGGGGCTTGATTTTAATACGTTTTTGTTGATTTGGATATTATGGTCTTTGTGTGATAATACTAAAGGTATGTGTAAGATATGTATACGGTTTTATTAAGTAAATTGTAATATATAATTTATATATATTATATTATACACTTACCAGAGTTGGTTTAAGCGATTGTGTGTTTGAATATAGATAGACACTTGTCTGACACATATATGTACATTTAGTACAGTATGTGTGTGTGTTTGGGTTCACTTGTGATAAGATGGCACTACAATATTAATATCAGTTAATCTAAATAAAAATTACTTTGACTTTTTCATCAATAGGTTTCATAATTAAAATAGAGGTCAAGTGTCAAGTGGTTAATACATTTAAAATATTTCTCTGAATAGAAATGTTTTGTTCAGTTTCACTGAAAGGCAACTTTGTGGCATGCACTTATACTTACACAGATCAAACTCTATTTTGTCATTTTTATGGGAACCGTTTCTTGTACCATACCAGATTATACCTTGTTTAAGAATAATGATTGATTGATTGAATATTTAGCGTCATTTTTATGCCATCGAGGGCTAACAGATGATCAGTTAACCTAACCACCGTTTCCTTGGATTATAACCAGTACTCGAGCACACTCCATCTCCGCAAGTAACTGATAACTTTCCCACTTGAATCAGTGGTGAGAGACGAATGATAATGAGACACAATGTCGTATATCAATCATCACGGAGACTGTTGCCCGGCGGGGGATTCGAACTCATGACCCCTGGATTAATAGTCAGACATGTAACCGACTGAGCTAATTGGGCCCGATTGGCATACATATATGTCAACCAAACTTGTCACATACATGTATTGCGTCATATATCGTTAAGGATTGGGGTTGTGTTGTATCAAGTGCGTACCATCACAACTATCTTGTATCTTCTAGAGTATTCCGTGTCATTTACCATTGAGCCCATGTTGTTCAGGCTAAGGAAAGAATCACTGTCGATCTCTGCAGAGGGGTAGTAATCCTCTGAATGGGTATCCTGCTAATTTTATCATTTTTGTCATGTTCATTATTGTGGTTAAATTACCAACCCCTGTATGATTCCAGAGAGCCATATATGAGTGATGGCAAGAATAGGATCATGGTGGCTCATGCATGTCGTAAGAAGCAACAATTGAGTAATAAGGTAGAATTTGCTTAAACTGCAGTTCTGCAGGTGTCAATATTCTAGGTTCATTCAGCATATCGTTTGTTTATGATTTTATGCTCCCCCAAAGGGGGGAAGCATATTATAATCGCCACTTCATCTGTGCGTGCGTGTGTGCATCCCCAATTTCTTGTCCGGGCTATTTCTCTACAACCTCTGGTTGGAATTTATGAAACTTGTTAGGATGCACATATTTCTTTGTATTCTGGTTCAATGATTTTCTCACGGAGTTATGGCCCTTTGATTCTGTCGGTGACCAAATTCTTGTCCACGCTTTTTCTTTTCAACCCCATGTTGGAATTTTATGAACTTGCTAGGTTGCATCACTACCAAGTGGAGATGCACATATTTCTTTGTGTTCTGGTTCAATGATTTTTCATGGAGTTATGGCCCTTTAATTGAGTCTGTGACCATATTCTTATACATGCTATTTTTCTACAACCTCAGGTTGGAATTTAATGAAACTTGCTACGATGTATCATTACCAAGTGGAGTGTGACCAAATTCTTATCCGCCCTATTTCTCTACAACCTTAGGTTAGAATTTAATGAAACTTGTTAGGATGCGTCATTTCCAAGTGGAGATGAGCATATTGTCTTTGTGTTTCGGTTTGATGATTTTTCACGGAGTAATGGCCCTTTCATTGAGTCTGTGACCAAATTATTATCCACGCTATTTCTTTACAACCTGAGGTTGGAATTTTATGAAACTTGTTTTACATGCTTGTCATACATAGCTGCATCCATCCGTCCCCAAATTCTTGTCAAGGCTATTTCCCTATAACCATTGATTTGAATTTTATGAAACTAGCTATGATTGTATCATTACCAAGTAGAGATATGCATACTTTCTTAGTGTTTACGTTTGATGATTTTTTAGATGTGGCCCTTAGATTGCATCCATTACAAAATCCTTGTCCTCTCCATTTCTCATTCTAATAGCTGGAATTTTTTGAAACTTGCCAGAAGCATCACTATCAAGGAGAGAGTGTGTGTATTGTCTTTGTGTTTTATTTCTATGACTTTTCACAGAGTTATGGCCCTTTGATTATGTCCATTACCACACATCATTGTTTTGATCTTCAAGAAAATGGAAGTGCAGTTAGACTTAGAACATGAATAATGCAGTAGAGGTGAATGTGTGTCAGTGTAGAGTGAAGAACCAAACAATTCTTCTAAACATTATCTTCCCTTTACACCCCCTTTCCCTTTACAAACAATGCAGCTACTACTCAATCAAGCATTTGTTTATGGAGCATCCGTCCGTTCCACCAATATCTTGTTTTTATCTGTCTGTTAATTTGTTGTTGTTTATTACATGTAGAGTGAACCTGGAATCTTCATTCCTGTTGGCATCGAATAACCTATAATGTGTTAGTCCACTGTTAACCCCATTCATTCATTCATTCATTCATTCATTCATTCATTCATTCACTCTGTGTCATATATACAATATAGTCTTTGTCATTTACCATCTAGGCAGTGTCAGTTACTGTGCTGTGTACCATCTCAACTATTACAATTGTATTAAGCATGTTTTAACCCTCCCAGTACTCTTATTGGAAGTTGCTTTGATCCACTTTTATAACATTTCATCAAGCTCTGTTTCCTAACTGCTTGCAGGGTCGCTGTTATATTATGTATGATGTCCTTGAGCAAGACGCTTCATCTCCATGATAATTTATGCTACATACTGGTTCTACCCAGGAAGACTGAGCATGATATTTGTCTGAAAAGAACTTGTTTCACAATCGATGTAAAAATTAACAAGCTGTTTAATAATATATTTTCTTGCAGGAGGCTGGTGGTTTTACTCAGATTCATTCGGAGGTCTTCCTGCAACAATAAAAAAACAATAAAACCCCTTTTATGTTGAATATAGTGTTAAACCTCATCCTATATCTAGTTTTGAAAATGTTTTTGTACTTGAAGTATGTATTTATTGTTTTGTTTCAGCTTAACATTGATATTAAGGAAACAATGTGAGGCATTATAGTTTCCTTTATAATGTTATTACACAAGAGCTTTAAGTGATTTTACTCTGGATTGCTCAAAAGGAAAACGTGTATCGCTGATTTTGTGATAGTATAAAAAGGTATTAAGTACTATCAATTTCATAGTGATGGTTGTAGTGTATGTTAACATAGGTATAATACCTTTATTTAATTTAAAAAACAATGTTTGTAGATCGAAGTACATTTATATGCACGTCAGTTTGTATATCAGGAAAGATCTCTATAAATGTTTGAAAAATAAAATCATTTTTAAAATGAATACAGAGCATCTCGTATAAATAAAATCGGAACAGTTTGATACGTCAAAATCTGCCATAACTTGACATTCAGACTCTTTCTTAGATTAGATGCATTCAACAATATTTGATCAAATGGAAATTAAAATGAATCTGAATGTATCTCATTTAATACACCACAAAATATGTTGTAATTTTAAGGGAAATCAATTTTAGTCTTAACTTGGGCAAGAAGGTTAAGTTAGGAAATCTCTTTTCAAAAAAGGTTGTGAGTTCGATCCCCAGCCGGGTGATACCAAAGACTTGAAAAATAGTATTAGAAGCTTCTGCACTTGGCGCTCAGTATTTAGAGAAAAAGTTCTAGGTCTGGTTGACCTGGTGTCGGTATAATGTGACTGGGTGCAATATCATACCATGTGTTTGCTGCATGATACTCCAGTATGGCAACGTTTTGAATACTGTCTCAAGTAGACACTGTTGTGGTATAGCTTAAAAATTGCCGAAAGCGAAGCTAAAGACCATAAACAACTTCTTGTTATAATAAATAACCTGTTTTTGTTGAGTCGTAATTCACACAATTCATTAATTCAATGAAAAATAAAAGCTGAAATAAGTGTGAAATTTGTTTTCGTCATTTATTGATGTATGGTGATCGTGTATTGTGCATGTATCTTTAATGCAGTTTAAAGCGTATGTTCTTAGATTCCTGACTATCCTTTCCTCTCATTGAGTGATACCTACTTAATGTTAATGAGTTGAAAATAACAATTAAAAATTTATAACAAGTTATTCTTCACACACTTACTTAACTATATACGTGCTATTGTTCCATGTGTTAATGAATAATACATTATAAATATGTACAGTGTGGATATAATTTACATACAGTCATGTGGTAGTAGATCATGCATCGAGAGATGATCTGTTTGTTTGTTTGAATATTTAGTTTCATTTTTAAATGGTTGATAACTTCCTTGTAGTTAATCGTAATTATGAGAAACTCTTGAAAACACAGGTCGGCATTTTCAGTTTTATTTGTCATGGTTTTAGCATAATCCAATAATGGCCAATGGGTGACTTTATCAAAGGCCACGATTTAGTATTTGACCAACAATTAAAGAAAGTTTTTCACTACAGAGACAAAATACAATATAAATTATTGAACAGAATATCCATAATATATGATGTTTGATATAAATGTGCAGTTGTACTGCTATGATCGAAAAAATGTTGGCCATAGAGGTGAGGCCTATTTACCAACTGGCTGCATGTTTATATAAAAAAAATGACAGTGAATCTGTTCATTAATCCCATGTTGTATATAATGTCTATGTAATGAGGTATGTGTCGTCTATAATGACCAAATAACAAATCACAGCCTGTGTTAATGTCTCCCTGTTATTCTATATAATTGCTGTACTAAAACATTCACAGATAAAATGAAAAAAACAAAAAAACAACAGAAAATGTTGATCATAGTCATGATTCTCTCACATACACAATGGACTATGACAACTTGCCGGTGATTAATATGTACTTATGCAATGCTCCTTTTCATTGTTGAATAAACTGAAGACCGGCTGCTGACACAGAGTTATCACTGAGGCCTCTTGAAAGGTTATAATCCTCATTACATTATAATTTGTGGGTAAAAAAGGAAATATTGGTTAGTTGATATGGATTTATTTTAAGCTCGATTGTAAAGTAAGTTCAGAACTTATATTAACCATGGAGTACCCAAGTAGAATCAGTACCAGGTGTATATTAACCTTGGAGTCCGCTACCCAGGTAGAATCAGTACCAGGTGTATGTTAACATTGGAGTCCACTACCCAGGTAGAATCAGTACCTGGTGCATGTTAACCTTGGAGTCCACTACCCAGTTAGAATCAGTACCGGGTGTATGTTAACCTTGGAGTCCACTACCCAGGTAGAATCAGTACCAGGTGTATGTTAACCTTGGAGTCCACTACCCAGGTAGAATCAGTACCAGGTGTATGTTAACCTTGGAGTCCACTACCCAGGTAGAATCAGTACCTGGTGTATGTTAACCTTGGAGTCCACTACCAAAGTAGAATCAGTACCGGGTGTATGTTAACCTTGGAGTCCACTACCCAGTTAGAATCAGTACAGGGTGTATGTTAACATTGGAGTCCACTACCCAGGTAGAATCAGTACCGGGTGTATGTTAACCTTGGAGTCCACTACCCAGGTAGAATCAATACCAGGTGTATGTTAACCTTGGAGTCCACTACCCAGGTAGAATCAGTACCAGGTGTATGTTAACCTTGGAGTCCACTACCCAGGTAGAATCAGTACCTGGTGTATGTTAACCTTGGAGTCCACTACCAAAGTAGAATCAGTACCGGGTGTATGTTAACCTTGGAGTCCACTACCCAGTTAGAATCAGTACCGGGTGTATGTTAACATTGGAGTCCACTACCCAGGTAGAATAAGTACCGGGTGTATGTTAACCTTGGAGTCCACTACCCAGGTAGAATCAGTACCGGGTGTATGTTAACCTTGGAGTCAACTACCCAGGTAGACTCAGTAACGGGTGTATATTAACCTTGGAGTCCACTACCCAGGTAGACTCAGTACCGGGTGTAAATTAAGCTTGGAGTCCACTACCCAGGTAGACTCAGTACCGGGTGTATATTAACCTTGGAGTCTACTACCCAGGTAGACTCAGTACTGGGTGTATATTAACCTTGGAGTCTGCTACCCAGGTAGACTCAGTACTGGGTGTATATTAACCTTGGAGTCTACTTCCCAGGTAGAATCAGTACCAGGTGTAAATTAGTGTTGGAGTCCACTTCCCAGGTAGAATCAGTACCAGGTGCATATTAACCTTGGAGTCCACTACCCAGGTAGAATCAGTACCAGGGGTATATCAACCTTGGAGTCCACTACTTAGATAGAATCAGTACTGGATGTTGTTAGTTTTGAGAGGCAAATGGATTAAGCTTGGGCTCGAACGACAACCTCTAGCAGGAGTGGCAAAAACTACTGCCACAAATTATTTGTATAAAACATAAATAATCTGTCGTGCCATGGGCAAGCGACTTAATGGTCAAATTTACATACATCTACCATCAAATAGGTTGAAATATCATAGATGAGGTTGTTTGGAAGAGTGACGAACAGTGATAATGACATAATGTAATCTTTGTGACTGCTCACATTATAATTATAGAATGTAATGAGCGTCATGGATTCAATATTTTATCAGGGACATGATTGTGTTTATGTTCCGGCTGGGCTGTATATATCATCTAGCAGGAGGGAGTGCAGTGGATAGAGTGTTAGCTGCTCAGGTGAACGGTCAAAGGCTCAATTTCACACTGAATTCAGTGGCTTCTTAAATACAACACTCGGTACTGGTTCTACCCAGGAAATAGATTCAAGACAATTAATATTCGCAATTAGTGTTAACTAAATATATTGGGATTTTTTTTTGTAAAACTTGTTTTATAATCAAATGTAAAATCGCAGTGGTGGTTTTAGTGGTAGAGCGTTTGCCTGGTATGCAGAAGGTAGTGAATCTGATCCCAAACCTTGTCATACCAAAGACTTTAAAAATGGTATTAAAAGCTTCCTTGCTTGAAGCAAAGCATTAAGAGGAATGTTCTAGGTCTGGTTGGCACTCTGTATCAGTACAAAGTGAATGGATGGGGTAACATACCATGAGTCTTCCCCAGGATATTTCAGAGTTGCCGTGAGCGCTTAGAATACTGTCTGAAATAGACATTGACGTGATTGACTGAAATTGTTCTGAAAGCAATGCTGAAAATCAAAAAACATCTTCAAATTTTAAAGTTTTTATAAATTGTACATAAAGTTATGGAGATGCTATTTTTTTCAAATTAAGGATAACAAAATAGGAATACAAAAATAAAAATTTGAAACTTAAGATGATATGTGTTTATTTAGTTGAAATATATCAAGCAAACCTGATGCACTTAAACAATCTATACGATCATAGTATTATAGACATTGGTTAATAAAAAAAAGGAAAGGAAGTATGAAATCGGGTCGTATTATTTAATTATGGTAAGCAGGATTGTTGCACAAAATTTAATAGTCAACTACGCAACATTTTCTGGGGGTTATAACTTTAGCTTTATCTAGATATTCAGACAAAACATGTTTCTGTTCTATAGATAATATAGATAAAATTTAAACTGTAAATTCGAAAAAATGTGCTGTGAAAATGATATGATGTAAGACGGATAATATAATAATATTGTTTAACTACATAAGATGATTGTTGATGTAGATAAGAAAAATGAATGAAAAAAACCCAGAGCTTTACAATGTAGATTCACCAGGTAAGTTTTCTTTATATGCAATGTTTCATATACAGTCAAACCTGTCTTAAGCTGACAGTAAAGGGAATGAGCAAAAGTGAGCTTTTAAGACAGGTTGTTGCTGAATACAGGTGAATTTGCTCTGAAAGCATAAAAATGGGAAATAGCAAATGTGGCTGATGCAGACAAGTGACTGCTTAATAGAGGTTACCACTTGTATGTTGTGTTGTGAACTGTACAGGCCGCGCTGTTAATTACTGCAGTACATCTCGCTAGTGTTAATATATAGTTCTCATTTAGCTAACAAGTGTTTATTTTACTTTGCTTTTCAGGTAGTGTGAAGTTTGGTGGGTGTGTGGGGCCCAGAATGGGGAATCTCCTCAAATTATTGTCACGAGATGAAAACAGAAAAGATGACCTGTATAACGTTTTTGTTGACTTCGAAAGTGAGTAATGTTTGTTAAATTCGGAAATAGTTTACATTCATGTGATGCACATTCAGAGTTCTCCCAAGACCATTAAAACATGTAGGTTCTGACACGCCTTCAAATCTGAAACTTATTTGCGACATCCCATAAATCCTCCGACATGCTTTAATTGCAAATTCGACATGCCTTAATTACCAGCTGTGTTTATATAATCACAACAAAGCCATTGTGTTTTTTCACAGCACCATTAAACATTTCCCTTAATTGTTATAGGACTTACCATAAAATCTCTGTTTATAAATTACCCATATTGTGACAGTGATAGCTCTAGTTGTGTTTGGTAAAGAGACTCATCGTTGTAGTATAGAGTTTATGGCCAGTCGTCACAGACTGTGGCTGGGTGGGGATTTGAACTCCCAAACCCAAGATTGACAAGACACATTACCCACTGAGCTTACCAGGTCTGGACTGTATCAATATTATAAGAAATATTCAACCTGTCACAAGAAACTCTAGCTTGCTCAATTGGTTATAGATCTGCTTTTCATGTCCAGGGGTCTTGAGTTTAAATCCCTGCCCAGCCACAGTCTCCGTGATTATTGATATATGACATTGCCTCTCATTGTCATTTGTCTCTCACCGCTGAAATGGAAAATGATCAGTTACTTGCAGAGAAGTACTGGTTAACCTTCCAGGATCCCTGCAAATAGTAGTAAGGTTAGCCGATTGTCTGTTGATGGAATAAAAAGAACGCTAATTATTTCTAAAAAATTCAGGCGTTAATGTACGTATGGCAAATGGAAAATATGGCTGCTTTTGTAGATGCTTACGTTACAACCGGTCAGTTGTTGAGGATATATAATACAGGTGGTTCGTGACCTGAGTGGTGAGAGGTAAGTGATCTTGAGACAGTGCAGAGGAACATTTTACCATGGACAATGCCTGTCCTAGATGTTCTAGATGTTTATAATTTTTATACCCAAAGGAATAGATTACAATTAGAATACAAAATAAACGTTCCAAGAATGAGTAATTGCATAACTTAACTCTATATAATATATTTGACAGACTGCGAACCGACAGAACTAGAAACAGAGGTATGGACCAAAACACAGGAGGTCCTTAAAGAGGCCAAGGCTGTTCTACATTGCCTACAAAATTACAAGGGGGCAGCAGAAGACATCAGAAATGTAAGTTGCAATGGCCGTCAAGATCAGTGTAGTCCAACATAAAACGGTGCCAGTTGCAACTTGGTGGCACTGTTCCTTAGAGGAACTTTCAGATTTGTGTTTTTATGGTCACCTCAAATCCATTATTGCTGCTGTTACTAAAAATAGATAAAACTCTGAAACCCCTTATTCAGTGCTGATTAATTTTTCTTGTACATAATTGTTGATCCCTTCAAGTTTTTTTTTCTGTGTAAAATATTTGAAATGGCCATCAAAAGGCTCGGATTTTTGCATTGTCTTATATTTCAGATGCGATTTCGGGACCATTGTTAGTTTAGTTTATACTAATATATTTTAGCTGTATTGTGATAACTTAAGTTGTAATTTGTTACAAAAATAATTGGTTTAACACCCATTCCTGCATTAAATGAGCAGTAGTCTTTATTGCAGGGACATGTATATATTGTACCATATATAGATATGACATGAATGATAAACCAAGTCAAGACATTATTATCGTAATTTTCAGTTTTACTTCAATAATTTCGTCACTTTGAAATACAAATTTAACAAATAACATGTAATTGACATAATATGAATCTATGAAAATGAAAGCAGATTTGGGATAGAAAATATTTTTAATTTTCAAATAGTTGCGATTTTAAAGGCATAGGTATATATTTAATATGATTAATGCTTGGTACTTTTTTATTTGTTGACAGGCAATATCAAATCCTTCCAATGAGGAATTGCAAGAGAAGGCATGGAACAGCGTGTGTCCCTTGGTAGAACAGTTGAAGAAATTTTATGATTTTTCACTTCTTTTAGGTAATGTCTGTTAACTATTCTTAACAATTCAGTCAGTATGTAATAAACCATTGCAGCGGTGGTCTACGGTAGAGCCGCCTCACATGCAGAATGTTGTGGGTTCATTGCCCGGCTGGGTCATACCAAAGACTATAAAAATGGTATTAGAAGCTTCCTCACTTAGCGCTCAGCATTTGGAGGATTGGTTTAGGTCTGGTTGGCTCGGTGTCTGTATAATGTGACTGGGTGGGGTATTCCTGGTCTAGTCTTTCTGGGTAGGACCCGTATTAAGCACATGCAGATTAAGTGTCTGACTAAAAAAACACCACTCATAACCTTGACAGTGGATCAAATTTGTGATCATCCGATTTTGAGTCGATGTTCTACCACTAAACTACGCACTTCATGAGATTATTGGTTGGATGTATATCTGTTATAAACATTTGCTTGCCTGTAATAGCCATATTGCCTTTATGGAAATGGGAGCATTGCAGTCATTGATTACATGGTGAGTATACAACAGGCTGTTGTCTGTATGCAAATGATATTCTTCCTCCATATTGGACCATTCCAATGTCTTCTTTATGGGATTGTAATAAGGCGCGATGGACCAAGTTCACTGACTAGAAATATCGAGTTTCTTGGCTGACTGATCTGGGTCCACTTCGATTACAAATAGTATCTGCCTTGGATATAAACGACTGAGCCCAAACAATGTGAGATGATGATTGCGAGTTATAATTAGTTTAGTTTATTCCAAATTATTTTAGCTCAGTTGCGATGAAAGCTTAGAGCTTATATGAACTGCTCTCGAGTCCACTTTCTGCTCTGTAGAACCGGTGTCATATTATATTTTCACCCGCCTAAAAATTTTTTTTTTTATCCAAAGTTTCATTATTTTAAATGATAGCTTGACAATCTATACTGGAACAAACAAAGCAATCTAATTGAGAAAGTAACCAATACATTTGAGCTGATAATTGTGAGTAATAAATGAAATAAATAGTAAGCCAATTACAAGTGACCCTATGACGAGGTTCATATATTTAGCTTTCGTCTCTCTGGGGTAGTAAACTGTGTGTTCATTAGGTATAAAACAGTCCATCATTATCAGACCAGCACAACAATATATACAGTTTTGTAAGGCTGCCATTGTTCAATTAATCATTCGTTTTGTGTTTATGCATATTACAGAGAATAATGTTCCGTTACTGCTAGAAGCGTTGTGTTCCAGTGAGATGACATCACGGCAACATTTGGAGCAGCAGCAAGCCCTGGTAAAACAATTCGCGGAGATCCTAGACTTCGTTCTCAAGTTTGATGATCTCAAAGTTAGTACAGGTCTATCCAAACAAAATAGAGTATTGTGTTACCTAAAGTCAATCCAAATATGTAAATAATTGACTTCCTGTGAATTGTTAGTGTACATAAATAACAAAGTTGTTTAAATCTGAAGTCCATCTAAGGTGTATGAGTTTATAAATGATATGTATGAGTTGACAAATGATGTGTATGAGTAAACAAATGATATTTATGAGTAAACACATGATATGTATGAGTTGACAAATGATGTGTATGAGTAAACAAATGATATTTATGTGTAAACACATGATATGTAAGAGTAAACAAATGATGTGTATGAGTAAACACATGATATGTATGAGTAAACACATGATATATATGAGTTAATAAATGATATGTATGAGTTAACAAATGATGTGTATGAGTAAACAAATGATGTGTATGAGTAAACACATGATATGTATGAGTAAACATATGCTATATGTGAGTTAATAAATGATATGTATGAGTTAACAAATGATGTGTATGAGTAAACATATGATGTGTATGAGTTAACAAATGAGGTGTATGAGTAAACAAATGATGTGTATGAGTAAACAAATGATGTGTATGAGTAAACACATGATATGTATGAGTTAACAAATGATGTGTATGAGTAAACAAATGATGTGTATGAGTAAACAAATGATGTGTATGAGTAAACACATGATATGTATGAGTTAACAAATGATGTGTATGAGTAAACAAATGATGTGTATGAGTAAACACATGATATGTATGAGTTAACAAATGAGGTGTATGAGTTAATAAATTAGGTGTATGAGTTAACACATGATATGTATGAGTTAACACATGATTAGTATGAGTTAATAAATGAGGTGTATGAGTTAACAAATGAGGTGTATGAGTTAATAAATGATATGTATGAGTTAACACATGATATGTATGAGTTAACAAATGAGGTGTATGAGTTAACAAATGAGGTGTATGAGTTAATAAATGATATATATGAGTTAACACATGATATGTATGAGTTAACAAATGATATATAATAAATGATACGTTTACCTTCAGATGACCAACCCTGTGATACAAAATGACTTCAGTTATTACAGACGGACACAGAGTAGGCGACGGATGGTCACTAGTGTATGTATAAGACTAGATTATCTATCCCACCATCATAGTCATCATCATCATATCATCATAATCATGGCATAGTCATCTTTGCCGTCATCATCATAATCATGGCATAGTCATCATTGTCATCATCATCATACCATCATAATCATGGTATAGTCATCATTGCCATCATAACCATGGCATAGTCATCATTGTCATCATCATACCATCATAATCATGGCATAGTCATCATTGTCATCATCATCATACCATCATAATCATGGCATGGTCAGCATTGTTGTCATCATCATACCATCATAATCATGGCATAGTCATCATTGTCATCATCATACCATCATAATCATGGCATAGTCATCATTGCCGACATCATCATACCATGATAATCATGGCATAGTCAGCATTGTTGTCATCATCATACCATCATAATCATGGCATAGTCAGCATTGTTGTCATCATCATACCATCATAACCATGGCATAGTCATCATTGTCATCATCATACCATCATAATCATGGCATAGTCATCATTGTCATCATCATTATACCATCATAATCATGGCATAGTCATCATTGTCATCATCATCATACCATCATAATCATGGCATAGTCATCATTTTCATCATCATCATACCATCATAATCATGGCATAGTCAGCATTGTCATCATCAAACTATCATAATCATGGCATAGTCATCATTGTCATCATCATACCATCATAATCATGGCAAAGTCATCATTGCCGACATCATCATACCATCATAATCATGGCAAAGTCATCATTGTCATCATCATCACAATATCATAATCATGGCATAGTCAGCATTGTTGTCACCATCATACCATCATAACCATGGCATAGTCATCATTGTCATCATACCATCATAATCATTGCATAGTCACCATTGTCATCATCATCATACCATCATAATAATGGCATAGTCATCATTGTCATCATCATCATACCATCATAATCATGTCATAGTCAGCATTGTTGTCATCATCATACCATCATAACCATGGCATAGTCATCATTGTCATCATAATACCATCATAATCATGGCATAGTCATCATTGTCATCATCATCATACTATCATAATCATGGCATAGTTATCATTGCCATCATCATCATGCCATCATAATCATGGCATAGTCATCATTTTCATCATCATCATACCATCATAATCATGGCATAGTCAGAATTGTTGCCATCATCATACCATCATAATCATGGCATAGTCATCATTGTTATCATCATCATACCATCATAATCATGGCATAGTCAGCATTGATGTCATCATCATACCGTCATAATCATGGCATAGTCATCATTGTCTTCATCATCATACCATCATAACCATGGCATAGTCAGCATTGTCATCATCATCATACCATCATAATCATGGCATAGTCATCATTGTCATCATCATCATACCATCATAATCATGGCATAGTCATCATTGTCATCATCATCATACCATCATAATCATGGCATAGTCATCATTGTCATCATCATCATACCATCATAATCATGGCATAGTCAGCATTGTCGTCATCATCATACCATCATAATCATGGCATAGTCATCATTGTCATCATCATCATACCATCATAATCATGGCATAGTCATCATTGTCATCATCATCATACCATCATAATCATGGCATAGTCATCATTGTCATCATCATCATACCATCATAATCATGGCATAGTCATCATTGTCATCATCATCAAACCGTTATAATCATGGCATAGTCATCATCATCATAATGACATAGGAACTTAAGATAATGGAAAGCCAATGATCCATTGATATGGATGAATTTAGTAATTTTGAACAAAACATTTGATTTGCAAAAGTAATTAAGAGTCTGTTGGAAATTTAGGGTCAGAATAATGTTTCTGTGTTGGTCCAGGCATATTCTGTTAAGTATTTATTCAATAATTTGTTCATTGTATATTTGTTTGCTTTATATTCATTCATGCATTTTTACGTTCTGATCATACTTGTCATATGTCAGGGTCGATGTATGTTGAAACCTGTGAATGATAAACTTCGATATACTATGGCGAGTCTTACCATATTAAATAGAATTTACTGCCAACTTCCTTGTTGACAAGTAGAAAAGCACTTAAGCTTTAAATAAGAAATGATTGTGTTTGATACCAGGTTATTTAAACAGCATTGTATTTTGTGATTAAATTATATCAGCTATCAAATCAAAATGGAATAATTACTGTCAACAGTTAATTGATAATAGATCATTCAGGAATAGGTAATTGTATACCGTAGTACTGTGAAATCATTTATTTACGTGGGGTACTAATTTTCGTGGGAAGCCTAGACAACGAAATCAAATACCCACGAACTTAGTTTGCGCAGTAATGTAATGCTGTCAATATACATTACCTCTCTTTTCATATGCCTACGTGCATCGCATTGTGGTAAATAATCCATCCTTTATTTATATATTTTCTTTCGTCATATTGCATCAATATTTACTTGATGATTTTGTAAATAGTGCAAAAAATTTTATTACACATATCATCTTAATGTCAATAATAGACATGTGTGTGTAGCGAGATGTGTTATAATCAAATGTCAGAGTTGCTAAAAATAGACCGTCATCTTGCAGCAAAATGCTATCGAGTTGAAACATTGTGACATATAGGCCTATGGTAAACATTGTAAAAAAAGTGTAAAACATTGTGAAAGGACAGTATGCGTGCGTACAAAGAAAACTAAAACACAAGATTCAAGTGAAGTAATATCTTCTAAACTTGTTTCATTGTATGATTAAATATATTGTGATATGATACATTTTTAATGAATAAAACAAACAAATCTCTTAAAATAAGCACATTAGTTTACTGTCCATTTTCAGTCATGTGACGTGGCACTATTGTTATTTACACCGGACCTGCGTTCTGAAACCCTTTCTGGATTAGATGACTTTCTTCTCCTTTCCTCACCTGGTGTTTGCATAACAATTAGTTCTTTATCGTACTTGTATATTAGGGTACTAATTGGCATGTGTCAACTCTTATTTGCACAGCGGAGTGCGATAAATCCTGACGCGCGACGTGTGAATTACAGCAAAGGTTTACAACTGGAACGCATTATGTAATGTGATGTCTTTGAAGTGGAAACCATGAAATTTAATACCCACGAAAATAAATAATTTCACAGTACATGTATTCTGATTTTCTTATGAAATTGTTATTATGATATTATATATGCTTCTCTTAAGTATAGACATAAGAAAGTGAAATGAACAAATGTAAGCTGTTACTGTCCTCACTTTATCTTTAAGGCTATTTTTAGATCGGATGAGTAAAGTTCAAGGTGAATTTTTCTAATCACTTATCATCTGGTGTCCAATTGCTGAAATAAAATCTCTTTAATCATTTCCAGGCATGAAACTTTGTTATTATGTATTCTAACGGACGAGCATATAATGACTGGTTTGTCCGACCGCCCATGTGTTCATTTCTGGAACATAACTCCTCAAAGTATTGATTAGGATCCAGCGACACTTAGAACATGGATACAGGGCAGTGGGAAAAATAAAAGAGTTATCTCCCCCTGTTGTATTATATTTGCGGTTATTACTGCTGTCTAGAGTATATCTCAACAGTACGCAAGTGAGGTTAACTACTCAATCAAGCACTTATTCAGGGATCATCCATTGGTTCTACTGATACCTATATTATAACATGAATTACTTTGCTGTGGTTACATACATATACTAAAAATATTGATAACTTTGAAATAATACTTCTTCTGGAACCCCTGAGCAAGGAATTTTTTTGTACAACATCTGACTATAGTCATATTGGTAGAGGTGAGTATGGTGGAGTTTGCATCCAAAACAACATGTGTACTGACTTGGGATTAATTATTGGATGTCTTCACATACAGGACAGCACAGACGAGGATGAATGTGTTCCCCATGAAGTGGCTAACAGAATGTCGCTTTTCTACGCACATGCCACTCCCATGTTGAAAATGCTCAGTGACACAACTTCCACATTTGTATCACAGGTATGCATAAATATTTATATAAATGTCCAGTGACATAACTTCCACATTTGTATCACAGGTATGCATAAATATTTATATAAATGTCCAGTGACATAACTTCCACATTTGTATCACAGGTATGCATAAATATTTATATAAATGTCCAGTAACATAACTTCCACATTTGTATCATAGGTATGTATAAATAGTTATATAAATGTCCAGTTCTTTCACTTGACGCTAGTTTCTTTCCTTATGTTATTCATTCTAATGCAAGAAATAAATAATTCTGCATTGTTAAAATACTCACCTTTGCAATTGACATAAACTACTGAGTAATATTCTAGCTCCTGTTTCACCAATACATTTAAGTATATACTCAAAAACTTAAATCTTTGAATGCAGCCAGGTGATCATGATTTTAGACTGGTTCCAGAAAAAACTGCAGTTGGATCCATTGATAGTGATTAAAGAATGTTTACATAACCAGTCAAATTCTAGTTAAGATTATAATTAGTTTAAATGCTGATTCCAAACATGAAGCAAAGCAGTTTTAGGCAGACTTGGGAGCTTTAAAAGTTATATATGTGAACCTGTTTTAATGTCACTACTTTTTGAGTAGCCCAAACATCTAAATGTCATCATATAGGATCGAAAAATGACATTACATGTATTCTGATATGTCAAGGTTGAGGTCCAATGTTATTAAAACTATGCTATTTTATGGAAACTCCTTTCTTACAGAGGACCATCTCCTGGGTTAGTGATCAAAAGTATCATACTTTTGTGCTCATTTATTCCTAAGGGCTTTTCCAGAATTAAATGTATGGGGGGGTCGGACGGCACTTATTTTTTTACCCACAGAGCATAAAATTTAATTGTGATATATACCACCATGCATAAAATTTTAATTAGATAAAATACCACCATGCACAAAATAAAAATAAAAAAAGAGGCTAAAATCCCCTTTCTAATGTTTTCTTATTATAACGCTTCCAAAACACTAGTCTGGACGGTTGCCTACTTTCTTTGAAGTACGCCGACGTTACACTTTTGATCTAATGCCGATATGCAAGTGATTACGTCACAAATTATCTCAGGTCGAGAATTAAATAAAGGGGCACTACAGATAACAAACGAGAAAAAAAAAACATATTAATAATTAAAGGTTAGTGTTTGTTTGTAACTAGTTGTCTTCTAAAATGTTTATTTTCAGTATACTAATTTCTTAAAAAAGAATTACTATTAAATTGATACGATCCGTAAAGAGAGTTATGCTACACATGCCTAAATTTATGCACGCCTTGTGCCAATGTCCGATGACGTCACTCTGACAGTGAAACAAACATTATTATGACACATGTTATTTACTCCCTACTATCGATAAAGGTTTAATCTAATTTGACCTCATTTCGCACACCCGATGGCAAACAATCTGGTTATGGATGCTCAAAGACAATTTCACAGTCCAATTTATGTTTTTGTATGACCGTTAAGAAATATCTGCTTTTCGCCATGATTTTTTTCAGACACAGGGGTAAGAATGAGGCGTATAGGGTGTGGGGTGACATATCTGAGAATGTGGATTTTATTTTCACTGCTAACACAATGTACTAATTTAGATTTTTTGTCACAATAGACTTTGCATTTGTTGGCGTTTCTTTTTGTGCCGAATAAATTAGTGTTTTACACTATCTGACAAACAGCGCGGATATGCATATAATTATAGCAATGCCGCCGTAGAGTTGAATCGTAAGTTTTGCGGAATTTAATAATATACACGTCTGTATATTCATATCCGTATTGGAGTATTTGTTAACATATCCGATATGTCAAATACTGATATATAATTCGTAAAGTTTACTTGAGGAGATAATTTTGTGACACGGCATCTCGGCATCAATTTAATAAAGAAGACGTGGTTACGGCCTGCTACGAGTGTATTCCGCCACCTGATTAGCTTGTACATTTCCGTGTTAATGATTTATTCACGACTAAGAGTATGTTTCTTGTCCCTTTTCGGGAAGTCCAAAGGTAGATAATTATACTTTGTTTCAAACAAATAAATTAAATCATATGTTGTTGCCGGGTGATGTAATTATATTATGGCGGTCTTAACAAAAAAGATCAATCAGTTTGAGATGAAAAAGCTAATTGAAGACAATTCCTAATATTAACATCACCAGTGTATCGAGTGTCCAACTGTGTAGTCGCGTAAAACGTTCACTTGGTCATGGAGGTTATGTATTACAATCGTTACAACACGCGTGTCAGTGGCAAACATAAAGGTCAAATCAAGGTAAATTTAAAAGACCTGCAGTTTCTGCTTCGATAAAGATGAGACGCTCGCCAAAATCTAGACGCTGCGGGATGTTGACTCGGTGCGGTACATGGGGAAGGACAATTTTATGTTTTTGTATACGATGGGAGGAAATATCTGGGCAGAAAATGTATAAAATTGCGAGAAGAAAAACGGTGTTGAAGAAAAAATTCGGTTCAGAGACGGAAATAACGGCAAGGCATAAAATTTTAATAAGCTTTTACCCCGCAAAGCATCATAAAATTTTAATTATACTGCCGTCCGACCCCCCCCACCCCATACATTTAATTCTGGAAAAGCCCTAAGGCCATAATAAATTAATTGAAATATTGTCATCCTGACCCGCCCCCTAATTTTCATGCTGCTCCAACCGTTTCTATTTTCATAAATGAGAATCTAGCAATTAGTTTATAATGGTCTGAATGTAAACTAAACTAATAAGCAAAAACAATAGGATGCTCAGCAGAGCCTTGCATAATATATTTTAGCCAACTTAATTGATAAATGCATTAATTAAGATCCTTTTTACATTTAATTCCAGCATAAAGATCTTCCTGTAGAAAACACAACAGACTGCTTGAGTACAATGGCTAATATTTGTAGAGTAATGATAGAAAATCCGTAAGTATACTTAGTGAATCTCAAAAGATCAATTTCTTATAAAATATATGAGTCTGCTTGATTTAAAAAAAATTGGTTATCACTGGTAAAATATGAAAGCAGGCAATATAAATAATTTT
The DNA here is from genome assembly GCA_029582155.1 of Panopea generosa. Lineage (NCBI taxonomy): Eukaryota > Metazoa > Mollusca > Bivalvia > Adapedonta > Hiatellidae > Panopea > Panopea generosa. The sequence goes on along the minus strand of CM055901.1, from coordinate 31,670,102 downwards.
GTAAAAAACATTCATTCTTATTATTTAACATTGCTAATTGTTTTGAAAGTGTATGCATAATGTCAATTTTTTTTATTTTCGATTACTGTTCCGATAAAACCAGTGAAATCTTGGGTTGAAATATCCTTTTTCTCATCTGTTGGACAGGAATAATCTATTCACATACTGAACTGTCTTGCACAGGTAAAAAGACATCATACAGTATTCGGACATAACATCTAGCTAACTGTTTTGTATAACAAATCAGAGAAGTAATTCATTTTGGTATATGACATAAATAAATCTATAATAACTTTATTAGTTGTTTATAAGAAAATCCAACTCTCAGGCCGATATTGACGTGAGAACTTTGCAGAGTACTTTGCGCCTATCTATAACCTTAGTTCAGATTCCTTATCAACGACCAAATATGCCAGTATGGATTTCCTCTCTCTAAGAACCATTCTTATTTAATCCTATCATCAGGCATTATTTGAGATAATAACGGAGTGACTGAAAGTTTATGTGGCAGGTAGCGAAATCACTTTTCATATGGACTACATGGATTTTTTTTTTTAAATTAGTGTCGAAGACATTGTGATTGAAACTGATACGCATATATTTTAGTCAAAATGGTAAATAGTGTACTGTAGTATATCTTTACCTATGAAGTGTATAAGGTTCAGTACAAAAACGTAAAATTTTCTTGGCAGTGCCTCGCCATGTAACGTTTTCTTAGCCTCACCTTATGAAATTAGTAAGGAAAGGCACTAATATACTGTAGTTTTCTCTTTGTCTTATTATTTCTATTTCAAATTGCTCTACATATTTTGTTCAGGAAAGCCATATTTATGGTTAAGTAAATAATGTGCAATATTGATTTCTGTATTGTTTTAATTTTGAAATCATGAATCGTCGTTTCAGAATGATATACAGTTTGTTTTGTTTGTTTACAGGGAGTATTGCCAAAGATTTCAGAGTGAAGAAACAAAATGGTTCTGTTTACGGGTGATGGTTGGGGTTATAATTCTATATGATCATGTACACCACGTTGGTGCGTTCGCAAGGTCTTCTGGTATAGATGTAAGTGTATTGTTAAATGACATGCTTTCAAATATTCTCACTGGTAAAGGACAAAAACGGAAAAAAATGCACATCTAAAGATGCATCACTTATAACTTTCTGTTTATTAAATGATGGAAAGTTTATTGAATCACAAAGAAGAAGGTCCCATTCGAAGGTAATGGTTGATTCTGTCCTTGTAGTTTATCTTATTTATGGGAAAATCGTTAAAACACAGATTGGCATTTTTCATTTTATTTGTCAGGATTTTAGCATAATCTGATACTGGCCAACAAGTGACCTTATTATGGGCAGCAATTTAGTATTTGGTCAACAAAATTAAAGAGTTTTACACTACAAAGACAAAATGTTATACATGTTATTGAACAGACTATCCATAATATATGATGTTTGATACAAATGTGTTGTTTTACTGCTTAGATCGAAAACAATATTGGCGATATAGGTGAGGCATCTTTAAATAGAACACAACTTGGGAAAGGCAGATCCAATTGAATCAAATTTGAGATTTATACAAAAAACTTCCAGATATATACCAAATTATCTTCTCATTTTATGAAAGTGTTTGTACCAGAAATATTTTTCAGAATTAAAGCCTCATTAGTGACAAATTGTAAAACATTGTAATTGGTTTACTGTGGTTTTGCCTTGACATTAGTAGACTTGTCTTAACATTTCATAACCAATATTGTTGATGTAATTGCAAAAACAAAAGAATACTTCTGAATAGAAGTTCATTTTTATTTCCAGATAAAAAGCTCAATAAAACTGCTAAAAGATCAACGAGGTAACAATGTAGAGGGCTTATTAAATGCGTTACGGTAAGAACATAATTATTACAATGCATGTTTTATAGGGTCTGTTAAACAGTTAATGGTTAAAGTATATATCTCTTTGATATATTTGATATCTCTTTGATATAGTATTAGATCAAATCAATTTTGCTGGTTATGTATGTGGCGGATATATTTTAAAATTTATCAGTCTGTAGAAAAAGTAATTTTAATACATCTCGATGTTAAACAGATAGAAGTCTGCGTACAACTGTATAATTCTTTATAAGGTTTAAGGGCTTGATACTTGACTACTCGTCTTTTTGTTAAAAGTCTGCTGGCCCCAGTTTCTCTAAACATCTCAACTTGAGATTTTCCTCAACAAAAATTTTGGAAAACTTCATTTACAATGATCATTGTGCATGAAATACGTTAACTATGAGTAAAGATTTGTTATGGCTTCCACCTCATGTGATCATTTAATGTGTAATGAGTTCCAGTAATCATTGAGTGAAATAGAGAAATTTGAGTTGAAAAAAATCTCAGTTTGAGATGTGAAACCAACCCCTGCTATTTAGTAACTGTACTGTCAACATTCACTGTTCAGATCTTGGGTTCAATCCTGGACTAGGTAGATAACATGCGAGACATTCTGCTTATTACTGTGGTCAAGCTAAAATGCATTTTTCTGAGCACTACCAGAAAAACTGAGGTCTCAGTCCACCATTAACATTTACAATTGAGATCTCGTTATAGCATTACAATTCAAACCTGCAATATTAGGTCTCACTTTCGCATTAAAATTTGAGCCTAAAGTAATGTTTCCCTCATTCAAACATGCAATATGAGGTCTCACTTTACTATTAAAATCTGAGTGTAAAGTAATGCTTCCCTCATTGAAGCATGCATGTGAGGTCTCACTTTACTATTAGGTTTGAGTCTGAAGCAATGCTTCCCTCATTAAAACATGCATATGGGTCTCACTTTACCATTAAAATTTGAGTCTGAAGCAATGCTTAACTCATTCAAACGTGCAATATGAGGTCTCACTTTACCATTAAAATTTGAGTCTGAAGTAATGCTTCCCTCATTCAAACTTCCATATGAGATCACACTTGGCCATTAAAAGTGGCTGCCTTGTAAACATGAATCTACGGTCTCGCATCACCTTCAAAATGACATCTAGGGTCTTATACTACCATTAAAACATTTATGATTAAATTTCAACATTAAAACTGACTGTCTTACAATATATAAATGAATCTGAAATTGTCCCCCACCATATATCTGGAACCTGTAAAGAGTAATAATAAAAAAAAATTGTGTTAAATCAAATTAAAACAAAATGTAATCTCTATTACAGATATACCACTAAACACTTGAATGATGAAACAACACCCAAATCAACGAAGCAAGTGCTGCTGGATTAACTAATACTGCTAATACCAAAAACAACATGACACATGGATAGGGGGTCCCCTCAAACTTGTGTAACCAGTGTTAACTGTCACAAATTGTACATACAGTCTGTCAAAACAATCTGCTGAATTTTTTATATATAATTATTTCACTGTTTCTGTCACATGACATTTACACAAATAACATCACTTTACATTTACAGTGGTCATGTCACATGGTATTTACAGTGGTTATGTCACATGGTATTTACAGTGGTTATGTCACATGGTATTTACAGTGGTTATGTCACATGGCATTTACACAGATAACATCAAATGACATTTACTCAGATTATGTCACATGACATCTACAGTGCTTGATGTCACATGACATTTATAATTTTTATGTCGTATGGCATTTACACAGATAACATTACATGACATTTACTTGGTTTATGTCATATGGCATTAACACAGATAATATCACATGACATTTACTTGGATTATGTCACATGACATCTACAGTTGTTGTCACATGATGTGGTAGGTAGACCGGTTACAGATTTGAGCACCCAATATCTCATGAGAGATTGTGTTAGTATCTCTATATTTATGTTTGTGTATCTATGTACAGCTCCATACGGTGAACATTCCAATACAAGATGCCACGATACGTGCATGGAGGTGCTACATGTAAACACTGCTAGAGACACGTGTGTCAGCACATGGTGTCTAGAGCTCTAATGATAGCCATATACATTTGGTTTACGTTTTTCTGTACAGCAATACCAAACTTCCATAGTTTAACATGTATGCATGTTTGTTTGTGTGTCTGATTATTTTGAAAAATGTGTTATTCTGTGATGGAAAAATTGTAATAATTTCAGGATAATGAATGCCCTTTATTTTAGGTCGTGGTTTGAAATTTAAATATCATATGTAGCTTTAACTATTGAGAATAAATGATAAGTCTGAAAAGGTAGACACATGGTTAAAAATAAGTTGCAGGTCTAATTCGGATATTTTTGTGAAAATTGAGCATTTTCCTCCATGAGAAATATGCCAAAATTAATAAAAAAAAAGAGACATGGAAAAAATTTATTACGGGAATGAAGTGTGTATTTACAGGCTACAGAATAGCCATTGTCATCAGTACCATTTTTCAAATGACTTCCTCCTTAGCATAGTTATCATATTGACTATTGAATAGAGAACTCTAAAGGCACTTTAAATGATTTTTCCCAGGGTTAAAAAAATAAAAATTTTCAAAATATTTTAATTGACACATGTTTACTTCACCAATACAGTCTCTGTTCTCAACTGCCAAGATTAGCTCAGTTGGTAAAGTGTCTGACTATGAATCCAGGGGTAGTGAGTTTGAATCCATGCACGGCAACAGTCTCCGTGATGATTGATATATGATATTGTGTCTCATTATCATTCATCTCTCACTGCTGATCCAGTTGGAAATTTATCAGTTACTTGTGGAGATCGAGTACTGGTTATCCTTTCAGGATCCCAGGAAACAGTGGTTAGCTTAACTGATCCCAGGAAACAGTGGTTAGCTTAACTGATCCCAGGAAACAGTGGTTAGGTTAACTGATCCCAGGAAACATTGGTAAGGTTTACTGATCCCAGGAAACATTGGTTAGGTTAACTGATCCCAGGAAAGAGTGGTTAGGTTAACTGATCCAAGGAAAGAGTGGTTAGGTTAAATGATCCCAGGAAAGAGTGGTTAGGTTAACTGATCCAAGGAAAGAGTGGTTAGGTTAACTGATTGTCTGTTAGTCCTCGAAGGCATAAAAATGATGCTAAATATTCAGTAAATAATGAAATTTTCCTTATGCAGAAGAAGTTTAGATTCAGTATTCATAGCTACCATTTTTGTGTTTATATATCCCCTAAGTGTTCCATTTGTTTTAATGTTTTAAATCGTACTGTAAAGACATATAATTTTGTACGCAACATGTGTATACTATAATCATGCTATCCACCTCAAATGATTCATACTGGTTCAAAAATGGCATCATATTATATACATCACATGGGCCTAAATTGAAAATCTGTTTGTATCGTTCTAACAAAACTTAAGAAAAAAAAAAGACTTTGTAAGAAACATTAATTTTGTTCAAATGCTTGAAAACATTTGTGCCATAAGTATATATAGGTATTGTGTGTTCCTTTGTGTGTATAATCAATTTGTGTTTTTGCAGTATTTTCATCCGTGATGGCGTACTTGTGTGTATTGCCATTTATAAACATGTAAATATAACTGTGTGTCCAGGAGCTTATTAAGTATTAACAGAGTACTGTACTGTATGACTGTTGTTGGACATTGTATACTGATCGATAGCCATTGTGTCCAATAGAAACTTGCGCAATTTGTATATTACAAAAAAAAATATTAATGTTGATCATTTTCTACAATAGAGAAGACTTTTTGAAGATATATTGAGGGATTATCACAACATTATAAAACTTAAACAATGTATATCTTCCAATTTAACACATTTTTAACTTAACTTTTATACCACATTCAAAACCTCAATGTAGATCAATCAAATCTATAATGCTATTGCATTGTGGGTAAGGAAATATCAGCAGACTGTTAAAAGTAAAGACTGAGGCTCTGTAGAATTCTTATACATGTAGATTTATTTCTGACCTACAACTATGATACAAACTGAACCTGTTATATAGAACAGTAAAACCAGGCTTGACAATATATCCGAATAATGACCATGTATGACTTTAGGATATTGTTTTACCCATGGGAGACAAATAAGTATGGATAACATCGTTTCACATCCCATTGTGACCGGGATATTTTTGTCCAGTTGGAGAGACAAACATATCAAAGGCTAGTGTATTAATGTAACAATACTACATTATTTAGCAATATTTTTAGAATCTAGAACAAAAAAAACATTAATAAAAAATTAGATAATATTAGATTGGAAATATTACAAATTGGTGTTGTTGCTTTGAATTTGCTTGTTATTGGATATGCAAAATACCTGTAAATGTTGTTCCTACAAAATATCAGAAAATGTCTGACAGGGTACCAGTTTATAATCAAGATTATGTAAATGCTTTTTTGAAGTGTTGCATCAGGGTCATATAGATGCTTATTGAAGTGTTTAAGTTTGATTGTTGTGCTGTGATCATGTTTTTAGAGGTATTTGTTAGTTTATAGATGAAAATAAATACAGTGATTTGAAAAATATAAATTATTCTTAATTTGAACAAAAGTGTCTAAAACAACTATAAAGGAATACTCGATTGGATTTTTCTTAAAGTTCTGTGAAATATAACCAGAATTACACTTTATAAGGCAATGTAATCAATCGCCATTTTTTATTCATTTATAAATTTTTATATTATTTTTTTTTTAAGAAATCCTCATAAATTTGAATTTTGAAACACCTGGATTGTCCTAGCTGATAAAAAAGACACAACTATACAGCAAACACATATGTGTCCAGGTCATGTGTAACGCTTCAGTACATGTCCAGTACTAGCAGTGTGTTAGATAGAATCTGGTAACTTGTGTATGTGGACATGGACCTGACAACCCTTGTCGGTAAATTGTAAGTTTGGCATCTTCTGCCAACTACAGAATATGTAGCTCATTTTAGCCAACTTCTTCTTGTTTTATCATATCTCTCCCATAATTGATTGATAATTGATGGACAGTATATGTGTGGTTTTTAGAGTCTTACAATAAATGTTCTGTATGTGTATCAATGGTAGAAGTGTTGCTAGAACTCATTATATAGATTATCGTGAATTACGAGAAAACATTTGTTATTTGCTCTTCTGTTCAAAGGCCAGGTGAGCTTATATGATAGTGTTCTGTCTGTCAGCATCCCATATTTGTCAGCTGTGCGGAAAAAAGTAATACAAGAGTTTTAAAACTTAACATACAATACCTAAAGATTATTTTTTACGGCAGTTTTTACAAATTTTGCTTCCTAAACAGTAAAAGAGGCTATGTTCATATGAAAGTAGTTGGCATATAACACTTTTTACCACCAAGGGGGTCACAGGTGCCATAGGATATGTTATATGAAAGTTTTTAATAATTTAATTTTCTCTAGATATAGAGCATCGATTAAAGTATCTGTTACACTAGTAAAGCGTCCATTTCAGGCCCTCGGTGGGCAGTTTGTTTGTTGTTGGAAGCCATTTGCTCGAATGATGCATGCTTGTTTATTGTTTGTTATTTGTTCATAAAATTGTACTCATGTTTATGTTAACAGTTTTCTTCAATGGCAATTTTGTACAATTCACATTGTTAAGTTTGTGTTATTGTGTGTATATGCTTAAGGTTGATGACAATTTTTTTATATGGATTGTTCGTGAATAACATTAGCTTTCCCTCCCATCAACTGTAGTTTGGATGGGGAGGAGAATAAAGAGTTGTTTAGATGAAGGTATATATAACACTTTTTTTAAACAGTTATTGTTTTGACTCTGACAGTTTTGACAAAACAATTTTTTTTCTTCACAAGTAATTTTCATAAACAGTGTGACCCATCATATTTGTACCTACAATACTTGGAAAACCCTAGCCAGACCAGTTTATATATTTCATCTTTTGAAAGCTGTGTAAGAGACCGGGGTTGCATTCTACAAAATAACTTAATAATAATTTAAGATTGCATTTTCGGAAAATATACCGTTTTATGAAATATTTAATCCGAGATCGGGATTAATCTGGATAAATATTTAAAACATGAACAATTATTTGTTTCAACCCACACCTTTAACTTACAAAAAAGTTTTATTTGACTTGAGTCGATTTTGCCAACATACCAATATACACTTAATTTAAACCAGATTTTCTAGTTCTAGATTTGAAGAAATTCAACAATTAGGAAATGTTAAGGTAACAAGTGACATTAAATTTGAATTAAGATTAAAATAAAGGTACTGTATTTTCTTTAATAAGCACCAAAATTATTCATTTATAGGTACTTGGGGAAGGTTGAACATCTGGAAGAGACTGTAGTAGTTTTGGTCACTTGTGTCGGAAGATTTACTTTCTCTATATTAAATGTTTAAATATCCCATCATGTAATGTGGATGGAAATATGTATTTATATCATTTATATTCTTTTGCTGATAAACAGACAATTGAGAACATGCAAGGTTATATATTATTGGAGAAAATACCATAGATGTTAATATACCTGTAAACAGTTGTAAAATATTGAATACAGAAAGTTCATATACGCTAATATACCCGTCTTAACTATTTAGACACCTAAACATAAACATCCGATACTCTTATAGTGCTAAATTGAGCAAATGTTACATTTTCATGCAAGTGCCATTCTTAGTATACTGTTGTAGTTAATATATATATTGTAGGTAGTGTAAACAACAAATTATAGAATTATGTTATGAATGAATTCATTATATTATTTGTTGAGAATAACATCACATAGGAGCATTTCCAGATTTTATTTTTAAAGTAGTTATTAAATATAGTTGTAATGAGCGCAACAGTAATGCTGCTTGTTAGAGAGAGTGTTATACAGACCACAGAGAGAATGCATCTATCCATGTTTCCCGCTCCCAGGATGGGTACAGGCACACCAAGGAAAATAAAGAATTTTTATTACTCAATAAAATTACCATAATACTCTGATTATAACCTGCCACCAAGTACCGGTATAGCATACAGTTTGATTTTGAAGCCAAAAATGGCGGGAAAAAAAAAGTTTATAGCCATGAATAGCACACAGTCATGAAATTGGTTGTTTACTATGGCCGCCATTTTGAAATCTAAAGATGAATTTTGATTGACTATTTATCAAGTTAGAAAATCTAGCTTTGCATCCATTTGGAGTGGGTATAATCGGAAGATTACGTTAATGCCTGTCCCATGCTTGAGGTATGCATTAAAAATATTACGTCAATATTAGTAATTATTGCAAATAGAAAATTAGTCTTAGTTGCATGCCTTGACCATGAATTCTGCTCCCTGGACAGATCAAGGTCAGTCCTCTGGAAAGAAATATGTTGATTGGTGCATAAAACATGTTGTTATCACTTGATAGTTCAGTCATTATTATATTGGAAGTGTAATTAATTTTGGAAGAGCAGGATGTACACCATTATTACATAGTTTAACATGGGATCTGAAGATCCTTGGATAGGCATGAACCTTGGTCCCTCTATATATTTATGTAGAACCCGAAAAAATTTACTGACTGAACACATCCCAGAATTATGGGTGGGAAATACGACAACAGTTGTTGGGAAGTTACAGACTCATGTCGTGTCAAATACATGGTATGTGACAAAAATACAAGTCCTGGAAGCCATTACATGTATCTGACACTGTCTTGGCTCCTGTCAAATACATAAAGCTCATTTTATAGAGGGATTGTGTCAAATACAGAGCATGTTGTATTTGAATTCTAATACAGATCATGCTGTGTCTGATGTCCAATACAGATTGTGTCAAATACAGATGTATAAAGTATAGTCAAACATGGATATGGTCAGTTTTGAATTGTGTTGAGCATATATTTGTCATGATTGTGTCAAATACTAATCATAATTCATGTCAAGCCTGAATCCTGTTAAATACAGATTGGATAAGCTCAAAATAATGTCAAATTCAGATCACATCATGTCTGAATCTGTCAAATACAGTTTGGTCAGGTACAAAGCATATTGTCAATTGTGGTTTGACCAAAGTCAAATGCAGATAGCGGTAGAGCCCACATTCTAATTGAGTGTGATGCAATCAATATATTATATGACAGAACACGGATGATAAGAATAATGTACCTCTCCGTAAAGTAGGTATATAATATATACAGATTTTAATATTGTACATTCCATAACATAAAAGAAAATAATTTACACCGATAGTAGTAAATTCATTATGTTTATTTAGAAGGCATTGTTGAATATTGTAAAGATAAAGTTGTGTTTTTGTGTTTTGGTTAATGCTCAAGCAAATGTTAAAGGTTAAACACTGCATAATATGGATGATAATGGGGTTTTGTTATGTTTCAAATTGATCTGACATCAGTTTCACTATAATTTAAAGTTTAATTTAAAATATATAATTTTTTATTTAAAATATGTTAAATACACTGGACCCAGTTTTAGGACTGGTTACTCGACAGTTCTGTAATCAAAAGTAAATAAATGGAAGTGTGTGTGTGATCTTGGTCACCTAGCTGCTTTTCTAAGATTTAAGATTAGATTCTAGATCCGATTCTTTGATTAAATTAAATGAAACAAAGAAATCATAAAAAAATTGTCAAGTTATTTATATTTTAATTTTATTTTATTGACCAGAATGTGTAGATCTATTTTGTAAATGATTTTCCTTATCATGGAATGCAGGGTTAGTATAAACACGTTTTTATCAGATTGAATTATGATTTTTTATTAATATATTTAAAAAACAAGAATTTCATAGATAAATTTTTATTTCATTAAAAACATCAATATAGGCAACTTTAAATGAAATGTTATTAAACATATTTCAGAGCAAAAAAAAAATAAATGAAAAAAGTTATTATGGTTAAAAAAGGTAGGTCAAACATAAATGTTCATTATACTCGTTTTATGTCAAATTGAATACAATAGTAATCAGTGAGCTTTTTTTTGTCATTATTCGTTATTCTCTCAATTCTCCGATGATTATTTGAGAAATATATTGGAGCACTGTAACATTTATGTCATGTCACGCATCTGATTGTATTGTACGTTCATGTTCCAATTACGGAATCAGGTTTTTGTATAAAAAAAATAAATAATAGAAATTTATAATAAAACAGATTAATTCAGTATACCTTGTGTTTATTTGAATACCATGTTATTAAACCTGTGTATTATGCACAGTCTGGGTGCATTTCAACATCTGGGTGTGACATGGGTGAACTGCTGCTGCATTTAAAGGTTTGGTGTGTTACTTGTGGAACATATTAATCCAACCCTCAAGTTCAATTTTAAAGGGGTTTAATGCTATGTCCAACACATTACTGTACAGGTTATATATGGTATCCCGGTATAATTGTGGAGATCATCCTCAGAATGATTTGGAGCAGAACCACTGTCCTTCTGCAAGTAGCTGGCAATTTTTTTCCTTTTAGATATGTAACAAGCTGGGCTCAAACCCCAGACCTCAGAGGTGAGGTGCAAGAAAGCACCTTGGAGTACCTGACTATGGAGAACAAGTACTTTGTTATATAGACAATAAATACAAGTAAATAAATATTATATCAAATTATTTTATGTATTTAAAACATCTGTTTTCTCATCATTTCTTCTGCAATGAAAAGCCAGGTGGATATGTAGCATCAACAGTTGAACATTTGGTGTTTGCAAGGCATGTTGGCAAATATGACATTTAATACAAACATTCACATTCATACACATTTTGTAGCCATATTCATACACAGTTTATAGTCGTATTCATACACAATTTACCTACATAGTCATTTACAGTTTACAGCCATATTTTATACACAGTTTAAAGTTGTATTCATGCACAGTTTACAGCCATATTTTATACACAGTTTATAGTCGTATTCAAACACAGTTTACATACATAGTCCTACACATTTTGCAGCCATATTCATACACAGTTTATAGTCGTATTCATACACAGTTTACATACATAGAAACACACAGTTTACAACTATATTCATACAAAGTTTGAATGTATATTCATACACAATTAAGTCTTATTTATACACAGTTAACAGTGATGTTTGTACACAGTTTACTGTGATGTTTGTACACAGTGTACAGTGATGTTCATACACAGTTTGCTGTGATGTTCATTCACAGTTTACAGTGATGTTTGTACACAGTTTACAGTGATGTTCATACAGTTTACTGTGATGTTTGTACACAGTTTACAGTGATGTTTGTACACAGTTTGCAGTGATGTTCATACACAGTTTACAGTGATGTGTGTAAATGTACACAGTTTACTACAATGTTTGTACATAATTCACAGTGATGTGGGTACACAATTTACAGTGATGTTTGTACACAGTTTGCAGTGATGTTCATACACAGTTTACAGTGATGTTTGTACATGTACACAGTTTACTGCAATGTTTGTACATAATTCACAGTGATGTGGGTACACAGTTTACAGTGATGTTTGTACACAGTTTGCAGTGATGTTCATACACAGTTTACAGTGATGTTCATACATGTACACAGTTTACTGCAATGTTTGTACATAATTCGAAGTGATGTGGGTACACAGTTTACTGTGATGTTTGTACACAGTTTACAGTGATGTTGGTACACAGTTTACAGTGATGTTTGTACACAGTTTTCAGTGATGTTCATGCACAGTTTACAGTGATGTTCATACATGTACACAGTTTACTGCAATGTTTGTACATAATTCACAGTGATGTGGGTACACAGTTTACAGTGATGTTTGTACACAGTTTACTGTGATGTTGGTACACAGTTTACAGTGATGTTCATACTTTTTACTCATTTATGGTTTACACTATTATCCATACACGGTTTACAGTGATGTCATACAAAGTTTACTGTGATGTTTGTGCACAGTTTAAAGTGATGTTCATATGAAGTTTATTGAGATGTTTGTACACAGTTTACAGTGATGTTCATACACAGTTTACTGTGATGTTTGTACACAGTTTACAGTGATGTTCATACACAGTTTACTGTGATGTTTGTACACAGTTTACAGAAATTTTTGTACACAGTTTACAGAAATGTTTGTACAGTTTACAGAAATTTTTGTACACAGTTTACAGTGATGTTTGTACACAGTTTACAGTGATGTTGGTACACAGTTTACAGTGATGTTTGTACACAGTTTACAGTGATGTTCATACACAGTTTACTGTGATGTTTGTACACAGTTTACAGAAATGTTTGTACACAGTTTACAGAAATGTTTGTACACCGTTTACTGTGATGTTTGTACACAGTTATCAGTGATGTTGGTACAAAGTTTACAGTGATGTTCATACTATTTTACTCATTTACAGTTTACACTTTCATTCATACTCAGTGTATAGTATGTAGTGATAGTCACATATTGCATAATACCCTAATTTTGTAACAACTTTACACTTTTGTTCATACTAAGTTTATTGTAACACTAAAGTTACACAGTTTACATCCATTGCAAATATGGTCACATGAAATGGTCAGCATTCATTTATCACAATCATACATATATTTTCCGTTATATTGATTAAAAGTACAATTGACAAAATATGACAAACTATAAAACTTGCAATACATTATTATAAAAAACAATATGAATCTATCTGGCTAGTGCTGTTATCTGATTAACATAAGATTTAAACTAGATGCACAAGGGCTACAATGATGGCAAGCCTGTCACTACAGACCTGTGATCAACATCTCATTATGGTGAACATTTATGGCACATTACATATATGAAGTGGTCACAGAACTTTTAACCTATTTCTGACCTTGAACCTCTAAGTGTGGCCTTCACTACTGAGATACGGTCCGCGGTCTTGCAAATAAAACGTCTGATTACAGTAAACTTTTGTGCCATGTCATTTCAAAATCTATCAGGTGGTTTATAAGGTATGGAGTGGAGAGGAACATTAGTACCTATGTATGATATTGAGCCTCTATGTGTGACCTTGACCTATGAATTACAGACCTGAGTCTCATGCGCAACACATTGTTTGATTATTGCGAACATTTGTGCCATGTCAATTCAAAATCAAAAAGATATGGAGCAGACACACAACTTTGTACCTATTTCTGACCTTTAAGTGTTACCTTGACCATTGAGCTACAGACCTTAATTTTACGTGCAACACTTCATCTCATTATGGTGAACATTGATGCCAAGTTATTTTAAAATCCCTCAATGCATTAATAAGTCATAGACACATGCACAGACACACTAACACATACACCAAACCGCTATTGTGGCGTTACTATGTCAAGCTCATCACAAACAGTCTCAACAAAAGTATTTAAAAATTCCTGGAAGGTCATCAACCTTTAACCAGTTTAATATTTAAATAAACATTTCTTACAAAATTTTTAGACTTCAATCTTCACTCCATGACATGTTTTTAACTCATCTGTACACAATTTGTTTGTCCACTCATGATTTGTACTTAATCAATACTTATTAAATGAATACCTCAAGAGTTTTGAGTCAGTTGATCCATCAAAATGCAGAAGATAATAAATCAAATTATTTCTAAATGAAATGATAAACAAAATTGCAATGAATTACTTCCATGAAACTGTAAAATTTGATGCCATCTGCAGATGTAAACTCATAATTGTCATCATCTGAAAATACAGAGAAAGCCAATAAACAAACCAAAAACAAGAATTTCAGACTAGTGTATAGTCATCCGGTATTATGAAAGATCAATTAGATTCTTTCCATTTTCAGGCTTATATAATTATTTATACTTACTACATGTTCGTGAAATAACAGAATTGAATTCCCATGACACAAATCACATACTAAAAATATCAAAACCATTGGACTTTTAATGAAAGGCAGAAACCTAATTTCAAATAACAGTGGCATAGCTGACTCTTAAATGATGTGCAAACTGATCAGATTCTAGCGGGTTCTGAGGGCATGCACCAGCAGAAAAAAATACTTTCAGGATGCATTTGCAGTATTCTGAGGGCATTTCCTGAAGATAAATGATGTATTCGCAAAAACATGTGCAAACCAGAGCATTGTGGAGTCACGACAACTATGCCACTGAATAAGCATTCATACTACCACATTTCCTAGATTAAATTTATGCATTTTATTATTTTGTGTGGAAGGAAATGTAAGTAAACAAGCATTTAAAACAAATATAATTAAGTTAAATATGCAGATTCAATATGAATGGAATACAATCAAACCTGTGTAAGCGGCCACCTCTATTAAGCAGCCATTGTCTTAAGCAGCCACATTTGTTATTTCCCATTTTTATGCTTCCAGAGCAAATTAACATGTATTAAGCAACAACCTGTCTTAAAGGGCCACTTTTACTCCTTCCCTTGACTGGTTGCTTAAGACAGGTTTGACTGTATGTTAAAACAGCTTTGTTCTAACTTGTCTGATGTATTAATGATCATGTGCAGGTTTAATGGTGCAAGAATATTACAAATTTTGCTACATTGATGGAGGTGAGTGGGGCATAACTGAAGGAATCCTGGGATGTATTGTTAGAATACATGTGTATGAACCAAGCTTTCTTTGAACCCACAACCTTGGATGCAAGCACTGAGAACTTTAATTCAATAAATAGATAAAAAGTTTATATGTACCTTTGTATCGGAGTTGTACTGGAATAGACCCATGTCAGTTTTGTTACTGGACGTAACTGAAACAACTGATGGTCTGTTTTCAACACCATACACCCAGATGTTCCTGAACACAAGTCCATCTACCTCTGTGTTGTCATGTGTCACAGACATACTGATCGCATTCTGAAAAATAAACAAGGTTTTGTTTGTGTGAATATCTAGTGTTATTTTTACTTCACTCAAGACTAACAGACGATCATTTTTTTTTATGGGATTTAACACATTTCAGGATATATATGACATACCCAGTTATTATTGGTGGAGGAAGACCTCAGACTGAGTCAGGATATATATGACATACCCAGTTATCATTGGTGGAGGAAGACCTCAGACTGAGTCAGGATATATATGACATACCCAGTTATCATTGGTGGAGGAAGACCTCAGACTGAGTCAGGATATATATGACATACCCAGTTATCATTGGTGGAGGAAGACCTCAGACTGAGTCAGGATATATACGACATACCCAGTTATCATTGGTGGAGGAAGACCTCAGACTGAGTCAGGATATATACGACATACCCAGTTATCATTGGTGGAGGAAGACCTCAGACTGAGTCAGGATATATACGACATACCCAGTTATCATTGGTGGAGGAAGACCTCAGACTGAGTCAGGATATATACGACATACCCAGTTATTATTGGTGGAGGAAGACCTCAGACTGAGTCAGGATATATACGACATACCCAGTTATTATTGGTGGAGGAAGACCTCAGACTGAGTCAGGATATATACGACATACCCAGTTATTATTGGTGGAGGAAGACCTCAGACTGAGTCAGGATATATACGACATACCCAGTTATTATTGGTGGAGGAAGACCTCAGACTGAGTCAGGATATATATGACATACCCAGTTATCATTGGTGGAGGAAGACCTCAGACTGAGTCAGGATATATACGACATACCCAGTTATCATTGGTGGAGGAAGACCTCAGACTGAGTCAGGATATATACGACATACCCAGTTATCATTGGTGGAGGAAGACCTCAGACTGAGTCAGGATATATACGACATACCCAGTTATCATTGGTGGAGGAAGACCTCAGACTGAGTCAGGATATATACGACATACCCAGTTATCATTGGTGGAGGAAGACCTCAGACTGAGTCAGGATATATACGACATACCCAGTTATCATTGGTGGAGGAAGACCTCAGACTGAGTCAGGATATATACGACATACCCAGTTATCATTGGTGGAGGAAGACCTCAGACTGAGTCAGGTTATATATGACATACCCAGTTATTATTGGTGGAGGAAGACCTCAGACTGAGTCAGGATATATACGACATACCCAGTTATTATTGGTGGAGGAAGACCTCAGACTGAGTCAGGATATATACGACATACCCAGTTATTATTGGTGGAGGAAGACCTCAGACTGAGTCAGGATATATACGACATACCCAGTTATTATTGGTGGAGGAAGACCTCAGACTGAGTCAGGTTATATACGACATACCCAGTTATTATTGGTGGAGGAAGACCTCAGACTGAGTCAGGATATATACGACATACCCAGTTATTATTGGTGGAGGAAGACCTCAGACTGAGTCAGGATATATACGACATACCCAGTTATTATTGGTGGAGGAAGACCTCAGACTGAGTCAGGTTATATACGACATACCCAGTTATTATTGGTGGAGGAAGACCTCAGACTGAGTCAGGATATATACGACATACCCAGTTATTATTGGTGGAGGAAGACCTCAGACTGAGTCAGGATATATACGACATACCCAGTTATTATTGGTGGAGGAAGACCTCAGACTGAGTCAGGATATATATGACATACCCAGTTATCATTGGTGGAGGAAGACCTCAGACTGAGTCAGGATATATACGACATACCCAGTTATCATTGGTGGAGGAAGACCTCAGACTGAGTCAGGATATATACGACATACCCAGTTATCATTGGTGGAGGAAGACCTCAGACTGAGTCAGAATATATACGACATACCCAGTTATCATTGGTGGAGGAAGACCTCAGACTGAGTCAGGATATATACGACATACCCAGTTATCATTGGTGGAGGAAGACCTCAGACTGAGTCAGGATATATACGACATACCCAGTTATCATTGGTGGAGGAAGACCTCAGACTGAGTCAGGATATATACGACATACCCAGTTATCATTGGTGGAGGAAGACCTCAGACTGAGTCAGGTTATATACGACATACCCAGTTATTATTGGTGGAGGAAGACCTCAGACTGAGTCAGGATATATACGACATACCCAGTTATTATTGGTGGAGGAAGACCTCAGACTGAGTCAGGATATATACGACATACCCAGTTATTATTGGTGGAGGAAGACCTCAGACTGAGTCAGGATATATACGACATACCCAGTTATTATTGGTGGAGGAAGACCTCAGACTGAGTCAGGATATATATGACATACCCAGTTATTATTGGTGGAGGAAGACCTCAGACTGAGTCAGGTTATATATGACATACCCAGTTATTATTGGTGGAGGAAGACCTCAGACTGAGTCAGGATATATACGACATACCCAGTTATTATTGGTGGAGGAAGACCTCAGACTGAGTCAGGATATATACGACATACCCAGTTATTATTGGTGGAGGAAGACCTCAGACTGAGTCAGGTTATATACGACATACCCAGTTATTATTGGTGGAGGAAGACCTCAGACTGAGTCAGGATATATACGACATACCCAGTTATTATTGGTGGAGGAAGACCTCAGACTGAGTCAGGATATATACGACATACCCAGTTATTATTGGTGGAGGAAGACCTCAGACTGAGTCAGGTTATATATGACATACCCAGTTATTATTGGTGGAGGAAGACCTCAGACTGAGTCAGGATATATATGACATACCCAGTTATTATTGGTGGAGGAAGACCTCCGAATGGATCTCAGTAGAATCACCGTCCTTCCGCAAATAACTAGCAAACTTTCTCACATGAATTTTTTAACTGAGTAAGACTCGAACCTACGACCTTAGAAGTGAAAGGTAAGTCATCTTAAGATCTTAAGACCCTGGAGAAGAAGACAGTCACTTACTCTAACCACTGTAACCTGGGATCCTGAAAGGTTAACCAATACTCAAGCACACCCCATCTCTGCAAGTTACTGATAATGTTCTCACTTGACTCAGCAGTGAGAAACAAATGATAATGGGACACAATGTCATAAATCAATCATCACAGATGTCATATATCAATCATCACAGATGTCATACATCAATCATCACAGATATCATACATCAATCATCAAAGATGTCATACATCAATCATCACAGATGTCATACATCAATCAGCACAGAGTTTGTGGCTGAGTGGGGATTCAAACCCATGAGCCCTTGATTAATAAGCAGAAGCACTACCGACTGAGCTAACAGGACCCGGCTGAAAAAAACAAACAAAGCGCAATGCATTATAAGAGTTGTGGAAGTGATGCCTGTCATGACATACAGTCAAACCTGTCTTAAACAGCCACTCAAGGGAAAGAGCAAAAATAACCTCTTTAAGGCAGGTGGCTGCTTAATACAGGTTGCTTAAAACTAAAATTATAAAAATGGTTAATAGAAAATGTGACTGTTTAAGACAAGTGATTGCTAAACAGAGGTGGTCACTAACACAGGTTTGACTGTATACTTATTTCATTGTTAACCAGACATCAATATCTTGAATTGTGTAATACTGTAAAACTTGTCTTAAGAATTCACTGAAATAGAAGAGAAAACTCCATTCTGTAGTGACAAAATGGCTTCTTTAATACACACAAAAATATTATGTGCAAAATGAACATAATGACACATGTTGTTAAGATATATTAACATATATAATATATATATGTGTTACGGCAATGGGCAACGAATGTATTTTCTATTAACTAGAAGATGAAACAAACAATACTTACATTGTTTAGGTTGAACTCAGAATAGAAATACAGTCCTTTTTCTATAGTGCCTGTAAATATCAAGATATAGCACATGAGCAGTTTGTATTACAGCAGTGTAGTCTGGCTGAAAAAATGTTTAGGCACAGTTGTAGGGGGGTCCAGGGGCATGCTCCTCCTGATTATTTTTGCCAGCTAATCTGTTGTAGATGGTTTTGACATATATTTCTTATGTTTGAGGGACCTGGTCATTCTTGATATTAACCTTGAATTCACTGTTTTATAACCAACAAAAATAAATTGATAAAATGATGTTAATCAGCTGGATCATATCCAATGATTTTTGTTGCAAATTTATAGTGGACTCCCCACCCCCCAACCTCCACCACCACTAGGGGTCCAATTGTTGTTGCATTTTTGGCATTTGAATTTTTTCAATTTCTTATAAAAAAAGTGTAGGCATGTGCCGACAAGGCTTATAGGACGCTATGCTCCTGTATCATTATACTCCACAGAAAATACTTATGTTAAATTTTCATGGACCAATGAATAATAATTATTAGAAAAGCAATACTGTAACTTAAAACTTAGTTTTAACTTAACCCTTTACTTCATATAGATGCCTTTGGACACCTCTAATATTGAAAGCATTAATTCACCACATATCAGCAATGGGTGAATTATGTTTATATTAACTGACAGTGTGGAAAACAGTGCAGGAAGTGTTCAGATTGCTTGTTACGAGCAATCTGAACTCTTCCTGCACTGTTTTCAATGACCTTCTGTGATTGGTGCGAGATATGTGTAGCTATAGAGTAATGGGTTAAGTTCAAACTTATTAATTTTACATCAGACAAATCCAACTAAAAGTCTTCCTTGACAGAATCTGCGAATAAATTATCTTGCTCAAGGAAACAACACATGACCCTAATGGAGGATGATAGGCTGACATGACCCTAATGGAGGAAGATAGGCTGACATGACCCTAATGGAGGAAGATAGGCTGACATTACCCTAATGGAGGATGATAGGCTGACATGATCCTAATGGAGGAAGATAGGCTGACATGACCCTAATGGAGGATGATAGGCTGACATGACCCTAATGGAGGAGGATAGGCTGACATGACCCTAATGGAGGATGATAGACTGACACAACCCTAATGGCTGACATAACTCTAATGGCGGATGATAGACTGACATAACCCTAATGAAGGAGGATAGGCTGACATTACCCTAATGGAGGATGATATGCTGACATAACCCTAATGGAGGATGATAAGCTGACATAACCCTAATGGAGGATGATAGGCTGACATGACCCTAATGGAATATGGTAGGCTGACATGACTCTAATGGAGGATGATAGACTGACATAACCCTAATGGAGGATGATAGGCTGACATGACCCTAATGGAGGAGGATAGGCTGACATGACCCTAATGGAGGAGGATAGGCTGACATGACCCTAATGGAGGATGATAGACAGACATAACCCTAATGGCTGACATAACCCTAATGGAGGATGATAGACTGACATAACCCTAATGGAGGAGGATAGGCTGACATAACCCTAATGGAGGATGATATGCTGACATAACCCTAATGGAGGATGATAGGCTGATATAACCCTAATGGAGGATGATAGGCTGACATGACCCTCATGGAAGATGATAGGCTGGCATGACCCTAATGGAGGATGATAGACTGACATAACCCTATGGAGGATGATAGGCTGACATGACCCTAATGGAGGAGGATAGGCTGACATGACCCTAATGGAGGATGACAGACTGACATAGCCATAATGGAGGAGGATAGGCTGACATGACCCTAATGGAGGAGGATAGGCTGACATGACCCTAATGGAGGATAATGACTGACATGACCCTAATGGAGGATGATAGGCTGACATGACCCTAATGGAGGATGATAGACTGACATAACCCTAATGGAGGATGATAGGCTGACATGACCCTAATGGAGGAGGATAGGCTGACATGACCCTAATGGAGGATGATAGACTGACATAACCCTAATGGCTGACATAACCCTAATGGAGGATGATAGACTGACATAACCCTAATGGAGGAGGATAGGCTGACATAACCCTAATGGAGGATGATATGCTGACATAACCCTAATGGAGGATGATAAGCTGACATAACCCTAATGGAGGATGATAGGCTGACATAACCCTAATGGACGATGATAGGCTGACATAACCCTAATGGAGGATGATAGGCTGAGGACCCTATGATACTGGGTCTGATGTTCTATCACTGGACAATTTGCTCCGCTTGACAAACGTAATACAAGCCTAGGCTTTAAGTTTAAACAAGGACTTAATGGAAGGATAGGAAACTTCTCCTGACTAAATGTTGATAAAATAGCACATGAAGGATTAATTATTTGGTATATAATCATTCGTGATTTACAGGCAAATGATTTCTTGTATACAAAAAATAGGTTGAATATAATCTTAGATGATTTAAAATGTTTGGATCACCAAAAATAATCTTGAATTAAAGATATTGAGGTTTGAAATAAAATTTCTTGATTTGTTGTTATTTTAGCTGCAGTATATAAATTTTGAAATCAGAAGTACTTCAACAATTTTTAACACAAATTGCTGGGAATGGTATTGTTTTGTTGAGAATTTCATTCTGCATGTAAAAATTTTGATTTGGTGTCCTGAGATGAATGAAAGATAAGATAATTAAAAATGAGATATTGCAAGATTTTGTGTGAATATGCAAGTATTCACAAACTATCAATCAGTTACCTTTTTCTTCTCTATATAATTCCTTGGTTTAAACAGCATTATATTGAAAATTAATGAGAAATTTATATGCATATAACATAAATCACATGAAGAAGGGTGCTGAATTGATTGAAAATTTGAAATGTAGAAATAATTTTTTTAATTTTCATAAATCTGGGAAATCTAAGTATTGACCAATTGTATGAAATTTGTTTTTTGTCTCCAAAAAGTATTGAATGAATATTACAGTTATAGTGTTTAGATTGGCAGTTCAGTTTCTATTAACATTCTAACCACAAACGCATTACCTATACTATCACCATCATCCCAGAAGAGGTCGCCACTTGCCATTCCACCATCATCGGGTACCACTAACAAACCAAGTGGATTCTTACGACTGAAAATACAAATACATATTCATCAGGTGTGGTGGGCTAGTTGGCCGGTAATGCCAGAAGTCGCAGGTTTGATCCATGGCTCTACCTGAAGCCAAATGAATAAATATTTTTGTTTTGTGACATGCTGGAAAAAAAGTAGGTAGGAATTTCTTTTTTTTTCTCTCCATAGGTTAAAAAATTTAGATAAAAAGAAAAGATCTAAACAAAAAAAACAGTTAAAAAAAGAAACAAGAGTTGTCAGAAGACAACAAAGCTCACCTCTGGGTGTCTAAGTCAAAAAAGGGCCATAACACAATCCAGAGTTATGGTTCTTATCTCTGTGTGTTCCATTGATGATGGTGAACACACATGCGAAGTTTCATTCACATCCAATGAGTGGTTGCATAGATATCTTAAACTTAAACACAAAAGTTTAACCTGGGTGTCTACAGACGCCGACGCCGATGCCACTGCAATCGATGATGCCAACAACGCCTGGGTCATGGCAATAGCTCTCCTTGGACTTTGTCCCAGCGAGCTAAAAAGAAATTCAATAAAAAACTCCAGCATATAAATATTGACTCGGTTGGGTCACTGGAAATAAAACCATTTTTTCATTTTGCCTGATGGTTTTAATCAAGAGTGGTTCAGAAAAGCTCTGAATTTATTTCACAATCAAGCAGGTACCAAGATGGCTTGATATAGTCTGGAAAATAAATTAAGCAGGTGCCAAGATGACTTGATATAGTCTGGAAAATAAATTAAGCAGGTGCCAAGATGGCTTGATATAGTCTGGAAAATAAATCAAGCAGGTGCCAAGATGGCTTGATATAGTCTGGAAAATAAATTAAGCAGGTGTCAAGATGGCTTGATATAGTCCGGAAAATAAATCAAGCAGGTGTCAAGATGGCTTGATATAGTCTGGAAAATAAATTAAGCAGGTGCTAAGATATAATCTGGAAAATAAATCAAGCAGGTGCCAAGATGGCTTGATATAGTCTGGAAAATAAATCAAGCAGTTGTCAAGATAGCTTGATATAGTCTGGAAAATAAATCAAGCAGGTGCCAAGATGGCTTGATATAGTCTGGACAATAAATCAAGCAGGTGTCAAGATGGCTTGATATAGTCTGGAAAATAAATCAAGCAGGTGCTAAGATATAATCTGAAAAATAAATCAAGCAGGTGCCAAGATGGCTTGATATAGTCTGGAAAATAAATCAAGCAGGTGTAAAGATATAGTCTGGAAAATAAATAAAGCAGGTGCCAAGATGGCTTGATATAGTCTGGAAAATAAATCAAGCAGGTGTCAAGATGGCTTGATATAGTATGGAAAATAAATCAAGCAGGTGCCAAGATGGCTTGAAATAGTCTGGAAAATAAATCAAGCAGGTATCAAGATGGCTTGATATAGTCTGGAAAATAAATCAAGCAGGTGCCAAGACGGCTTGATATAGTCCGGAAAATAAATCAAGCAGGTGTCAAGATGGCTTGATATAGTCTGGAAAATAAATCAAGCAGGTGTCAAGATATAATCTGGAAAATAAATCAAGCAGGTGCCAAGATGGCTTGATGTAGTCTGGAAAATAAATCAAGCAGGTGTCAAGATGGCTTGATATAGTCTGGAAAATAAATCAAGCAGGTGCTAAGATATAATCTGGAAAATAAATCAAGCAGGTGCAAAGATGGCTTGATATAGTCTGGAAATTAAATCAAGCAGGTGTCAAGATGGCTTCATATAGTCTGGAAAATAAATCAAGCAGGTGCCAAGATGGCTTGATATAGTCTGGAAAATGCTTCATTTTTGTCTTAATATTAAAATTTTAATAAAATATCAGTGAATGTTCAATGGAGCATGTTTCATGATTATTTCAACACCTTAATGGCAAGGTCCTTTGTGGCTGAGCAGTCTTGAGATTTTTACTAATTATCAAGTACCTCTCAGGATCTCATCACTGAGGTCGTGGGATCAAGCCCAGTTTGTACATGAGAAAGTTTTTTGGTTACTTGAGGAAAGACAGAGCAAACCCAGAGTCTGATTCACAAATATATCTGAGCTTATGTCACAATCAAGTTATGGCCATAATAAATTAATTGTTGATTATCATCCCCGCCCACCCCCAATTTTTCATGCCGCCCCGACCTTTTTTTTCATAAAAAAAAATGTATATTACAACAAAACAAAATTAATCAATAAATAAAATTCTCCGCGCACCCCACCCCCACAAATGAATCCAATTGCTTTGGTAAGAGACACACTGCATAGCTTGGTTTCAATACAAACACTGAAACCTTAGGAGTATTTTCTAACTCAACCTGTCATTTATAATACTCACTCATGCATCACGGAGCCTGTAACTGTACCCCCAACACCCCCCCCCCCCCCCCCACTCCTTCCCTTTTTAAGAAAAATTTGGATGAGAATCTAGCAATTGATTTACAATGGCCTAAAATAAAATTAGTATAAATCCAACCTATGCACTGTATTATTGGCAGGATCTTGAGTGGGCAGGATAAATCCACCTCTCAGGAACAGCGGTATAAAATCCCTCGGGGCGTCCACTGTTAATGTTTTATTTCTGGATAACATTTCCTGACCCTGCAAGAGAAAATAACTGCAGTGAGTTGACAATAAGACCCCTACTTGAAGACTATTCAACAAAATCTTGATTTGCAAAAATATGAAGACTGACAATCCAAGTATTTTTTATATTAAGGGTGACTTTTAAAATTTAGTGTGAACAATTAAATTGAGGGAACAACACATAGATATTCAAATATATCTGGGCCCCCTTTCACAATATCAAAAGGTTCCCAAAATTCTTAAGCATAAAAATTGAAAATATGCAATTTAATAGAAAATCTTACATATGAAATAAGTAGCTCCAAATAGTTTAAGCAATATATGCTGAAGTTTTTGAATATTGACTGTAATATTAAAAGGGAATATAGCGGGGGAAAATGCTATAAATGTCTTAAAAAATAAAATAACTATCAAAATGGCGAAAAAGCATCTCATTATCATTAATAAATAAAATCCGATTGCTTTGGTATGTCAAATAAACCAAAATGTGACAAAATTGATATTTAAATTGGAGTGGTAAACCAGAAACAAAATCTCAATTCTAAAAATAGACAGCATTTAAATACTGCTTGACATCATATGGACTCTTTCTAAGATGAAACAATTTTTACCATGTGTAAACCTGTATAACGTTGCAAATTGATTTTAAAATGAAATCACGAGACTCATTTACTACGTCATAAAATAGGTTGCACTTTTAAGCTGAAAATCTATTTAAGTCTTACCTAGGTAGGAAATCCCTTTCCAATATATTATATTACTATGTTTAAATAGACATCTTTTTGGCAATATGGAGTCAGTGATATATTGGCATGATATATTGGAAAAAAATGTTTTCAGCCAATTTTAAAAGTTTAAAAAAAATTATAAATTCTCTTTAAGCCAGATCTGCCATTATTGTTATCTGTTTGATCTCAATTAACTTATGAACTTGTTGGAATAATATTTTAAAAACAAGGCATGAACGTTTTGTTCTGGTTTATTATTCATGTCACATCTATATTTGATATAACAATCATACTTGCATTTTTATATAATATAAAAGAGATTTAACTACAAAAGAGATATCTTACCGTATAATAATCAAACCAACGAGCATCTGGAAAGTAAACATCTTTATGCATGTGACCCTATAGAAAAAAATCCAATTTTTATTCACAGCTATTTTCATATCTATTAGATATCATATAACATTAAGAAACACCAATTTAAGCCCTAAATAAAACATTTATCAAAACAGAAATTGTTAATTATCGATATCAACATTATTTACAACCTAACCAAATATCAATGCATTTATCTTATTAAATATCAATTTGTAAAATATGAATATACAACATTATTCTAACATAACTTGATATCAATAAAAGCATCATGTTAGATATCATTTTTAACATATGAATATAAAGCATTATTTATAACCTCACTATTAGATATCAATGAAATAGTCTTATCAGGTATCTTTTTTTTAATATGAACATACAAAATTATCCCTAACCTTACTAGATATCAATAAAATATTTTTGTTAGATATCAATTTGTTAAATATGGACATATAGCACTATTCATAACCTTACTATTAGATATCAATGAAATAGTCTTACTAAATATTAATTTGTTAAATATAGACATATAGCATTATTCATAACCTTACTATCAGATATCAATGAAATAGTCTTACTAAATATCAATTTGTTAAATATAGACATATAGCACTATTCATAACCTTACTATCAGATATCAATGAAATAGTCTTACTAAATATTGATTTGTTAAATATAGACATATAGCATTATTCATAACCTTACTATCAGATATCAATGAAATAGTCTACCTAAATATCAATTTGTTAAACATGAACTTCTCTGAAATATTAGATATCAATACATAACATTATTAATGTATGTTTACAAATACAATAATAATAATACTGTTTATAAATATTCAGTTTGGAGGTAAGCCTAGTTCTAAATATTGATTCAACCCAATATGTAATATATGTAGTTCTGAATCTTGGCAGGAAGAAGTAAGTCATCACCTGTTGAAGTACAGGAGCTATGAGGAAGGCATGTGCCCAGAGGAACTGTGTATCTACAGCCCATGTCTTCTTGTCTGAAGGGAACCTGTGGGAATGAAAAATGAAAACTTAACTAGATCATAAATGTGAAAGTATAAGTCTGCGTCAAGTTCCCATATTTTATTTAATTAATAACAAGACACTAGAGTATTGCAACTCATAAATCCCCTACCAGTTTCAATTTTGTTATAAAAGTAACAAAATTAAGTGCATGATCTCCTTTTTGCCCTTTATTAACATACTAAGTTTCATAAATGTAGTTTGAATATTTTTTATGTTACCACTGGATCCAGGTTGTGTTCATAATTTTACCAATTTTGTTGCCATAGCAACCACTATTTTTCTCTGCCTAAAAATACTAAAATAACCTACATTATCTCCTTGTTGCCCTCTTTCCAAATGCAAAGTTTCGCTCTTTTTAGTAATTATTCTGGGGAGACGCTAGACATCGGCTAGACGACTGGAGGGTTAACCTAAAGACCCCTCCGGTGAAACATCGACCCCCACCCCTCTTTCCGTGTGGATTTTATTTCCCTTCCTGGTCACTTCAGGAAAACTGTTTTATGAAATGTGCATTCCTGATTCACTGTCAATCTATAGCCATACCCATTTGATAAACAAGTTTGTCATCACTATTTATAAACATGAACACGACTATTTCCAGATCATTCAGAAAAATCGGCCAGGTTATAATCATCTATTTTACACACCTAACAGAAATTTAATTACTTAATAGAGACTTCAACATAGAATCAATTACATTTTTATGTATGTTTGAATGGAAATGCCTGAAAGGGCATTATACAGAAATGGTTAATCATTTTATTTATTGAAGAGTATAAGAGTCTTACATGGGTTTGAGTTTCAGATTGAAAATTCTGCCCTGATGGATAATTGATTTGCTTGAACAAGACTTTACCGAGTTCCCACGGAAATGATTATCCAAAGGGACGGAATTTTAACTCCAATATAAAAAAGCCATGATAATAATTTCTTGCATACTAAACATACTAAATGATTATTTAATTTAATTCAGCATTATATGTTTGGTATGATCATTTTATAAGATGTCAACTTATACAACCATTATATGTCACGACATAGATACTATCAACATCACAGCATGACAATTTTATGTCAGCCCTGGGGTAAGACAGAAATGTCTGTATCAGATATCCATATCTGGCATGCAATAAAATACATTCAGGGACATGCACCACTTACACAGATATTTTTGGTGCAGAAAATGTTGTCTGATTCCAAAGAAAGTTTATATATATTAAGAGCCATCTTTGTCTTCTACTCTCAAAATTTCATCAGTGAGACTCGAATTTTCATGCATTTTTCTTTTTTCGAAGCTACTCCCAAAAGTGAAAATTCACAGTCAAAGACAGAGATGGCGGTCTTAACATATAGAACTTTCTTTGAAAGTGGAAGACATTTTCTCCACTAAACTTACCTGTATTTAAATGGTGTGTTTTCAAAGTCCCCGAATGTATGGATCCAATTGCTTTGGTAGGAGACACACTGCATACAAACACTGAAACCTTAGGAGTATTTTCTATCTCAACCTGCCATTTATAATACTCACTCATGCATCATGGAGCGTATCACTGTACCACCATGTTGATGGACCCTATAAAACTGTGTATATAAATATGGCAGAAGACTGTATCGTATATTCATGGCACGTCTCGATGAGTCTGCCACATGCTTACCAAACAGGGCGGGATCTTGTTCCTACAAAACATGTACCAAATGTCAAATTAGCAAGTGTTGCAAGTGGGTATATCATCTTTTTAAAGATCATTAAGTAGGTCAAGGTCAGTGATGTTAACCTTTTTTACATGACAGTGATCCGTATATAGAATCAATACCTATTTCTGAAAAACTAAATGGATTTTAAACAAAATCAAACTCAAGCTTAACCTGAGGGTAGAGAGGCTAAAGTATAGCAATTTAGCTGAATATATTGTTTGTATAACATGATATGAAAGTGTTTATGAAGTTCAGTCACTATACCTTAAGACTTTTATTTTTGAATGGGGTTTAATGCATTTTCAACCCATGAGTTTATATATCAAGTTCTATTGGTTGAAGAAGACCTCAGAATGAATCGGGATTAGAACCACATACTTTCCGCAAGCAGTTGGCAAACTTTCTCACATAAAGTTTTTTATCCCAGCTTGGCTTGAATCCAAGACCTCAGTGGTAAGAGGCAAGTAGTCATTAGATGACAGTGCCTTATACCAGATGGCCAAGACCTCAGTGGTGAGAGGCAAGTAGTCATTAGATGACAGTGCCTTATACCAGATGGCCAAGACCTCAGTGGTGAGAGGCAAGTAGTCATTAGATGACAGTGCCTTATACCAGATGACCTAGACCTCAGTGGTGAGAGGCAAGTAGTCATTAGATGACAGTGCCTTATACCAGATGCCCGAGACCTCAGTGGTGAGAGGCAAGTAGTCATTAGATGACAGTGCCTTATACCAGATGCCCGAGACCTCAGTGGTGAGAGGCAAGTAGTCATTAGATGACAGTGCCTTATACCAGATGACCAAGACCTCAGTGGTGAGAGGTAAGTAGTCATTAGATGACAGTGCCTTATACCAGATGGCCGAGACCTCAGTGGTGAGAGGCAAGTAGTCATTAGATGACAGTGCCTTATACCAGATGGCCGAGACCTCAGTGGTGAGAGGCAAGTAGTCATTAGATGACAGTGTCTTATACAAGATGGCCGAGACCTCAGTGGTGAGAGGTAAGTAGTCATTAGATGACAGTGCCTTATACCAGATGGCCGAGACCTCAGTGGTGAGAGGTAAGTAGTCATTAGATGACAGTGCCTTATACCAGATGACCTAGACCTCAGTGGTGAGAGGTAAGTAGTCATTAGATGACAGTGCCTTATACCAGATGGCCAAGACCTCAGTGGTGAGAGGTAAGTAGTCATTAGATGACAGTGCCTTATACCAGATGACCTAGACCTCAGTGGTGAGAGGTAAGTAGTCATTAGATTAAAGTGCCTTATACCAGATGGCCAAGACCTCAGTGGTGAGAGGCAAGTAGTCATTAGATGACAGTGCCTTATACCAGATGACCTAGACCTCAGTGGTGAGAGGTAAGTAGTCATTAGATTAAAGTGCCTTATACCAGATGCCCGAGACCTCAGTGGTGAGAGGCAAGTAGTCATTAGATGACAGTGCCTTATACCAGATGCCCGAGACCTCAGTGGTGAGAGGCAAGTAGTCATTCAATGACAGTGCCTTATACCAGATGCCCGAGACCTCAGTGGTGAGAGGCAAGTAGTCATTAGATGACAGTGCCTTATACAAGATGGTCGAGACCTCAGTGGTGAGAGGTAAGTAGTCATTAGATGACAGTGCCTTATACCAGATGGCTGAGACCTCAGTGGTGAGAGGTAAGTAGTCATTAGATGACAGTGCCTTATACCAGATGACCTAGACCTCAGTGGTGAGAGGCAAGTAGTCATTAGATGACAGTGCCTTATAC
Source organism: Panopea generosa (assembly GCA_029582155.1). Taxonomy (NCBI): domain Eukaryota; kingdom Metazoa; phylum Mollusca; class Bivalvia; order Adapedonta; family Hiatellidae; genus Panopea; species Panopea generosa. Next base: position 31,639,310 of record CM055901.1, on the reverse strand, counting down.
AAGATGGCCAAGACCTCAATGGTGAGAGGCAAGTAGTCATTAGATGGCAGTGCCCTATACCAGATGGCCGAGACCTCAGTGGTGAGAGGCAAGTAGTCATTAGATGACAGTGCCTTATACCAGATGACCTAGACCTCAGTGGTGAGAGGCAAGTAGTCATTAGATGACAGTGCCTTATACAAGATGGCCGAGACCTCAGTGGTGAGAGGCAAGTAGTCATTAGATGACAGTGCCTTATACCAGATGGCCGAGACCTCAGTGGTGAGAGGCAAGTAGTCATTAGATGACAGTGCCTTATACCAGATGACCAAGACCTCAGTGGTGAGAGGTAAGTAGTCATTAGATGACAGTGCCTTATACCAGATGACCGAGACCTCAGTGGTGAGAGGCAAGTAGTCATTAGATGACAGTGCCTTATACCAGATGACCGAGACCTCAGTGGTGAGAGGCAAGTAGTCATTAGATGACAGTGCCTTATACCAGATGACTGAGACCTCAGTGGTGAGAGGCAAGTAGTCATTAGATGACAGTGCCTTATACCAGATGACCAAGACCTCAGTGGTGAGAGGCAAGTTGTCATTTGATGACAGTGCCTTATACCAGATGACCAAGACCTCAGTGGTGAGAGGTAAGTAGTCATTAGATGACAGTGCCTTATACCAGATGGCCAAGACCTCAGTGGTGAGAGGCAAGTAGTCATTAGATGACAGTGCCTTATACCAGATGACCTAGACCTCAGGGGTGAGAGGTAAGTAGTCATTAGATGACAGTGCCTTATACCAGATGGCCAATACCTCAGTGGTGAGAGGTAATTAGTCATTAGATGACAGTGCCTTATACCAGATAGCCATGGAAGAGCACATATTATATTCTTATAACACAAAACAAACTACATGTACAATACATTACTAATGTCTCACTTCCTCGCACAATATATGCTGAATTTTTTTGTGTAGAATCAGTATTGAGCATATATGCAATTAGAAATGTGTCTGTCAACACCAATGCCCCACTATTGATCAGAAATTATTTTTTTACAGAAAATTAAGCAAAAAAGGGACCATAACTCCTGTAAATTTTGACTGAAGTTGAAAAATATTGAACTTGTAAGCCTGTATCTTACAATTACAGGTGCAAAAAACATTAATTAAATACCTAGACAATTTCATAAGTTATGGATAGGAAACCATTTTTTTTACTTCATTTGGAAGAAAGGATGGACAGGGGTAACACCTAATGCCCCTTCACCATTCTCCAAATTTTACATTGATTGTGAAAGTAAATCATGCTCACAGTCTTCCTGGGTAGACACAGTATTGAACATATATGGCAAAAATGTCCTTCTCCACATCAATATGGCCAAGAATTAACCTACTTCCCTCTGATACAGAGTCTAACTGAATGCACATTACCTTCATGCCAAGGCCGTTATGGTTCCTACTGAAGGTGTAAAAGGCTCCAAGCTGCATCCATCGCTGACACATCTCCACAGATGGCTCAGAGAAGAAGCCACAAATATCAGCACCAATCTGAAACAGCAGGTATTAACAGCTGTACACAGTCTTTTATTTAAGAAGTAAAATTAAAAACTTTTTTTAAAAAACAATTTTTTTATACAGTTAATATTTACTTGATTATGAAGTAAGTTCAAAGCTTTTATAAATCATCCATAAGCTGGTTTCCTGTGTAGAACCAGTACTGGGTGTAGTTTTATGAATCACCTATAAGCTGATATCCTGTGTAGAACCAGTACTGGGTGTAGTTTTATGAATCACCCATAAGCTGGTTTCCTGTGTAGAACCAGTACTAGGTGTAGTTTTATGAATCACCAATAAGCTGGTATCCTGTGTAGAACCAGTATTGGGTGAAGTTTTATGAATCACCCATAAGCTGGTTTCCTGTGTAGAAAAAGTACTGGGTGTAGTTTTATGAATCACCCATAAGCTGGTATCCTGTGTAGAACCAGTACTGGGTGTAGTTTTATGAATCACCTATAAGCTGGGTTTCTGTGTAAAACCAGTACTGGGTGTAATTTTATGAATCACCCTTGAGTTGGTATCCTGTGTAAAACCAGTACTGGGCGTAGTTTTATGAATCACCCATAAACTGATTTCCTTTGTAGAGCCAGTACTGGGTGTAGTTTTATGAATCACCCTTAAGCTAGTATTTTGTGTAGAACCAATACTGGGTGTAGTTTTTATGAATCACCAATTAGCTGGTATCCTGTGTAGAACCAGTACTGGGTGTTGTTTTTATGAATCACCCATAAGCTGGTTTCCTGTGTAGAACCATTACTTGGTGTAGTTTTTATGAATCACCCTTAAGCTTTTTTCTTGTGTAGAACCACTACTGGGTATAGTTTTTATGAATCACCCTTAAGCTGTTTTCCTGTGTAGAACAAGTACTGGGTGTTGTTTTTATGAATCACCATTAAGCTGGTTTCCTGTGTAGAACCAGTTCTGGGTATAGTTTTATGAATCAACCTTCAGCTGGTTTCCTGTGTAGAACCAGTACTGGGTGTAGTTTTATCAAATCACCCTTAAGCTAGTATCTTGTGTAGAACCAGTACTGGGTGTAGTTTTTATGAATCACCCTTGAGCTGGTATCCTGTGTAAAACCAGTACTGGGTGTAGTTTTATGAATCACCCATAAACTGATTTCCTGTGTAGAACCAGTACTGGGTGTAGTTTTATGAATCACCCTTCAGCTGGTTTCCTGTGTAGAACCAGTACTGGGTGTTGTTTTTATGAATCACCCTTGAGCTGGTATCCTGTGTAGAACCAGTACTGTGTATAGTTTTATGAATCACCCATAAACTGATTTCCTGTGTAGAGCCAGTACTGGGTGTAGTTTTATGAATCACCCTTCAGCTGGTTTCCTGTGTAGAACCAGTACTGGGTGTAATTTTATGAATCACCCATTAGCTGGTATCCTGTGTAGAACCAGTACTGGGTATAGTTTTATGAATCAACCATAAACTGATTTCTTGTGTAAAGCCAGTACTGGGTATAGTTTAATGAATCACCCATAAGCTAGTATTTTGTGTAGAATTAATACTGGGTGTAGTTTTTATGAATCACCCATTAGCTGGTATCCTGTGTAGAACCAGTACTGGGTGTAGTTTTTATGAATCACCCATTAGCTGGTATCCTGTGTAGAACCAGTACTGAGTGTTGTTTTTTATGAATCACCCATTAGCTGGTTTCCTGTGTAGAACCAGTACTGGGTGTAGTTTTTATGAATCACCCTTAAGCTGGTTTCCTGTGTAGAACAAGTACTGGGTATTGTTTTTATGAATCACCATTAAGCTGGTTTCCTGTTTAGACCCAGTACTGGGTATAGTTTTACGAATCACCCTTCAGCTGGTTTTCTGTGTAGAACCAGTACTGGGTGTTGTTTTTATGAATCACCCATAGCTGGTTTCCTGTGTAGAACCAGTACTGGGTGTAGTTTTTATGAATCACCCTTAAGCTGGTTTCCTGTGTAGAACAAGTACTGGGTGTTGTTTTTATGAATCACCATTAAGCTGGTTTCCTGTGTAGACCTAGTACTGGGTATAGTTTTACGAATCACCCTTCAGCTGTTTTTTCTGTGTAGAACCAGTACTGGGTGTAGTTTTATTCAATCACCCTTAAGCTAGTATCTTGTGTAGAACCAGTACTGGGTGTAGTTTTTATGAATCACCCTTGAGCTGGTATCCTGTGTAGAACCAGTACTGGGTGTAGTTTTATGAATCACCTATAAACTGATTTCCTGTGTAAAGCAAGTACTGGGTATAGTTTTATGAATCACCCTTCAGCTGATTTCCTGTGTAGAACCAGTACTGGGTGTAGTTTTATGAATCACCCTTAAGCTAGTATCTTGTGTAGAATCAGTACTGGGTGTAGTTTTTATGAATCACCCATTAGCTGGTATCCTGTGTAGAACCAGTACTGGGTGTTGTTTTTATGAATCACCCATAAGCTGATTTCCTGTGTAGAACCAGTACTGGGTGTAGTTTTTATGAATCACCCTTAAGCTGTTTTCCTGTGTAGAACCAGTACTGGGTGTAGTTTTTATGAATCACCCTTAAGCTGGTTTCCTGTGTAGAACCAGTACTGGGTGTAGTTTTTATGAGGCCATTTGGTTGAAGGTGGGACCAAACTTGCAACATCTATCATGAGGAGCCAACACCCTTTCCACTAAATCACTGCCCGGATGAACTTGTACTGTGTCCAGTTATAAAATATTATTCTTTTAAAAAAATTTACACGAGTCATACAATACAAGTAAATGAAATTGGAAAAAATGAAATACAATATGTGTAACTATACTACACATGTACTTACATAAGGAATACCAAACAGGTTAAATTCAATAATCCCTGAAAAATGGAGAAAAAAAGTTTAGTAACAATGAAACGTTTTAAACATACTTATTTTACATCAATTTTGAAATAAGTTCTTACAACAAATCATGCTCAAAATCTTCCTGGGTAGAACCAGTAATAAGTGCATGTGGATAGAGTGTCTTACTTACAGGACACCACACAAAGACATGGCACAGGTTTCAAACCTATGACCCCCCAGATCTTGGATCTGGTGCTCTACCACCGGGCCATGCACTCCTCAACATCATCTCAGTAGGAAACCATTCAATCACTGGGAATCAAACACACATTGGCTACAGGCAAAGTGTCTTTTTTTAAATAATTAACAAATGCTAAAAGCCAGAAGAGGAAAATCTGTTTTAAAATAATTATTATTTATTTTTCATGGATTGTGAAACAATTTCTTTCCAATTACTACAAATCTCGCTCAGTGCCATCCTAAATGGAATTGATACTAAATGTATATTGTGCAGTACAGATCAGTTAGTAACCACTATACAGACCTATAATTGAATCATGAAGATTCCTCCAGAAACTGTCATTATCTCCCAGCCAATGTCCACCATACCTGCCACTAGATGGGTAAGTAGACCGCGATATCACAATACCACGTTTGTCTGTCGCGTTTTGTAGTCCGCTGAAACACATATTACAGAGAACATACACAAAATAAAACACAAAATAATTGTTTTGTGAAAAAATAAGAAAAAGATTTGAGACAAATATTTTGGGTCTTTTAAAATATCAAAATGACATTGAATTTCAATCGTATGTTTCATCCTTTGAAATAATTGGTTTATTTGAGACGTGGACTGTTCAAGATGATGCGATTGATCTACCCGGTTACACTCATTTCGGTTATTCTCGGCCGAAAAAGAAGTCAGCAAACCGAGGTTCTGGAGGTGTTTCAGTATATGTTAAAGACTTTTTGATAAAAGATGGACTCATTCAACGTATTTTTAATACATTCACAGAATGTGTTGTTTTATTGTTTAATAGTTCATTGTTCCGTAATGTAAATGATATTGTCTTTATTTTTACATATGTGTCGCCTGAAAACTCACCTATTTATGATGAAAATGACAATAATGGTATTGAAATACTTAATAATAAGATTAATAATATTATCGCTGAATACCCTAATGCAGAATTGTTCTTGTCTGGTGATCTTAATTCTAGAATTAAAGATTTTAATGATTACATTCCAGATGATGATATTTCATATATATTTGGCAATGATGTTGACTACCCGTCTGACAATTTTTCGACTCCAAGAAAATCTAAAGATGAAAATTATAATCGTTTTGGTTTGTCACTAATTGAGTTATGTTGTACGTATGATGTTCATACTTTAAATGGCCGTCTATTTAGTGATATGGATGGTAATTTTACATGTTTTGCCAACAATGGGGCAAGCATTGTTGACTATATGATAGCTTCATCCAGCTTATTTAAGTTTATTACTGATTTTAAAATTGGGGATAAGGATTACTCTGTACATTTCCCCCTTCATTGTCAGTTTTGTTTTAAATCCTGTTCATATAACCAGTCCTTTAATAATATTGATAGTTCAAATTTGCGTACTTGGCAAAAATATAAATGGAAAGAGGAGTTAAAAGATGATTTTTATGTTAAGTTTTGTGATAATTTCCGTTCCTTTAATGAAATAATAAGTAACCGTAATGATCGTTCTCTCAGTTCATATATACCCGATTTTATTGATGTTTTTAAAAAGGCCGGCGATAATATGAAATTAAAGTCTAATTGTAAACAATACAGTTCAACCCAACCTTCCTGGTGGGATCATGATTGTAATTCTGCTAAAGTTGACAAATCACGAGCACTACGATATTTTAGAATTACGAATGATAGAAAAGACCTTATTACATATAAATCAAAAAGGAATCATTTTAAATCTATTTGTCTGAACAAAAAGGCTCTATTAGCTAAGAAAAAACGGAACGAATTAGTTAGTTCTCGAAAAAATTCTAAAGTGTTTTGGAAAACATTAAAAGGAAATTGTAATAAGCAAAACAATGATATTACACCAGAAAAGTGGCACGATTATTTTAAAAGTTTATTTATTTCAAGAGAAAATGACGATGATGAGCATAACGATAATATCTTTGAAAATACACATTACGATTCTAGCAGACTAAACGAACCTATATATAATCAAGAAATAATCGATAGTATACGTCATTTAAAATCTAACCGTTCTGGAGGCCCTGACGGAGTATGTATAGAAATGTATAAGTATACACTTAATGACATATTGCCGTTTTTAAATCATCTTTTTAATGAAATATTTGATTCAGGTTCGTTTCCTGAAAATTGGAGCGAAAGCATTATAACACCATTACATAAAAAAGGTCCAGTAAATGACCCAAATAACTATCGAGGCATTTCACTTATCGATTCCCTATGTAAAATATTCTGTCACATATTAAGTAATAGATTAACTAAATGGTGCGATACTTTTGATGTCATTGATGAGTCACAGGCAGGATTTAGGAAAAAGTATACCACTATAGATAACATATTTACTTTAATGGCTTTAGGACAAAAGTATCTTTCTAAGAGAAAAGGACGTTTTTATTGTATATTTGTTGATTTTGCTAAAGCATTTGATAGTATTCAACACCAAAAACTATGGAATGCTTTTACAAGAAAAGGTGTCGATGGAAAGTTCTTAATAATTTTACAGTCTATGTATAGCAAATTAAAATCATGTGTTAAGGTTAATAATGGATTAACTGAGTTTTTCCCATGTAACATTGGAACCAGGCAAGGCTGTGTGGCCAGCCCCATAATCTTTTCTATGTTTATAAATGATTTAGTTACATTTCTACATTCTAAATGTGATCGTGGTATATTTGTTTCTGATGATATTAATGAGTTAGTAGCCTTAATGTTTGCTGATGATGTTTCAAGTTTCTCAGATACTGTTGTACATCTTCAAAGACAAATTAATTATATTGAACAATTCTGTGCATCTGTTGATATGAAAATTAATCTCGATAAATCAAAAATTGTTGTTTTTAGAAATGGAGGCATCGTCAAGCTTACAGAAAAGTGGACTTATTGTGGAGAAACTATAGATGTTGTCAAATTTTATAAATATTTAGGTGTTTATTTCACGCCAAAATTGCTATGGTCAAAAACGCAAGAAATGTTGGCATTGCAAGGTATTAAGTCTGTTGCCTGTATATTTAGATTTCAACGTAAATTTGGACATCTAAATTCAGTAGATATGTTTAAAGTATTTGATGCTATGGTCAAACCTATACTTTGTTATGGCTCTGAAATCTGGGGATACAAGTATGTTGAAAAAATTGAAAAAGTGCAAATCAAATTCTGTAAACAGTATTGTAATTTATCACAAAATACATCTGATATTCTAGCGCTAGGAGAATGCGGAAGATTACCGTTATGCATTACTTATATTCCCAACTGTGTAAAATTTTGGCTAAGAATTATACGTATGGAAAACCATAGATACCCTAAACAATGTTATAAAATGCTAAAACAATTAGATGAAGCAGGCAGAAGAACTTGGGCTAGTCATATTAAAGAATTACTTTTTACATATGGATTTGGATATGCTTGGCTTGCCCAAGATGTTGGAAATGACATAAATTTTATTCATTTATTTAAAACACGCATTAAAGACTGCTATTTACAAAGATGGATCGCAGGTCTAAATGATTCTCCTAAATCTCTGCATTATAAACATTTTAAATCTCATCTGTATTCAGAATCATACTTAGACATTGATTTATCATATATTTTAAGAAAAACGTTGTCAAATTTTCGTTGTTCGACCCATACTTTAATGATTGAGAAGGGAAGACACTTATCAATAGATAAAAATTTAAGATTCTGTCCTATATGTATGAAAAATAATATTTCTGTAGTCGAAGATGAGTTTCACTTCTTCTTTGAATGTAATGAGTATGAACATTTTAGACAAACTTTTTTCAAATCTAATTGGTTAAGAAATAGATCGCTTAACATGTATTACATAATATTTAGCTTGAAAGATGAGAAAAGCATTGTCAGTATTGCTAGGTATCTTTTAAATGCTTTTAAAAGAAGAAAAGAAATTCTAGATTTGCCCATTTAAAGAAATATTAACAAGAGTAAACTACTGTATTATTAATTAGACAGTATAAATAGTTTCACTTTATTTTGAATATAAATATTAATGATATGATTTAATAGTCTTGTTCATTATAGTGTTAATTTTGGATTTATATATAGCTACATTTATTTCAAATCATATATCTTCAAAAATATATGTCACATCTGTTACTTTATAAAACTTTTGAAATGCTTAAACCTGAAATGATCTAATACAAATGTTATTATTTTTGGATTTATATGGCATGTTATAAGCTTATATTCACTTTAATATGTGAATTCTGTAATATTGACTTGTATAAACGATAATATTTAATTTGTGTCACTCTATATGATGTATTTACATGTTGTATTTTGGGCCGGAGGCCTATATTACTTAATAAAATATGTCTATGTCTATGTCTATGTTGTTATTTTTCAGGCACCTAACAGGTAACTTATTTGTACAGTTAGACAAGTAACTCAATATTTATTTACAGGTCCAAGATCACTATATAGATTCTAAAGTTCTATCTATGTTTGCTTTTTGTCAACTGAACAAAATGCTGCAGTCATGAATTAAAGTTGATGGCAAATCATGCATTTCCTGAAATGGGTTTTCTATACTGGAATGTTCTATACGCTCAGTACCAATTAATCTTAAAAACTGTTATTACAATCATCCTTTCTTATTCAAAAAGGAATGTATTTTAAGCTTTATTCTATAATACTTTTAAATGAACTTTTAAGTATATCCCATTGTCCTATAATTAATTTTTATGTACAATGTGCTATAATGCAAAATCGGTATAATTTTATGTCTTGCTTAGGAACAAGAAGAACAAACTGTGTTTTACAGTATTTGTCATCACATAACAATGCCTAGGCAGCTTTTTTGGGTGTAAATCTAATGAATGTGAAGATGATGATTTTTAGGTGATTATCAAGGGCCTGTTCCACAACTTTCTTAGTGTAAAATTACCTAACAAAATCGGGAAGTTCATTTAAAAAAATGTTCGTAAGTGTCACAATTTGTTCGTACAAAAATCGTAAGACTTATAAAGGTTAGTGAAACTGAACCACTGGAGATATTTGTTCTTTAAAATGTAAAAACATGTCAAGAACATAAAGATTAATAGTCTTACAGCATGGTAGGTTTGGTTTCACTCCAACCATACAGACTGTGGACATCATAGTGGTTGTACACGCCATCATTCTGCTTGCCTTGCATACACAGGGTCTTCTCTGACAATAGTTTACCATCCACAGCCCCTGTAACAATTAAGTTGACATTGAGACATTGAGGTCATTTGTATCTGGACTTTTTATAACTATTATACATGTTTATTTTATTTCTCTAATATGCATATACATTATATAAAGTTCTAAAATACAGCTAATATAATATATATATATATATATATATATGAGGAGATAATCATTTGTGAACAACCACACATAAATGTTCAAAGCAGACCAAGGTGAGCATGCCTAGCTACAATACAAACCATAGACATAACATCAAGGCACCAATAGATTTGTCATCACCAATGACTTATATAATACGGTTTTACATGTAACACATCTGGACTGGACGGACAATTTACATACATGAAATGATAGCTTTATATGAGTAGGATCCAGTCAAGGAATCATAACTACTCACATGCTATATATAGGACAGGTTTAGAAACCCATTGGATTATGAAGATACAGTGAAATCGTATGTATTTTATTTCATAAAGGGAGATAATTGAAATCACAACAATGGAATGTATAATTAATATACTATGATTTTACATGCAACATGATACGGAGAATCATATATCTACCAAAACACCTTTCAGCAGCACTAGATCTGCGAAGGATACATACATGATAAAAATAGTAAAGTGAATTACCATTTTACGGAGCTTAAACATATAAAAATTTCTTGAGTTAGCTTTCGACTTAACGCCTTCATCAGAAGACAAAAAAAAAACAACAACACAAAAACAAACAATTTTCTATCTATACAATAGTGAAATCACTAACTGACGATACTGCAGACAGACTGAGAAACCACTATAATATTACAAACTTAAAATTACACTACAAATGTGCATGACCATGTGCCCACAACCCATGTAACTGTAGATTCTCCATAGTAATTTCATAAAAGGTACAAGTAGGAGCAAATACTAACAACAAATAGTTAAAATTATTGTGACCTACAAAACACAGAGATAGCATTTACAGGTATGAATCTAATAAACTATTAAACTGAAACTTGAACATAGCGAAGTTGTGTGGAGCACGTAGACCAGTGGTAGAGCATGGAATCCAGGATCAGAGGGTCCTGGGTAAAATCCTCCCCGACGGCAATGTGTGGTGTCCTTGAGCAAGACATTTTTCTGCATATGCTAAGTACTGGTTCTACCAAGGATTTATTTGAGTGCGATTTTAATAAGTTGCAATAACTTATTGCACAACTGAAGTAAATAATGAATAAGTTTAACCTAACATTGTGAAGTTGAGATGTTTTGGTGACCACAGGTCCAAGGCACTTACTGGGTTTGTATGGAGGCTGGTCCCAAGTATTATTATCCAGGTTACATTTCAGAGTCCAGTATGGTACATCCTTGTCTGGCCAGTTCCAGGGCTTCACACCATTTGTATCAAAATTGGCAGGCTCATTCATGTCCTGGTAGATATATAACATTCATTACACATCAGAGTGTATAAGTAATGAAATTCACAAGTTGCAAAACATAATTATAACTACATGAAGAAGTCTTATAAAAAATCTGCATTCTAAAAACACATGTGTCCACTTATGTGCCAACTCAAGAAGAAAACTTTTGATATCATGATGACACAACACATCTTCTCATTTGGGATAAAAATTCCCTCCAGTAGTTTGACAGTAATAACTGAGACATAATAGTTTGTGACATACAAATGAATGTATGGATTGTGTAAATGGACAATTCAAAAACTAAATGCCCTTCATTTAACATTGGCATGAAAATTATACAAAAGAATCCATATTCCTTTTTTCTATCTCATCCATTTCATTTTTACAGCTTCACTATAAAACCATTTCCTCTAAATGTTAGAACTAACTGATACGAATATACATGTATATACCAAGTTTGGCAATGTTTACTTACAATCCACAGTCCATCAAATGCCAATGTCTTATAGTGATCATGTATCAACTGTACCCAGTAATCTGTCGTCTCATTCTTCAGGAAATCAGGAAACGCAACTTTACCTTTAGGCCATACCTGAAACAAGACAGAAGCTTGGGTGGTCTTATATAAGGAGCTCACTACTGAGGTCATGGGTTGGAGCCCAGCTTAGTCCAAAATATTCATGCAAAAAAGTTTTCCAGCTACTTGGGAAGGACAGTTGTTTGATTCCTACTTATTCTGAAGTCTTCCTCCATCAACCGAACTAGATGCCATTATGGTGTCGTCACATTTTACTGAACACATTTGTGTAGGATATGGAAACACACTGCCTCCATAAGTCTTTACTGTGACCTTGACCTTTGAGGTAGCCACTCAGGTGTTGCATGAAACACATTGTCCCATTATATCTAAGTTATTGGAAAATGAGTGTACCCATTTGGAAGGTGGACACGACCAGCAATGTATCATATGAATTTATACAGATGCTATAGTTTAGTTTATACTTATTTATTTTAGTTAGATTGTGAAGAAATCTCATAACTTATATGAACACCCCTTGAGTTTGCTTCCAGGGTAGGACCATTACCAATTGTTTTTGTTTTTTAAGAGGTCATTGATTCAAGCTGTGGATCGAACCCACAACCTCAAGTGTGAGTGGCCAACACTCTATCCACTGCACTACAGCCTCATTTAGTATATGTCTAAGTCCTATTGTACATGATCTTGACCTTTGTGGTAGCTGTCCAGATATTTATAAACTGGTAGAGAACAAATAGCGGCAGACGGTATTCCTGCTGAAACTAAGATAAAAGGAAATTTGAGGTTCATCCTTTAAAAATCATTGATGAAAGTCCAACAATATTTCAGCTATACTAACAAATGAATCATCAAACTGCATTTTAAGTGAGACAGTAGTGTAGAGGATTGAGTATTGATCCCTCATGACAGAGGTTGTGTGTTTGATGCCCAGCTCAACCTATCGAAAAATAACTCAAAACTGATTCTACCCAGGAAGTGGACTCGAGAGTGGTTCATATAAGCTCTGAGCTTTTTTCTTTTCGCAATTTAACTGAAATAAGTCGGTATTAACTAAACATATTATGCTGAACATAATTTAAGGTCTGTAATGTAAATATATCAAAATATAACAAAAGCAAAAAAAAAAAATTAAAGGTACATATAAACTGTTTGAAACCATTCACTTTGAATCCCTTTAGTTATTATTATATAATTTACCTTAATATGTATTTAAAGGGACACATGGCAATTGCAATAGTTTCATCTTATTCTATTTCTGAAAATTATACATCTACATGATGCAAATTATGAAACTAAAATATCAAGTATGTATGCAGACCTTTTATACCATTTATATTTCACATATTTGTGGGTAGCTGTAACCAAATAACAAAATATATCATATTCACAAGTTTTTATCAGTGTGATAAAAAGAAAATTAGAAATAACAATCTGTATCTTCCACATTTTATTATACAACAACATTTGTTTCATTAAACGTTGCTATACTGATTCAAATAGTCATTATTCATATGGCAATACATTAATATATGTAAATATTGACTGAATATACTTCCAGAGGTACTTACATATCAAAGCATGATATATGTGTCAATCCCCAGAGGTACTTATATATCCAAGCATGATATCTGTGTTAATCCCCAGAGGAACTTACATATCCAAGCATGATATCTGTGTTCATCCCCAGAGGTATTTACATATCCAGGCATGATATATGTGTCAATCCCAAGAGGTACTTACATATCCAAGCATGATATCTGTGTTGTTATATTTTGAATCACCAGGTCCAGTATTGTTTGGCCATTTAATGAAAACATCTTTTGAAACTCCCAAATCAAATGGTTCATAATTGGATACATTTGATATCAAAGCAGGATCCTGAAATGAACCATTGTACTATGTCAGGTACATTACAGTCAATTGGGATGAAACTTTGACAAGGGGAACATTTTTTTTCTTCAAAGTTTTATAATAATCCATTTTATGATATTTTAAAACAATTCTATATGTATCTCACAACGTACATATTTCACATAATGCACATAATGTATGGTACATGTTTCAAGTGTTGCATCCACTATTACAATGTGCAGTTTCTCACACTGCATTTATTATGACAATACTCATTTTTCACATATTGTACATATCATTGAAATGCACATGTTACCCATACTGCTCCTATTTTATCCCCTGAAATGCCACCTTGACACTGAGGTACAGTAATGATGGCAGAAATGTATGATTTACAACCTAAGCAGCATGTCACAAAGCATGTTATAAAAGTGCAATTTCGTAATTTTCTTGTATAAATTATTCAACAATAACAAGGCCAGTCAGAACAATACATGTTATGCACAACTGCACATCATGATGATTGTGTACATGAATTTCATTGAAATCCAACAAACACAGTGAAAGTTGTTTGTGCCACAAGTTTCAGTATGATAATTAACAGAAAAAAGTTAAAAATTAATACCAGTAAATCTGCATGGTGATGAAGGCCAGAAAAAAGTAATGGTTGTCAAGGTGACATACAACTACACATCATGATGATCTTTACTAACCATATAACAAACCACCTCCCCATCACCACCTCCTATATACACCCAATCTACCCACCCTTGCAGAACAACCACTCTAACTTCGTTTTTTGCAGGATTATAATTAAGAACTTGATTACTATATTTCATCTACTGCACATGTCTCCCTTATTGCATCTGTTGTTACAATGTTACAATGTTACCCATATTTTATCATGTCAATGCATTAATCTATGTTGATAAACTGCTTGCCTGATAAACATATGTTTATCACATCAAATGCAAGTTTATTAGGCACATGATGTCATTATGTATAATTATTTAATTATGGCCTGAATAAAACTACTTTTAACCTGGCTATTTTAAATGAATAAAATATTGACATGAGCCTCATCCTGGTTTTTTCTAAGCCTCATATGATAAAGATAAATTGATATATCAGACACTAACATGGTATTCTCTATTTAATATCTACATTGAATCTACTATACAATACAAACATTATTCTCCTCAACCAGAGAGAGACATTCTGCCAATGGACCACTACTGTGTCTACTGCTAACAACAACTCAAAACTTACAATAATAATGATAAAGTGCATGCCACCATCTTGTAGTTCCTTCACATAGTCTGGGAGTCCTGCAAAGTTGATATTATCAACAGTAAAGTCCTTCCTCTCATCCATGTGGTCAATGTCTGCATACTGGATGTCCTGTAATACAATCACTCATATTGTACAATAACTGTGTAAAATATCATTTGTTTTTATAGTCTCATGTTATAACTGCAATCTAAGATATTCAGTAATTACATTGTCAACAGACAATTTATCCCACTTGCCAATATGTTCATGGACCTTCTACAGGAAGACTTTTTTGTATCGATAATGGTTAATTTTCTACAAAGCACCAGTGAAGAATATTTAATACCTAACCAATTTTGCCAAAACAAAATGCAGACTCCCCTAAAAAATAAATGATATCAGCAATTTATAATCGTCCAGATATACCAGTATTTTGTATTTTGCCAAAAGCAACCATGTGTTTGCCACACTGTTTCCAATAAAAGGGTATTTTTTCTTTTATTTTTACTAACATGAGGTATGCCAGCAGCCTTGGTCCTGTCTACAGCTGCTTTCATGTTGTCCAGTGAGTTGTATCCCCATCTGCACAGCTGGAACCCCAGGGACCAGTATGGCAGCATAAATGGCCGTCCAATCACCTGCTCACAGAAAGCACAAAATATACCAACATAGGTACATACAGAACTCTACAAATAAATAAACTGGAGATGACAACATTTTATAAGAATGGAAAATACTGACCAAATCAGATGAGACAAGTACAAAAAGTACTTAATAATTGGAGATGGCAAATAAAAATAGGACAGACTGACCAGATCAGATGAGACAAGTACTAAAATACAAAGTTTAACTAAATAAATAAATAAATTGACTGAAGATGGCAAATAAAGTTAGAGAAAAAGAAGGACAAACTAACCAGAATGGTCAAGAAAAGAAGGATTCAAATACATACTTTCTGTTTTGTGTATCTATCATTGGAGCATTTACAGATGGATGATATATTGATTTTTTTTGGATGGATGGATGGATGGATGGATGGATGGATGGATGGATGGATGGATGGATGGATGGATGGATGGATGGATGGATGGATGGATGGATGGATGGATGGATGGATGGATGGATGGATGGATGGATGGATGGATGGATGGATGGAATTAAAACTGGACACTTTTTGGATAAGAAATCATAAAAAAGTTATATTTTATTCAAATAAAAAAACAACAGGTAATTGCCTACTTAACCATGTCAAAAGACATAGGCACTGATAATTAGCACAAAGAAAATACAGAATATTTAAATTAATGACATTTTTTTAATCCAAAAACTTTTGTATATATGATATACATTTTATTAACACCAATGACCACAAAACATTTCAAATAACCCAACATGACAGTGAAATTCCCACAAATACCAAATGTACACAACAACTGCCCCTGACAATTTCAAACAGACATATGGCAAGACAGACCTGTGTATATTGTTGTATAACAGACTCCGGCCCAGGTCCCATGAAGAAGTAGAAATCCAACACTCCACCAATGGTCCTGTAGGTCAGCCATGGTGTAGGTTCCAGAATAACCTCTGAGAAAAAGATAACCGTTATAGTTGATACAAATCTCAGGTTTGTTACAAGAGGTTTAAAAATACAACCATATTGTCAGTAATTGTTAATAGAGTTAAATAATCAGAGACATTACTTTAAAGGTCTACCAGCTCTAACAGTGCATGCATCATCTTTTTTTACAATATGCAACCGCTATAAACACATTCAATGCCAGCATGGAGAAAACTTCAAGAAAAAAATCATGGATGCCACAATGATACCATAAGTAATAATTTACAAAAGACATTTGCCTAAATACAAATCTCTTAGTGCTAAATATTGTTTATGCTATATCCTATATTTGATATAAAAACTTAAAAAGTTCAAGTATTAATCTCTTATTGCTGAACAAAATTTTTTCTTGGAATGTAGATCATTTAAGAACACACCCTGTTTATAATAAGGCTATATCAATAATATATTTGACAAAAAACTTTGTTCAAGTAGTAATCTCTTATTGCTGAACAAGAAATTTACTTGGAAAGTAGGTTAAAGAACACACCCTGTATTGTTATATATCTAATTTACATAACATGTAACTTACAACATGATTGTGGAGAAGCTGAGAACTTTTATTGCATTCCTCTCAAGTCCATTTCCTCAATAAAAACAGTACTAGGTGTTGTTGTTCAGAGGATATCAGGGATTTAACCCGATACCTCAAGAGTGAGAGGTCAATACTATATCCATTACACCCCTGCCCCACTTTAAACCAGTTTTACAGCGAGGGGAAACTTACCCATAGCATTACTGTTGAGAAGCAGCACAGCATGGGCACTGCCTGACTCATCCTCCAGGTTCATGTAGAAGGGATGGGCTCCGTACAGGTTCGTGTAATCCTGATATAAGTAAAGTAGAAACCAAATTGATACCATGTGCAGAAGAATAAAACTAACAAATGATTATGGTATCACATTTTTGCACAGTTACCATGCTGGACAGTCAAATGAACCATGTGGATTATTACTGTACAGCTATAGTGTGCTGAAATCTCTTTTTGACCAGACACAGAATACAAATTCTCATTTTGTTTTTGCAAGATAATTGATTATTCTTTATTAACAGCATTATTCATTAACAGCAGCATCCCTGGTAAAGATAGGTGAGATTTTATCTCATATTTAAGGTCCCAACTAACCGGAGAATTCACAGCAGCATCCCTGGTGAAGATAGGCCAGGTTTTATAGTCCATGTTGTGTTTGAGATGGAAGTGTCGGTGTTCACCAAGTCCGTAGAAGTTGTCTGATGCCAGCTTGGTGGATATTTGTAAAAACTGATCAGAGAAGATGAGCGGCCCAGCTGATGTATCCCATCTGACAGGAAATAATAAACATCATTAGACTGATATTCAGGAGGTTTGTAAGATTTATTTTTCACATTGCTTTCAAAGTAACATCTACTACCATGAGTATGGTTTTAGCTTTTATAAAGTGCATCCCTGGTAAGCCTTCCCCTCCCAACAGTACAACAAAGATTTAACACTTGTATCAATGTCATTTGTATTAGAATACATTTAATGTTCAAGTTCTATTTACAGAGCTATTGTTTGTTTTGAACCTATTTATTTTACAAGTTTTTTTTAACGTACACAAATCTCACTCTTTGTCTTCCTATATAGATCCTGTATAAGCACAAGTAAATAAAATACCATGATCAGTGACATAACACTGGCCATGGATCGTGTCCACAACCCTCTAATCCTGGATCCAATGGACTTCCACTAGACAAGTCGCTCCAGAAACACTTGTAAAATATTTAACATCCAAGCATCTACATATTCATATAAGCACGACAGATAATGATAAGGTACATGTAGCCAACAAATACATGTGTATGTAACTTTTGAATACATACTGAGAATATAAATTTAACATCCATCAAGTCTTACATAATTTGGTTAGTACTCTTCCGTCTGACCTTTATACTGTATTCTTCACCAATTTTGGACTGTATAACCTCATATTGTGAGGAACCAGCAGTTGTTATATTTGGAAGGTCCATATTGACTGGTACCTCATATCTGTTTTTTGATGGATCAAGTATCTGAAATATGGTATATAGTATCTGTAAATATACATTATTGACTTCTACATATTTTTACTTCAACAGAAAGATTTATTGGAATTACTTTAGTATATCTGTTACCAACTTACCAGAATATATTGCAACCAGTTTTATTGATGGGGGAATACCTCAAAATGAAACTTGAGTAAAGCCACCATTCATCCAAAACCATAGTTTTGTATAACTCAATGAGAAATCAATAAACCATACATAATTTCAACAGGTAAAATCCTTACAAACTCAATCCTTAAAAACTTACATAGCAAATTTGTTTAAAATAGGGTAAAACTCATGTTATTACTCAGAAACCAAAACATGACTGAATGGCAGAAATGTCAATAAAAGAGTAGCCAGAGTGTGGAGTGGCTGAAGGTGCCATCTCAAGATCACTTATCTCTCCCCTGCCACAGGGACCTGGCCCTGTATTCATAAAACATCTTAATCTGACTATGTAATAATAATAAAAATTCTTACTTTAATGTGTAGGACATCACCTCTCTCTTCTACCAGAACATGTAAGATCTTTACATCTCCCCCATACAGGGATTTATCTGTTTTCTTCTCCAGGGTGACTTGTCCTTTACTATTGTTTCCTCTTCTATACCCATGTTCAGTTCTGCAAAATGAAATACAGTCAAACCTGTATAAGTAGTCACCTCTATTAAACAGTAACTTGTCTTAAGCAGCCACATTTGTTATTTATATGCTTTCAGAACACATTAACCTGCATTAAAAAACAACCTGTCTTAAAAAGCCACTTTTGCTCGTTCCCTTGACTGACTGTTAAGTCAAGTTTGACTGTATGTGATTATCTCCAACACATGAAAGATTGGATTGCATCACAATTTTATCCAGATTTGACTGAACAAAATATTTATCATTTCACAAAAGTATAATACTTTTACAGCCAAATGACACATCAGGAAGCAGTTATCATTTCACATTTGTTATTTACTAGTGTGCAAATTGTTAACTTCTATGAAATAGACTGCAAAGAATGTGTGTAAACTTTGTTTGATGAATATATATCAAATCTCAGAGTGTGCACTACATATCAAAAGTGCTTACACTCTGACAACTGGACCAGTCGCCACGGGAGAGACTCGGATTACATCCACCACAATTGAAAAATCTTTTCTCAGTAATAAAACATTCGTGACAACTCATTACCCATCATGTGCAACAACTATTGAAAGTTTGGAAGAGATCTGTGCATTAAAGGGACAGATGGCGATTTTGATCAACTTTCAGTTCAAACAATTTCTGAAAAGTTACATATTTACACAATGAAAAAATGCATTTCGGATACCCAATTAAGTATGCAGACCCTTAATTTTGTTTCTAATTTGGAAATGGGCATAACTCTTATTGATGACTGAAGGACATCACTTGTAGCTCTTAATTTTATTCATTATGAAAAATGATATCTCATATATATAATATATGTATTCATATAAAACTCATACTTACATATTCATATAACATTTAGGTAGAAATGGCTTATTGTCAACAGGATCGAAGATACACCCTCTACGTTGACATTCATCTCTTGCCACGTTGTCTGGCCTGTCATCTATGTCTGGGTAGCAGTTTACACGGCCAAGTTCTGACGAAGATGGTTTTAAAAACTCTCTGTGTAAAATAACAGAATAAATAAAGAAAAAAAAATATTTACTTATTTCAAAGGTTTTTTTATAATAAATATTTATTTAATATTAAAATTATTGGAGAAATCTTTAATTTATCTAGTAACATATTTGGCTGAATTTTTTATTTGTCCTGTTTGATGACATTTTAAGATGTACATTAATTTATATTAGTTAATTTTCAACAGTTTTCTCCAACTTTAACAACTATATACGTACCATTGAGAGTGATGTGTAGAAATTATGTTAATTTATTTAATGTTTTAAGAAACAAAATTTAGTATCAAATATCACATAAAATGTTAAGAGGTTATCAAGTGAGATAGATGTGCCACTTAGTCTTAGTAATATTGGCCCATGATAGCAGTATAAGGCTCATTGGCCTCATATCTCAATGGGTCAATATCACCAAGAGGCCCACCTATACCATTGATGACTTGTTTATTGCATGTGTAACTAGAATATTCTATGTACAATTATCAAAACATAGATTTATAATTAAAAAGGTTTTCTTAGATATATATTCATTAGATCTATTTATTTATGTGGATATATTTATTTATGTATTTATCTACAGGTATTTATTCATTTAGATATTTTTTAATTAGTTGAGACAATTTAGATATTTCTTATTTAGATATTTTACTATAAATGCTCCACTCAATGAGTCCCAATTTCTATTATTTTAAATATATATTTCAAATTAATTAGTAATCTAATAAAACTTCACTTTATTGCATGCATACCTCCATTCCAGTGTGAAATCAGAGGCCATTGGCAAGGTCAAACCAAGTA
The DNA here is from genome assembly GCA_029582155.1 of Panopea generosa. Taxonomy (NCBI): domain Eukaryota; kingdom Metazoa; phylum Mollusca; class Bivalvia; order Adapedonta; family Hiatellidae; genus Panopea; species Panopea generosa. Next base: position 31,618,367 of record CM055901.1, on the reverse strand, counting down.
TCTTCAGGACCTTCAATAGTCACAAAATCAATATTATTTATGATGAAACTTCCCACCTGTTTACACATATGGAAATGAAAAATTTATGAATATCTGATCACTAGACCAAATGTCTGGTTACCTTCACTGCATATAAAAACAAGACCACAGCAAGCGGTTGCAGACTCTTGTCTTTCTTAAAGTCCATTAAGTAGGTCAAGGTAAGTAAAGTCAACATTTTTTTCTCATAATAGTGATCAGTTACAGAACCAACATTATTACTGAAAACTGAAAAACAAAATTGATTAAAAAAAAAAAAATCATTCAGACCCAAAACTTTACAAAACAATTTAACCTTTAAGAGCCTAAAATATGAAAACTAAGGTAGCTTAGCTATATAAGTGTTCAAAATTAATCTGACTAAAGAACAAAATATTTTAGAAAACCGTTCAAATGAACAAAAAATCAAAATGGTTAAAAAATCTGTTTTACACATTAAAAACACAAATATATTAATTAAAATGCAATCTTTTAACTGATTTGAGTTGATTCATATTCAAAATTAGTCCCATTTTAAGTATAACCATTTATATACAAAACATTGATAGTTTCATACTTTTCTTGTTGATTCTTTACCTTGGTAGTGTTGTTGAAGATGATGTTTGTATGTATCGAGTCTCCAATATATACATGGTTTACATTGGTCATCACACCCAACACTTCTATAGTGTCTATATGCAGGTTGTTTATAGATGTTTCATTACTGTGCTCCACTGTCATACTCAAAGTGTCCTGAAATATATACATGACAAATACCGGTACTGTTACCATTTCAGAACTATAATGGCCAATCTAATTTCAAAAGTTATTCCTTCAAAAAGAGTTACATATCAGATAAAATAAGTAATCATATGTATACCATATATAGAACCATGTCAAACTCAGTATTTTTCTTCTTTTTTTCTTTTCACAATATTATTTGTGCCAGGCTCAGCTGGTTCAGTCAGTAACATATCTGACAGTCAGTCCAGAGGTTGTGAGTTCCTATCCACACCTGGTCACAGTTTCTGTGATGACTGGTCATTCTATGGCCATCAATCTTCCACCTCCGAATATGTGGGGAAGTAGTCACTGATCTACTGAGACAATACACCTGTAGAACTGGTTAACTTCCTAGCAGATCCAAGGAATGACTATTGAGTGCAATGACAACATTTATATATATAACTAAAATACTGTTGAAAAAAGGCGCAAATCCCATACAAAAAAAACAACAACACTATTTGCTTTTATTTATTAAGGTGTAATGTTGTTACATAATATATTCCTTACATGGTCACTGATGAATCTTGCATAGTGATAGATCCCATGCTGATATGTATCTGAAATACAAAGAACATAAAAGTTTACATAATCTCCTGAGGAAACAACCTTCAACAGTAACTATATACAATCAAACCTGTGTTAGTGGTTACCTCTATTAAGCAACCATTTGTCTTAAACAGTAACTGTGTCTATTTACATTTTTATAATTTTAAACTGAATCAACTTGTGTTAAACAGCCACCTACCAAGTTGGGGGTTAGTGTAATGGATAGAGTATTGCCAGAGGTTGTGGGTTTGATCCCCCTGTCAAACCAATGCTTCTCATAGAACAACACTCAGTACTGGTTCTACCCAGGAAGCGGACTCGAGAGCAGTTTCTATAAGCTCTGAGCTTTCATTGTAATCAAGCTAAAATAAATTAGAATAAACTAAACTAAACAGTCACCTACCTTAAGAGTTCATTTTTGCCCTTTCCCTTGACTGACTGCTTAAGACAAGTTTTACAGTATGATTAAAATATCTAATAGACTAATTAATGAATACATTATTAGCAAATGGTTTCAATGACCTATCAAGCTTAGAGTTGAGAGGTCTTGAGAGGTACAGATTGGCTGGATTCATTAACCTTGATAATCCATGTAGAATTTTGAAGTCAGTTAAAAAAATGATTATCACAGAATGATTATAGGATTTCAGATGTCATAATGGTATTCTGATAACAAAAAAAAAATCCTAAAAGTTGTTTTAATCTATATTCCTTGAAGCCTCCCTGAATGTTGTTATTCATTAATTACAGCTATCTTGGACATTTGATATGTAATGATGAAGCTGGTGTCAAAAGTTATAACAAATGCTGACCATGCATGATGTATCAGAGATATAGAAAGTACTGCATCATTATAACAAAGAGATGGTGTTTTCATTGGAATTTAAAACAAGTATATAAGTGAGTTCTAACATTGGAATAAGACTGCAAGATGCATTAATCATCAAAATAATATGAACCAAACCTAATAAGCCAACACATTTTGGCCGGGCTTTATGCCCAAGTCATTGCCCTGTTTATGTTGGTGTGACGAAGCTTTGTAGTGTTCTGCACCACCAAAACGATTATATATAATAGGGACAACCGTTTATGTTGGTGTGATGAAGCTTCGTAGTGTTCTGCACTGCCAAAATGATTATATATGACAGGGAAAACTGTTTATGTTGGTGTGATGAAGCTTTGTAGTGTTCTGCACTGCCAAAACAATTATATTTGATAGGGACAACTGTTAATGTTGGTGTGATGAAACATTGTAGTGTGGGACAACTGTTTATGTTGGTGTGATGAAGCTTTGTAGTGTTCTGCACTGCCAAAATGATTATATTTGATAGGGACAACTGTTAATGTTGGTGTGATGAAGCTTTGTAGTGTGGGACAACTGTTTATGTTGGTGTGATGAAGTTGTGTAGTGTTCTGCACCGCCAAAATGATTATATATGATAGGGACAACTGTTTATATTGGTGTGATGAAGCTTTGTAGTGTTCTGCACTGCCAAAATGATTATATATCATAGGGACAACTGTTTATGTTGGTGTGATGAAGCTTTATAGTGTTCTGCACCACCAAAATGATTATATATGATAGGGACAACTGTTTATATTGGTGTTATGAAGCTTTGTAGTGTTCTTCATTGCCAAAATGATTATATATGATAGGGATAACTTTTTATATTGGTGTTATGAAGCTTTGTAGTGTTCTGCATTGCCGAAATGATTATATATGATAGGGACAACTGCTTATGTTGGTGTGATGAAGCTTTGTAGTGTTCTGCACTGCCAAAATGATTATATATGATAGGGACAACTGCTTATGTTGGTGTGATGAAGCTTTTTAGTGTTCTGCACTGCCAAAATGATTATATATGATAGGGACAACTGTTTATGTTGGTGTGATGAAGCTTTGTAGTGTTCTGCACTGCCAAAATGATTATATATAATAGGGACAACTGTTTATGTTGGTGTGATGAAGCTTTGTAGTGTTCTGCACTGCCAAAATGATTATATATGATAGGGAAATGATTGTATATAATAGAGACAACTGTTTATGTTTGTGTGATGAAGCTTTGTAGTGTTCTGCACTGCCAATATGATTATATACGATAGAGACAACTGCTTATGTTGGTGTGATGAAGCTTTGTAGTGTTCTGCACTGCCAAAATGATTATAAATGATAGGGACAACTGCTTATGTTGGTGTGATGAAGCTTTGTAGTGTTCTGCACTGCCAAAATGATTATATATGATAGGGACAACTGCTTATGTTGGTGTGATGAAGCTTTGTAGTGTTCTGCACCGCCAAAATGATTATATATGATAGGGACAACTGCTTATGTTGGTGTGATGAAGCTTTGTAGAGTTCTGCACCGCCAAAATGATTATATATGATAGGGACAACTGCTTATGTTGGTGTGATGAAGCTTTGTAGTGTTCTACACTGCCAAAATGATTATATATGATAGGGACAACTGTTTATGTTGGTGTGATGAAGCTTTGTAGTGTTCTGCACTGCCAAAATGATTATATATGATAGGGAAATGATTGTATATAATAGAGACAACTGTTTATGTTTGTGTGATGAAGCTTTGTAGTGTTCTGCACTGCCAATATGATTATATACGATAGAGACAACTGCTTATGTTGGTGTGATGAAGCTTTGTAGTGTTCTGCACTGCCAAAATGATTATATATGATAAGGACAACTGCTTATGTTGGTGTGATAAAGCTTTGTAGTGTTCTGCACCACCAAAATGATTATATATGATAGGGACAACTGCTTATGTTGCTGTGATAAAGCTTTGTAGTGTTCTGCACTGCCAAAATGATTATATATGATAGGGACAACTGCTTATGTTGGTGTGATGAAGCTTTGTAGTGTTCTGCACTGCCAAAATGATTATATATGATAGGGACAACTGCTTATGTTGGTGTGATGAAGCTTTGTAGTGTTCTGCACTGCCAAAATGATTATATATGATAGGGACAACTGCTTATGTTGGTGTGATGAAGCTTTGTAGTGTTCTGCACCGCCAAAATGATTATATATGATAGGGACAACTGCTTATGTTGGTGTGATGAAGCTTTGTAGTGTTCTGCACTGCCAAAATGATTATATATGATAGGGACAACTGCTTATGTTGGTGTGATGAAGCTTTGTAGTGTTCTGCTCTGCCAAATTGATTATATATGATAGGGACAACTGTTTATGTTGGTGTGATGAGGTTTTGAAGTGTTCTGCACTGCCAAAATAATTATATATGATAGGGACAACTGCTTATGTTGGTGTGATGAAGTTGTGTAGTGTTCTGCACCACCAAAATGATTATATACGATAGAGACAACTGTTTATGTCGGTGTGATGAAACTGTGAAGTGTTCTGCACTGCCAAAATGATTATATATGATAGGGACAACTGTTTATGTTGGTGTGATGAAGCTTTGTAGTGTTCTGCACCACGAATATGATTATATATGATAGGGACAACTGCTTATGTTGGTGTGATGAAGCTTTGTAGTGTTCTGCACCGCCAAAATGATTATATATGATAAGGACAACTGCTTATGTAGGTGTGATGAAGCTTTGTAGTGTTCTGCACCGCCAAAATGATTATATATGATAGGGACAACTGCTTATGTTGGTGTGATGAAGCTTTGTAGTGTTCTGCACTGCAAAAATGATTATATATGATAGGGACAACTGTTTATGTCGGTGTGATGAAGCTTTGTAGTGTTCTGCACTGCCAAAATGATTATATATGATAGGGACAACTATTTATGTTGGTGTGATGAAGCTTTGTAGTGTTCTGCACTGCCAAAATGATTATATATGATAGGGACAACTGTTTATGTTGGTGTGATGAAGCTTTGTAGTGTTCTGCACTGCCAAAATGATTATATATAATAGGGACAACTGCTTAAGTTGCAGGGATGAAGCTTTGTAGTGTTCTGCACTGCTAATGTTGGTGTGATGAAGCTTTGTAGTGTTCTGCACCACCAAAATGATTATATATAATAGAGACAACTGCTTATGTTGGTGTGATGAAGCTTTGTAGTGTTCTGTACTACCAAAATGATTATATATAATAGAGACAACTGCTTATGTTGGTGTGATGAAGTTGTGTAGTGTTCTGCACTGCCAAAATGATTATATATGATAGGGACAACTGTTTATGTTGGTGTGATGAAGCTTTGTAGTGTGTTGCACTGCAAAAATGATTATATATGATAGGGACAACTGTTTATGTTGGTGTGATGAAGTTGTGCAGTGTTCTGCACTGCCAAAATGATTATATATGATAGGGACAACTGTTTATGTTGGTGGGATGAAGCTTTGTAGTGTTCTGCACTGCCATAATGATTATATATAATAGGGACAACTGTTTATGTTGGTGGGATGAAGCTTTGTAGTGTTCTGCACCACCAAAATAATTATATATGATAGGGACAACTGTTAATGTTGGTGTGATGAAGCTTTGTAGTGTTCTGCACTGCCATAATGATTATATATGATAGGGACAACTGTTTATGTTGGTGTGATGAAGCTTTGTAGTGTTCTGCACTGCCATAATGATTATATATAATAGGGACAACTGTTTATGTTGGTGGGATGAAGCTTTGTAGTGTTCTGCACCACCAAAATAATTATATATGATAGGGACAACTGTTAATGTTGGTGTGATGAAGCTTTGTAGTGTTCTGCACTGCCATAATGATTATATATAATAGGGACAACTGTTTATGTTGGTGGGATGAAGCTTTGTAGTGTTCTGCACTTCCAAAATGATTATATATGAAACGGACAACTGTTTATGTTGGTGTGATGAAGCTTTGTAGTTTATTGCACTGCCAAAATGATTATATATGATAGGGACAACTGCTTATGTTGGTGTGATGAAGCTTTGTAGTGTTCTGCACCAAAATGATTATAATATAGGGACAACTCTTTATTTGTTAAATTTCATTTTTTCCCCTGTATTTTGTATATGCAACAAATCAAATAATGACAATATATTGTGGACATTGTATTTTGTCATTTTTTAAAAAAATGTTGAATAAAATAAACCAAATGCTACAATAATATTTTATCATTTGTTAATAAAATGTTGCATAAAATAAACCAAACACTACAATATGAATTAAAATAGGAAGGTATATAAATATATATACTTATCAAAGCTCAGGCTCATTACTTTTGATACTTTGATTTTTCATCAGATGGTAACTGGAGCTGATACTCGTCAAAGAATCCAGAAGTAAGAAGTTTTTTTATAAATAGAAGATATCAGATCAACTTTTCAACATGGATTTGTACAACTATTCAGACATGGTGTTTTTTTTTCCATTACAAACTGTACACCTGCTACTTGAACATATTTCAAGCAATAAACTTGAAAAAGTATTCTTTCAGAGAAATGGTCCACTATGAGATCTGTGAATCATGCATCTGCGGTCTCTCACCACCAATAAAACTACAGGCCATATTATATAATATCTACAATGTGTTAAAAACAGCCCTGAACACATTCAAAACAAATAACAGAAACAAATAAATTTAAAATGGTGAGGCCAAATGAGTATGAATGATACCATTAAGAAATTAACTGAACAAACTGGAGCATTATTTTGTGGAAATTTAAATATTCTGGACACTTACCTACAGATACACCATCATCCCAAAACAGATCACCACTGGCTCTAAACCCCCTTCCCCCATTTTCTGAATCCTCCAAGGCAACTTTCAATGTGAATGGGTTCATTCGGCTGAGGATAATAAACAATTGTAGTAAAGTTAGGTTTGATATGTTATTCTACTGTTACACTATATATAAGTAATACATTTAAACACATTTTAGTTTAATTAATACTAATTTATTTCAGTGAAGTAAGTTCTCAATTTATATGAATCACTCTCAAGTCCATTTTCTGTGCCTGGGATCGTACCTACAACCTCTAGTGTGAGTGGCCAACATCTAAATCACTACACTGCAGTTCTTGGCTAAACACTTCTCACATAACTACCATATCATATATGTAATTATTTAAGGTTATTTTAATTACTGGTATCTGTTTCTGTAACTAGAAAGGGTCCTGAGGACATGGATGCCCTCGTTATGTGTAAATTTTAACAAAACTAAATTAAAAAGTACAATTTTACCTACGTTGAGAGATATCAAACTTTACCTGTATAATTATATATTCATACATCAAATTAATAATATAATTAAGTACACAGTCTCTTTCAGAAGTTATTCATCTGAGATTAATTTGCATGCATGGACACACGCACTAATGGATGAACAGACAGACAGGGATAACACTTAACATTCCTTCACAATTCTTCGAATGGTTAGAGCATGAAAATATGATTCCAAAACAATGTGTGTACCTGTAATGTGTATTGTTCGCAGGTGTCTGCATGGGAAGGATGTGACCGGCTCGTACATGGAGCGGTATCTGGGAGTCAGGTCCCACTGGCAGGGTTTTGAATTCAGATCCTTCTGACACTTCCATACCCTGTGTCAAGTTGATTTATGTAATTTAAATCATGACAAGCATAATGAATTATTACAATTACTAACTAGACCTATCACTGTAGTGATGAATACCCCCGAACGCTGCCATGACAGAAAATGGTTAACCATTGTATGAAGTTTTATTAAATTATATCCAATAGTTTTAAAGTAATGCTCCAGACAAAAGAAATTCTTAATAAAAGAGAATGTTATGGATTGAGTTGTTTGTATTGATAATTTTTTTATGGTTTTGTTAAAATTAAAAACGGTCTTTTTAATTATTGTGCAGTGTACAAGCTTTCATGGCAATCAATAAATGTTATACTTTTTCGAGTTATGTTGAGGGACAACAATTTTATGGATAAGAAACAAACAAGAGCACTAGGAATACAATATCGAACCTGCTTTGCTCGAACTCCATGTATTCATCAACTTGGTTCTTTCATGAACTTTATTAAACTGTTATCACTGATGGCTTTAAAAGTACTTTAAAAGTACTGCACCAGACAAGGGAAATATATCAAAGGGCAATAACTCTGTAATTAGCAAGAATAGAGTTATGTTTCTTGTACACTGCACTTCCTCTCATTATATTCTACCATTGTATGAAGTTTGATGAACTTCCATCCAGTATTTTAAAAGTAATGCTCCGGACAAGGGAAATATATCAAAGGGCAATAACTCTGTAATTAGCAAGAATAGAGTTATGTTTCCTGTACACTGCACTTCCTGTCATTATATTCTACCATTGTATGAAGTTTGATGAAATTCCATCCAGTACTTTAAAAGTAATGCTCCCGACAAGGGAAATATATCAAAGGGCAATAACTCTGTAATTAGCAAAAATAGAGTTATGTTTCTTGTACACTGCACTTCCTTTCATTATATTCTACCATTGTATGAAGCTTGATGAAATTCCATCAGGTACTTTTCAAGTTATGCTCCGGACAAGAAAAAATATCAAAGGGCAATAACTCTGTAATTAGCAATAATAGAGTTATGTTTCTTGTACACTGCACTTCCTCTCATTATATTCTACCATTGTATGAAGTTTGATGAAATTCCATCCAGTACTTTAAAAGTAATGCTCCAGACAAGGGATATATATCAAAGGGCAATAACTCTGTAATTAGCAAAAATAGAGTTATGTTTCTTGTACACTGCACTTCCTGTCATTATATTCTACCATTGTATGAAGTTTGATGAAATTCCATCCAGTACTTTAAAAGTAATGCTCCCGACAAGGGAAATATATCAAAGGGCAATAACTCTGTAATTAGCAAGAATAGAGTTATGTTTCCTGTACACTGCACTTCCTCTCATTATATTGTACCATTGTTTGAAGCGTGATGAAATTCCATCTGGTACTTTTCAAGTTATGCTCCGGACAAGAAAAAATATCAAAGGGAAATATATCAAAGGGCAATAACTCTGTAATTAGCAAGAATAGAGTTATGTTTCCTGTGCACTGCACTTCCTCTCTTTATATTCTACCATTGTATGAAGCTTGATGAAATTCCATCCAGTACTTTTCAAGTTATGCTCCGGACAAGAAAAAATATCAAAGGGCAATAACTCTGTAATTAGCAAGAATAGAGTTATGTTTCTTGTACACTGCACTTCCTCTCATTATATTCTACCATTGTATGATGTTTGATGAAATTCCATCCAGTACTTTTCAAGTTATGCTCCGGACAAGGAAAATTGCGGACAGACCGACTGACAGACCGACAGACCGACAGACCGGCAGACCGACCTCAGGGTGACTCCAGTATACCCCCTCAAAACTTCGTTTGTCGGGGGTATAAAAACAGTTGTCACTTTCTGAACTAAATGATTATAACTATTTAGATCAGTTTTCAGTTCGGTTGTAAATTAATCTATCACATGAACAGCAATGTTTTAAGTGAAACAAATAAATGTATGCTGAAGAATGACTTGAATATCATAATAATAGTGTATGGTTATGTTTTCCTGCTCAGATTATATTTTGACCTTCTAAAATCACTCATTCTACTGTACAAACACATTTCAGATTTTGCTTTTCCTCAGAAGTTTCAAGTCAACTTGGGCAAGCAGAATATTTCAAGCCTGGTTACAATTACTGTGAAAGTTTGTAAAGACAAAAAGCTGGAAAAAAGTTAATATTATGAGCAAATGTAACAACACAATTGTGAAAATGCCTATCTTCAGTTTATATACATGACAGTAATGTCATCAACTCAAAAATTCTTAGGTTAACATTGTGAGACTGAGAGGAAAAACTTACTGTATAAAAGTCATACCAAGGACCTCTTGGTAAATACATTGTTAGTGACCTCTGATCCTGGAATAAGAAGAGATTAATGAACTGTAATGATCAAATTATATAATATTTATTTCTATTGAATATTTTGCTTTTTTTAAGTCATTGAGCATTAACAGACTATCACTCTTACCCGAGATCCTGAAAGGTTAACCAATACTCAAACACACCCCATCTCCACAAGTAACTGATAACTTTCCCACTTGAATCAGTGGTGAGAAACAAACGACAATGAGATGCAATGTTGTATATCAATCATAACAGAGACTGTGGCTTGGCAAGGTTTCAAACTCACAACCTATGGATTGATAGACAGATGTACTACTGACTGAGCTAACCAGACCCGGCTATTGTAATCAAGCATCAGAATAAATTACAGGTAAAGTATCCTAAATGACAGGTTGTTGGTTCAGCTCCCACCAGAACCATGCATCATGTCAATTAGCATTTTTTATCATGTCAATGCATTCATTTCTGTTGATAAACTACCTTCCTGATAAACATAGATTTATCACATCAATGCAAGTTTATCAGGCACATGACATCATTATGTATACTTCATGATGTTGCTATATACTTCATGATGTCGTTATGTATAAAATCCTACTTAAAATGAATAAAAAATGAACTAGAAATATTGACATGATTAATAGAATACCATGTAAGTGTCGTCCAGGGTTTTCCCTAAGCCTCACCTGATAAAGTTGATAATATCAGACACTAACATGATATTCTCTATATCTACATTTGTTTTTACATTTGACCCAAGCAGGAGAGCTAGGGCTGTTTCTACAGTCTACATACAAGTCATCATTCAACAGAACCAGTCAATAAACATGATTCTGATATTGTGTTATTTCTATTGAATACTTAAAGTGACCACTTGCATGAATAGTATCTCTATGGTCCTTTTGTGTCCAAAGGGGCCACAAATTAAGTATAGAGCACACCCATCTCTGCAAGTAATTAATAACTTTCCTACTTGAATCAGTGATGGAAGACAAATGACAGTGAGACAAACAAAATGTTGTATATTAATCATCATAGAGACTGTGGGATCCAATCTCATGACCTTTGACCTGGATTGATAGTCAGATCTGCTACCAACTGAGCTAACCAGGCCCTGCATTGAATCCCCCAACAGTTTATCCATCCTACCTTGTATAATATTGGAGAAATTAGTAAAGCTGCTCCCCACATGAACTGTTCATTGACACTGTAAGTGTTCGGATCATCAGGATACCTGTAATTTGGAACACATTTCTTAGAGCTGTAATAGGTAACATTCAAAGTTGTGATAGGTTTCAAGCTGAAAATAATGGGCAGTGTTGCAAAATATAATAGACAGTATTTAAAGCTGCAATGGAAAGGATTTGGAGCTGTAAATAGTTGGGGTATAAAAATGCAATTTATGATATTTAGGGCTTGAAAGGACAGTATTTCGAGTTGTAAATGGTTGGGTTTAGAATTGTAATTCATGATATTTAGGGCTTGAAAGGACAGAATTTCGAGCTGTAAATGGTTGGGTTTAGAATTGTAATTCATGATATTTAGGGCTTGAAAGGACAGCATTTCGAGCTGTAAATGGTTGGGTTAAGAATTGTAATTAATGATATTTAGAGCTTGAAAGGACAGCATTTTGAGCTGTAAATGGTTGGGTTTAGAATTGTAATTCATGATATCTAGGGCTGTAAAGGACAGCATTTTGAGCTGTAAATGGCTGGGTTAAGAATTGTAATTAATGATATTTAGAGCTTGAAAGGACAGCATTTCGAGCTGTAAATGGTTGGGTTTAGAATTGTAATTCATGATATTTAGGGCTTGAAAGGACAGCATTTTGAGCTGTAAATGGCTGGGTTAAGAATTGTAATTAACGATATTTAGAGCTTGAAAGGACAGCATTTCGAGCTGTAAATGGTTGGGGTTTAGAATTGTAATTCATGATATTTAGGGCTTGAAAGGACAGCATTTCGAGCTGTAAATGGTTGGGTTTAGAATTGTAATTAATGATATTAAGGGTTTTGAAGGATGGTATTTAGAGCTGTAATAAGCAGTCTATTTAAAGCTACAAAAGGTAACATATATTAACTATGATAAACCTTTGGATTACAACAATGACATGATTTAACATAGATTTTTCTGATCACATTATACATTGTGTTTAAAACACCTCATATTAACAATACTGCAGGGATGATTTAGTGGTAAGGTATTCACCTCACATGCAGAAGGTTGTGGGTTCTATACCCGGCTAGGTCATACCAAAGATTTGAATAATGGTACTAGAAGCATCCTCACTTTGCACTCAGCATTAAGAGTATAGTTCTAGGTCTGGTTGGCCAGGTGTCAGTATTATGGGACTAGGTGGGGTATGATACCAAATGTCTGCGGCATGATACTTCAATGTGGCAGTGCCAAGGTAACGAAGACACCCACTAGTAACAGTTACTATGGAACTTACACAACCTATATTAACATTTACTATAGACAGTTATACAATAGACATACTCATGATGTAAAGGTCTGATGACAGTGTTACCCCGCTTGTGGGCTTTATGAAACAATGTATACAGGTAAGGGAGTAATGAATATCTGGTTTCCATGGCAACCTTCGATGCCCTAGCAACCTGTTCACCAAGGGCTGCTGGATCTTGAGGCTGGAATGTAGAAAATGAGATATAAATGTTTTTATACAGCAATAGAAATTCAAAGTTAAAAAAGACTGTTACATTAATTTATTTTTACTCAGAAATACAAATAAAATGTCAGAAGTGAAAGAATTCTTAATTGTAATTTCATTTTTTATCAAAAATAATTCAAAGAAAAATCTATAAAATTCATGAAAAATCACTAAAATATAAAATTAAACTTCTTCAAAATATCAACTATTTAGCTTGCTCTTCATCAAAATATAACATATCTAAAATACACGACTTACAATATTACCCAGACCATTGTGGTTTCTACTGAAGGTATAGAAGGCCCCTAGCTGCATCCACCTTGTACACAATTCTGTAGTTGTATTTCCAAAGAATCCACAAATGTCTGCTCCGATCTAATAATTATAAATATAGATATCAAATTTATTGCTAAATTTCTATGTTGTTTTTTTTCATCCTTTTTGTTACAATATTTAATAACAGAAGTGGAGTTGGTAAGAATCAACTGACTGTGTAAACCAATAAATGCATATTCTGATCTGGTTCCTGTTTCACCAAC